>JARKIP010000098.1:1200000-1910471 GCA_029990175.1 Petunia secreta
CTCTTCGTGTAGAAAAGTAATGACGACTCCAATAGGTGATGCTGCAGTCGTACGGAAGACAATCTCTCCGGACGATATCACCTCGAATGATAATCCTGGTTTGATTATCACACAGGTCCAGTTGACCAGTGAAAACTATGAGGAATGGGCGCGGTCGGTTAGAACGGCACTGCGTGCAAGGAAGAAGTTTGGTTTTGTTGACGGATCGATCAAGATGCTCGATGAAAAGTCGATCGATTATGAGGACTGGTGGACTATCAATTCTCTTCTGGTGTCGTGGATTAGGAATTCGAACGAGCCTACTCTTCGGACCACCATATCGCACATGGAAGTGGCGAAAGATCTGTGAGAGAGTATTCGAGAACGTTTCTCCGTGGAAAACGGACCTCGGATTCAGGAAGAAAGCGGCTTTGGCCGGTTGTAAGCAAAAGGGATTAACTATTGCTGCTTACTATGGAAAACTGGCTATGTTGTGGGAAGAACAGTTTCCAACCTGTTCGTGTGGAAACTGCACTTGCGATCTAACAGTTGCACTGGAGAAGAAAAGAGAAGATGATAGGGTTCACTTTTTTTGTTATGGGTCTGGATGAAAGTCTTTATGGAACCGTCCATTCCAATCTCTTGGCCGAATCCGTTGCCATTGATGAATCAAGTCTACCAAAAGGTAATCCAAGATGAACGGGTCAAGGGGATGGCACGGACTCAGGAAGAATGAGGGGAGGTGACAGCATTTGCTGCACAACGATCACCTCCACCGAAGACAGGCTATAAGGAGTGTCACTTGTGTGATCGAGGAGGACATCCTCCGGAATGCTGCTATGAAGTTATTGGTTATCCGAAGGGGTGGGTGCATTATCCGAAGCAAGGTACTTCGAGTGGAGGACGTGGCAGAGGAAGAGTTGAAGGTAACAGAGGTGGAAGAGGTCGTGGACATCAACAATTTGGTTCGAATGCTGGTCGAGGACGTGGCAATAATCGAGCAAATGCTGCTCAAGCTGAGTTCGAGAATGGAGAAAACGGACACATGAGTGTGCTCGGACAATCTAACTTGTCCGAAATAACAGGTGATCAGTTGCAGATGCTGTTAGATTTGCTGAAAAAGGAGAAGGCAAGCACAAGTGAACCATCGATTGGTAAGAAAATTCATCTTTCATAGATTATTGACACGGGGGCGTCAAATCACATGACCGGTCAGATAGGTGCTTTGGAGAATTTACGTACAATACCAAAGTGTCCGGTAGGTTTACCGAACAAAAGTAGTACGATGGCGACTCAGGAAGGATCCATCAGATTTAACGAAGACATGGTTCTTCACGGAGTGTTATATGTGCCCGAAATGACTTGCAATTTGATTTCTGTGTCTCAATTAATTAATCAAGTTGGTTGCAATGTAAATTTCACTAATGATTTGTGTGTTATGCAGGACCGGGATACGGGGAAGTTGATTGGAGCGGGTGAACAAAAGGACGGACTGTACTACTTTCGGACGATACCCGTGGTGAAAGCTGTGAAGGTTGATGTGGTAGATTTGTGGCATCAAAGGTTGGGACATCCTTCGATGCAAGTAACAAAGCCTCTTTCAGTTTTAGAAGATAGTGGGAAAGGTAGCTTAGAGGAAAAAGCATGTGATGTATGCCTTAGGGCAAAGCAAACTAAAAATGTATTTCCTTCGAGTAATAATAAAGCTGCTGAACCTTTTGATTTAGTTCATTGTGACTTGTGGGGTCCTTATAGAACTGAGTCTTCGTGTGGTGCATCATATTTTTTACTGTTGTTGATGATTGCTCACGAGGAGTATGGGTGTTCTTGTTAGTTTATAAGAGAGAGGTCGGACAAAAATTGAAAGGCTTTTTTGCAATGGTAGAAAGACAATTCAATAAACGGGTAAAGTGCGTCCGGAGTGATAATGGAACCGAATTTGTAAGTCTGAGAGGGTATTTTCTCGAACAAGGGATCTTGTTCCAAACTTCTTGTGTAGGGACACCCCAGCAAAATGGTAGAGTTGAACGGAAACATAGACATATCTTAAACGTGGCACGGGCGCTACGTTTTCAAGCCAATTTACCGATTGACTTCTGGGGAGAATGTGTGATGACGGCATGTTAGTTGATTAACCGAACACCCACTAAGTTGTTGAATGGGAAGACACCTTACGATATCTTGATGGGTGTGACACCGAATTATGATCATTTGAGGGTGTTCGGTTGCTTATGTTATGCTCGCAATCGAGGACTAACAAGTGACAAGTTTGAAAGTAGGAGTCATCGATGCGTGTTTTTGGGTTATCCAAATGGGAAGAAAGCGTGGAAAGTGTATGATTTGGAGGCAAATGAGTTTATGTTCTCAAGGGATGTGATGTTTTACAAAAAGGAATTTTCGTTCGCATCCAAGGAAACTGAGGAGGAAAAACGGAGACAAGATACGGTTCATGTCACCGTAGCATTGGAGGAGGAAGAGGAGAGTGTGCGAGGAAGGGGGTGTTGAACCCGAAGTCATGACTCCGGAAATTGAACCCGAAGTGGTGACTCCGGAAGTTGAACCCGAAGTGGTGACTCCGGAAGTTGAACCTAAAGTTGTTCCCGAAGCTGAACCCGAAGAGTTGGGTCTTGGAAAACGAACTAAGAAAGAGAATATCTTGCTGAGAGACTTTGTTACTAATACGGTCCAAAAGATGAGTCACCGGGTATCGTCCTGTGTTCGAAAGTCTGATTGTTCATCCGTTTCTCAACAACCCTCTGGTAAGACCTATCCTCTAGCACACTATGTCAATTGTGATAATTTGTCTTCGAAACATGTGAGTTTTCTTGCAGCTATAACGCAAGGACATGAGCCTACCTCCTATTCGGAGGCGGTGAAAAATGAAAAATGGAGAACAACCATGGGGGAAGAATTGAAGGCATTGGAAGCGAACAAAACTTGGGAGATAGTTCGCTTACCTACGGGGAAGAAGGCCCTCGGATGCCGATGGGTATATAAGATAAAGTACAACTCGAATGGAACTATTGAAAGGTACAAAGCAAGACTGGTGATTTTTGGGAATCATCAAATCGAAGGAGTTGATTACACGGAGACATTTGCACTGGTTACAAAGATGGTGACTGTTCGAATGTTTCTGGCCGTAGCAGCTGCCAAAAATTGGGAATTGCATCAGATGGATCTGCACAATGCATTTTTGCATGGTGATCTTCACGAAGAAGTATATATGAAATTGACTCCGGGACATCGCATGGCTGGGAGAGGAATTGTGTGCCGCCTTCGAAAATCATTGTATGGCTTAAAACAAGCACCCAGGTGTTGGTTTGCGAAGTTGTCTGCTGCTCTTAAGCAATATGGGTTTCGACAATCATATTCGGATTACTCATTATTTACGATGAAGAAAAGAAATGTGCATTTGAATGTGCTTGTTTATGTGGACGATTTAATCATATCTGGTAATGATTCGAAGGCAATTCAGATTTTTAAGTTGTATCTCTCGAAATGTTTCCATATGAATGATTTAGGTGCCTTGAAATACTTCTTGGGAGTTGAAGTGGCAAGGGCTCCAAAGGGAATCTTCTTGTGTCAGAGGAAGTATGCATTGGATATCATATCGGAAGCAGGCTTGTTGGGGGCAAAACCGGTTGGTACACCGATAGAACAAAATCATCGCTTGGCGCTTGCATCTGGTCGTTTTATCAAAGATCTTGAACGCTATCGGCGACTGGTTGGAAGATTTATTTACTTGTGTTTTACACGACCAGATTTGTCCTATAGTGTACATGTGTTGTTGCAATTCATGCAGAGTCCCCGTATTGAGCATATGGAAGCAGCACTTAGGGTTGTTCGTTATTTGAAAGGCTATCCGGGATAAGGCATCGTATTTAATTCTCAGTGTGATCTGAGATTGCACGGGTAGTGTGACTCCGATTGGACAGGTTGTCCATTGACACGTCGGTCGTTAACAGGTTGGTATGTGTCGTTAGGGGACTCACCAATATCTTGGCGAACGAAGAAGCAACATATCGTATCGAGGTCCTCCGCCGAGGCAGAGTATCGATCGATGGCGATAACCGTGTGTGAATTGAAGTGGTTGAAAGGGATATTATGGAACCTTGGAATCGATCACAAGTCTCCGATGAATTTGAAGTGTGACAGTCAAGCAGCGTTACATATTGCTCGTAATCCTATCTTTCACGAACGCACTAAACACATCGAAGTCGACTGTCACTTTGTTCGGAATGAAATTATCGGAGGAATCATTCGTCCCAGCTATGTGCCTACGACCACACAACTTGCTGATATTTTTACGAAGGCGCTGGGACGTGCCCAGTTCGAGTACTTCCTTAACAAGTTGGGCATAAGGAACCCTCACGCTCCAACTTGAGGGGGGTAATGAAGGTTATATTGTGAATAGGTTAGATATGTAAATAGGTTAGTTATGTAAATTGTATATTAGGCCAAACCCGTTAAGCTTACTTGGTCCCTAAGTTAGGTTTACTAGATTTTCTCAAGAATTTTCACCAAATCTTATTCTTCTCTGGTGTGAGTGTGTTCAATTTCTTTGGTGTGTTCGGTTTTACACAAAAGATCGAGTTCATCTACGAATAATTGCTCATTTGGTTCTTTATAACTCTTTGACATGCAAGTTGACTTTACTCTTGGAGAGATAATGAGCTACTCCAAGTTTCTCTTTAAGATTAGCATAGCACCTTCCACATAATGAGAGAACCAGGATATGCAATGACATTCAAAAGTGAACGTCATGAATGTCGCAAAATAAGCTATCTGTGGCGTGCACCAGAGTGCTATGTACTTGTATTAGTATAGTGCATATTAAAAATAATTTTGTATATATTTTACGCACATGTTTTATACAATATTAGTTTATTTTCAGTAACTTTATGCACTTTAGACTATTTCTAGTTTTATTATTATTAAAGTACTAAAATGTGAAAAGAAAAACCAATAAGCCATAATCAATTATATATGCCGACATCAATAAGATGTAATTCAGGCTATCTGAAGATAGAACATAAAAACTAGGACATCCAGTACATCAAGAGTATATAATCTTTGAATAATCATTTGTAGAAATCATAAAGAGCACTGATGTAGAACCAATTCATGTATGTCATTTTAAGGTAGGACCACGACCAGAAAAGTTGAAAACACATTAGAGAACCTCTTTAATAAGTCTTTCAGTAATAGCTTTTGGGAGACCCATCACGCTATCAGTCGCGCCAACCTGCCAGGTAAAAGTTAACCATCTTATAAGCTATAAATCAAAAATACCTACACAAGAAAAAGAACGAACAAAACATGGTTTATGCATAAAAAATTTGACATCATATGTTGAATAAAGTTATCGTTTAGCACTAAAAGAGGCTTGGAGAGACTTTTGAGAATGATTAGCTGCTAGAACCAAAAGAAGTTCCATCGGGAAAAAGTGTTATTCCTTGAGTTTCTTAGAGTGGTTGGAAACCAAGTCACAAAAGCATTTCACTAAGGTTTTGGTACTTCATGTTCTTTAAAGGATTTATAGTGCCTAGTAAAATCAAGTAAAAAGGGTGGATGTCTTTTAAGCAAGTTATCCTGACATGGTATAAAGCCTTAAATTTTATGGAAAAGCAATTCCAAAAGGTTATCTTTTATAGTATGTTTACACTGACGACAAGTTCCTTTAGCCAATTAAGCACTTGGATATCTTTTCTACGCTGTAAGACACTTCTCGCTCAATCATGCCTTATGCCAAAACACCCTCTTGAAACGCTAAAGCGGCTTTTCTATAAACCTAATTAGCATTATCAGCTTCTTCCTTGACAAGAACCAGTGGGAAGCTTGCATAGACCTATGAGGGCAAGAATTGATTTGGATTCGCTACGGGGCTGAATGGGAATCAGTTAAGTTCTCTCATCATCTCATGTGGTCAGGTATTCCAAAGATATTCGGTCCCATTATTTTATGTTTGTTACGTTGGCATCAATGGCTTCATCAAAGTCTAGGTCTATGTGGGCAAAGGGTCAAAACAAGCACCACAACCATAACTATCATCAAAAGAAAGGTGTTGCCTTGTAACTCACCACTTGCTTAACATAGGGCAAAATGAGAGGATGTTCAATAATCAAGCCACCAGCTGCATGAAAAACTGTCCCCTCCTCAATCTGATAAAAAAAGGAAGGATAAGACAACAGACACAGTATATCATCAAAACTAACAATTCAGTTGGAAGTTCTACCAGTTTATCAATAACTCGATCTGGTATGTCATGGAAATAGATCTGCAACCAAAAGCGAGCGATGTTATTGCTCTATCTGGATGAGTAAAAAATAAAACAAAAAGATACTATGCTGAAACTCAAGCATTTAAAATACACAGTAAGTAAGAGAAAGGTATAAGAGACAAAACAAAAAACGGGTCTCCCTTTTCTCTAATGATTCACGAGTTTAAGACCCCCCCCCCCCCCCCCCCCCACAACATACAACAAATCTCTTCCGGCCAACCTTCTATCCCCTACTCATTGAAAGTCAGTTCAAATCACAACAATATTAATTAGAAACTCTCAGATCACTAAGCATAGTGTAGAAGGATTACGGCGGCTTTCAAAAAATGTACGCTTAAATATATAACAACCTGCTTGCATTGACTTATGGAGGAGGACAAATGGGAAGACGAATGTGAACTTCTTAATTCAGGGGGCAAAGTAAAGGTACAAATGGTATTTCCACTATTAGAAAGCATGAGCTGCAGTGATGAGCTTGAGACTGCAGCCCAAAATTCACAACCAGGTAGTTAAGGGCATATCTTTCAATTAGCCTGGTTATGATTAATTCTTCCTTGGGAAAAAAAAATGCACACCCAGGGTAATGGAAAAATATGCCCTTAACTAGCTCAGCAGATACTTCTTAGAAGAACTGATGCAATCAGAAAAGGAGCCACTTATCATAGGTCTTCACTTAGGAAACATGTTTTAACATTTGCCAATTAAATAAGCCTAATAGGCAATTTTCCAGGATTAAGGAAAAAGAAAACAAAAATTGTGGATTCTAAATGAATCTAGGAAAAGGTCAAGCCTCATTAAAGGCAAATGCAAGTGTAAAGCTCAATAAGTTCATCTATCACTCATCTGTGCTTTCTGGTAACATGCTTAAACATTTGATTAAGCTAAGCCGGGGATACGCCAAAGTTCTCCAGATCATCCAATAAATAGGTGCATACTTGTGGATTTAATAATCTTGAGAACCTCAGAACATGGTAACATGAAATGTCAGAAACAACAATTTATACAGTAGCATCAGTATTTCAACAGTTATAAATTTTTTACTCCCAAGTTCCAGATACGCCATCAGTATTTCACTTCCAATCCAGCCCAACTATAACGAACTTCTATCTTACAAAAACTCATAGCTGTATAACTTTAGTTTGAACGCCTTTTGGTAACTGGTACCTAGTGAAGTTTTCAACAAGGCTATCCCAATGCGTGGAAGTCATTAATAGCCACTGAACTTTTCAGAACTTTATTTATTTAAGTTTAAAATAAAAGGTAGGCATTGCAACAACTTGACTTTGCAAGTAGACGCAAATCAAATGAAGATCAAAAAATATAAATATAAATGAATAAAATAAAATAAAAAGCCATTGAGACCCATCTGATAATTGAAAATGAGAAGAAATCAACAGAGATACCTCTACTTTGTCACATTCTCCTTTTCTGCATCCTGTTGCCAGGTTTGTAACAATAACAGAACTCACGGTTGATGCATGTCCATTAGCATAATCTGCAAGTTGATAGTATAAGATTAGCAGAACTACAAAGTTAATAAAGTTAAAAATCAATTAAAGCAATGGCAAACCTTTCATGAACTGCCGTGCTTCTGCTTCACTTGATGGTTTTTCCCTGACTATACCTTCATAGACCACCACCTCCCAGATCATTTCAAGTTAGGGTAAGACTATTAACATAGAAAGCTCATTTCATAAAATAAACGGAAGTGATCAGAGAAAAAGTGGAAAGCAAAAAAAAAAATTCCCAAACATGTAAATGGAATGTCTCATCACCAGAATTCCTGTGGGGGAAGGCCATAGTGATAGAAAGATGCTGCATCTAATCAAGTGGCAAACTGTTTTAAGACGTGAAACAGATGGGGAAATTGGGTGAGATACTTGATCTTGCACAGTAGCAGTCTCTCATTTAAATGGCTATGGAGTTTCAGCGAAGAGAGAGATGAATTGTTGAAGGAGGTGATTAAAGGCAGATACAGTGCGGAGGACTACTGGTGCACTGAAATCAGTCAAGACCGCTTTTTAAAAGACAAATATATGGCGGTGGTGTCGAGGCCAACTAGCACACACCTTGACTATTCCACCGGGACACTGCCACCAAGGCTTAATTCTTATGGATAGGTCTCTGGAAACAAATCAGAAAACTATGGACTGATTTCCAACCTTTCACAAGATTAACAGTGGGAAATGGCAGGAAAATAAGATTATCACAGGATATCAGGATGGGAAATGCTCCCTTTAAGGACAGAAATAGAGATACTATCTAATGGTCACTAAAGAAGCACTATAGAAGAATGCAGTAGTGAAGGGGAAAGGAATCTGAACTGGAGAAAGAAATATTCTGGACTGGAAAATGGGGAGTATCACTTAACTGGTAGAGGTGCTGGCATTACATATGGCCGATTTCTCGAAGTACACTAGGTATTGAAATGTATATTAGCAGGTTTCTTCTGCTTAGACTAAAAACTACTGGAAATATTCTTGTTAAGTTTATATAATATGGAGTTATTAACAGTGTTTATCCTAAGTGTATACAATATGGAGTTATTAACAATACATATAAGCACAGTTTCTTGATAGTGTATTTGATGAATCAGCACTAAGTATCCATATCCATATTTCACCTATTTGGCACGGATTCATAAAGGAAAAAGAAGGATCCATATAGTATAAGATTAGCTCTTTACAAAGACACCCACTTTATGCTCAATCAAAATTCTACACAGTATCGTATTCAAACCAAGCACTTTAAGTGAACTAGTATTTTAGCTAGGGAAAAAAAGGAGAAGGAAAGAACATTTTTGTTTTGACAGAAAACAAAGCTAATGTAACAGTAAAAACATTATAGTAAGTCAATAACGGATATTTAACTATAACTGATGACAAGAACAGAAATAAGGTATACTTGATCACAGGTAATTAGTAGTGTTGGCTCGGCATTCCCTTCGGATTCACCAATGGAAACCCTTGGTATGATGGCTTCTACCTGGTTATAGTTCCAGCAATTCATGTAAATGCCAATTATGATGTATGCTATGTAGCAAACTCCAATAAATGCAAATACTTTATCATGAGAAGAAAGAAAATATATGAAAACTTATCCAAGCTTGTTGACATCACATTTATCCTTCAATGTCCCAACAAGAAATCTAATCATTTTGAAAGAAGAAAAGCAGCAAGAAAGCCAACACAAGACGAGAAAAGGCACATAACTCTTCCATCATTCACACAAACTTGCAGAAATAGCATATTATAGGTCTCCTCAAATAGAAGCTAGTAAAATCACCTCTGGAGGGAGATTGAAAAGGCAAAAAAAAAAAAAAAAAAGCAAGACATACTGTGTCAGCTGCAACCAAAAGTGTTGGAATGACATCCTTCTCAATATTTTCAGTATTTCGAAATTTTGATATGATGGCATCGGCCTGACATGCAATGCAATTACATGGAATTAAAATAAGCATCTCAAACTGAGGTTTCAACTAGACCAGGAAATAGAACAGCCTAAATCATTTGTCTCAAAAATCTGATACACAATAACAAGAAGATACTACTTAATAGAGAACTTTTACAAATTACGCCAACAACATAACTAAAGTAACAGTTGATATCACCACGAGATACTCTAAAAGGAAGCTTCACACATTACATACAGTAATTGATAAATACTTTACCGATGCCACATACAAGAAAAATCCACAACGGTATCCTCTATAACAGTATAAGAAATTATCCTTAACCCATAATGCAGATAGCAACTCCAACACAGTAAACACATTTCAAGAACATGTTCTGAGATGCATGGACGTAAACACATTTCAAAAATATGTTCTGAGATGCATGCACTCGCACAAGTTCTTACGAAAACAAACCTTTGCTTCTGCAATTGCCATAACTAAATCTTCAGGCTTCTCTTTCCGGATAGCTTTCTCATCTATATCTGCAGTCTATATTACAACTACACATAAATCCACCAATTGTAAATACAATCAATCAACTCTATCTCAATCTCAAATAATTGACTCTAAATGAATCATTTGTATCCATTCATAATAGATGAAAAAGAGTTTTAAGTTATAAGCACCGTCAATGTACAAAAGTTTTACCCAAAGGATTACAAGTCACTATAAAAAAAAAGGGATATTTAATCCTGAAAATAAGCCAGATCACCTGTTAAAATGGTTAAACCAACCTGATAATATAAAAAATGTTTATACTAACATATTTCTATAACTTAAACTCGACGAAGAATACTTTGGTACTCGACGCATGCATCAAAGCGATAAGTGCAATAGATTTATCTTTTACATAAGGTAATCACTTAACCGTAGTTAATTAATTAGGGAACTTTACAATAATAGCCAGCCTAGTCATGCTACATAGATTATACACTTATTACACATATTCTACACCGAATATACATGAAACATACAAAAAAAAAAAAAAAAAAGGCTAAGCGGACAAGCCACTGCTCGGGCAGTGTAAAAATCCCTTAGCAACATGTAGCCTTACTTCAATTATCATTTAACTATTCTTAAGCAGCCTAGCCACTGTTTTCTTGAGCCGAGGGTCTATTAGAAACAGCCGAGGTAGGGGTAAGATTTGCTACATCCCACCCTCCCCAAACCCCACTTGGGGAGATTACACGGGGTATGTTATTGTTGTAACTATGGTCAATTTAACATGGTTTGGATAAATATACACCGGGTGCGAGAGTTTTTTTAATGAAATGTAAATATATTTCCACATACCTATGTGTATATTAACCAAATAAAAAAGAAAAATTGGTAATTGGAAAATTACCATGGTAGTGAACTGGTATCCCATGTCAGCAAAAATCTTTCTACGGGCAGTAGATGATGAACCCAAAATTAACTGCAAAAAGAAATGAATTTAATTGAACATTATATCAACAAAAAAGAAATAGAAAACTATTGCAAAAGGATTTCAAGAATAAGAATTTGTTTATTACCTTACAGGAAGGAGCAGTGTGTTCCATTTTTGCAGGGACTAACAAGGTTCTATTATTGGAGGGAACTTTACTGAACAAAGTGTGTTACTGTTGTACTTGCCTAAAACCACTAATTACCACCATGTGTATTACTCCCTCCGCTTTCCAAAATTGACCTGCTTGGATTTTGGGAGTCAAATATTTTAAATTATTTATTAATGTAATTTATAGTATTTTTTATATAATTTTTAAATATAAAATATAAAATATTACTTAAAAAAATCTAAAATTTCTAAATTCTCCGTCAAAATTATAAAGTTTGAATCTCAAAATTCAAAACATGTCAATCTTTATGGAATAGAGGGCAGTACTACATTGTCCTAACCTTATTTTTCATTTTCTTTTTGGCTTATACCATTTGAATTATTTCATTTGTTAATAAAAATTTTACAAAAAATATATCGTAGTATAAGTTTTAATTAGTTGAAATCACGTCCGATATACGATAGATTATACTATCTTAATTGTCTGTAATTTATGTATAGAATTTACGTCAAAAATTACAATTCCAATGGAGGACAAAACTTTTTTTTTTTTTTTTTAAGATTTTGTTTAGGAAGACTAAAAGTTCAAAGCACACCTTGTGTGGTGCCATTTTTTTTTTTTTTTTTTTTTTTGCAAATGTTACTTATCTGCTTGGTTTTTTAAATCACTATGCTCACATTCGCATCGTGAAAACTTGCGAAATTTTGATGAGTAGTTATTTTTGGACGTCTTAAGTGAGTTTCATCCACCATTTCATAATTCATTGAGAAATATCTAATTTACCTCTCCGCACACTTACAACCTCTTGGTGTTAAAACAACACCCCAGACTAGGCACAGTATAAATACCTGAGACTTTGAACTATATTCCAGTAATAAAATCTGGAGTTTTGTTCAAAGTTTCAGCAAAAATTGGAATTTTATATTTAAAGCCCTAGTATAAAATATTAGGACTCCTAGTACTATATACCTGAGATTCATATTTAAAATCTCAGTATAAATTTTGGAACTTTTCCGAATCTGACTACTTTTCAACGAATTTATGCGTGTGGGCTACTGCTTGACTAACGCAATCAAAAATGGTTCCTACCCGAAATTTTTACTAAAAACTTCCTGAGAGGACCACTTTTCCCACCATTTAGTTTTAGTTATTTTTTAAAAAATTAATAAGTTTTTAGCTAATTTTTGAACTTCAGAAATTGAGGCATAGAAGGTATGAAGTTAAGACATGAAAATCTGGAGTTTAACCTGAACGTCTGATGTTGAGCTTCATACCTGAAGGTTTGAAGTTCAACCCCAAGATGCGAAGTTCAAAAAGTAGTTAAAAATTAAATAATCTTTAAAAAGTTGCTTCAACTATAATGGCAATCCAAAAAGTGCCATTTTTGCACTTCCCCCATTCGAATCGGCATAATGTGATATGAAAACAAATTTACAAAAATAGGATACTTTAGCATCAGTATTTAACCCTTGGTGCTACTTAGAAGCTATTTAAAGTTTAGCCGTTTTAGCCCATTTTGGCAGATTGCCAACAATTCAATTCAAAAAACTCATGGCGAACCGCCATAAATAACTAAATGTTATGAAATTATAGTAATTAACTAGGATTATAAAAGATAATAATAATAACTGAATAGATGAGAGAGGAGGGAGAGTAATTTTATTGATCTATACTGAAGTGTGTTTTACAGATATACTGCAAGTCTTCATTTGTGTCACATATGCTGAGGGATAAATTATTGTTGTAAATCTGCACTACTCAAATCCAATAGTAATAAAAGATAAGATAGGGAATAGAAGTCTTCAATGAACAGTGGCTGCATTGACACCCAAAGTAATTCTTTTACAATACTCCCCCTTGGATGTCTATGCATCAATAAATAAATATGTCTTATTAACATACATTTATCTGTAATACGCATTATTTGTTGCCTCATTAAAAAAACTTACCAGAAAAACCCACTGGGATAAAACCTTGGTTAAGAAAAAAAGAGTATAGCAGGTATTTTACTCTCCCTAATGAAAACATCACTTAACGTCTCAGAGACGACGCATTCCAATCTTGTACACAAGCTTCTCGAATGTTGAGGCTGGTAATGACTTTGTGAACATATCAGCTAAGTTCTCACTTGAACAAATTTGTAGAACTTTTATTTTACTATTCTTTTGAAGATCATGAGTGAAAAAGAATTTTGGTGAAATGTGTTTCGTTCTATCTCCTTAAATGTATCTTCTTTCAATTGTTTTATGTATGCAGTATTATCTTCATACAATATTTTCAGAATCTTATTTTCAAAAATCCACACATTTCTTGAATGTGTTGAGTAATTAACCTCAGTCAAACACATTCTCGACTTGCTTCATGAATAGCTATTATTTCTGCATGATTTAAGGAAGTAGCAACTAGAGTCTGTTTTGTTGAACGCCATAATATAGATGTACCCCCACATATAAATAAATAGCCTGTTTGAGATCGACCTTTATGTGGATCAGACAAATATCCTGCATCTGCATAACCAATTAGTGGCAAGTTGGATTCATTTGAATAAAACAAACCCTTATTGGTTGTTCCTCGGAGGCATTAAAAAAGCATTATCTGGTCGAGTATTATTATCAAGATATATTAATGTCTCAATGCACTAAGATATGGTATTTCAACACCAAGAATCTTTTCATCATTTTCATGAGGGCGAAATGGATCTTTATTTATATCAAGCAATCTCACAACCATCAGAGTACTCAATGTATGAGATTTATCCATGTAAAATCACTTTAAAATCTTTTCAATGTATGTTGATTGATGGATAAAATTCTATTTGTCAAATGCTCAATTTGAAGACCAATACAAAAATTTGTCTTTCCGAGATTTTTCATTTCAAATTCTTTCTTCAAATAATGTACTGCCTTTGGAATCTCTGTGGGAGTTCCAACAATATTCAAGTTATCAACATACACATCAATTATAAAAAACTTAGATCCAGACCTCCTTTATAAAAATACAACGACAAACCAGATCATTTCTATACCCTTCGTACAATAGGTACTCGCTAAGGTGGTTATACCACATACGACATGATTGTTTCAATATGTATAATGATTTATAAAGCTTTATTGAACAAGTTTTTGAGGAACCTTTAAATGCTTCAGGCATTTTGAATCCTTCAGGGATTTTCATAAATATTTCGTTGTCCAATGAGCCATACAAATAGGTTGTGACAATATCTATCAGACGCATATCAAGTTTTTCATGCACTACCGGACATATAAGATATTTGAATATTACTGCATCCACCACGGGAGAGTATGTCTCCATATAATCAATTCCAGGTCTTTGCAAAAATCCTTGTGCCACAAGTCGTGCTTTGTATCTTGCAATTCATTTTTCTCATTTCGTTTTTGCACAAAAACCCATCTATATCCAACTGGGTTTACACCTTCAGGTGTTCGGACTATAGGTCCAAAAACTTTACGTTTCTCAAGTGAAGCCAATTCTGCTTGAATTGTAACTTTCTATTTTGGCCAATCATTTCTCTCTCTATATTCACCGACAGATTTTGGTTTAAGATCCTCATCTTGTTGCATTACCTCAGCAGCAAAATTATATGCAAAAGTATTATTTCAACAATATCATTTCGGTTGCATCTTTTTTCCGTCAAGACATAATTTATTGAGATCTCTTGATTTTCATCATTTTTAGGTACCTGAACCTCCTTTGAGGTATTATCAATCGTTATGTCTTGAGATGCTTCTCGAGCAACCACATCCATCTCATGACCATCTTTTTCATTTGCTCCTTTTCTTTTTTGAGGATTTTTATCTTTGGAACCGAGAGGTCTACCACGCTTCAGGCGTGCCTTAGACTCATTTGCACAAGTAGATTGTCCTACCGGAACATCAACTCAAATTGGAGCATTTGCAGCTGGTATATGAGATTTAGTAATCCTTGGTAGGTCAGTGAATGCATCTGAAAGTTGATTTGCAATATTTTGCAAATAGATTATCTTTTGAACATCCAGTTCACATTGATTTGTACGCGGATCTAAATGAGATAATGATAATGCATTCTAATCTATCCCTTTTTCCAGCTGTTTTTTCTCTCTCCCTAATGTTGGAAAAACTTATTCATCAAAATGGCAATCTGCAAAACTTGCAGTAAACAAATCTCCCGTCATGAGTTAAAGATACTTAATAATAGAAGGAGATTCATAGCCAATATATATTCTCAACCTTCTTTGAGGACCTATCTTTGTGCGTTATGGTGGAGCAATTGGAATATATACTGCACATCCAAAAATTCTAAGATGGGAAATATTTGGCTCCTGATCAAAAGCCAATTGCAATGGGGAGGCTTTATGATAACTTGTTGGCCTGATGCGCACAAGTGCTGCTGCATGCAGAATAGCATGTCCCCATACTGAAATGAGAAGTTTTGTTCTCATAAGTAATGGTCTAGCTATTAATTGGAGGTGTTTGATAAAGGATTCTGCTAGACCATTTTGTGTATGAACATGAGCAACATGATATTCCACTGTTATTCAAGTTGACATACAGTTGTCATTAAAGGCTTGAGATGTGAACTCACCAGCATTATCAAGACGAATTGTCTTAATTGCATAATCTGGAAACTGTGCTCTAAATCTTATGATTTGAGCAAGCAATCTCACAAATGTCAAGTTGCGAGTTGATAATAAACATACATGTGATCATCTTGTTAATGCATCTATTAAAACCATATAATATCTAAATGGTGTGTAATCACCTAATTTTGGCACAAAATACCAAAAATTATGTAAAATAGTTGTATTAAATATTATGTAAATTTTGCCAAATTCACCGTCTTATTTAGCTTTTAGTTAATTGATCAAGGAGAAAGAATGTTAGAAAATACGAAAAATATGATTCAATTATGAGTAACATTTAATTGACTTTATGTGCTAATCAATTTTATCTTAAATTTTTGGGTGTTTAGTTTTAGTTAAATTATGTTTGTATTAGCTTAAGAAGGCCATTAGACCACTTGAAATCAGATATAGAGAATGAGTGCAGCCCAAAACAAAACACAGCCCAATCTCCCTTTTAACCCGGCCCAATCTCATAGTATATAAGTTAATATTTGCTATTTTGGTTAAGTTTTTCCCCAAATTACAAAGAAGCAAAACCCTTGCCATTTTGTTCCCTCCATCGGTCACCACCCCTTTCCGCCGTGAACCACCGGTCTCCATCGCCTAATAAAGGTTCAAAATACATAATCAGGCACAGCTTGTTTCTCCTCTTGCTCGATTTGTTTCAGTTTCCCCAAAATGGCAAAGAATCACTGTGAATCGATGTTCGAAAGTCACGGCATAAGCTTTCCCGGTGACCCTTGTCTTCTCCGTTTGAAGACTCGCACCTGTAAGGACTCATCCATGCCCCTTTTCTCTGATTATTTTTCTCATTTTCTTCATCCCGTTCCTTTCATTTTCTAACTGAGACGACCCCAAATGGGATCGTTTCAGTTAGAAGAAGATAGTGGCGGATGCGATTGAGATTCGAAGTACGAACCGGGGCTGTTTGGTTTAGTGATAAATAAATGGAAGGGTGCTGCGATGGTGGAGATGACAGGGGTGGGGTCTGATTCTGTAAAACCATGGTGGCGATGACTCCGTTGAGGCAAGGCAGTTGTTCCGGGCTGTAATGGTGTTTGGAGTTTTGAAAAATGATGATGATGATGATGATATAATGATGGGGTCTGTGATGATTCAGTTTTTGTTTATGGTGTTGATCAATGACTCGAGGTGTTGATTCGAAACCATTGGTGGTGAGTCCGCGGAGGTGCTGCGATGGGGGATGCAAGACGAGGCAGCTAGTTAATGTTGCTATTGATTAGAGCTGATCCGAGGCGATACGTTGTGGAGTCTGTGATGGCGAAGCTGTTGATATGGTGGCAACGGGACTGCTATGGATGAAATGGTGGCTGGTTTGGCTTTTCATAGTGCAGTAGCTTGCAGCTGATCCGAGGGCAGCAATGTTGGTGGCGATGATCGAATGGCATGGACGAGCAGGGCAGCTACACAGTGGCTTTCTTTGGTATTGCGGCTTGGATTTGTTGATTGCATTTAGCTCAACGGTTAGAGAAGAATCTCCGTTCTCTTTGTATTTCAGTTATGCAAATTAGTTTACCATTTAGGAGCTTAGAATGTCATTGCTTGAATAACCAGTTAGCATATCATGATTAGAGTAGTAATTAATGATGTGTATGCCTGTTTTGTTTTAAAGTCATGACGTTCGCCGTGTAATATTTCACGGCTGCTTAGTTTGGTTCAAGTGCGAATCTTGCATCATTTAAAGATTGATTTTCCCTTGGGTTAAGCTCGTCAAGCATGTTTCTGATTTGTTAGCGACGTTCAATGGCTTGATCGGTTAGATCAGGAACTAAATCATGCCCTGTTTTCATGTCTTAGTTTTATGTAGCATGTTTAGCTTTCTGATAATAATACTTAGTCGTTAACTTCAGGATTAATCTGTACGTGTATGCATGTGTAAGTAGGCAGCTTGTCCTTTGGTAGTTTTATTTGATAAATAAATTTACATTGTTCTTTGGTAGCTTCAGTGGTTTAACATTTGAAGTGGAAGAATCTGATTAAGTTTCAATTAGTTTGGTGGTGATATTGTTACTCGTTGAGATAGTTAGGATGACATAGGTTTGATGATGTCAAAGGTTGAGTCAAGAAAGTACATGGGTGGCAGCATAGTTCTGTCCTTTTTTTTTTCTGGTACAAGCCTTGCATGCAAGGAAATTATGGGCTGAAGTCTAAGGATTGAGGGGGGCACATGGGCTGGTACTTTACTGGTATACACCCCCTCTCCCTTTTCTATTTTGATAGCCTTTGACTCTCTTTAAAAAAGGAGAGAAAAGAGAACTGAAAGGAAGGTAACAGAACATAGAAAAACTGAAAAACAACAGAACATAGAAAAACTGAAAAACAACAGAACATATAAAGCTGAAACAGAATACAAAAACAAAAGAACAGAGAGTGAAGAGAAATTGAAACAAAAAGTGAGCAGAGAACAAAGAAGTGAGCAGAGAGGAGGGAGAACTGAAACAGAGAGAAAAGCTAAAACAAAAAGAGAGGAGGGAAGCTGAAAGAACACACAGAACACTCCTCCAGAACACAACAAAGATATGATCTCTACACAGAGAACACACACGAAAATCTGGACATCTGAAAGGAAGCAAGGTAGATCTGAAATCTTGAATACTGCACAAAGGTTCAGATTTGAAACTTAGATAAACCTGGGAGCAAAAAGAGAGGAAAAAGAGTAGAGAAAAATACCAAGAAAGTGAGCAAAAAATGTGGAAAGAAAGTTGAAACATTCTGAGAAGAATAGGGGGAAAACTCAGTGATTGTAAGAGTTAAAATAGAGTGGTAAACAAGGTTGTTTCCTCACTGTTTGCTGGATGTTGCTGCACTGGTGTCTTCGAGCTTAGCTTTGCTCACTTTGTTGTTGCTTGAGACTTCATTAATAGGTAATTTTTCTCAATTTTTACTAGTGTTGTATCTCTATTTCAGCATGTATAAAATGGCCTTTAAAGGCCCAGAAGTGTTTCTTTAGTTGTGTTAAGGTTCTGGGAGATTTTTTTTCCTGCTCGTTGAATTGGAAACAAAAGCTAAATGGGATTTGTTTATCTTGGCCAGTTTGAAATTTTGGTTTGGCTAAGCAAATTAGTTGTGTTGTATTTATTCTGTTAGAATTGTTTCTGGTATGTAACTTTACTTCTTTTAAATAATTAATATGTATGCAAACAAGTTAGGCGAGTTTGGTTTTTCTTTGAACTTGAAACGAAATCAAATTAGCAAATGTGACAAATATGAAAGAGAATATGCAAAAATAGGACATCACCCGCAAACCTACTGTTGTTAAGTGGAAATGGACAGAAAATCGTGAGCTTTTATATTAGCAAAAATAGTTTAGTTTAAGCTTTTGGCCTGATAGTTAAGTGGAAGAATTCAACAAAAAATCAAAACGGGACATTGGTGTAAATTGTCTATAAACTAAAGCTATGAAATTCGCAAAGCTCTGCCTAGTTTAACTTTTGCATCTCTGAGCTTAAGATGTCGTAATTGTCTACACGAAATGAGTAGATTACTTGTTAAAAGAATAAAAAAGGGTGGTCTAGTTTAAAAGATGGGCTCTCACACGAGTTGGCAAACTAATAGGCCGATTCAAGCTTAACTAAATAATAACTCATTTTGTTCACTTGAAACTCATTTAAGTCAAGAGATTTCGAACGGGTGAAGTACTTGCGCGATTTAATTGATTTAAGTCGGAAGATTTCGAACGAGTGAAGTACTCGCGCGATTATATTCGATTTGAGTTTTCAATTGTCAAACTGTAAAAATTAATAATAAATTGAAGCGTAACAAATCAAGGCAAAATATAATAAACAATTTCAAGAAGTTGAAATGCGTCAATAAAAGCAACTGTGCTTGGCACAGGACTCGAGGGTGCCTAACATCTTCCCTAGAGTCAACCGAGATCCTTACCCGGAACTCTGACGCAGACCATTTACGAGTCATAGGTGTTCTAGGTACACCACTCTGGTGACTTGGCACACCTTTAACTTGTCAAGTGGCGACTCCGAAATCTCTTAAATATTAGTGTACCTTTGAACACCGTCACAGACCTTTTTAAAACAAACTATAAAAGCTTTTCTTTTTAAGTTGAAAAAAGGGTCGTGACAGCTTGCCGACTCCGCTGGGGATGAAAGTGAAAACTGAGAGTCTCAGGCTTTAAAATTTGTCGCTTTCGGCTTTTGAATATTGTTTGTATATGTTGCCTTGAGTGTTACTGCTTTGATATGTTTGAACTGTATATACACAACTGTCTTCTCTCATACACCTCTGAGTCTTCTGGAACACTGCACACATGCACGCCAGTTTCGCTTCGGCGTCTGGAATTTCTGTCGTGTCTCAGGACACAAAAAGTTAACCCTCTTAGGAGGAGGTGCGTTGGGTTAGGCCGTTAGACGTTGTCGACTGGTACCCCCGAGGCACTTCCAATTTGCTGAACCATTAGAACATGAACCCATTGAATCACCTAGAGTTGAGCCTGTGCTTTTATCTAGGCCGATTTATTTGCATGTCATTAGACTTAGTGAGGTGCGGTACACCGGTACCGCACTTGTCTAGGCTGACACCCTCGTGTCATAATGAGGCCCACGTCCCCAAAAGACACATCATAAGCATATAATGTGTTGCATTTGTTCTAATCGAAGGGTTGTTATGCTGACCGATCACCGAGGGGCGAGAGCCAAATTTTGGGGAAAAAAAAAGAAAAATGATAGAAAAATTGGGTTTAGTCCCGTGTTTCGAAATATTTTTTGTTTAGTTGTCATTTTACGCTGTTATAGTGGCGAATATTTTCAAGAACTCTTAGAATCTAATTTTGTGTCCGGGTTTGGTCTCAAGTATTAGAAAATAATTTGTCACAGTTTTGCGCTGTTATAATGGCGAAATTATGGCAATCTTTTTTGTTGAGTTTGTGTCCAAATCAAGTCCATATTTTGAAAATAATTTATCGGGGCTTTACGCGGTCATAATGGCCAATTTTAGAAACCAATTTTGTGTCTAATTTGTGTAATATTTTTGTGTCGTTGGGTCGTCCTAATTGCCAGATTTTGTAAATACTCTAAGATTTATTTTCAAATTAGATCGAAGAGTTTGTTTCAAAAATCATTTGTGCCCCATCTTTACGATGTCGTAATGTTCGATTTTGGGATTGAAAATTAAAAAAAACTAAATAAAAAAAAAAGAAGATTTTGTTTTCATAATTCGTTCTTAAGTTCAGTTTGAATCTCGGGTTGAGTTTTAATTTTTCATTTTTTAAAAAAAAAAAAATTGGAAACCCACTTTATTTTGTTTTGTTTAAAGTCAAGTCAGGGTATAGATGATAAATTGTAATTAGCTAAGTCGCATTTTGTGTCGATCCTCGTGAAATAATCTGACTCCGCTAAATGTCGAGTCCCATTATTTTCACCGTCTGGGTGTACCCGCCCAATGTGTCAGTTTGTATATATCTTTGACTCGTGCATCATGTCAAGCATATTATTTTGAGTCGGTCTAGTATCGTTGTTAAAATCATGTTTGTTGAGTCAGAAAGGACTTTTTGAAAAAAAAAAAAAATCAAACAAATGAAAGAAAATTGAAAAAAAAAAGTCAATTGAGTCGGTCTAGTGTCGTAGTTTAAATTTGTCTATTACTTTGACGTAAGGAATATTCGAAAAAAAAAAAGAAACTCCAAGCTCGTCTTTGTTTAAATTACGTGCCAGTTACAATTTTGTTCTAATTTTGCTCAAGGCACGTAGCAATCTTTCGGGGATACGACCGGTATACTCGGCTTAAGCCGTTAACCGTTTCGGATGACGCATAACAACCTTAGGCTGCAATCTGTGATTCTTTTTGTGCTAACCTGATTTGTTTGATAGTTTGGAGTAGGAGATTTGGTACGGAATCCTGGCATCGACCCATCCGTAGAGAATTAAATCAAAAGGACCTGTGACTTCACCCGTAGCCATGCCATCTGATGGAGAGAGATCTGAGACCGGTGCTCGGGAACTTTTGGCACTAGAAAATGAGAGATTGACTGGGGAGGTTAATACTTTGAAACAACTCGTGGCCGACATGCATCACGCACTGACCACAGGACGGGCACCTCCTCCTATTCCAACCAACCTAGGTGGGGTTGTTCCAACAGCGGTACAACGAGCACCGGGCACATCTATAGCAGTTGAGGATCCCACTTATCCTACTGGTCTTGCCTCTGTCCGTGGCGTACCAAATGAAACTGAAGTGCGTCCTCATGCACCACCTCCACCAGAAGGACAGTATGGCCCACCTCTCCCGCAGGTTCCAACTTTTCGGGGCCCAGCTAGGCCTGCTATGGCCAGGTCCAACAGCGAACCGCATATCCAGGCTGGGAATCATCATTATGATCAGCACCATGAACCCAATTTCCGACACAATGACTCATATGATCAGGGGTTCCATCGCGAGTCTCAAGTTGAGGTTGATCGATCAGGAAAGCTTGATGAGAGCGAGATTCTGAGAAAGGTGAAGAGCCTAGAACAAGCAGTAAGGATCATTCAGGGCTATGGAGATCATACCAATATTTCTTTCAAGGATCTTTGCCCCTACCCCGAATTGCAATTGCCAGAAGGGTTCATAGTGCCAAAGTTCGATCTATACACCGGGCAAGGAGATCCGAGAGTTCATATGAAGACCTACTGCAACAAAATGAGAGGGGTCAAGAAAGACAAGTTGTTGATAGTCTACTTTTCCGAAAGCTTGGGGGGTGCAGCTGCCGAATGGTTCATGAGGCAGGATGTAACTAAGTGGTTGGCATTTGATGACATGGCACGGGCATTCTACGACCAGTACAAGTACCACATTGAAGTTTTGCACGATCGATCCTCTTTGGATGCGATAAAAAAGAAGCCAAGTGAAAGCTTTAGGGAGTACGCCCTCAGATGGCGCGAGCAGGCCGCTCGAGTGAGCCCCGCAATACAGGACGACGACATGGTCCGTTTGTTCATCGAGGCGCAAGATGAGGCGTTCTATAGTGCATTGATCGCCGCCTTTGGGAAACCGTTTAGTGAAGTCGTCAAGATGGGAGAAATGATTGAGAGGGGAGTCAGAGCTGGTAAGATTGTGAGCCAGACCACACTGAAAGCAACTACACAGGCTGTGCAGGCAGGAGCCTTTGGGAAGAAGAATCAAGATGATGTAGCCATGGTGGGTTCGGGTTCACAAAAGTGTAGCGAGAAAAGATACAATCAAACCCACTCATACCAAGCTCCACAAATATACCCTCCACAACACTACTACACCCCACAAAATCCGCAGTATTCCATCCCTCCACCCCAATACTCAATCCATACAGTGCAACCATATGCTCCAATATCGTCTTATCCGCAATGGCGCGCTTCAACCACACATCCTATATATCCCACTCACCAAACTCCACATAACCAATTCCAGCCTCCACCGAACCTTCCCTACCAACCAAGAGGTCCTCCAGGCTTTCGCCCAAAGGTTGAGTATAAAAAGGTGCATCAAGTGAAAAAGAACGAGTTCACGCTAATTGGAGAATCTTATGCCGAACTTTTTCAGAAGTTGCAAGCTTTGGACATACTGAAACCGATCAATGGAGGAATGCATCCTAGGGATAGGATTGACGACTCTCGTCAATGTGCTTACCATTCAGGTGCACCGGGGCATGACACTGAGGATTGCCATTTTCTCAAGAAGGATATCCAAGCTTTGATTGATAACGGCCAGATTCAAGTTGAGGGTTCAGATGCACCAGATATAAATCGGAACTCATTGCCTGTCTGTGATGATGTGCATATGGTGGGTATGGTGGATGTAGATGATTTGAGGGTTGAATCTACAATGCCGATAGTATCTGTTGATGAGGTGTCAGTTGGGGCCAACAATATGTTTGTGACAGTGAACTGTGTTCCCAAAATTGTGCCAGGGGTGGCAGACAGAGTAAGGGTTGAAGAAATGAAGAAGATGAACATGTCTCTCGAGACGCCAATTCCAAATCTTACTCGGTCATTCATCAGTCCCAAAGAAGTGAAGTCTACCCTGATGGGACTTGGAGAAAATGAGGAAAAGCAGAAGATGTTGCCAGATTCGGGGAATTTCTTTGGTATCAGCATGGTACATCTTGGTGAAGGGCTCAACAATGCTTAACACAGGAAAACTAGCCCTGACTTGCAATTGAGTGACTGTGAAATATTGTAGCTTGTTTTGCTAATCTTTCTGTGTACTTGGTTATTCAAGGGTTGTAACCCAAGTGCATTATTTTGCTTGTTTTGTTTGTTCAAACCCTTCTATCTTTAATTCAATGAAAAGTGAGATCTTTCTCTCGTCTCGACATTATTTCTCGTATTTTCTTTCTCGGACTTGTTTTCTTAGTATTCTGTCTTATGTTTTGTCGGCCTTAATAACATGACATGCGTGCAGAATTTATGTCTTGATCTAAACACGTGGTCGGACATTGTGAGCTATCTGAGTAGTAACGAGAGATAAAAGAGGAAGCGAAATAAGTTGGAAATTAATCTGTAGTTATCCGATAAGGGAGATCGGTGAGAAGTTCAAGGTCGTGCACGGTCGCTTCGACCAAAGTTGAAATACCAGTTTTGAGTACCATCAGTGAAGTAGAAGTCGATGACACGCGTGGATAAGTCTAGATCAATTCTTTGAATCATTATTTGTGCGAGGCATTCTCGGGTCGGGATGACGAACGACTTTCGTTTCTACTACCCAAACACAATACCAATTTTCTAGCCCTTTGAGCCTTGAGTATTTTTCTTTGGCTACCCTCCTTTGGAATCAATGTGATTGAAATTGGAAAAAATGGAAAAGAAAAACAAAACAATATAGAAAAAAAATTGAAAAAAGAAACAACAAAATCTACCTCAGTGGTAGAGCTACGTCTGACCTGATTCCTCTCAAAAGGATACGTAGGCAACCATTCGGGTGCGGTCATAATAGGGCAAAGTTCATTCTTCCCCTATTCCTCGTTGACGCAAAAGCTTGCCTCCAAGTTTGCGGCCAATGTCAAAAGAAATTCAAATCCCCAATGTATGTTAAACTGGGGCAGAAGTTTGTTTTTATTTTATTTTTTAAAAATAAAATAAAATAAAAACAAACTTCTATGTTTTTATACCATCTATTCATATGTTTCATGAGATATCAGTCTCGAAACCGGGGAAGAAACTCAAGTCGCTCCAGTTTATCCTAAACTGGGGCAGAAGTTTAGTTTATTTAAAAAAAAGAAAGGGATAAAGTCAATTCCTTTTGCTTTCTTTGTTTTCATCTCGGGGGAAAGTCTCAATATCCCCTATGTTTGCATATCAGAAAATTCAAAAGATAATTCCTCGGTTTTTCAATAAAGTGGGGTCTCAGTTAGTTATTATTTTAAAGAATTGATTCCAAAGGTTGTAATATTTTACCAAGCCGTTTCATGAGATGCTTTCGTACCGCTCTTCAAAACAAAAAAAGAAAAAAAAGAAAAAAAAAAGAAGGATTCCCCAATTTGCCTAAACTGGGGAAAAGTTTGGTTTATTTTTCAAAAGCGGTGATTTCAAATCTTGTGATGCTCATTCTAGTCGTCTCATGAGATGTTTCTGAGTTTTTATGCTGAATCCTTTCTTCATAGCCTAACCAAATCCAATGTTACAGTCCAAATAAAGACCCTTCTGACCGATCATTGAGAATGTCAAGCAGAGTAGGGTATCAAGGGATAAGTTCCACGCTGTAAAGTCGCATTCTTATAAGTCGACAATCGCATTTGGGAGCTGGGAGCACCAAGGTCATTAAAGGAGAAATTCTCCGAGGAATCAAGATAAAGGCCAAAATTATAAGGAAGAAAAGAAAGACGGGGTCGAGCAGCAAGGAAAGATCGGAGGTCGATTGGGAAAGAGCGAAAAATGACAAAAATGAAAAGAAAAAAAGAGAGAGAAAAAAAAGTGAAGTCTTATCAGTGAAAACCTGAAAGAGCGCTGCAAGACAACGGTGAGTTAAAAGAACTTAGAGAGAGGCTAGTCGGTGAAAACTCGAAAGGGCACTGCTAGTCGAATGAGGGTCGTTAGATTTGCCATCAAACAAGATTGGGAAAGCTGGGTACACAGTCATGGATGGACTATGTGAGCGGATTAAGAGTTGATTCCAAAATACATGTCATGTTAAAAAGATCGTCATCTCTTCAGTCCTTTACCTCTCCCGTAAGGGACGTCATCATTTTTTATCTTTTGGTTGGAAGCTTTGTCGTTTCCATCATTTTGTCTTACTTCAGTTCGTTTCAGTTTCTCCAACATCAAACGAGCAAAGAAAGTTTTGCAAAACTTGTTATAGTTTCATAGTTGTACTAGAGCAAGTCAGGACCAACCTTGATAATTGGAGCCCAATGTTCTACATCGGCACAAAGTATGCCACACCAAGGAGTGTACCATGAAGGAGATCATCAAAGGACATGCAGATTTCAAGATGCAGTTAAGTTTCAAATCAAAGCCTGCCCCAGCAGCAATTACAAGTTTTTCAAAGCCCGTCAAAGCGACAATTTTAATTTTCAAGTGAAGCCCGTCAAAGCGGCAATTTCATTCAAGTCAAAGCCCGTCAAAGCGGCAATTTCAGCATTTCGGTCAAAGCCCGCCAAAGCGGCAATTTCAACTTTCAAGTTAAAGCCCACCCGAGCGGCAATTTCAAGTTTCAAGACCCACTGGATTAGTTGGAGTTTCAGACCAGTTCACCAGCTTGTGGAGAACGAGGGAGTAGTTTAGAGAAAGTCGAGGCACCCACATGGAGAATGAGGGAGTAGTTTAGAGAAAGTCGAGGCACCCACCTGGAGAATGAGGGAGTAGTTTAGAGGAAGTCGAGGCACCCATCTGGAGAATGAGGGAGTAGTTTAGAGAAAGTCGAGGCACCCACCTGGAGAATGAGGGAGTAGTTTAGAAGAAGTCGAGGCACCCACCTGGAGAATGAGGGAGTAGATTAGAGAAAGTCGAGGCACCCACCTGGAGAATGAGGGAGTAGATTAGAGAAAGTCGAGGCACCCACCTGGAGAATGAGGGAGTAATTTAGAGAAGTCGAGGCACCCACCTGGAGAATGAGGGAGTAGTTTAGAGAAAGTCGAGGCACCCACCTGGAGAATGAGGTAGTAATTTGCAAAGTCAAAGCAACCACCTGAAGAACGAGGGAATCCATTTCTGTAAAGAAGCAAGACCCATCAAAGTGATGGTTTTCAATTCAGCAAGAACAAGACCCATCAGAGAGATGGTTTTAATTTTTCAGCAAAAGCAAGACCCATCGGAGTGATGGTTCTCAATTTTCAGAAGAAGCAAGACCCGTCAGAGTGATGGTTTAGCAAGACCCATCAGAGTGATGGTTTTTCAGTCAGAGCAAGATCCATCAGAGTGATGATTTTCAATTTCCAGTACAAGCAAGATCCATCAGAGTGATGGTCTTTCAATTCAGCATGAACAAGACCCGTCAGAGTGATGGTTTTCAATTCAGCAGAAGCAAGACCCATCAGAGTGATGATTTTCAATTTCCAGCATAAGCAAGACCCATCAGAGTGATGGTTTCTAATTTTCAACAAAAAGCAAGACCCACCAGAGTGGTGGTTCCAGTTTTATCTTTCAAGTCAAAGCCCGTCAAAGCGGCAATTTTATTCAAGTCAAAGCCCGTCAAAGCGACAATTTCATTCAAGTCAAAGTCCGTCAAAGCGGAAATTTCAATTTTCAAGTCAAATCCCGTCAAAGCGGCAATTTCATTCAAGTCAAAGCCCGTCAAGCGGAAATTTCATTCAAGTCAAAGCCCGTCAAAGCAGCAATTTCAATTTTCAAGTCAAAGCCCGTCAAAGCGGCAATTTCAAGTTTTTAAGACTACTTTGGTAGTGGGAGCTTCGGACCTGTTTTCAGCTTGGGAAGCATGAAGAAGTTAGCTTAGGAATTGTAATTTTACATTTCAAATGTTATATTTTCATTTTTCCTTTGTAAAGTAGTGACCACCAGCCAGCTAGCCAGCAACCAGCGACAGTGACCAGCAGTAACAACTCTAGTGTGTCAAAGTGTCTTGTGTCAGTCCGGGTAAGTCTAGGAGCATCGAGTCAGTCCCGGTTAGTTCTAAGTGTCTAGAGTTAGTCTGTGTATGTCTAAAGAGTGCTTAGTGTTAGTCTAGAAGAGTCCAGTGTCTGTTTAAATGCGGTAATCCTAGCTACCGCACGTGAGGAACTACACTGTCCTAATTCCTTAGTCCGGGGATATGTAGGTAGCCTTTCTTGGTTAGGACCAAAAGTCAGGGTACTGTCAAAATTTTGCAAGCGTATTCTTGGCTAGAACCAAAAAGCCAAAATTAGTTGTTGATTAAGTCTTTGTCCGAAAACTCTTGGTGTTCTCAAACAAGGAGGGGCAGCTGTAATCACCTAATTTTGGCACAAAATACCAAAAATTATGTAAAATAGTTGTATTAAATATTATGTAAATTTTGCCAAATTCACCGTCTTATTTAGCTTTTAGTTAATTGATCAAGGAGAAAGAATGTTAGAAAATACGAAAAATATGATTCAATTATGAGTAACATTTAATTGACTTTATGTGCTAATCAATTTTATCTTAAATTTTTGGGTGTTTAGTTTTAGTTAAATTATGTTTATATTAGCTTAAGAAGGCCATTAGGCCACTTGAAATCAGATATAGAGAATGAGTGCAGCCCACAACAAAACCCAGCCCAATCTCCCTTTTAACCCGGCCCAATCTCATAGTATATAAGTTAATATTTGCTATTTTGGTTAAGTTTTTCCCCAAATTACAAAGAAGCAAAACCCTTGCCATTTTGTTCCCTCCATCGGTCACCACCCCTTTCCGCCGTGAACCACCAGTCTCCATCGCCTAATAAAGGTTCAAAATACATAATCGGGCACGACTTGTTTCTCCTCTTGCTCGATTTGTTTCAGTTTCCCCAAAATGGCAAAGAATCACTGTGAATCGATGTTCGAAAGTCACGGCATGAGCTTTCCCGGTGACCCTTGTCTTCTCCGTTTGAAGACTCGCACCTGTAAGGACTCATCCACGCCCCTTTTCTCTGATTATTTTTCTCGTTTTCTTCATCCCGTTCCTTTCATTTTCTAACTGAGACGACCCCAAATGGGATCGTTTCAGTTAGAAGAAGATAGTGGCGGATGCGATTGAGATTCGAAGTACGAACCGGGGCTGTTTGGTTTAGTGATAAATAAATGGAAGGGTGCTGCGATGGTGGAGATGACAGGGGTGGGGTCTGATTCTGTAAAACCATGGTGGCGATGACTCCGTTGAGGCAAGGCAGTTGTTCCGGGCTGTAATGGTGTTTGGAGTTTTGAAAAATGATGATGATGATGATGATATAATGATGGGGTCTGTGATGATTCAGTTTTTGTTTATGGTGTTGATCAATGACTCGAGGTGTTGATTCGAAACCATTGGTGGTGAGTCCGCGGAGGTGCTGCGATGGGGGATGCAAGACGAGGCAGCTAGTTAATGTTGCTATTGATTAGAGCTGATCCGAGGCGATACGTTGTGGAGTCTGTGATGGCGAAGCTGTTGATATGGTGGCAACGGGACTGCTATGGATGAAATGGTGGCTGGTTTGGCTTTTGATAGTGCAGTAGCTTGCAGCTGATCCGAGGGCAGCAATGTTGGTGGCGATGATCGAATGGCACGGACGAGCAGGGCAGCGACACAGTGGCTTTCTTTGGTATTGCGGCTTGGATTTGTTGATTGCATTTAGCTCAACGGTTAGAGAAGAATCTCCGTTCTCTTTGTATTTCAGTTATGCAAATTAGTTTACCATTTAGGAGCTTAGAATGTCATTGCTTGAATAACCAGTTAGCATATCATGATTAGAGTAGTAATTAATGATGTGTATGCCTGTTTTGTTTTAAAGTCATGACGTTCGCCGTGTAATATTTCACGGCTGCTTAGTTTGGTTCAAGTGCGAATCTTGCATCATTTAAAGATTGATTTTCCCTTGGGTTAAGCTCGTCAAGCATGTTTCTGATTTGTTAGCGACGTTCAATGGCTTGATCGGTTAGATCAGGAACTAAATCATGCCCTGTTTTCATGTCTTAGTTTTATGTAGCATGTTTAGCTTTCTGATAATAATGCTTAGTCGTTAACTTCAGGATTAATCTGTACGTGTATGCATGTGTAAGTAGGCAGCTTGTCCTTTGGTAGTTTTATTTGATAAATAAATTTACATTGTTCTTTGGTAGCTTCAGTGGTTTAACATTTGAAGTGGAAGAATCTGATTAAGTTTCAATTAGTTTGGTGGTGATATTGTTACTCGTTGAGATAGTTAGGATGACATAGGTTTGATGATGTCAAAGGTTGAGTCAAGAAAGTACATGGGTGGCAGCATAGTTCTGTCCTTTTTTTTTTTTTCTGGTACAAGCCTTGCATGCAAGGAAATTATGGGCGGAAGTCTAAGGATTGAGGGGGGCACATGGGCTGGTACTTTACTGGTATACACCCCCTCTCCCTTTTCTATTTTGATAGCCTTTGACTCTCTTTAAAAAAGGAGAGAAAAGAGAACTGAAAGGAAGGTAACAGAACATAGAAAAACTGAAAAACAACAGAACATAGAAAAACTGAAAAACAACAGAACATATAAAGCTGAAACAGAATACAAAAACAAAAGAACAGAGAGTGAAGAGAAATTGAAACAAAAAGTGAGCAGAGAACAAAGAAGTGAGCATAGAGGAGGGAGAACTGAAACAGAGAGAAAAGCTAAAACAAAAAGAGAGGAGGGAAGCTGAAAGAACACACAGAACACTCCTCCAGAACACAACAAAGATCTGATCTCTACACAGAGAACACACACGAAAATCTGGACATCTGAAAGGAAGCAAGGTAGATCTGAAATCTTGAATACTGCACAAAGGTTCAGATTTGAAACTTAGATAAACCTGGGAGCAAAAAGAGAGGAAAAAGAGTAGAGAAAAATACCAAGAAAGTGAGCAAAAAATGTGGAAAGAAAGTTGAAACATTCTGAGAAGAATAGGGGGAAAACTCAGTGATTTTAAGAGTTAAAATAGAGTGGTAAACAAGGTTGTTTCCTCACTGTTTGCTGGATGTTGCTGCACTGGTGTCTTCGGGCGTAGCTTTGCTCACTTTGTTGTTGCTTGAGACTTCATTAATAGGTAATTTTCTCAATTTTTACTAGTGTTGTATCTCAATTTGAGCATGTATAAAATGGCCTTTAAAGGCCCAGAAGTGTTTCTTTAGTTGTGTTAAGGTTCTGGGAGATTTTTTTTCCTGCTCGTTGAATTGGAAACAAAAGCTAAATGGGATTTGTTTATCTTGGCCCGTCTGAAATTTTGGTTTGGCTAAGCAAATTAGTTGTGTTGTATTTATTCTGTTAGAATTGTTTCTGGTATGTAACTTTACTTCTTTTAAATAATTAATATGTATGCAAACAAGTTAGGCGAGTTTGGTTTTTCTTTGAACTTGAAACGAAATCAAATTAGCAAATGTGACAAATATGAAAGAGAATATGCAAAAATAGGACATCACACGCAAACCTACTGTTGTTAAGTAGAAATGGACAGAAACTCATGAGCTTTTATATTAGCAAAAATTGTTTAGTTTAAGCTTTTGGCCTGCTAGTTAAGTGGAAGAATTCAACAAAAAATCAAAACGGGACATTGGTGTAAATTGTCTATAAACTAAAGCTATGAAATTCGCAAAGCTCGGCCTAGTTTAACTTTTGCATCTCTGAGCTTAAGATGTCGTAATTGTCTACACGAAATGAGTTGATTACTTTTTAAAAGAATAAAAAAGGGTGGTCTAGTTTAAAAGATGGGCTCTCACACGAGTTGGAAAACTATTAGGCCGATTCAAGCTTAACTAAATAATAACTCATTTTGTTCACTTGAAACTCATTTAAGTCAAGAGATTTCGAACGGGTGAAGTACCTGCGCGATTTAATTGATTTAAGTCGGAAGATTTCGAACGAGTGAAGTGCTCGCGCGATTATATTCGATTTGAGTTTTCAATTGTCAAACTGTAAAAATTAATAACAAATTGAAGCGTAACAAATCAAGGCAAAATATAATAAACAATTTCAAGAAGTTGAAATGCGTCAATAAAAGCAACTATGCTTTGCACAGGACTCGAGGGTGCCTAACACCTTCCCGAGAGTCAACCGAGATCCTTACCCGAAACTCTGACGCAGACCATTTACGAGTCATAGGTGTTCTAGGTACACCACTCTGGTGACTTGGCACACCTTTAACTTATCAAGTGGCGACTCCGAAATCTCTTAAATATTAGTGTACCTTTGAACACCGTCACAGACCTTTTTAAAACAAACTATAAAAGTTTTTCTTTTTAAGTTGAAAAAAGGGTCGTGACATGGTGCACACAGTGGGTGAATAGGCCCACATATATCCCCTTGTATACGTTCCAGAAATGCAGGAGATTCAATCCCAACTTTAGTTGCTGATGGTCTAGTTATTAATTTTCCTTGAGAACATGCAGGACAAGAGAATTCCTTAAATTGAAGAATCTTTTGGTTCTTCAATTAATGTCCATGTGAATTCTCAATTATTTTACGCATCATATTAGAACTGGGATGACCCAACCGGTCATGCCAAATATTAAAATTATTTGGATTAGTAAACTTCTTGTTTACTATGCCATGTGATTCAATCATGCTAATACTTGTGTAATACAAGCCGAAAGAAAATGAGAGTAATTTTTCATGTACATATTTCTTGCCCAACTTTATTATAGTAATATAAAGAAATTCAATCTTTCCATCATTTGTAGTCTCAATATGATAACCATTTTGGCGGATGTCTTTGAAACTTAATAAGTTTCTTTGAGACCTACTACAATATAAGGCTTTATCAATAGCCAAATGTGTTCCTTCAGGTAGTAATAAATTGGCTTTTCATGAGCCTTCAATTAATTTTTTCTACCAGATATTGTATTATCATTTGCTTCTTTCATTATCAAATAAGAAAAATATCTTTTATCTCTTAAAATTGTGTGTGTTGTGGCGCTATCCAGAAGACATATATCATCTTTATTGATCTTGGATCCAACTGAAAACTGAGAATTTTCATTATTCTTCATAAAGAAATAGAAGGTATATTATAAGAAATATGAAATATGAACAACATAATAAGAAACTAAGCTAGGAATGTAGAGATTAACAATACATGATTATTTATGAAAATTAAATACATAAAGATTAAACTAGGTGAAAACATAAAATAACATAATTGCATCCCCAGTAAGATGATCATTCTTCAGTTATTATCCTCAAAGAAGTCTTCAGCTTCTAAATGGGTCAAATTTGCAAGGCCTTCAAAGTCATCATTTATAGGAATCCGCCTCATTATCAACAGGGTTATTCGCAAGATCCGTTTCATTATCATTATTATGAAAGATCAAGTTTGCCTCCACATCATTTTGTTTTCTTTTAATGGTGGATTGATAAAGCTTGACAAAATGTTCAGGCGTATGGCAAACACATGCCCAATGACCTTTCATGATACATCTGTGACAAATATTATCTTTAACCTTTGAAGGATAATTCTGAGAACCCTTGTTGTTCTCATGTATTTTTATTCCAGTGTGACGATAATATTTTCGTCCCCTACCACGTCCACATCTGTGACCATCGCCACGACCACGGTAATTTTTTAGTCTTCTTTCAGACTTATCATATGCTGCTACTACATTCACTCCAGGGAATTGAACAGATTCAGTGGGACGAGATTCATGATTTTTCATCAACATGGTGTTATTCTACTCAGCCACAAGTAGGCATGTTATTAATTCAAAATATTTCTTAAACCTCTTTCATGGCATTGTTGTTGCAACACCATATTTGAGGCATGAAAAGTGGAGAGAGTCTTTTCCAATATATTATCATTTCTAATTGGTTCTCCACATAATTTTAATTGTGAAGTTATTATGAAAACAACAGAATTATAGTCACTTACGGTTTTAAAATTTTGAAATCGTAAATGCATCCATTCATGACGAGCTTTTGGTAAGTTTTAAGTGGGCATACCGTTCCTTCAAATTATTTCACAATTCAAGGATATATTTTACGGTTAAATATTCAGTTTTTAACCCTTGACGAAGATGGTGACGAAGGAAAATCATGGCCTTCACTTCATCTTGATTAATTGATTCAATGCCTTCAATAATAGTATTTTCAAGACCTTTTTGCGTCTAAATAGATTTCAGCGTCAAGTACCCATGGCATATAATTATTTCTGCTGATGTCCAGTGCCACAAATTTAAGCTTGGATAAATTTAACATGATGGAAACTATTAATAAATTAATTATATTAGTAAATAGTAAACAATAGAATAATTTATAGAAAATAAACTATGGATAAAGTAATGTAAACCTTATCTTATAACCACAGTCTATTCCAACAAGATTGATGTAGAAATTATTTAATTTCTCCTAATGTCTAGAAACTGTAGTGAATATGGTAAATTTAATTTTAGTGGTCATGGCTATTAATCATTAATTTTATATAAAACTTATGTCCACTTGTCTTTATTCAAGTAAATTGACAGAATGTAGTTAGTTTTACGGAAGGCAAATAAACACAACTATGCCATGTCAATGTCCAACACTATATTCTTAAAACTTTTCTCTATTTAAAACCATGAAGCATACTAACTTTTATCCTACTTTGTATGTGAGAAAAGTTATCATATTTATATAAAAGTGAACAACAGATTTCTCCCCAAAAAAAAAAAAATATGAACATATAATAATAGTGCAATGAAAGCTTAAAAGAAATGTATCGACAAGTAATGTGGTGGAGTGAAAAATCGAGCTCGTGGTGATAATGTGTTATGAAATTATTGTAACTAACTAGGATTATAAAAGATAATAATAATAATAACTAAATAGATGAGAGAGGTGGGAGAGTAATTTTATTGCTCTATACTGAAGTGTGTTTTACACATGTACTGCAAGTCTCCATTTATAGACATATTGAAACGACCTTAGGTAGTCATTTTAGGAGTTAGGACTCCGATTGATGTGCTGATAGTTTTAAAATCTTATAAGATCCATTCGGACCTGTTTGTAAAATTTGAGCTTAATCAGACTTCGTTGGTAGGTATTAGAAGAATTTTTCAGTTTTCGTTGTCGGTAAATATTAAAAAGAGATTTTCGAGCTCGATTTCGGCGAATGAGCTCTGGTTCGAAATTCGAAAGCGACGTTAGGTTTTTATGATTATTTTTGACCTGTAAGAATTTTTTGAAGTGAATTTCGAGGTTGTTCGGATAGTTTCCATTAAAATGTCGAAAATTAATAATTTGATCTTTTTCCATTTAATTCGCCTTGAGTTTCGGGAATCCGATTTAAGATCTGCCTTAGCAAGTATGTTACATATATTTTGTATAACTTACTTGAGAAATTTGGGAATATTCCGAATTTCGTAAGACTGCATTTTAATTTTGTTACGAAAACAAAATAAAAGAAAAAAGAAAAAAAGAAAAGGATAAAAGGAAAGAAAGAAATGAAGGCGATGGGGAGCTAAGGACGAATAGAAATAGAAACTACAACATAAAACAGAGAAAAGAAAAATGCAAAGAAAGAAGGAAAAAAGGAAAAGAGAAGGAGAAAAATAGTAGAATTTTTACCCCGAAATATCCAGGTAATGATGTTAATTCATTATTTCAGTTTGTTACGTGTGTTTGAATATATTTTTACGGTAGAAATTGGGATATTAAATATCGTTCTAATAAGTTAAATTGATAGTTTAAAGGGTAATTGGACCCCGATAATGGAATTGATTATATATTCGAACTCAGAGGGTTATGGACAACCCATAAATATAATTTATTAAGATTTTGGTTATGTGACTTTGGACCTTGTACATAGGCCTGACCTGCGTATTGCGTATGCGAATAGGGTATCAGGTTCCTAATCGGATTGCCCTAAGATGTAGGGAATGAAGCTTTTAGCCTAATTTGATCTATTTTCTGCTCATTGAATAAGCAGGATCGTTTGGCAGTGAATCGAAAGGATAAAGCGGCTATTGAGTAGCAATTTGAAATAAGATAAGTGTTTTTATCTTTTTCTTTGGAAACCCTTGGCCTTGTGGATAATCTACCACGTGCTCCTTACTGTAGTTGCCGATAGGCATACTCATTACGCCTTAGCTTTGGATTTACATTGTATATTATATGTTATATCTTGTTGTTGGTATTTCATTGAGGATCTAAGCATTGTACTCTGGCTGTGAGTTGGCATATACTTCCCGGCTGTCGATGAGAGTCCCGCGCCGATGAAGGGTTATTATTGCATCATATTGCATTCATATGCATTATATTTTTTTGGTTTATATCATATTGGGTGCAGGAGTATTCCACCTTTGATTTATATTATATCGAGTGCAGGAGTATTCCACCCCAGGAGAGTGCAGGAGTATTCCGCCTCTGGTTTATATTATATCGGGTGCAGGAATATTCCGCCTCTGATTTATATTATATCGGGTGTAGGAGTATTACGTCCCAGGAGAGTGAAAGAGTATTCTGCCTTGGTTTATATTATATCGAGTGCAAGAGTATTCTGCCTCAGGAGAGTGCAGGAGTATTCCACCTCTGGTTTATATTATATCGGGTGCAGGAGTATTCCGCCTCTGGTTTATATTATATCGGGTGCAGAAGTATTCCGCCCCAGGAGAGTGCAGGAGTATTCCGCCCCCAGGAGAGTGCATGAGTATTCCGCCTCTGGTTTATATTATGTCGGGTGCAGGTGTATTCCGCCCCAAGAGAGGGAAAGAGTATTCCGCTTCTGGTTTATATTATATCGGGTGCTGGAGTATTCCACTCCAGGAGAGTACAGTATTTCGCCTTTGGTTTATATTATAGAAGAGTGTAAGAGTATTCCGCCCTAAGAGAGTGCAGGAGTATTCTGCCTCTGGTTTATATTATATCGGATGCAGGAGTATTCCGCCCCAGGAGAGTGCAGGAGTATTCCGCCTATGGTTTACATTATATCGGGTGCAGGAGTATTCCGCCCTAGGAGTAGGAGTAATTCTCTCTAGCTGGTTACTATATTGTATTCCTCTCGAATGCAGGAGTATTTCGCTTCGGGATGGAATTACGGGCACATGTGATCTCATTGCATCATACTGCATTCATTCCATTTCATTGCACCGGTTGCTGTGTATTGTGTGATTATAGTGCGATGTTTCGTGTATGTTTCATGTATTTCTGATTTGTGATATGTTCGGAATACCTACATGTTCTGCCTATCTTATGTTCCTAGTTGTTTATGAGTTTATGGTTCCATACGTGTTTCCAGTTATTATCTGGCTCTGCCTTTTTACAATTTAAACAAGAGGAATTTGATTTATCTGTTTCTTTTCTCCCTAGCTAGCTATCCTTCTTTGAGATGACTAGTCTGCCCCACTTATTGAGTCCTTTTGACTCACCCTTGTTTGTTGTTAGTTTCTTGTCTATTCATTTCGTTTCGGCAGGTTCGCTCCAGGATTGAGTTCGTCACGTTGCTCAGGAGCGAAGACGACTTCAGCTGTCAGGGTGAGCCAGCTTTTATTTCGGATGGCTACCAGTTTATGTTTATTATTTCAGTTGTATTTTGCTCCCTTCAGGAGGCGTATGTATTCTTTTGTACTCTTAGATGTCTAGTCTGGATAGCCCTAAACCTAGTATATTGGTAGTCAGCTGTAATTTCTTTTGTAAAGCTTAGAGGTATCAGTATGTCTGTGCTTTTTTTAAGTCTTGTTCTTATTTATGAATTGAATTATATTTATTTTCCTAATTTAATTGGTAAGGGTTCGCCTGACGGGTCTAGGGAAGGATGTCGAGTGCCCGCACGGCCTAGCCGGATTCCGGATCGTATCACATATGCTAGGGGATAAATTATTGATGTAACTATGAATTAGTCAAATCCAATAGTAATAAAAGATAAGATAGGGAATAGAAGTCTTCAATAAACAGTGGCTGCATTGATACCCACAATAATTCTTTTACAATACTAAAAACTAAATACTAGTGATTGTCGCTTGTAAGGGCCACACCGATTTTTCGAGCTATAGTGGAAAAACTATAAAAACTATAAAGGTACTATGGAAAAAAGTTATGTTATACCAAAAAGGAAAAAAATAAAAAACAAAAAGAACTCAAAATACTTACAGTAAAATGACGAGGAAATGATCTCATATTCCTTTACTCCCTAATGCTAATTAAATAATTGGAAAAAACTACCACATCCATAAATTAACGAAAGCGGATCTCTCTTATACGTCATGATCAACACGTAGCTGAAAAATCTGTTAGCAAATACTTAATGAATTACTGAAAGTTTAAATGGAACAAGACACAGCTTTTCTTTTTCAAAGTACTAGTATAGTAACCGCGCAGATGCGCGGCTTATATCAATAGAGATGTATAAAGTTGTAATATAAAAAAAATTTCACTCTTGAGTCTTAAAACTATCTTTGCAGAACGGAAAAGCGGAAGCATAAATTGAGGCTTAAGTTTTAAAAGAATGGAGAAAGAATAAATAAATCTATGAAAGAGAAACTTAAAATAAGATTCATGTGAGACTTAAAAGTACAAATGAAATTCAATTCACGAGTCAAAATTATATTCCTTCTAAAATTTGTATCTCATGATTTACAATCAATTAGTATTTACAACCCAGATGTTGGTGAAGACATAAAGGAGTAGACATATATTTCTCATATGTATACTCACATGTATATAATGAATCTGCAGTTAAAGTAAGTCAGTTAAACTTTACAAAATCATATTCCTATTATAAAAAAATGTGCTTCATTTACAAACTCTTCAGAAAGGACTTGACAATAGGACGGAGAAAATCTTTTTCAATAATCAAAAGTGGTAAAAGGACTCAGAAGTTCTTTTCACAACCAATAAGTGACAGATGAATAGTAGATTGCAGACTTCTGATTGAAGAGGAAACAGCCTTCAGGAAAATTACTAACTGTTATATCTAAAATGCAGGAAGATTCAGAAGATGCGTCTAAACTCCACTTACAATGAAACTGGTTCAATATCAAATCAATTAAGTTAAGATAAATTAGGTGCAATCCTATAGCTTGTTAAGTTGAATAATATCCTTCGCAATATCTTGAATTACTAAATTGAGGTCTCTAACTCGAAGTGTCAGCAAAAGCAGCAAAGTATATTTGACTATAAGGTGACCTTGTTGGTTGCTTACTCATAATGTTCAATTGGTTGACCAAAGCCTTCCAATGCTTCAGTGATCTGCTATTCTCATTATTACTCGACTCCTTCTTGTTCCTCATCTGGTAACCTGAACATTATTTAGGTAATTAGGTTCTTTGTTGATAATAAATAGAATAACAACACGGAGGAAGTAACTCTTACATTTTTTTATTCACATATGTTGTTAAGTGCATAGATATAACCTCATGAGATGCCGAGTAGGCTAAGTAGTTGTGAGCAAATCAAGAACTTGAACTTCACAGTTTTGACTCCAATCTTTGTACATTCTGTTGGCTAATTTTAGTATTTCATGTCAATCTTCATTTAATCCCAAATTCAATAATCAAACTAAACCAATTAATAATGTGAAGACAAATAGCTCTAATAAAACATACATGCAATCATAATAGTTATATAAAGTAGTATCCCAAAGGTAATGAAAAAGAAAATGTAATGAAATAGAGTAGCAAATAGAGGTTAACGTTGGATGATCTTTTTCAATTTAAACAAATCTAACCAATCAGTACATCCATGAGTTAACTAATTGGATAGCAAATATTTTTGGTAGCACATTTACATGACAAATTAAGACTCCAGCTAAGAGCACATGCTTCTATTAACCTGCAAAGAACAACTAATATAAACTTGACATGTCACAAAGAGTATTTTTTACTTAGAAGGAGACATTCGTGTAAAACATTCCCTTCGTTTAACACATATGAAAAGCCACAATCATTCTTGTCGAATACATAAGCACACCCATATGGAATTTGGAATATACCATATGTGAAGTAATATCAAATCACAGCTATCCATACATTAGAAAAAATATATATTAGAAATGTATACATATATTTTGATGCTATTGTAAAATGACTTTTGTATACATCTTTAGCCGGCAGAAACAATTCAAGTACACATATGTAGAACTTACTATTTTGCTAGTACATCTGTAAGTTTAGACATGTTGTATGATTAAAGAAGTGCAGTTGTGAAGTCCTCAAATGGATATAGTTTTGCATATTGAAAATTGCTACAGGCTTTACTTGTATTTGTATTTGATGATTTGTTTCTGTCACCAATTTTGATACTCCCCTGCAAAAAAACACTTAAAATTCACCTTAAATTCTGAATTAACTTAAATGATTAAAGTGTATTAATTTGTATTGAAATTGTATTTGGTTTTTGGATATGTTGTAATTCTAGAAGTCCTCTTTCCTACGATGAAAGCAGCTTGTGATTCGGACTCACTTGAAAGTTTATATGGCTTATTCTATTATGACGGTAAAACTTGTTACAAAGAGATTAGCAGGATTCTGAACCGACTTAAATGATTAAATTGTATTATTCGGAATAGAACATGTACCTGGTTTTCAGATATGTCGTAGATCCAGGAGTAATCTTTCATTATATGAAAGAAAATTGTTAATCTGGCTGGCTTACAATGTGATATTTCTTTTTTTGTGTAGATGCTCGAAATTGTGACAAAGTAAGTGCCAGAAATCATAACTAACTTTAAATATTAAACTGTTTTTATCAGCAAGGAAATTGTATGTAGTTTATGAATATGTTGTAGCCACATGAGTTATCTTTCCAACGACGAAAGCAGTTTTTTATTCGGATGCGTCTTGAAGGAGTTATGGATTTTTTTTGTTAAGACGCTTCTAGCTGTAACAAAGGGAGAGCTAGAATTTAGAACTAATTTTAGATTAAAAATAATTTTGTAACAGAAGGAGTTCCAGAATTGGGATTGATAGTTTAAGTGGTTTTGTAATATGTTGTAGCATATGGACTCCTCTTTTCAAAGGTGAGATCAGATTATTATCCGGACATGAATTCAAGGAGATATGACTTTTTTCGTCAAGACTCTAAAAGCTGCGACAAATTTATAGCCAGAATGATGACCTTACTTCAAATGCTAATCTGAATTTAACGGAATGGAACTTAGACCTATTTTTCAATCACGTTGCAGTTCTGTATTTCTTCTTTCCCATGGAAACAACATGTTATGGTTCGAACGCGCCCTCTTTATCACTTCTTCTGTCAAGATGATCACAGCTTTGAAATTCCAATCCTCAAAATGCCTGACCAATAGTTGTTGAAGTCTACTTAATCTCAATAGTATTGTTAATTTTTTTTTGGTTCCCACATGTGCAGAATCCACATTGTCAAAGATAACAGGATAGTAACTTTGGCAAGTTTTTTTTTAATCTCGGCGGTTGAGACTTCAGCGCTTAACATTGTAGATAACTGTGTACATAATATTGCAGCACATGTAATTACTGTAAATGAGATAGAACGTAAAGATATTAATCAGAATACACTGATGATCAAACAATAATACTTAAAATAACATACCGTTGATAAATGAATAAATTGAAACTTCCTTAAGAAGTTGATGATATTGATGAGGTATACATGCTAATAAATTGAGTCTTCTGTGATTGAAGTACCTGCTTGACATCTAAATATGCGCAATAACAGATTTGAAGTAATTTTAAAATATACATTCAAATTACCCCCTTTATGCAAATCTACTATACCCCATGTTTGTTGCAGAAAAGTTAATTTATCTGTTATCCACTTAATGGAAGATATCAAGCCGGGATCCCAATGAGAAAAAGTTCCTAAAACTGGATTCAATGAAACAAAACTAAATTCAATAATTTAAACATTATTCACTAAAAAAATAGATTCTAACAGTCTCAAATTAAATTACGAAACACTTCTTTATACACTACATTTTTAGCTTCATTTGTTATTTTTCCATTTTTGTCATAAACTAAAAATTTTAGCCCCTTTTACTTGTCACTCATGATAGTGCCATGTACCCCTTGTGTAAATACTGGTTTCTTCAAAAATATTCCCACATTAGCTAATGATTGACCTTGACTTTTGTTAATGGTCATTGCAAAAGATGCCACAGTTGAAAATTGTCTTCGCTGGAACATAAAAGATATTCTTGTATCGGAAGGAGTTAGTGTCATTCTTGGGATAAACACTCTTTCTCCAGCCATTTTACCCGATAAAACCTTTGATTCAATAATCCTATTTTCAAGTCTTGTAATGATCAACCTGGTACCATTACACAATCTAGAAAATTGGTCAATATTTCTTAACAACATCACTGGAACACCAACTTTTAAACTAATAGAGTGGTTTGGAATTCCTGAACATTTTATACTGTTCAAGAATTCTGGTGTGTATATGCGTTCTGAAGCTGTAAAATATTGATCAGACATACATATTGTATCAAAACTCAGGTATATCTTCTCTGGATTGTGATTGAGTGATACCATATACTCATTAACTGATTCTACCATGTCAAGTATTGGAGCAAGAATAGCTCACTGCTGTAGGTAATCTATGTCAGTTGAGTGTAAAAAATTAGGGTATGTACTTTCTACAATGGCAGCTGACGGATCATCACATTTATTAATGAGAAGATCACCTAGGATTCCGCTCTTTCAATGCCATCAATGGAGTTTTCAATCCTTCCATCAACAATTGTCAAAATCCAGTCAGAAAAATCTCTTACCTCATCTGAGTGTTCGCCCAATTGATTTCCTTGCAACCTCATCTTTCTTGTAAGTTGTAGTACTTGACACTGCGACCATAAATATGAAGAATTTATGGTAGCATTTACAATATCTTGCATGTTACCTTTTGGAATAACACAAAAAATTTATCTGAAGTCACCACCAAGAACAACTGTCTTACCCCCAAATGGTCGGTCTAAGCTGGATGCAACATCAAATCTAAGAATATCTCTTAGTATTTTGTCAAGGGCTTCAAAACAGTATCTATGCATCATTGATGCCTCATCCCAAATAATCAACTTTGTCTTGATAATTAAATTTGCAAGAGGACTACCTTGTTTGATATTGCATGTTGAATCTTCATTAGGAGCGAGAGGAATTGCAAATCTTGAATGAGTCGTTCGACCACCTGGTAATAAAAGAGAAGCGATACCACTTGATGCAACAGTTAACACAATATCTCATCTTGATCGAAGCATCGATGATAGAGTCCTCCAAATATATGTCTTTCATGTTTCTCCATAACCATATAAAAAGAACAACCCGCACAGTTAAGATGATTCTATTATAAACTGGACTTTGTTCAGTTGTCAAGTTCTTTAACAATCATTGATGTTCCTCTAACAAGGATCTCTTATTATAACGCAACTCGTCGTGGATTAATCGATTGCTATTGTCAAATTCATCCTCATGGTATACAGGTCTTGACATGTTGGAAAATCCAGAAATTTTTTTCCACATCCTTTTAAAATTCTTTCAACCTTTTGCAAGCACTGATTTTTTACGTCATCATCTATTAGCTCTACCTCTGCAAAAAATTAAGAAGTTAGAAATTCAGTAGCTATTAAACTATAAAAGGACCTGTGTATTAGATATATATTGTAGTTACTTACTATATAGTAGCTATATTATATCGGAATGGTCTCCAGGTCCTTTTTGTGTAACACATAGTGGGAGGGTTATTATGTCAAGTAAAGTTGGAATATAAATAAAGCATCTCAATTGCAGATGTAACAACTATAACAACAGTTTACTTGTATAAATTTATGAAAAGAGCAGTCATTTTAAGTAATGTCAACCTACGATGGATCTAGTATAGTACCCGCGCGATGTGCGGATAATATAAAAGAAACTAAAACATTTATTTATCAAAATAGTAAATATGAAAAGCTTCCATTATTTATGTCATAGTGCACAACTATCCGTAAGCTTGAACAAATAAAATAGAAGGTAAATCTGCAAGGATAAATTGAGATGTTAACTAAGAAGAAACAAATTCAAAAACAAAAAGAGATGCTTAAATAAGATTCAATTGAGAAGAGGTTTATTTTTATACTTTTATTTATAATGAAACAACATTTACAATATGCGTCGGGCCATCAAATTTAGGTAGGCATATCAACAATTCATTTAATACTTTCTAATTCTAAATAAGTTATCAATCCATTTGGTTCGTCAATTCTTCGTTTCATTATTTTAGCATGTATAGAATCTGAAAATCACCTGATGAATCTCTTTGATCGTATACAGATAAATTGTAAAAAATAAATTTTTATTCAGCTGAATGTTTTATACCATTGCACAACAGTCATCAACTAACATCTCCTGATGATTCAATCATTTCGTATATCCCAGAGATACATATATTTCCCTTATAATGATGTCATATAACATTAGTTCTGCAAGTTCATCTACAGTTTATCCTTAATGTCGATTACTTTGTTAAGGTATCACAAGAATTGCTAGTTGAGTAATGTTCTTCGTTGTGGCTCAACCATTTTCAACTTCTTCGACCTCTCATCTCTATTCTTTGTCTAACCATACATTAAACTTTTTCTATAGATTTGACCTTTCATCTCAATTCTCCAAGAGCTTCTTTGAACACATAGGAGAGCAGTTTTGATTTAGCTTTAACAATAATTTTACCCATTGTCCAACAGCGTTGTATAAAATATAAAATAAAAGCTCACAACATAATCTACTTGTTTGTAGTATGACCAAATGTATCGAACTATAGCGTTGTAATGTAACTCAATTCTTTGGGCCTCAATACCAATATGCATAGCATGTAACACTTACTTATAACACACTAAAGAAAAATGCAGATAAAACTACATAGTATCTAATTCTTCAAACAAATTCTCCAAATAGCTCTCCTTGCAGAATATTTACTTTCAATAATTATAAGTTCAGGGTTTTAATAATCTAGCAGCAAGCATACTTTTAGAAAATTCAAGCATAGAAAATAGACTTTAGGAGGATTATCAAGAATGATAGATAGGACAACCAGGAAATATATCTTCATCATTGATCGACCATTCACTATCTCAAAAAGTTGAATACCCTATTTATTTTTTTCCGTTTTAATCATCACTCGTGTCGCCTTATTACTTGATAGTTGTGCATTGATATCACTATCAACCTCTACTACAGAGGATTTTTTGTCCAATCTACTTCTCTTGGCAGGGGTCCTTGTAAGAGAGAATATCATTATCAACCAAAGTCCCATGGTGACAATTACTAAAACTTACCGTGAATCACAGTTGTATTTGCATTTTGTTATACTTAGAATATTAATTTGTATCCTTCAAGGCACCTAGATTTTTAATACACAAAATATACCATAAAAAGAAAGTTAAGATATATCGTAGTACCTGGATTAGTCAATAGCACTCTTATTTCATGGAGGATATCTTCCGATAATAATATCCATGTTTCTTACCAAACTTTTTCTGGTATTGACATTGAGTTGGATAACAGCAGCATAACAAATAATTGCCTAAGATACGGTGGCATTCCCCAGTTTCTTTCATCCTTTATGGTGTCCACATATTCTTTATCATCATCTATCAATCCAAGTGCATAACATGCATCTTTAAAAGTGGGATGGACAACGTTGTCGATTGTTCTTAGGTCCTCATACTGTGTAGGACCTTTAACAATATTAAATAGCAATCTGAGATAATAATGTTCACCACTCCCGGGTGTGACAAAGAATATCATTCCAATAGAAAATTGAGATGTTTGTCGCTGCTCCCAAATTTTCTTTTTGGGTTTCCAAACAAACTTAAGAGAAAATTCCACATAAATTAATTCTCTGGCTTCAGGAGACCCACTTTTTGCGTCAAACCATTTGTAAAATATTGATTCTCTTACAGTTGGTCTGTTGGCAACATGATCGATGGGATCATTATCAGCGAAAATGACTTTCTGTTCATCTTTTAGATAAAATGCTAGTATTTCTACAAGAGGTTCTCTATGGTGAATTGAAAATTTGAATATTCTCCAAGCAGCTTCACAAGATGAAATATATCGACTATCATAATACATATTGATTTCATCAACTTTTGATGAACCTTCATCCTGCAAACTTTGAGTAAATGTAGCGGTGACATGATCATGTCCTTTATTCTAATACTTAGATAAGTACTTTATGAATTTTGATTGATTGCACCATTCAAAATTAATATGGGCATCATACTTTAACAATAAAAATCGATTGTGCGGCACCATAAACCTGTTATCCATGTCAACACCATTCTTCTTTATAGTTCTTCCATTGTCCCTTCTTCTATTAATAGGATATCCATCTTCATCTATTGTTGTTAAATCAACAATTTTTTTTGGGAAGTGCTTTGAACATTTCCCCTTTTTCATGCATGGATAAGAATTTCTAGCAGAACCACATGGACCATGTACCATGCACCATAAATTTTTGAACGACATTGTAATAATTTTTATCGCCAAACTCATATGGTATTTCAGTAGAAATTATTTGATCAATATCTGAAGCTGTTGGATATTTGTTATGTTCATGTAGGAAAAGCAAGATATTAGCATGAGGCAATCCTCATTTTTGAAATTCAATCGTATAATCACTGCATTAAAAAATAAATAAAGAATTTGATAACTAATCTTTTAGCGTATGCATACTAATAATTTTTTTACTAAATATCTATTTCTCAAGATGATGTGGATACCTGCTTTTACAGCTCCAAAAACTTGATTTTCTCGCAAGTCCTTTATCAACTGATCTAATTTAATTTTGAACACCCTTGCTAGAATATGTAGTCGATCCTCGGGCTTTAATCCCCTATGCCTTACAAATCTGTGAATCTCAGGCCACTTTGGGTTGCAGGTAAAAGTATTAAAAAGATCAGGGTATCCAGCCCATTGTCATATTGCCATTTCATCCTGGTAATTTTGGATCATGTATCGTGTACCCCCAATAAATCTAGAACCAATAATTACCCTATGCCCTATAGACGAAGGATTTGTCTTTCCACACAAAATAACATCTGCTAACCCTTTATGCATAGCAACTCTCAATTGTGTTTGATGAGTCATAATATATTTCAATCGAGAAGATTCGATCATTGTATACCCATCAACTAAGAACTGTTGATATAATCTACCAGCAGACATAATTGTTGGAAATTCATTCTTCATTTCTTGAATTTTGTAAGCAAAATATTCTCGCATGCTCACAGTTTGCCTTCCTCCATTCTTATCCCCATTCAAAGTTTTGTCCTCTCTGTATCCATCTTCATCATATGGAAATAATAAAGGATATTGTAAACCTAAATATGCAGCATTCAATTCATTTATCCTTTGTAACTTTTCATTTTTTTCTCAATAATGATATCTCTATCTTCTCCAGATGGTTCAAAATCTCCAATCACCAAAGCAGCTACCTCCGAAGTCGTAGGTAAGTTGTATCTTCTTCCATCGGTGCTTCTTTTGCCTATCAACCTGAGTCTAACATTGGAGCCATTATCTTCTTGAAATCTATCTCCGGCCATTCTAAATGTTTTTGCCAAAACATTTTGGCCATCAAGCATTTGCTACAGATCAAAAATAATTTCAGCATGAAGTTTGTTCACTTTTTGACCACCACTGTGAAAAGAAGATTACAGTTGTTACTATAAAATTTTTACTAGATATAAAATACTTCATATTATTATTTATCATGAAGTGTGTAATACTAACCTTACAACATGAATTCTATTTTCCACTTCATTTTCTGTATCATAAATATATAATTGCCAGAACTTTGAGCCGGATCCCTCATAAGGCAATAAATTTCCAATTTGATGGTAATTCTGCGCACGCAACCTGAATGTTGTAGGACCTTTTGTGTTGTTGATGGAGAAATCAATCTTTCCCCTATTGATGTAAATGAGAACATAGAATTATAACTCCGAATATTTTCCCGAAAATGGTCACTCTTAGGTCCTGCGTATGATAAGAGTAGTGCACTAATGAATATATTTACTGACGTATATCTATAGTTAAATGGAATGTTGATTGTAATATATATAATAATTATACTAAAATAGATGTTTCATCAAACCTGATCCAAACAAAAATTGTTTTAAAATTTTTGGAGGCTCCTTCACACTGGGTAGCTTTATCTTTCAACCTTGGGAACATCAAGAGAACTTTGGCTATTTAGACTTGTAACGCTTTTCAGTTCTTTCTTCATACCAAAAATATGCCCCACAATTTTCACACTCTGTAGCATCTCCAATATCCCAATATCCTAATAATTTAAAATCAAATTTAAAATATATACAATATTATATATACCTATATATCTATATATAATAGAAAGGCACATCAAACATACCTTCACTGCAAATATCCCCAAATTCGACGTCATCCTCTAAGGAAAAAAAGGATGATAAATTCAAAGTGGAATTTTTAGTATAGTCATCGTTGTGATTTAATTTTGCATTAATAATACTTTGTGAAATCTTTTATTCATATACCTTCACACTCATTCTCATTTTTATATTCGTCTTCACTTTCATCGTCTACGATTGGTCGCTTTCCATGATTTGTTAGGCAATATATTAAAATAAATTTTATTTTCATGTGTCTATATAGCGATTCATAACATGTTAACTGAATACAAGATATAAGTAAATTAAGATACTAACCAGGAACATGAGAAGGATAGTTTAAATCAGGCAAATTATGATATTTTTGTATATCTGGGAAAACTCTTTGAATACATACAATAAGTTGATATAACATATGAAAAAAATAACCGTGACATTTATATTGGATAATGAAGTAACAGGTCGAATCAGACCATGTAATAGAATGTCTAATTGTAAGCAGACTGTGTCATTACCTTGATCGTCCGGATTGTCATTTCTATCAGGGAATTTATCTTCAACACATGTAGATGAATCTTCATTTAAATCAGGAAGTCTATTTCCATTTCCCCTTTTATGATGTGTATTTTCAAAGGCTGGTATTAACATAAGTGTTAGATGATTGAATTGATTAACCCTTATATTTTACATAAATAGATAATACAAATAATGTAATGCAAATAAGAAAACTAACCATTTCTTATATGACGCGACAGATTAATTGTTTCTTTTGTGCAGATCCAAATCCCTCTTGAATTCCTATCATCGTGATTATCTGTAGAATGAATCGCATTCTCTTTACAACTAATAGTACAGAACAAACCACTGAAATAGAGAATTATAAACTACTTTACCAAAGGCCGCAGAATCAACAAAGTTCATTGATATTTATCAATTAGATAAATGTAATATATTAGACCTTAACTCTAAATAGGTCGAAGCAAACCATACAATAGAAGAGTAAAATGTATCATTACCTTGATCGTATGGAACTTCATTTGAATCAGGAAGTGAAATTTCCTTTCCCCTTTTATGATATGTATTTGCAAGGTTTGGTACTAAAATAATCGATTTGGTTAAACCTTTATATTTTTCATAAATAGAGATACAAATATAGTAAGATCAAAACGAAAATTAATCGTTTGTCGTATCACGCAAATGATTAATTTTTTATTTTGCGTAGATCGTAATCTCTTTCGAATTTGCATGATCAATACTCTTTGTAGAAATAGTCGCATTATCTTTAGATGTAATATTACAAAACATCAGTATTGGAAGAAAGAATTTTTGAATAACTTTACCAAAATATGTCGAACCAATAATGAATGGAGAAATTCAAGTATTTTTTTTATACAGTAAGATACATGTAACCCGTTTAGAAATTCAGTCGATTTTAGATAATCTATGACTGGATATGGTTACATATTTTATTTTTGAAGGTAGTGATAAAGTTCTTACCATTTCTACCCATGGAAGATCTTGCTTTTTTCTTATTTATAAAGTATATCTGGTCGATTCTTCCTAGTTTTCTCCTTTGGTTTTCCATTGGACATCTGCTATATGATTAAAAATTTATGTAGAAAATTGTTTTTCTTATAGGAGAGGTAGAATCCTCAATATTTTGCACCTTTCTGAGTGACGGTTCAGAAGTTTTTATTGGAGCAATTTATTTTCCTTTTTAGGTGTTTTGGCTCTTTGACTTCTTGAACTGCTTTTTGAATTTTTATTTTTCCTTTTTCTTGTGGTTATTTCTTCCATTAGTTGTATTTAATCTTCTTAATGTTTCTTGATGCAAAATTTTTTAATCTTTGGTAAAAGTCTTAATGGAGTAGTCTCATTTTTTAACAATATTTTTATATTAAACTTCTTTAATCGCGATGGAAGTTGTGCCTTATTTTTGGTTATGTTGTAGCTTCATGAGTCTTCTTTTTTGTTTAAAATCTCAAATAGTATCCTCGATTAGTTGTTGTTTTGCAAAATTGGATGTTTATTGTTGTCGTGGAATGGTTGCAGTCTTGTATCGGTCATCTTTTCAAAATTTAGGATTAAATGAAAAGGTAAGATGGCCTATCTCTTCATAGCTTCACTCGTTGAGATACTCGTTGAGGCTCCTATCTTTCTGTTATAAAGTTTCAAACTTAAAATTTTGCTTGCTGAGTTGCTCGTTGACTCTCCCAAATTTTTGTTCAAAGATTCCATACTTGATATTTCGCTTGCCGGGTAGCTGGTTGAGGCACCCTAATTTCTGCTCCAAAATTTCAAACTTCAATTGTTGCATACTGAGATGGTCGTTGAGGCTCCAACATTTCTGCTCCACAGATAGACTTGAAATTTTGCTCGCTAAAATGGTCGTTAGTTCGACAGTACGTCGTGTATGCTATTATGTTCTGAACTTTTCTACTCTTACAAACCATATCTTAAACCAATAAAGGCATGTTTCACTGGGTTAATTTTTGCAGTTCCTCTTTTTTATGCAGAAAGCTCTCCACCAGAAAAAAAAGTCTTTATTCAACTATATTCTTATAAGTTGTTAAAAGGACTATGTGTATGGGATCACGACATGGAATTCTGAAATATAAAATCGAACCATTGGTAACATTTATTAGGTTTTTTTAACAATATTTTAGCGAAAATGAAAATTCCAAAAGATGATGTTATAGTGGCTTGTATGAAAAAGTTTATGAGTTCTTTTGTTCAGATGTGCACTTTAAAATGGACATGATTTTTTTGTTGAGCTTGCAGAAGAAGCCTCATCTGATGAACTCCATAATGATAACACATAACAAATATACCACAACCCTGAATATTCATCTAATTTTGCAACCGTTGTGTCAGAGAGTAGAGACAACATCCACCAAGACATGTTTGACACCATTTAAGAGTAAATCAGGTATTCATACTGATGCACATAGATGTGAAAGAAATAGAGGTTGTAAGAACAGAAGAAATTGTTTTTCTACTCCTTCATGAATAGGAGTAGCATAACTGAAGAAATGCCATCGAAATTAATTTAGATAACCAAGTGTCCAACAAAAGCAGAATGCCTCAGTTGAATAGGAGTAGCATAACTGAAGATTGGCCATCGAAATTAATCTTGAAAACCAAATGCCCAACAAAAGTAGAATGCCTTAGTTGATACTTTCATAACAGGAATTTATATGACATAGAAGAATTTGAAAAGAACAGGTCCTTCCTATGTAGCAGGAGCTGTTTATCCATATTGTTTTGGGCAAACTATATCCAACCAAAACAGAGCATGACAAATTATCTCAAACGATTGGGTTTTAAGTTCTCGCTAATAGTAAATTTCTATTTTCTTAGAAATGATACTATTATGCATAGCAAGTAACAAATTTTTATAACACATAAAAGGAAAGTGCAAATTACAGTAAAGAGTATCTCTTAAAAATAAAAAATTTAGAAACAGAAGTATCTTAATTGAAAGATAGATGAAACATCCAGGAAATTCAACTGCATTTTCATTTTTTCTCCTTCTTAATAACTCGTTTCACCCTGTTGCTTGAGAGTTGTGCATTGTTATCATCAGCCACATCTATTATAGAGGATCTATTGTCTAGTCTAGTTCTCTTAACAGGTGTCTTTGTAGAAGATATCTCATCAGTATCAGCCATAGAGTCCTATAAATTAGAAGACGTAATTTTTAAAATAATGGTATTAAGAAAGTACACTATAATATTGTTGATTTTCCACAATTCGTCCGAGTCATATGAGTGCAAGTGACACACAATATTGCTTATTGAGAGGCATGTAAAATATTAAGTTTTGATTCTTATAGCAATAGTGTATCGTGGAACTTACCGTGAATTCCTTATCTCCAACCACTGCTCCTTCATTGTTGAAGTAAGGATCCTATTAAATCAAGATACTAACAAACATTCTAATGTAGTAAGCTAGATAAAAGGAATATGTAACATAGAATGTCCTTTACTATGTTTAAACTTGTAAGGCCCCGCTATATTCTAGTTTGTCATAATATGATAATCAATTGTAGAAATGAGGAGATTATTAGAAGTATGGTTACTGTTATTAGAAGTATGGTTACTGTTATTTATAATTAAATTAAATAAAAAGAAAAATGTGACTAAAGTTAGTAGAGTTTAAATGTGTTAGTACATGAAAGTAAATAAGGCAATTTATATTGTAAAGTGAGTGAAGATTTGTATTAGTCTGTACTTTACAAAGGGGCGCACAACAAAGTTGAGTTGAAAGTATTGTGGGTGGTCATTTTTAAAAAAGATGTTCATATTGAGGGCTATTGGAATATTAAGAGAACAAAACCCTTCCTAGACATATAGGACTGGTTTAGAACGAAATAAAGACATTCTCGTCGCTTTCTTTTGCTCACATCAGACTTCAAGCTGACGCAATTGAATTACAAAATCTTCCTGAAGCAATTTTCAAGAGATTGTAACCCAGTACTAGATTTATTCAAGGTAATCGTTTGTTCTTCTATTTATTTTATTAGTAATTGAAATATTGGTTAGTACTAATATTTTTATGGGGACCTTAGAGATAAATTCCTACCATTAGGTTTAACACATTAGTGTTAGTATGATTTTTCTTGTAAAGATTATATAATGTGTTCATCGATTTACATATACATAAAACTATTTCCTTATTGTTGGAAAAGAAAGTACTGAGTCTTGGAATTGTTTATTTACCTTGGCTAATTAAGCCACTATATTAACTATGGTCTATTCCTAATCAAGCAACTACAACATATAAATCAATACTTAGTCAAAATGGAGGTATTGGTTGACAAGCCATAAAAAAAAATGGATCCATTGGATGCGTAACAGAGCATTGATTGAAACACAACCTTTAATCCTTTTCTATAGTAGTATTTTGGAGTATAAGTTAAAGTATTTTTTTAGTAAAGAGAGGAAAACCATCCTTTTATATTTTATTAGAAAGCTCTCTTGTCTCTACAGTTAGAGTAGTATTATTAGGTTCCTACACTAGACATTAAATACCTTATCTGCAGCCTAGTTCAATTATAAAGAATCAAGGAATATATTTTGATGGCTTAAGTCCTGCTATTGTAGATTGTAATTTGTCGGACGCCCCGTGATATTGAGAAGACAAATTTGAGCTAAGATTTCGAGGTAAGTTGAGACAACCTTTCTACTTGGGACTGAACAAATAGTACAGTGCTGAATATAGTTTCGTATGACTTATTTATGATTCACCCAGTTTAGTAGTATGTGACTTGGTTGATTTTGTTCTTGCTTGTGTGAACATGTGATGTGTTCCTATGATTTTAGTGATAGAAATAGAATATTCAGAGATCACATTACTCGTTGGGGAGATAGGCCGACACTCCCCCGTGCGTGTTGCCAGATCTCACGTACGCAGGGCCATAGTTTGTTTTGGGAGATTGGTCGACACTCCCACATATGTGTCAGTAGTTACACGTATGCAGGGCCATTACTTGTTGGGGAGAGAGACCGACACTCCCCCGTGCGTGTTGCCAGATCTCACGTACGCAGGGTCACGGTGTGAAATCATGTTCTTTTCAGTAAATTTTACTTCTTGAATAGCTCAGTTTAGTTTAGTATCAGTTAATAGTTTAGTTGCTTAACTATCAAGATAGTATAAATTCTCAGACCATAGATTACATATTTATGAATGTGTTGTTCAATCTTTTAGTAGGAAGTCTATGAGATTTACTGGGTATCCTGGAGATGCTTAGCCCGTGAGGGCCTGCTTACTTTTATGTGGCAGGTGTTGAGGCAGCAGGTGACGCAATTCAAGGCTAGTGTCAGGCTCGTTCGTGGTTCAGTTGGTGAGCGCCGTTTTCTTTCCAGCGGCAGCCAGTATTCAGAAAATATTTATTTTATCCACTATTTGATTCTCGGGGAATGCCCCGTAGCTTATGTCTTTATATTCTCAGTCCATTCTTTTAGAGGCTCATGACTTAGCCAGCAGATTCCTTTTTTTTTTAGATATTCAGATTGACAAGAATTTTAAATCTTGATAATACTTTAATCCTCATACGGTATTCTAAGTTAAATGTCGTTTTGGAGTATCTTAATTATGTCTCATTGGCCTTGATCTAATAGTTAATTCAGGGTTCACTCAACGGTAGTTCAGGTTGGGTGCCAATCACGTCCTCTCCTAGTTGGGGGCGTGACAAAACTATTTATATATCAAAAGAAATGCCCAAGAAAATAAAAAATATAACACCTCATGTCAAGCTTAGTAATAACTTCCAACTACTTATCCTTGATTTATTGACACTCTTTCTGTTATATTATTCTTGTTTCTTGCTTTACTTTTGTTTATTTTAAGGGACATGTTGTCGTTTTCGTTTCATTTAGACCTACAATGGTAAGACCTAAAGACATATGTTCGCATAAACTTTAAGTCATGTACCTGCAATTTAAACATAAATTAGCATCTTAATTAGAACTCATTTATGTTCTAAATATTTTGAAAATTATATAGATCTAATCGCCTAAATTCCACCTCGTGGCATAACAGTTTATTTATTTCTAAGTAGCATTAAATAGTATGAACTAATAATACTAAGTATTATAACTTACGGTCAATTTTTATTTATGGGGAGGAGGATCAAATTCCTTTATAAGGTCTGCATCATCGCAGATCTTCATAACATTGTAGACTTCTTTCTGTTTTGCGATGTTTTCACTTTTAACAAAAACCTTGAACAACAGCTTCCGTTCGAGAATGTAATCCAGCTCCAATGGATAGGATAAATCAGCAGCAACAAAGAAAGTATGGGATATATTAGCTTGAATTGTTTAATGAAAACGACATAAGCAGTGAGTACTCAACATACCTCCATTAAACCTTCAATTATTCATTAGCCGACTTTCCTATTAGTTTTTTTGCTTCTCTATCCTACAACAATAGGCCAATAAAGCCAGATTCATCGAACACTCTTACTGGAATTCTAAACCTGAAACAAATGTATGATAAAAAATTGTAAAGTCGGATATGTAAGATAAAGAAATTGTTATAAAATATAGATTATAATCAAACCTATGATCAACGGAAGGATCAGTTTGGTCACACTTGGGGCAATATAATTTAGACCCCACTTTGTCAATCTTCTTTGTGCATTTCATGCATCCCAAATATGACCAGCCCTTTTCAGTATCAAAAAGTATTATGGTTGTGATAATCCAAAAGCTACCTTCCTAAAAAATGAAAATAATAAATAAGCACTTAATATTGGTAATCATCAAGAATTAATTTTGGTTACATAAGGAGCAAAATTAGTATACTTACATGCTGGCAGTCAACTAATTCTCCAATGGTAATAACTTATAAATTTCCAGAAAAAAGGTCATCATCAACAACAGAATTATGTTGAGAAGATATTTGACTAATTCCAATAGAGGCATGTCCTCGCAATTCAATCAATCTGTAATTTTCTAAATTTCAACTATCTATATTGAATATGTACTTGAGAAATACTAATTCACATACCTCGATCTAAACGTGTTCACTTAGGAAGATCTGTGTTGATCCATAATTTTGATGAATTCCAAGTATTCTCCACTGAATATTTATCTGCAAGTATTATAGATTGGATGGTGTTGATAATCATAAACACAAGTAGAATATCAAAATATTTATTTATCGGTGAGGTAATTCATAGCATACCCTAGAATTTGTGGAGCCTTTATTAATTGCATCATCACGATGAGTGATTTTTCACTACTTGCATCTAAGTACGGCAATATGTGATCGACAAAGTCCTCTCGAAAGTAGCCATAATTTTGGTGTTCCTTTGTGCGAAAAGTTGCAAGTTAATATTGAGTAAATTAAAATATTAAAAGTAATTTTATGAACTTACTCATGATCCTGCAACTCAATATCAGTCAACTGGCTTCCACCTTGCTTAACGGTCTTAACTTGACCATAACTTGTTACTTTCCCAATAACATCTGTGAGATTTTAAAGTGACATGTGTGAGCAAGATAAGACTTAAGAATTAAACTAAATATTAGCTATTGATTAGCCTAAAGTTTGTTATTTATGTATACTTACTAAAAAGTTCATTCATATCGATATCATCTCCATTAATCAACTGATTGTAAGATTAAAAATGTAAGATACTCAGGCCAAACTGCGGATTATTACTTTCTTCAACAGTAGTCCTTTGAGTAAAGCCCAACTTGAAACTGTGTTTATTTGTCTTAAGCCTCACATTATTGTGCGCGACCAAAAATATTTTCATGACGTACAGACCAAGTTCACTTACTTTGGATTTAAACATACGCATAACCTGCCTTCCTATTGAAGCTTGGATTCGATCTCCATTTGGAAAAAGAAATTAATTCGTAAGATTCTTGAATGAATATATTATAAAACAGTCCCATTTGAACAAAAAATTAATTCGTGAGATTCTTGAATGAACAATAAAACAGTTAGCATATCATTTTGGGTGTTAATCATAACATATAGTTTGAATTTGTGCTAACTAATTCTGAAATTGTTAACAAATATTCAAGTGTGAGATTTTACCGATCACAAAAAATTCAATAGAAGCATACACCGTTAACGTTGAAGAAAACCAAAGCCATGTCTGAAATTTTTCCTTGTATTGACAACATAATAACTTTAAAGACCAAAATTATACAACACTTAGATATGTCTTCACTTATGAAAGATCGGTTATACATACCTTTTCGTCTTGAAGAATCATGTGGATCGCATATGGATTGTCCGGGTTTGTGCAATCAGGAACATGCCAGTCTTGTAACACGGACCTTGAGAGTCCATTGCATTGATTTGTAATTTATTTCTTTGATGAAATTGAGAGTTGAAGTCATATTTCGAAAGCATGGGTGTGAGAGTTTGATCTTTTTCTGATTATGTGCTTGCAGCAAAACATTTAGATTGTATATAGTTGAGCAGTTTATGATCACGTACTGGTAATAAGAGAATTTCTAGGAAGAAACTGTAGCGGTTTATGATCCTGTACTGTAGAAAGTTGAAATCGTATTTTTTTAATAAAAAGAGAGAGAGAATGTGAAAAGGTTATTCAACGGAGTCTGGATAAGTTTTGACCACTTTACCAAAATGCTGAACGTATTTTATTCTAAGCCCAACTACCAAATATAAGGGCCTTTTTTTAGAGGATTCAGATTTTTAACAGAAAATGTTTAAATTAACAGTAAGTTCAAATTTAAAACTTGGAAGTTGGCATTCCGTTGTATTTTCTTTAGAACTGTCCGAATTTAGTTTGTTTTTGTCCCAACTAATAATAGGTGTTCCAATCATGCTTTGACATTTGGCTAAACATGGTTGGCTACTACATACCTTTTACTATATATATATATATATATATATATATATATATATATACACACACACACACACACACACACACACACACACACATACACACACACACACTACGAATGAATTACTTTATTAAGTGGTACACCTCCTCGGAAACTATAGTTTAAGGAATATATATTTACCAGATAAAATAATTTTTGCGACAAACATGGTTGAGTCATGCAAGACATGATCAAATATACTAAATTTTATACCAGAACCCTTTGATGGTTTGATCCGTCATTCGTGTTTCACCTAAGTAATACAGTATACTTTATTAGCACATATCCCCCAATTGTTTCTCTCTTTCTATGTAGTGCTCAAATTCAACATCTTTAAGCAGTTCATAAAACTAAAAAGATGTCTTTTGCAATGCAAATTTTGTTTTTATGAAGATCGAATCCCTAATAGCATATCTCTATTATTAAATAACCAAAGTTAATCTTCGAAACCCTGTAAGTAATTTTACAAATTTAGTGCAACAAAGACCTGAGTACTTCAGCTTATTTTAAAATGAAAATGAACAATTTACATTTACTTCCAAACTAGGCTCTTCCTTACTGGTTATCCCTGTCAGCTTCATTCATCCACCTCATAATTTAGTCATTATTAAAAAATTCAAAATATTAAAGAATATGATTTGATAAGTGTGTGACAATTAAAAAGTACAATATTCCAACGGTACACTTTTACATTTTATTATTTGTATTAGGTAAAAATCGATGTGCTTGGATAACACTTTGGTGTGACGAATCGAGGACAAGCGAACTGATGTTCCGAAGGAAAGAGACCGAAGCAATCAACTGAGCCACCGAGGTCAATCACCAAGGTCATCACCGAAGGCGAGCCACGAGCTGAGCTTCGGTGATGCTCACTTCAACCGAACAGCAAGGTCATACCACCAAGGTCAGGCATTTGGGCCTCGGCGGAGCACCTCGATTCAAGCGGCTTTGCAGCCCACTACTGCAGCTCACTAACTCCACTCAAAGACATGCTGAATGTGGGTATGGGTATGACCCGTCTTGGAAAACGTGGGCAAGGCCTCTTGTACCTATAAATAGAATTAGTTTTTACCTTGTACTCATTCAGAATTACTTACAGAAACTCCGGAAAAATTTGTACTCACAGTTATATATTGAAATCACATTGTTCTCTTGCATTTTTGCTTATTCTTAGCATTATCTTGACTTTGATACAAAGATTTTCTTGTGTTCTTAACCCAAATTCGATTTGTGATCCTAAATCATTTAGGCCCATCAAGCTGGCGCCGTTTGTGGGGAAACAGGCATAAATGCTTTGTTCCAAAGTCAAACGTTTCTTTTCGTTGGAATTCATATGTTTTGATGACGATATGGCTGACAACAGCAGAAATTCCGATGAACCGTAGTTAACTCCCGATGGACAGACTAGCGTTCAGTCGAACCCAAACTCTTCATCTCCGATGACAACCGAAGCCTTTCAGGCTTACGTTGTTTCCTAACTAAGAGCTCTTCAAGAGCAGCAGACCGAACAAGCTAATATCAATGTTGAATTTTGCGCTTTGCTAGAAACGAGAAACATCTCAACCCCGAATGGAGCTCAGCCTGTGGCTCCAAATGGAGGTATCCTGCTCTTCGTTCCTACGGGCGCGATAACAGGGGGACCTGATGTGTGGGCAAAATGCCACACATTACCTTCGATTTACTTGAGCTTTTGTTGTGCATTATTGATTAAATATACGCACTTATCATATTTTAGTTGCATATTACAGGATTGACGCTGTGGTGACGAATAGATGGAAAACAAGCCGGATCAGTCTGAATTGCAGAGCTACTGATCCTGAACTGGAAACTTGTTCTTCGTGATCGCGCAGTGTTTCACGCGATCGCGCAGAAGACTAAAACAAGCTAGCGCTAACGCGCCAAGGATGATGCGATCGCGCAAAAGGAAAAAAGAGATGAAGCGCGGTAGCGCCAAGTGTGTCGCGATCGCAAAGGTTGCACGTCTGGACTGCGCTGGACAGTTCTGTAATTTCACATCAGCCAAATGGGGAACATATATTCAGCCCTTTGCACGACCTAGGGCTCATCTTTTGGCCATTTTCCAATCTTGGGGCAAGGATCCATCAACAAGAACACCAAGAGAGTGAAGATTTGGAGCAAACCATTGAGAAATTCTTAACCTTTAGTACTCCTTTATTTACTTTCATGCTTTGTATTGAATATATTTGGTGTTGTTGATGTTATTGAAGAATTGATTTTATGAATATATTTCATTGCAATTTGTATTGTTAATTGGTATGATTTTGGACATGAATATATGAATGAATCATGACTAGGAATTTATATTGTTGGGTTTTGATTATCTAGCTTCCATTATTTTGATTGCTTGACTTTTGTGCTCGCGACACTAAAGTTGCCCGTCTACTTTGATAATTAAAGACTCGGGAGAGATTAGTTAGCGTAGAATAGTGAAGCTAGCGAGGATTTGGGTTGATAGGCTATTTCATAGACTAACTCATCTAAAAGAAGTTACGCTCGAAAGAGATCTTCTTTCCTCGGGTAATGGGTAGTGCTTTACAAGCTCAACCATGGATTTGACGAGCGCCGTTGAGGTAAATCCCTTCTAGGCCGGAAGGATTCTAGGGATTACATTAGAACGACTCGGCCATAATATATAAACCCCATGCTATAATTGCATCCTAGACTCAAAACTTATTTTCCTTGGTTGTGAGAAGGCCATTAATCACCTTTAATTGCTTTCCTAGTGTAGTTTGTAGTTGTTAATATCGTTCCATCACCTCGTTATCCTAGTTTGGCTTTGTCAAATAGGTTTAATTCCTCCACTACTTTGATCGCATCACTTTGTTCCTTGTGGATTCGACCCCGACTCCTAGTTGGGTAAATTGTATTGCGATGACAATTCATACCTCAAACCAAAGTGTGTGTTGAGCGTTTGTCAAAATTGGCGCCGTTGCCGGGGAACAATTGGCGTATTAGAGTAGTTTGAGGAGTTGAGCTAGTTGGCTTAGCTCCAAACTTTGTGAACCGTTCTTGTTAAAATTGTGAATAGTAGTAATGTTCTTTGTAAATTGTAAATATTTGTTTGTGTGTAGTGTTTACTTGCATTAGTTATTTAGTTAGTTTAGATTAGTGGTAGTCATCTTGAAATGGCATCATGGAACCAAAATTGGTCCCATATTGAAAATCCATACATGAGTGACCCTTGTCCTTATTATGGCGGACCTCACTATTGGCAAGATTGTCAAATTGTTTTCGGGTGGCGAGTTGTGTGCACCTTCTCAACCCTTTGAGTGGGACATATGTCATGAGTGTGGGGGTCAAAATGGCCATTGGGACGGTTGTCCAAATATTCCTTGTTCTTCTTCCAATGATTTTTATAATGATGCTAATGATTCTTATGAGTTTGATAGGGCAAATGCAAACATGAACATGGAGCTTGAACCCGAGTGGCAAGGCATCCAAGAGAAGTTCCAAGAAGAGATGTACCTATCTACTTCACAAGATGAATACAATGAAAATGAAAGATTGAAACATTTGATGGAGCGAATACTTAAAAACAATTGTGAGAATGCCGAAGCCTTCAATGAGATGAAAGAAACGATCCATCAAAATGGCTTAGCAATTAACTTGGAGACTCAATTGAGCCAATTGGTTGACATTTTCAATGATCAACAAGCTAAGGGTGTTGCCAAATCTCAACAAAGGTTTTACATGGAAGATGAGGTTGAGTTCCAAAAAGAATCCTCCATGGAAGATGTGCTTGAATATCAAGAAAGAATTATTGAAGAAAAGCACAATTAGGATGAAGAAGAAATTGTGAGCCGAGCTTGGCTCCGAGATCAAGCTCGAAAAATGAAAGTCCATGAAGCACGCCTTCATGACTTAAATGTAGATGGTTGGGATCTCAAACATGAAAAGGAAGAACTAGGACAAAGAGTGAACCAATTTGATCTTGAAGCTCGTGTCTTGAACGTTCTAGTGCATGAAGTGGTTGAAGCTTCTAACGCTCAACATGAAGAAATAGTGAATGATATGCTAGAAATGGGCGAATTTGTGGAAGAGAGCACAAGTCAAATCATGGGAACTCATGGAAGTGACCATATCTTCAAGATATTTGGTAATGATGCCGAGAACAAGAAATGTGTTTTGGAGTCTAGAGCGGAAATGAAGAACTTTTGTGATGAAGACTCTAGCATAGTTGAAGAGGAGTATGTCATGCTTGGTGCTCCATTGGAGTTAAAACAATTGAGACCTCATTCACTTTATTTTTCAACTATATGTGTGGATGAGGCAATAGAAGTGGAAGAACAAGCACATTCGGATGATTTTGGCGTTGATGAGAAAAATGGGTACATTGTTGAATTTGCCACGCCAAGAAGACAAAATGATATCCCTCACATGAAGGCGGAGAAGTGCAAGATGAAGAATCCGGCTTCGCAAGCTTGGAAATATGTACCCCCCCCCCCCGCCTAAAGCGCGTAACAAAAAGTATGAAGCGATGTTGAGAGAAAATTCACCTTCACCAAGTGGAGAGAAAAGCATCATGGGTACCGTCTAGCCAAGACGTTAAATAAAGCGCTTGTCGGGAGGCAACCCGAATCTCTTTGAAATTTTTAGTTGTCCATTGATTGCATGTTAGGTTAGATTAGTTTTTGTTGTTGTTTTTTATCATCTCACCTGAATCCCACATTTGTTAGTTGTTAGGATGCATGATCTAAGGCATAAACATAAAAAAAAAAAATGGACTGCACAGGGGTGTAGGGCGGACCACCTAATGAGTTGAGGCGGACCGCCCACTAAAATTTGACATTCTGCATCCCAGTAGGCGGAGCGCCTAGTGTTTGGGGCGGACCGCCTCACTAAAACTCTGCTTACTGGAAGCTGGACAAAAAAGTGTTCATCGCTATCGCGTCAAAGGTCACGCGATCGCGCTGTACCGTAAGGCATACCTACGCAATCGCGTACGTGGGCAACACGATCGCGTAGGTTACCTTATCAGAAAGGCACGATCGCGGCTTAGGTCATGCTATCGCGAAGAATAAAACGTCAGGCAGATAAAAGCAGTTTTTGAGAGGCCAAATACTTATTTTTTTTCTAAAACTCTCACCCTCTCAAATTCCCCTCCCCCATTTTTGCTTTCCAAGTGCTTCATTGCATCCTCTACTCCACTTTCAAGCACTCCATCTCCATTTATCAAAGTATGTTCCCCAATTTCCATCTTTACTTTTGTTAATTCCATCTCCATTATCAAGGTATGGTTCCATTAGTGGTTGTATGTATAAGAAAACAAGGGGCTTTTTATGGACAATAGGGGAAGTCTGATGTACCCTTATAGACAAATTGTTTATGAAGAAAAATGGGTTAGGTTACTAGTTGTTAATGCTCAATTGAACTAAAAACCCTAGTGTTAGATCCGTCATATTGAAGCCAAAACTCATGCTTTTCTTGTTTAAATTGTGGGTGTGCACTGTAATAGATGTGTAAAACATGGAAAAAAATTCTGGGTGTTGTAGCGAGGTCTGTCTCCTCCAGCTGGAGAAGAAAACCTCGCGATCGCGTGACTACCTGCGCGATCGTGCAGCTTTGTCCAAGACAGTCCTTTCCGATCGCGCAGGTATCCTGGACAACTCAGCGCGATCGCGTCTGTCCTTGCGCGATCGCGATGAAATGCAATTTCTGCCAGAAACAGTGAGCTTGCACAGCCTACTACTGAAATTTTTTGGCTTCAACCTTTGGCTCCTGAGCTTTATTAATGCTTATATTAAGTACCCAAATCGTGTTTTAATAGTGTTGATCTTTGTAGGTACTTTTTCTTTACAATGGCCGAAGAAAACAACCAACGGAACTCAACAGGAGGAGAAGAAGCAACATATGACAGAACGAGGTTCTTATCCAAATCGTGCTATGAAAAATTCCAAAGGGACCTTGAAATGAGCTTCACTAAGGAAAGAGGGATACATGTGGAAAAAGTGGAAGAGAAACTCCCCGAATTCTGTCAAAAGCTAGAAAATAACGGGTGGATCTGTTTTGCCGAGACTCCTGAGAAGGCAAATGCTACCATAGCGTGGGAGTTTTATGCAAATGCCATTCGGACGGATTTTAGTGGGGAGTTGGTGACAACTGTGAGGAGCAAGTTGGTGAGATTTATGCAACTGCTATCAATGTGGTGTACGAGCTCGAGAATGTTGACAATGCTCTATACAAAGCTCGTGCTTCAGAAGGGGGTATGCAGTGGATGGTAGATATGCTTCAAGGGGGCAACCACTCAGGTTGGTCGACATTCAGTCACAAAATTGTATCTACCGACTTTACAGCTGAGGCCCGCATCTGGTTATCCATTTTGTGCACTAGGGTGATGCCTTCGAGCTATGAAAGTGATCTCACTCCTGAAAATGCTCGCATTGTCGCGGCACTGGTTGACGGGCTCAAAGTCAATGTTGGTGAAATCATTGTTGGGGAGATTCATGAAGTGGTGCTAGAAAGAATAAAGAGTTTATTCTTCCCAAGCTTGATTCACCGGCTATGCATGGATGCCGGGGTGGAGATACGCACTACTGACAAAAGTGTGGGTCTTGAAAAACCTATCTATCCACTGCTGAAGAAAGGATGGGGAGGAGTAATACAAAGCAATAAGAGAAAAGTTGAGATGCCTTCCCAGGTTGATGTCGAGGACCCAACTTTTGGGCAGTTCTCCACACTTTCTACTACTATTGCACCAGGGAGTTCTTACACTCCAGTTCCACCACTTGCATCTGGAGTGTCTAACATGAGGTACATTTCCTCTCAAATTTCATCTATAGACGCTCAGGTTAGACAGCTAGTAGCAGGGCTTCCTTCAGGCCCGCATGGAGAGGGTTCTTCCTCCAGGCCTCCGAGCACGCTATCATTGGAGGCAGTAGCAGCTGAGCAAGAGCGGATTAAGGTCAGACTGGATAAAATGGAGAGGAAGCAGAAAAATTTCGGCAAGAGAACAAGCAACTTCCTCAACAAGATGATGAGCAAGCTGAATTCGCTCTATCGCTCCAGTAGCTCAGATGAGGAATCCGAGGATGAGCTTCGCTATCCCAACACTGACAGTGAGGAGTGATCTGCTAGTCAGGGAGTTCCTTACACCCTTTGTATTACATTGTTAGTTGCACTGAGGACAATGCATAATTTAAGTTTGGGGGTGCATTTGTGTTCTGGGTGTAGTATTGATGTTGCTCATGTACTTGATGTTTATGACATATCTCCCTCATCTTGTCCCTGTTTTTGAGCAAATTTTGAAAATTTTTGTGGATGATCATTTTCTTTAATATTAGTATAACTATTGCGTTAATAGCTTGTGCATATTTAGTATTAGTAGTTATTATATTATTGTGTTAATAGCTTGTTCATATTTAGTAGTAGTAGATAGTTTTTTTTAAAAAAAGTACTCCCGTGAACTACGTTTGGGATGTTGCTTTGTTTTATCTGATTCACCTTTGTGTGATACGTAGGCATCCCACTTAGGTGCGAAAGCCTCTTTTGGGTCCGAACAACAATTTTCATTGTAAATACCATGTTATATAAAAAATTTTGAAATAACCTCCTTGGTTTTTCTTTGCCATGGTTCTTTTCCAAGGAAGTAATTGTGTTGAACCGGGCATCTCTAGTACTAAGTTTGGGAGTGGCACGAGTTATGGTGAAAGTGTGGAAGTTAATGAAAATCAAAAGAAAATAAATGAAAAGAAAGAGCAACAAAAGTGAGTTGAATAAAAAAAAATAGAAAAAAAAGAGAAAAGAAACAAAAAGAAGCAAGTGAAAGAAAAGAAAGAAAAAGAGAATTGATAAATAAAGAAGAGAAGGATTAGTGTATAATCCTCGATTTAGCAAGGTGTAAGTGCAAGAAAAATGAAGTGTGCCTTAATTTTTGTACGGTGTAGTGCTCAAGGAGGTGTGTAGTCACTATTTGCCCATATTTTACCCCACTTTTGACCAAAAGCCTATATCACAACCCTAACAAGTCCTAATTGATTTCAGGTCAAGCATTCCTACATTAGTGGAGAGGTACACGAAGGGCAAGCCTATGGATCTTCAGTGTGCATGATGAACTTCTTTTGAGAGAGTGAGCAAATTCTTCTTATCATTAATCTCATTTGTGTTATCAATGCATTTTTGTGGTTGGGATATTCTCTTGAGTGGTGAGGGCACTTGTGAAGTTGAGTTGAGGACTTGTGTTTCACTTTTCAATTGAGGCGAGCAAGCAAGGAGGTGCCATTCAAGGGTTTCCCGAGTTGAGGCTCGCGTGGAAAAGTGCCTCGAGAGCGTTCCCGGGGTAACCAAGGTTCAAGACGATCTTGATATCGAACAATATAAGGAGTTGCCATTCAAGCCCGAAGCTGCTCTTGCCCCAACTCCAAAAAATTTCAAGCTCTTCTTCCTGAAAAAATAATGATGGGACCACTGACCCCAAGGAACGTGTGACTGAATACATGTCAATGGTAAAGAGCAATGACTTGACAGAGATAGAGAAGGAATCAATATTTTTGACAAATTCGGCGAATCCTTGGAGAAGGAAGCGGTACGTTGGTACATGCGCTTACCATCGGGGTCGATTTCCACTTTTAAAGAGCTGGTTAGCGCATTCGTCAAGGCTCATACCAGGGCACAGAAAATCCTCCAAAGGAAGGAGGATATATTTGAAGTCAAACCCGGCCTGGTGAGCCAATCAAAGACTTCCTCAAGCGCTTTTATGCTGAGCGCATGGAGTTATCTCCCATGGATGATACTCTAGCCATCATGGCGTATGAGAAATGCATCAATGTTCGCAGCTCCGAGGCCGCTGCTGAGATGCGAAAAGAACTCCAGCAATATCAAACCCTGAAGTGGGATGATTTGCACAATAGAGCTTCAACCAAGATAAGGCTGGAGGAAGCCGAATGGAAAAATAACGCCCGAGGCCACAACTATAAGAACCAAGGCGAATCCTCATATCGCGTCGAGGCGCCACGAGAAAACTCGAAGGGGAGGTATGAACCATATACCTCATCGAGGAAGCCTGTCAGCCAAAGGCTGGGAAATTCGCTCTGAAACTCATTTGGAAATTCTCATGTGAGCCAACGACTCGGTGGAAAGGTTTTTTCCAATACGAACCAAAGAAATTCTTCGGGCCCAGCCTTGGTCTCAAAGAATAAATAGCTGCCTCGGATTCCTGATTATAACTTCAGCATATCGACCTCGGAGCTGGTCAATATTGTGAAGGGGACAGTCGGGTAAGAATACTAAAGGACACGAGAACTCTAGCTGATAAAAGGGATCAAAATTTACACTTCGAGTTTCATGCAGATTATAGCCACCGAACCGAAGAATGCAAAGCGTTGCGCCTCAAGGTGGCACACTTATTAAAGAAAGGTGTGTTAGCTGAATTCCTCACCGATAAGGGGAAGGAGAACTATACCAAAAACTGAGGTGATGGACAACCACCTCGGGCACCACCCCCTGAGAGAGTCGTGAATGTAATCACCGGGGGGTCAGAGGTGAATGGGGTGAATTTCACAGCTGCTAAGAAGTGCGCCAAGCTGTCAATCACCATGGAGAAGAGAACTCGAGTTGGAGGCTCGGGTAAAGAAATAGTGTTCAATGATTATGGTTGTAATGAGATGATGTTTCCCTATCATGACGCCTTGGTCATCATGTTGAGAATAAATGACTCGGATATCAAACGAGTCCTGATTGACCCCAGTAGCTCGGTCAACATAATCAGCTACGGGGCCATTAAAAAGATGTGGCTGAATGAAGAAGTTATCCCTAAGGCAACAGTGTTGACTGACTTCAACAACTGAACTGAAGAAACATTGGGTGAAATCACACTCAAAACGTTCGCCGAAGGAGTTTGCAAGGAAACACTGTCCCAAGTTCTACCCGAGGACATAGCGTATAATGTGATCCTCGGTAGACCGTGGATCACTCCATGGAGGCTGTTCCATCCACTCTTCATCAAGTGATCAAGTTCCCTTCCCCATGGGAAGTTCGGTCAATAAAATGAGAGTAACGAGTAGTAAGAGAGTTCTATTCGGTTGCATTGACGAGTGGAGTCGTCCCGATCGGATCACAAAAATAGCAACCAATGCAACCGGGGTCAAACGAAGAAGATCCCTGGGGAGAGGTGGAAAAGATCCAAGTATGCATTCAAGAACCTCGGAAACAAAAAGCCGAGGATTACACCATAGAAGAGCTGTAATCTTTCATGTTATCGAAACATTTTCCAGAAATAAAAGTGTTTCATCGAAGTCTTGAAGTCCAACAACGATTGCTTTGCTTGGTCCCATTCAAACATGGTCGGTATCGATCCGGAGATCATGACCCATAAATTGAATATGGATCCCCAATTCTCCCCGGTGAAGCAAAAGAAGAGACCTCATGCCAGGGTAAAAAAGAAGGCAATCGAAGATGAAACAATGAAGCTGCAAGAGAATGGCTTCATAATAGAGGTGAAGTACCCCCGAATGGCTGGCTAATGTAGTTGTTTTGCCCAAGAAAAACGGCAAATGGAGGATGTGTGTAGATTACACTGATCTAAACAAGGCTTGCCCCAAGAACTCTTATCCATTGCCACAGATAGACATGTTAACAGACTCCACGGCTGGACACAAACTGTTAACCTTCTTAGACGCTTATTCAGGGTACAACCAAATCCTTATGGATCCGAAGGACGAAGAAAAGACCTCGTTCATCACTGACCGAGGTACTTTCTGCTACAAGGTGATGCCCTTCGGTTTGAAGAATACTGGTGCGACATACCAAAGATTGGTATGCCGCATGTTCAATGAGTACATTGGAAAATCTATGGAAGTCTACATAGATGATATGCTGATCAAGTCTATTCGTGAAGATCATTTAAACCACTTGAGAGAAGCCTTCGCAGTCCTGAGGCAATATGGCATGAAGTTGAATCCTGAAAAGTGTGCCTTCAGTGTGGGGTCAGGAAAATTTTTGGGATTCATAGTCTCCGAACGGGGAATCGAAGCCAACCCAGACAAGAACAGAGCCATCGAAGAAATATCCGAGTTAACTGGGGTAAAAGAAGTGCAATGCTTAACTGGCCGAGTCGCTGCCTTGAGTCGATTTATCTCAAGGTCTTCGGAGCGATGCCACAAATTCTTCTCTGTCTTGAGGAAGAACAATGACTTCGAGTGGACACCGGAGTATAAAGAAGCGCTAAGGGAGTTGAAACGTTATCTGGCTAACACGATATTGCTCGCCAAGCCAAAAGATGGTGAAACATTTCTAGTTTACTTAGCCGTATCTGAGGTGTCAGTCAGTGCTTTATTGGTTCGAGAAGAAGATGGCAAGCAACAACGCATCTACTATGTGAGTAAGAATAAAAAGAATAGCATTGAGCCCCTACCATCCAAGTGCCAATGGCCAAGCCGAATCTTCGAACAGAGTAATAATTGAAAATATCAAGAAGAGGCTTGATGAGAGAAAAGGCCCTTGGCCCGAAGAGTTGCCAGGTGTGTTGCGGGCTGTGCAAACAACGGAAAAGAATAGCACCGATGAAACCCCATTCTCTCTTGCTTATGGAATTGATTCGCTTATGGAATTGATTCACTTATCCCTGTTGAAGTGGGCGAACCAAGCCTTCGGTATGCTCATACCACCGAGAATGCCAATCAGCAAGCCATGCGCATAGAGCTGGACTTGCTCGAGGAGAAAAAAGAGTTGGCTTTGGTTCGATTAGGAGTAAAAAAGAGGCAGATCAAGGCGTATCTCAACAGGAAGGCCAGACTTAGAGATTTTAAAGTTGGCGATTATGTGTTGAAGGCTACGAACCAATCAAAAAAGGAAAAGAATGAGGGAAAACTCATTGCAAATTGGGAAGGACTGTAAAGAGACAATTCGATCGTTGGAAAGGGATATTATCAAATTGAATATCTACAAGGCAAACTCGAACCTTGAATTGGAATATCTCCAATTTGAAGCGGTACTAATTTTGAAATCGAGGTAAATATTCCTTGGTTATTCAAAATTTACCCACATCCTCGAGCAAACAAATGCTCCTAGGGCTTTGGTCGAAATGTACTAACTTGATCCTCGTTTCGTTTTGCTTGACCTTTTCAGGAAGCGGATAAAACGATCTCCAGTGCTCGGATCTTCATCAAAATACAAACCCGAACACTGGGGGGAGTAAGAGGCGGGTTGCAACCGAGGTCGACACTGAGCCTCCCAACCGAAGTCTATCTACTCAGCAACTGGGGACTGACACCCAGGAAATAGATTAGTACTTTGTAATTACGCCCGATAGTGGCATAATGCTTTTTGCGCCTAAGTTTTATTTCGACTAAGCCTTATGTAAAAAGACAATTGTGGCTCGTTGACATCATCGTTGAAATAAACTTGATTCAATATCTCTTTGTTTCTATGATCTTACTTACCGAAGTTGTATCTTAAATGGATTGATTCGAGAACGAGACGTCGTTCTAAGTTTGCATCGGTTCTTAACAACTAAGTCTTGCAAGCAAACTATCCCAGGTATTCGGCTAAAAGTCTTATCAAAAGGCGAAACAAAGTTAACACTTGTTCTATAAAATGTGCATTTATTCATTAAAAAGCTCGAAGTCTATAAAGTTATGTACATCAAAAGGACCGAAGGCATGAACAAATAAAGTTGTGTACATCAAAAGGCCCGAAGGCCTGAACAAAAAGCAAAAAATACAGAAGATGAACTATCTTCCCCTCAAGGGTTTCCCCCTTCGGCAACTTCATTGTCCTCTTCGGCACTCTCGCCCTCTTCATCGCCTTTGGATTCACCATCATCAGAATCCTCGCTCGAGGGAAGATCATCTACTATTCGCTGGGCTTCGGCAACAGCATCCCTGGCCTTGACTATCTCCTCTTCGAGCACGATCTGCCTAGCTTGGACTTGCTCAAGTATGCTAAGCCTGGTCTTAGCGACAGCCCAAGCCTCCTCAAACTTCGCCCTCATTGCTTTGACTTTAGCCCGCTGATTGAGGTAGGCAATTCTTCCTAGGAGTTTTGGTCTACCTGGCTTTGCAGCCCAACAAGCTTGGTGTTGTACTCCTCTAGCTTGCCACGATATTTTTCACATGCCTCCAATACTTCGGCCCTGTCACGGAAGAGTTCGACTTCAAGTCGAGCATTTTCAAGGCTCAGCATTGAGCGCTCGTTAACAAATTCGTTTGTCACAACCTGAACTCTTGCCTCGGCAGATTCCCGAACCCCGTGTAAGTCAACCTCGACCTTAAATGCTGCTTCATTAGCACGGTCCAAGTCTTCGTTCAAAGCAGCAAATTGGACTTCCAGCTAGGCGATTCTATCCAGAAATCCCCTTTTCTACTCTCCCCAGGCAGTGGTCGCCACCTGAACTTACTCTATTCGGTCGCGTTCTAGATGAACAGCTTGCAACACGAGGACCAAGCTCTGCACAAGACCAAAGTGTTAGCGTCGAGAACAAAGAAAAGGTAAGTTGCACAAAAAAGAACAAATGAAAACTTACACGAAGAGTAGAGACGGCTGAGACACCCATCAAGCTCATGGGTTTAAGGTTCTGAAGGGCATAAGCCTCAATAGACCCAAGCATAACATTGATGGTAATGATGTCCTCCTTAGTGGGATCCAGCAGGTTGGCGTCGGGAGAAATTTCCAATGCCTGAGGTGCAGCATTTGAAGCCTTGACCGAAATTCGGGAAGCGTTGACCATGCTTTTAATCAAGCCTTCACTTGCTTTAGCTTTTCCCTTCCGCTTGGCGGCTTCTTGGTCAGATTCCTCCACATTTATAACTTCGGTCTCCCTAGGGACCTTGGAAACTGGCTCTAGAGTTATCTCAGGAATTGGCTCAGGAGCTACTTCGGGAGCAGCTATATGAACCTCTTCGTCGCTGGGCTCATCAAAAAGGCCTCGACGCTTCTCCACTACCGCTTCGGAAGTAGGGGCGGCAGTTTCCTCGACCCGAGGTCCTTTCGCCTTGGTGGCCCTCTTCGATTCAGCTCTCTTCCTTTTAGAGCCTGGGGAAGGGAGAGATGCAATCTCATAAGTATGAGATGAAGTAGAAGTTAGTATGCTTATAAATTGACCTAAAAAGATGTCATCACCTTGTGAAGTCCCTTGGCCCAACGAGCCTTTGGATTTTTTGTTTCCGGCGAGTTTCCTCGCCGAACTTGCCATTTGATTAACGTCTTCGGTGGTGTCAAGAAATTTCTTCTCTTTCTTCTTCTCCTTCTCTTCCCCTTCCTTGTCTCTCCTCTCTTCGGTCTCCTCCTCCTCCTCTTCAGCGTCCTTAATGGCCCTGTTAGAAAAACCTAAGTGGGAAGGGAAAAAGAAAATGTCAAGAAGCAATCATTCAAAATAGACGTCGGGAAATTTTGAGCGTCGGTAGTTGACTCACCATGCCTCTTGCATGACCATCGGTTTTCTGGCGGAGCAGCCAGGATCATCCACTGCCGGCGAGGACGTTCCTTCTGCTTCATTACATCGGTCACCCACTCGAGCAAATCCTCCGGTAGGTTGAGTGGAACCTTTTCAGCTGCATATCACAAACATGAAAGTAAGTACGAGTTATAATGACCGAAGGCCAAACAGTGACAAAAGTACTTACGTTGAGTATTCCACTCTTTGGGTAAGCCTGGCTCAGCTGATAGCAGCCTCGTGGGAATGAGCACATAACGATCGTTCCAACCTCGGTTCTCATGGTCCTCGCTCTTGCTCAAAATAGCGTATGAGCCACGGGGTAAGAGAGCCACCACCCCGGCTTTATGAAAATAGGGGTAGTAGAGGGATCTCAGATGTTGGAAAGTAAAGGGCAACTCAGCTAACCTACTTAAGTATTCAAGGGCCTGCACAATCCTCCAAACTCCAGGGCCCAATTGGGCAAACACAAATTGTAGGAACGACAAAATGTGCCAATTATGGGGTGAACTGGAAAACTAAACCCTATGGTAAAGGGGTATGTGAAAACCGAAGAATACCCTGGAACGTGAGTGGAAGCAGCCGCATCCGAAGCTGGAACCCTAATTTCCAATTCGGGTCTCCAGCGGCAATCTGCCCGAACAGTCTCAATCGCGTCCTCGGTTATCACTGTTGAACCCTCCCAAAAAATGCACACAAGTATGCATCGGGATTGGACTACGCAACCTAATTTAAGGATTATTAGGAACCTAGGTTAATTAAAGAGTGCACTTTATTCTTTATTTAAAAGAAATTAAATTCAGAGATTCTAGGTAAGTGGTTCTATTAAATTCGAAAGAAAGTCCCTAGCGGAAGCACTTTCGAAAATCCGCTAAATACAGTTAATCCGGCAGTTTTCACGAATTTGTTGAGGATAATAAGTATATAAAATTAATTTTAAATAAGATAAGATTTTAGTTATGCCGATACTTATATAGATAAATGACCAAATTTAAGATTAACTAAATGGATAACTAAATAATGATCAATTGGTTAATTAATTAAATAAATAAAGGCCAAATAAGATTAGATAAATACATAAACAAACTAGATAAATAATTGGATAATAATAAAGGATTAATTAATTGATTGAATAAATAGATAAATAAATAAGCAAATAAATAACTTAATTAAATAAATGAATACGTATCAATTTTAATTAAATAAAGAAGTAAATGAATAATGATTGATTAAATAAATAAATAAATAAATAAATAAATGATTAATTGAAATTAAATAAATTAGATTAAATAAATAAATAATTAAATATTTAATATAATAAATAAATAATTCAAATGCAAATTATGACGAAGGTACGATTTTAATCGAATTTGATTTTGCACTCATTAATTGACAAATGATTCTAAACATCCATAAATTAATTGGCGATTCGCAAAGAAATGATACAAAGCATTCATATAAAAACAATTTAAGTAATTTACAATAATTATTTACAATTCAAATACCATTTTTATTCTACAGGGCTCCTAAAACATGCTTTTCTAAAAGGGTCGGGAAAGAGGGAGTTTAGAAGGTAGAACCCAGATTTAGCAAACTCAATCATTGAGCCTTGAATTTATAAGTTTTCAATTTTCTTTTTGCATTTTTCGGGGATCTCAAGTCCCGAAAATGCGAAGCGGATAAAATAACTCAAAATGCATGTAGCCATCCCCATTTGTGAGTTTTAATCAACTTGCCCCAAGAAAGTGTACATGGCAAAGAAAAATAGAAGAGATAAAGACTAGTATACGTAAATAATGCTAAGGAAAACACACATCGAACCACATACGTGTAAATTACACTCTAAAGGAAAAGGCAAAATTTATTCAAGAACGAAATGCAGAGACTTGGTAAAATGTCATAAACTTAACTAGTTTAAATTTTAGAGTTCACACTTTATATGTTTGTTAATTCATCAACAAAACACCAACGGGAACCTCGAATGGGATAGACAAACATTGAAACTACTAGATTGCGAAACTATATAACCATGCTCACACATAACTGGACTCCTTCTACTCCTCACAGACCCTAGAATTAACTTCCAACATACAGCATTATCACATACACATTCCATCTTATCAACTTGGTACTACCAGAACCTTACTACTGCCTGCAAACATAATAGAAGAAACTTGGGACTCATCACTGACCTTCTACATTCCCCGACTTTTCACTGATATCTAACACCCACACACACATACAGATACACTCACACACATAACTAACCTCAGGGCTTCACCTTAGACAATTGGACAACCAGGCACTCTTACAGAAATGAGAACAAAGACAGAGGCAGTCCCTTTTGAAACCCGGCACTTCGTCATACTCTTAGTCTCATAGAACAACTGCAAACACTCAACACACCCTCCCCACTGCCTTGAATAGCAACCAGAAACTGCTTTGATTTTCAACCTCACTGGCCTCCATCACCATTCCCCAAGCCTGCAAGCTCACCTGGAAACTCATCCTCATTGGTCAACCACTCATAAACCTGATGCTAACTTAGCATCTTCCAACAACACCTGACAACTCTTAAATATTAAAACATTTCTAGAAACAACATAAGAAACCCGCCTTTGAACTGACAGAAACCATGCTAACACCTTCACTAATCAACTACCTCTAAACTCCATCATACTCCCTACACTTAATACAAGCTTCCGGACACACTACTTACTCCCTCAACTCACCTGCATACATACACTAGCTAAACTGCCTTCACACACATACACAGACCCAAACAAAACAACCTCTTACACCTGAAGAACCAGGAAAAAACTGAAACTAAGAACAAACCTTCAACTTCAAGATCAAACAACAGAAACATCCCTGAAATACCACTCCCTCACTCACCTTTCTCAAAAAACTTCTCACAGAACCAAACCCCAACAGCAAAAATGCAAACCAACCACTCATACTCCTTGCATCTCTCAGCAACAAGAAACAGCGAATGCTTAGCAGAGGCTAACTTCTAACATGAAATAGGAAGCAAGACAAAATTCTACTTGAAACTTAAAAGAGGAAACTTTAAGCTCGAAACAGACTATGAATTCTTTTAGCACAGAAAGATAAGCGATTGAATTCAAAATACCAAGCAAAGAACATTCAAGTTAGGCAGGTAAGAAACTAAACTCCTAAAAAAGATCACGTATTTATCAAGTCACAGTATCATAAGCCAAGATCAATATTAAACAATCAGTTCCTTGAACACTTCACATGATATCAAACATGAAAATTTAAGTGCGAGGTTAAAATTTACCTGCTGCAATGCAGTGAACTAAGGGCTACGAGCTGAAGAACATGACTCGACTAAGCGACTCGAGCGAGGTCGACGACTCGAACACAGAAAGCGATACGATGCTTTTAACAAGAAATCAGATCCCTACCTAGTATTCACTGAAAAAATATTTTAAATGCGCTACTGTTCTTTTCCTAACTGCTGCTGCTATGCCTCTCCCCTCTTCAGAACCCCTTCCCCTAAACTGCTACCCAGAACCCAAAAATAAAAATAGACAAGAGTATATATACCTGCAGCTAGGGTTTGAGATTTTTTTTGGCTCCATAACTTCAAAATATGCCTAAAACTGACATTGCACTTGAGTGATAAGGGTCAAAATTATCTATCCCTCAAAGATGGTACAATTTTGATTCTTATCCTCAAGAAAATGCCCGTTGGAGAAAGAATCACGGCTCAGATGAACTCAATTTGAATGAACGCCTAAGATGTGTCCAGCAAAGCAATGTATGGAGGAAGAAGACAAAGATTTTAAGTGATTGTTGGATTCACACGCGTTTTGGACTGAAAATCAAAGGGGTCACGGGTTCAATTTGGGTTAACGGGTTTTAGGGTTCTGAGGAAATGGGGATCGGGTAATTCTGAAAAAAAGGGGAAAATTGAAAATGGGTTGAAATATTTTAGATGGGTAAATGGTATATATGCTTTGCAAATGTATGCTGAATTTTAAACCCCTGAACGAATTTAGCCCCCTTTTAAAACTATTTCCACTTAAATATAACTATTACGCGAATAGGCTAGAATTTATGACTAGGAGCAAAATTAGCCTCTTTTAAATAAATTAAATGAAACATAGGTAGGCCGAAATTGAGGGTATGCATTGCGATTTTGCCCATTCCTTTTAAAATTAATCAATTATTTTAACCTTTCAATATTGATTTTAATTAAAAATAATTAGATCTTTAATTGAAACTTCCGGGACAAAATTGGGTGTCAACAATCACGCTTGGAGTATATGCATTGGTATGTTTCTTTTCTTCCCCTTTTGGGCATCGGATTGAATTTGGACTTTGAGGTCCTTGTCATTACTAAAATTTGAAGGGATAACCGACCGAGGGTCTATCTCCACCTCGAGAGGAATCTTCTTCCTCGATTTTTTCAAGTGCCAGCTTCGGTCTGAGACCCCTCTTTACTGGCTTCGGTCTCGCCCGCTTGGCCACTCGCCTCTTTGCTAGCTTCGGCTTCGCCTACCTGGCCACCTACCTCTTTTGTATTGATGACGTCATCACCCTCGATGTCATACCTGTCATCACCATGGTCGTCACCACCAATATCAACATCAAAGTTGACCTCAGCCTTGTCACGACCAGCCCTCTCCTTGTGTTGCCTTGGAGCACTGGCTATCGACGTCGCTTCCCCACCGCCCTCTGCCTCAATGACTTGCAGCACCGGCACGGTGGGGATAAAATTGCCGCTCACAATCACGACTGCAAAAGGCATGGCTCTCTCGCCAGAGTCACTAGATCCTTGTCCAGAATTTGAGTAGACATGGTGTCAGACTTGAAAGAGAAATTTTCTAACAAGAAGGAAGGTTGAAACCTAGGTTGAGCAGGTCAAGAACTTAGCTGAAAAGGGAAGTTTTCTCTCTATTTCTCCAATGATTGCAGAAGATTATCAAATGGAGAAGAAAGTCTCCAAATGATATATTTATAGGTGGTGTGCACGTGCAAGTGGGAAAGCAATGATGACTATAACGTTGGAGGAAGCGAATAAGTCGGCATGACCGTTCGGTACAATGAACGGTCGCCACTTAACGCGGAACAAAAATTCAAAAAGGCGTGCGACTTTTCGAAACTCTTGGATAGAGTTGAGCCACGTCATCTTTCTGCTCAAATTCATTCCACTCCTCGGCGACCCTGGCGCTCACTCGAGGAGTGGGTGGGTTATCTGTATTCAAAAATCGACGTGCTCAGATAGCACTTCGGTGTGACGAATCAAGGACAAGCGATCTGATGTTCCAAAGGAAAGAGACCGAAGCAATCAACTGAGCCACCGAGGTCAATCACCAAGGTCATCACCGAAGGCGAGCCGCGAGCTGAGCTTTGGTGATGCTAACTTCAACCGAACAACAAGTTCATACCACCGAGGTCAGGCATTTGGGCCTCGGCGGAGCACCTCGGTTCTAGCGGCTTTGCAGCCACTATTGCAACCCACTAACTCCACTCAAAGACATGCTGGGCATGGGCATGGGCATGGGCATGACCAGTCATGGAAAATGTGGGCAAGGCCCCTTGTACCTATAAATAGCATTAGTTTTTACCTTGTACTCATTCAGAAATACTTACAGAAATTCTGACAAAATTTGTACTCACATTTATATATTGAAATAACGTTATTCTCTTGTATTTTTGCTTATTCATAGCATTTATCTTGACTTTGATATAAAATTTTGCTTGTGTTTTTAACCCAAATTCGATTTGTGATCCTAAATCAGTTTAGGCCCATACATTATTGAATGTGGACATTACTTTGGGACATCCAACAAAAAGAAAGTAAAAGAGGTGTGTAAACAATTACAGTAACAAGTAAGCAGATGCATCTTCTTTTGTTGCATTGGTTGTTCCAGAAAACCAACAACTGTCTTGGTTTAAGTATGATTAGTGAATTTAGCTTGTTTATTTTGGATAATTCTATCATGTCCACTTATTATTTCTCAAATAGGGAGGTAAGTGAGATTTTTGGATTTGAACATTTGGAATAAAGAATAGTACTACATAGAATACCCCTTAGTGAACCAACCTGCTAGGCTTCACGAACGTTTAAACCTATATATAAGTATAATATACACATTATTTAATTTTTCATGTTACTTTATAATATATACAAAAAATAATGTAGTGGAATATGAAAAAGACTTGCTTAATTTACAAAACTATACAATCTAACACTCTTTCTTACACTAAAATGTCAGCATTATCCCATTTTCAAAACAAAGCAATTTTTTTTTTTTTCAAAACATAGCAAAATACATACAGAAGGGTGATAAAACCCTAGATCCACCTCCTACCACCCCCAACCGCCACCCACCATCACTGCCAGAACCGCCGGCCATCAGCTGCCGGCCGCCAGTCACCGAAAAATATATTTTTTAAAATTTTTTTTGTAGATCTATGTGTATTTTCATTGTATGGACAGTGTATGAACAATGATACATTGTGCATATAGTGAAAATACAATAGATACACACACATACAATTATTGTATATTTGTATATTCTCTGTATGGGCACTGTATGCATAGTGTATGTCTGTCATTCACCGGACATACACACCAAAAATAAATCGATCATGTTGTATATTTATTGTATGACAAGTGTATATTTATTGTATGTTAGATGTACATTAAATGTATATACAGTATATACACCGTGCATACAATGAAAATACACATTGCATACAGGCCATAAACACCAAACATACATCACAACCACCGTGGTTCCGCCATGTTCCACTGAAAAATTCAAAAAATAAAAAAGAAAGGAGCAAGACAGCAGCCCCACCTGGTCCTCACCAGAAAGCAGCCGACATACAGCTCATATACACATAACCAGCCACCATATACCGTTGTAGTCACCAGAAAAAGTTAAAAAAAAAAAAAAAAAAAAAATTAACTGCAGCTCCGGTGATGATCTGCTGCGCACCACACCGGAGCAGATCTTCAGCGACTGGGAGCAGTGGAGCAGGGCAGAGCCGCGATGGTGCAGGCAATGACTGGTGCAGAACCACGACGGGCGGACAGCCGCGACGCTGCAAAGCTGCGACGGTGCAGACCATAACGGGCTATCCCGCGGCAACGACAGATCAGATCTCAGGCGGAGAACTGCAAAGCAATGACGGGGGAAAGGTTTGGGGAAGAACGACGACGACCGGAGTCACCGGAAGTACGGTGACGGCGACGCTGAAGAGGTAACAAGGAGAGAGAAGAAAGAGGGAAAAGAGAGAAGAGGGAAAGAAAATTGGGGTTTGTTTTAATTATGCTATGTTTGGTAGCATCCAAAAAAATATTGATATGGTTGGAAAAATGATAAAATATTGCTATGTTTTTTAAAAAAGTTTTCTAAATTGAGATAGAGTATAATTTAACCAAGACTTTTTGTAGACCAGAAGTAGTCGGAAATTTACGCCCCATGAACGTTGACCAAGAATAATTACTTTTTCTGTACACCTTTTCTTGTTTCTTTCTTTCCATATACATTTTACCCTTTTTAAATATATTTTAAATATATATTTAATATTTTAAATATTATTTATATATATTTAATATTATTGATATATTTAATATTATTGATATTTAATATTTTAAAGATTATTATGCTGATAGGGCTCTATCATTAAGCCTAAAATCGTGCAACTACCATATTTAATGGTAATCTATCTTTTTACTATTGATTGTTTTCTTTAATTAAGGGAGTCAAATATCATCAGAATATACTATTAGATTTAGAGGTTTACCTATTTTTCGGGGTTTCATAATATATCAATATTAATATTAAGGAATATATTTAATATATATTAAATATTTTGATACAAAAAGTTATGGACACCTAAAAGTAATTATTTCTTGATGGGCGGATATATATATATATATATATATATATATATATATATATATATATATATATATATATAAAGAGCTCGAAGTAGTCCCTAGGATATTCTTGAGAGATTTACAAAAATGTGACGTATTCTGGCGCCCTTTTGGCGATCGTCAAATCTTTCTACTAGCAAGGAGTTGATGATCGCCAGTAAAGCAGTCGGCAGGTCTTTGCAAATAGCAGAATCTGACGTTCTTAAAAAAAGATTAATTTGTAAGATTTTACTTTCGAGTGTGAAAATTGTAACAATGGTGTCGAAAGTGTCCATCTCGTACAAAACTTCCATATTTGTAAGCCAATCTAAAGTCTTCAACTCTTCATGGGCTTCGGGTTCCCCTTGATAGCAACTTTTGGGACAATCTTTCCAGATAAAACCATTACAGTGAAAAAGAAAGACGTGGCAGGGTAATTAACGTGGCAATTTTTCCTTTAGCTTTTCGTTCGATATTCTCATTCATGTATATTCACTTTGGGATAAAGCATGCCATGCATCACCGAAAGGCAACTCCAGAGATACTTACCATTGCAGCATTACCAAATTACTAAATGTATTGGGTAAAAATCGTCACCTTCGGTCAGCACCTCGAGATGGTAGACCGAAGGCAAAACGAGCTGATGCTCCAAAGAGAGGATTATCGGTCTCGTGGTCAAGCCACCGAAGCCAACGCCCTGTGGCACGCCCGAAGACAAGTTAGACCTTGGGCTTCGGCGACGAGCCATCCTACTCGAACAGCAAGGTCAAACGACCGGAGTCTTGTGACAAGGCTTCGGTTACCACCTCGGTTCCAGCGGCTTTGCAGCCCACTACTTCATCCCACTAACCCCTCCATGTTGCTGATCAGATCGTGGGAGAGACATTTGTTGATGGTGGAGAACGTGGGTTTGGCCCTTATGCCTATAAATAGAAGCTCATTTTGTATTGTATGCATTCAGAAAGATATACCAAAACTCTGCCCAAATTTGTATTCAACATTCATATATTGAAATCAAGTTATTTTTACGCATTTACGTCCATTTCATACGTTTATTCAAGCTTTGATACAAAGATCTGTTTATATTCGAATCCAAATTCGATTTGTGAACCTAAACCGATTTAGGCCCATACAAATTGGCGCCGTCTGTGGGGATATAAGCAGTAACGCTTTGTTCCAAAGTTCAAAATCTGTTTTTTGCCGAAAAATTTGTGATCCAACGTTATGGCTGATAACAACAACGGCGGTAACGGTGATCGGGTTGACGTTCCGACGAACCAACAATCCTTCACCCCAATGACAACTGAAGAATTTCAAATGTATGTTGTCACCACACTAAAGGCTCTCCAAAGTAAGCAGGATGAGCAGGCTAGTATCAACGCCGAGTTTCGCGCTTCGTTGGAAGTAAGAAATAGCGCTGCCCCAAACAGCGCCCAGCCTTCGGCTCCTGGTGGAGGCACCCCGCCTTTCGTTCCTCCGGGCGCGACAACAGGGGGACCTCACAATGGAGCCACGTCTGGGGGCTCGGGGAATAACCCAACTGCATCGCCAGACTTCGGGACGTTTCCCACCGTGGCTGAAACAACGTCTTCGGTCGACGTTGAAAGAATGAGTAGAGAAATCGAGGCGCGCATCGAGGCGCGCGTGGAAAAGCGTCTTGAAGGCGTACCGGGGATAAGCAAGGAGGAAGATGACCTCGACATCGAGCAATATAGGGAGCAGCCCTATAAGCCCGAAGCTGCTCCAGCTCCAACTCCTGTGGGTTTCAAACTCACATTCCTTAAAAAGTATGATGGGACAACTGATTCCAAGGAGCATATTAGGGAATACATGTCCATGGTAAAGAGCAACGACTTGACATCCACGCAGCTCGAGTCGATGTTCTTAAAGAAGTTTGGTAGTTCGTTAGAAAAAGGTGCCCTTCAGTGGTATTTGTGCTTACCAGTGGGGTCAATCTCCTCGTTTAAAGAACTATCCAGCGCCTTTGTCACGGCTCACACCGGCGCGCAAAAGATCCTCCAGAGGAAGGAGGATATCTGTGAAGTGAAGCAACGCTCCGGTGAGCCACTTAAAGAGTTCCTCGAGCGATTCCACGCTGAACGCATGGAGTTGCCTCGAATGGATGATACCTTGGCTATCATGGCATTCGAAAAGGGTATCAATAGTCGCAATTCAGGTGCTGCAGCTGAATTGCGCAAAGAGTTGCAACAGTATCAGGTCCTGACGTGGGAGGATCTACATAGAAGAGCTTACTCCAAAATCAGATTGGAGGAGGCAGAGTTCAAAAACCGAGGCTATCAAAACCGAGGTGATACTTCAAATCGCGCCGAGGCGCCAGGAAATAATTCGAAGGGGCGGTATGAACCTTACACTTCGCCGAGGCAGCATGTTACTCAAAGTTTGGGGAACAACCCCGGCAACTCATACCCAGCCTCTCATATAAGCCAAAGGCTTGGAGGGAAGGTTCAGACCGATATGAACCAAAGAAATCCCTCGAGCTCCGCTTCGGTCCCAAGAAAGGATCTTCCTCGGATCCAAGATTATAATTTCAACATATCGACCTCGGAGCTGGTCGACGTTGTCAAGGGGACAGCCGGGGTAAGAGTTCCCAAAGATATGAGAACCCCGGCGGACAAAAGGGATCAGAATCTGCATTGTGAATTTCATGCAGATTATGGCCACAGAACCGAGGACTGCAAGGCTTTACGCCTCAAGGTGGCCCACCTACTGAAGAAAGGAGTCTTGGCAGATTTCCTCACTGATAAGGGAAAAGACAACTTTTCCAAGAATCGAGGTGACGGACAACCACCTCGAGCTCCACCCCCTGAAAGAGTAGTGAATGTCATCACTGGGGGGTCAGAAGTGAACGGCGTGAACTTTGCCGATGCCAAAAAGTTCGCTAAGCTCTCCATCACTATGGAGAAAAGGACTCGAGTTGGAGGCTCGGGCAAAGATATTGTCTTCGATGACGATGATTGTGATGGGATGATGTTCCCCCATCACGACGCGCTAGTCATCATGTTGAGGATCAATGACTCCGATATCAAAAGAGTCTTGATCGACCCCGGTAGCTCAGTTAACATAATTAGCTACGGGGCCGTTAAGAAGATGTGGTTGAAGGGTGAAGTTGTTCCCAAGTCAACAGTGTTAGCTGGCTTCAACAACTCCACGGAGAAGACTTTGGCTGAGATCACACTCAAAACATTCGCCGAGGGGATTACCAAGGAGACACTGTTCCAAGTTATGCCCGAGGATCTAGCTTACAATGTGATCCTCGGAAGGCCATGGATCCACTCCATGGAGGCTGTTCCTTCCACTCTACATCAAGTGATCAAATTCCCTACACCTTGGGGAGTTAGATCAATCAAAGGGGAGCAGCGAGTAGCAAGAGAATGCTATTCAGTTGCACTAAAAAGTGGAGTCGCCCCGGTTGGGCCAAAACAATAGCAACTACAGGATTCGGGGTCAAGCGGGGAGGACGCCCGAGGAGGAGACAAAAAACTTCCAGCTTGTGTTCAGGAACCTCGGAAGCAAAAGGTCGAGGACTCAACTATTGAAGAGTTGGAATCTTTTATTCTATCGAAAGATCTCCCCGATAGGAAGGTATTTGTCGGCTCGGAGTTGGACCCGAAGTCGAAAAAAGCAATCATAGAAGTTCTAAAGTCCAACCTCGATTGTTTTGCTTGGTCGCATTCAGACATGACGGGTATCGATCCGGAGATCATGACCCACAAATTGACTGTAGACCCAAAGTTTACCCCGGTGAAGCAGAAGAAAAGACCTCACGCCGGGGTCAAAACGAAGGCAATCGAAGACGAAACCGCCAAATTGCAAGAGAATGGCTTCATCAGAGAAGTGAAGTATCCTGAATGGTTGGCCAATGTTGTGGTGGTGCCAAAGAAGAACGGCAAGTGGAGGATGTGCGTAGATTACACTGACTTGAACAAAGCTTGCCCCAAAGATTCATACCCACTGCCACAAATTGACAGGTTAATAGACTCCACGGCTGGATATAAACTATTAACTTTTCTGGATGCATACTCGGGGTACAACCAAATTCTCATGGACCCGAAGGACGAAGAAAAAACCTCGTTCATCACAGACCGAGGTACCTTTTGCTACAAAGTAATGCCCTTCGGTCTAAAGAACGCCGGGGCGACATACCAGAGGTTGGTGTGTCGCATGTTTAAAGAGTACATCAGGAAGTCTATGGAGGTCTACATAGACGACATGCTCATCAAATCGATCCAAATCGAGGATCATTTGAATCATCTGAGGGAAGCTTTCGCTGTATTGAGACAATATGGTATGAAATTGAACCCTGAGAAGTGCGCCTTCGGCATAGGATCAGGCAAATTCTTGGGTTTTATTGTCTCCGAACGAGGAATCGAAGCCAACCCAGATAAAATCAGAGTCATTGAAGAGATCCCCGAGGAGTTAGCCGGGGTAAAGGAGGTTCAACGCTTAACTGGCCGAGTCGCTGCCTTGAGTCGCTTTATCTCAAGGTCCTCGGAGCGATGCCACAACTTCTTCTCCGTTCTGAGAAAGAACAATCACTTCGAATGGACACTGGAGTGTAAACAGGCGTTGAAAGATCTGAAGCAATACTTGGCTAACGCACCGTTGCTTGCCAAGCCGAAGGAAGGAGAGACATTGCTGGTATATTTGGAAGTGTCCGAGGTATCAGTCAGTGCGGTGCTGGTTCGAGAGGAAGATGGCAAACAACAGCCCATCTATTATGTAAGCAAGACACTCCTCGATGCTGAAACCAGGTATCCACACTTGGAAAAATTAGCTCTTGCATTACTAATTACTGCTCGAAAATTGCGCCCCTACTTTCAATCCCACCCAATAGCAGTAGTTTCAACTTTTCCCTAGAGAAATATATTGCATAAGCCAGAGTTGTCGGGGAGATTGTCCAAATGGGCGGTTGAGCTAAGTGAATATGACATCACTTATCAACCTCGAACAGCCATTAAGTCCCAAGTCTTGGCGGACTTCGTGGCTGATTTCAGCATTGGAATTTTGCCCGAGGCGGAAAAGGAGATGGCAAAAGGATCCCCCTCGGGACTGTGGGTACTGCACACCGATGGGGCAACAAATTCAAAAGGTTCGGGGTTAGGCATTGTATTAAGGGCACCCACCGGGGAGAAGATCAGGCATTCGGTTCGGTTCAAAAAAGTAACCAACAACGAAGCAGAGTATGAAGCAGCTCTAGCAGGCTTAGAGCTAGCCAAAGAAATGGGGGTTGAAAGAATCGAACTAAGGTGTGATTCACAATTGGTGGTCAACCAAATCCTCGGTGACTATACGGCTCGAGAGCCCAGAATGCAGCTATACTTGGACCGAGCACAAAGTATTTTAACACAATTCCAAGAATGGCAGATCAAGCAAATACCTCGGGAGGAGAACACCGAGGCTGATGCCTTGCCGAATCTTGGTTCGGCAATCGATGAAGCCCACTCGGGGACTGACTCGGTGGTTCGATTGCTAACAGCACAAGTGAGAGAGATGAAATTACAAGTTAATTCCGTGGATAATCGCTGGGATTGGCGAAGTAAGTTCATCTCCTATTTCGACTCGGGGACTGTCCCCCAAAATAGAAAAGAAGCAAGGAAGCTGAGAACTCAAGCGGCTTCGTATCACTTGATCGAGGGCAATTTGTACAAAAGACTGTATTGCGGCCCGATGGCCAAATGTTTGGGCCCCGACGAGGCAAGGTATGTGATGGCCGAAGTGCACGAAGGCGAGTGTGGCAACCATTCGGGGGGAAAGTCCTTAGTGCGTAAACTGCTAAGAGCTGGGTATTATTGGCCCACAATAAGTGCTGATGTGAAAGCCTTCGTGCAAAAATGTGATAAATGCCAGCGCCACGGACCGATGATTCACCAACAGGCCGAGCCTCTTCATTCGGTGGTATCACCGTGGCCCTTCATGAAATGGGGAATGGATGTCGTGGGACCGTTGCCCAAAGGAAAAGGTGGAGTTCATTTCATCTTAGTGTTGACCGATTACTTTACAAAATGGGTGGAAGCGGCTGCTCTCACCGAAGTAAAGCAAAAGCAAGTGATCGACTTCATTAGAAATAATATCATCTATAGGTTCGGCGTCCCAAAAGAAATCGCTTGTGACAATGGCAAACAATTCATGGGGGCAGCCATCACCGATTTCTTCAAACAATTAGGGATCAAAAGAATCGCCTCGACTCCATATCACCCAAGTTCTAATGGCCAAGCTGAGTCTTCAAACAGGATCATAATCGAAAATTTGAAGAAGCGACTCAATGAGAAGAAAGGTCCTTGGCCCGAGGAGCTGCCCGGGGTGCTGTGGGCCATGCGAACAACTGAGAAGAACAGCAACGGTGAGACTCCCTTTTCACTAGCCTATGGCATGGATTCTCTCATCCCAGTAGAAGTGGGCGAACCAAGCCTTCGGTACGCTCATACAACCGAAGATGCCAATCAAGAGGCGATGCGCATTGAGCTAGACTTGCTCGAAGAGATGAGAGAATTAGCTTTGGTTCGGCTTGCCGCCCAAAAAAGGCAGATCGAGGCTTACCTCAATAGAAAAGCTAAATTCAGAGATTTCAAGGTGGGAGATTATGTGTTGAAAACTGTTAACCAATCAACAAAGGAGGACAATGGGGGGAAGCTTATTGCAAATTGGGAAGGACCCTACAGGGTCAAAGCAATCGTTGGAAAGGACTCTTATCAAATCGAGTCTCTTCAAGGCGAACCCGAACCTCTGAATTGGAATGTCTCTCATCTGAAGCGATATTACTTTTAGCCGAGGTAAACATCTCTCAATTCCTTTTAAATTAAACAGCCCCGAGCCGAACAGCGCTCCCATGGCATCAATAGACAATGTACTAACTTACTCCTCGTTCCATCTTTTTGCTTGACCTTTTCAGGAAGCGAACTGAACCGATTCCAGTGCTCGGATCTTCATCAAGATTCACAACCGAACACTGGGGGGGAGTGAGAAGGGTTGATAGCGAGGTCGACATCGAGCCTTCCAACCGAAGCTTATCTATCCGATAACCGGGGACTGATGCCCAAGGATTAGATTTAGTGCATTGTAATTAGCCCGATAGCGGCATATTTTCATTGAAAGTCTTTTACTTTTTCTACCCAAGGTCCGCTCCGACTTGGTTTTTTTTTTGTACATAGCCCTTGGCTCACCGATATCAATAAAACGGCTTCGTTTGCACTCATTTTATCTGTGAATCTTACATTTTTTTAAACCGCGCAATGCATCGACTCGAGGGCGAGACGTCGTCCCAAGTTCGCATCAGTTAAATTCTGCTTAAAGTCTTGCAAGAAAACATTAAAATTCGCATCAAAGTGTTCGGTATGTGTAAAGGGCCATCACACGAAATAAAGATGCAAAAATTTCCATTAAAGGCCCGAAGGCTAAGGTTATTTACACCCAAAATATGACCCGAAGGTCCAACATATATACATGAAAGCCCGAAGGCCAATATCCTAAAAAGGCACGAAGGCCCACAAAACTAAAGCAAAAATCTGCAGAGTATGAAGGCTACGCCCCGCCGGCATCCCCACTGCCCTCTTCGGCGCTATCGCCTTCATCATCTGACCCTTCACTCGAAGGGAGCTCATCTACAATCCTCTGAGCCTCGGCAGCCGCCTCCCTCGCTTTGACAATTTCATCTTCGAGCACGATCTCCCCAGCTTGAACCTGCTCGAGCGCGCTAAGCCTGGTCTTGACAACGGCCCATGTTTCTTCAAATTTCGCCCTCATTGCCCTAATCTCGGCCCGCTCATGGAGATAAGCAATTCTGTCCTCGAGCCTGGATGCTTTGCCCCGAAGGGCAGGCACCTCATCCACCTGGCTCTGCAGCTCAACGAGTTTAGCATTATACTCCCCAAGCTTGCTGCGATACTTCTCCCCCGCCTCCAGCGCCTCGGTTTTTGCCCTAAACAGCTCTGCGTCGAGGCGAGCGTTCTCAAGACTTAACCTCGAGCGCTCAGCGGTGAACTCTCTCGTCGCAGCTTGAACACGAGCTTCGGCAGAATCCTCAGCTACCCGAAGGTCAGCTTCGGCTTTCGCCGAAGCCTCGTTAGCGCGCTCTAGCTCATCATTCAAAATTGCAAACCGAGCCTCCAATTCAGCAACCTGCCCTTTTAGGACCTTTTTCTGACCATCCCAAGCAGCGGCCGCGGCTTGCAGCTCGGTAGCTCGATCGCGCTCGAGGTGAACAGCTCGCAACGAAAGAACCAAACTCTGCATTCGAAGCACAGTGTCAGAACCCACAAGACAACGAAGTCATGCAGAATATAAACTAAAACTTACCCGAAGAGCTAAAGCGGCTGAAACACCCATCAAGCTCATGTGATTGAGATTACGAAGGGCATGAGCTTCGGCGGGGCCGAGTAGACCATCAAGGGACATGATATCCTCTTTTGTGGCATCTAACAAGTTAGCGTCGGGGTATATCTCTAAAGCCCGAGCTGCAACGTTGGTTGGCTTCGACGACCCCCTAGAGGCTTTAACCATGCCCTTGATCAAACCCTCGCCCATTTTAGCTTTGCCTTTTCGCTTCCCAGCCTCTCGGTCAGACTCTTCCACCTGTATGACCTCGGTCGGTCCACCCACTTCAACCCTTACCTCAGGACCAGGCTCGGAGGTAAGATCTGGTCTCTCCTCGGGAACTGGAGGGGGAAGCTCTTCATCGCTAGGCTCGTCAATCAGCCCCCGACGCTTGGTGACCAGAACTTCAGCAGCGGGGACTGTAACCTCTTCAACTCGAGGACCCTTTACTTTGGTCGCTCGCTTCGAAGTCGCCATCTTTCTCTTAGCACCTGGGGAAGGGAGAGGAGCAACTCGCTTAGTATAAGTGTAAGCGGCGTTGGAAACGTAAGAAAACCTACCCAAGAAAATTTCACCTTGTGAGGTCCCTTGGCTCGAGGAGACTTTGGCTTTCTTCTCCTCGATCAGCCACTTCGCCAAATCAGCCATCTTGGCGACTCCTCTGGTGACGTCCGTCACCAACCTCGTGTCCCTCTTCGTTTTCTTGCTTCCCCTCTCCTCCTCTCTGCCTTCCGCCTCCACCTCGGCTTCATCTTCGTCATCGATCTCCCTCATGGCCTTACTGGGGAGACCTGTATAAGCGAGGTAAAAAAAAAAAGAGTCAAATAGATGCAAAGTGAACTTAACAATCCGAAGTCACCAACAACTCACCATGCCTCTTACACGCCCACCGGTTTTCTTCCAAACCAGCTAGCACCATCCACTGCCGCTCGGGGCGCAGTTTCACGTTCATAGTTTTGGTGACCCACTCGAGTAAATCCCTCGGCGGGTTAACTGGGACCTTTTCAGCTGCAAACCAAAGATGAAAAGATAAGCCGTGGTTACAACACAAAACCGAGGGGAAAGCAAACACTTACGCTGAGCGTTCCACGCTTCGGGGAAGCCTGGCTCAGCCGACAATAGCCTCGTGGGAATGAGCACGAACCGATCGTTCCATCCTCGATCCCCATGGTCCTCGCTCTTGCTGAAAATCGCGTATGAGCCCCAAGGTAGGAGAGCGACCACCCCAGCCTTGTGGAAGTAGGGATAATAAAGGGAAATCAAGTGTTGGAAGGTAAAAGGCAAGCCAGCTCTACTGCTCAAATACTCGAGGGCTTGGATTACCCTCCAAACCCCGGGCCCAAGTTGGGCTAGGCAAAGATTATAGGACCTGCAAAACACATCTATGATGGGATGTACTGGCAGGTCGAACCCAATGGTGAAGGGGTAAGTGAAAACCGAAGAGTACCCCTCCACGTGCGTTGACACCGCCGAGCCCGGCGCCGGAAGCCTAATCTCCACCTCGGGGCCCCAGCGGCAATCAGCTCGAACCGCTTCAATTCTCTCCTCGGTTATGACACTCGAGGTAACATGAACGGGGATGTTCCTTTTCTTCCCCTTCTGAGCATCTGATTGGGCGTGGACTTTCAGATCCTTGTCATTATTAATACTCGAGGGGATGACCAACCGAGGGTCGATCTCCACCTCGAGTGGGATTTACCTCTTTGACTTCTTCGAAGGACCAACCTCTGTCTCCCCCTTCGAGCCACTAACCTCACTCGCCTCAATCCCTCCGACCGAGCCACCCACCTCCTTAACGCTAGTGGCGTCATCTCCCTCGACGTCATCTCCTTCGACGTCATCCACCACGTCAAGGTTTACATACTCGCTGACCTCAGCCGAGCCGCGGCCAGCCTTGCGCCGCGATGGGGTGGGAGCGGCAGACGTGGCCTCACCGCCGTCACCCGCTGCCACCACCTGCAAAGGTGGCAAAGAAGCAGTGGCTTCTTCGTTCATCGCCATAGCGGCAAAACGTTCCGCTCTTTCGCCGGAATCACTCGAACCACGGCCTGAGTTGGTAGCAGACATGATGGAAGTCGATAATGGAAACTAGAAAGGGACTTTGAACGTAGAAGACAGTGGCAGAAATGGCGATTAAAAGAGCTCTCTGTCGATTCTTTTCTTAAGTCAAAATGTGGAGTGAAGAAGAAGAAGACTGAAGTGAAGTATTTATAGTGTCTTGCACACGTGCAAGTGGAAGAACTAATGATGACTAAAACATTGGAGAAAACAAAAAGACGGCGTGACCGTTCAGAGACCTATCACGAGCCGCCACGTAATGCGGAACGGTGACCCTACAGATACGCGACTTTTGAAATGCGTGGATAGGGTTTTGCCACGTCAACCTCCCGCCTAAACTCATTCCACTCCTCGGAGACTTCGGCGTCTACCGAGGAGTGGGGGGACTATCTGTATTGGGTAAAAATCGTCACATTCGGTCAGCACCTCGAGATGGTAGACCGAAGGCAAAACGAGCTGATGCTCCGAAGAGAGGATTATCGGTCTCGTGGTCAAGCCACCGAAGCCAACGCCCTGTGGCACGCCCGAAGGCAAGTTAGACCTTGGGCTTCGGCGACGAGCCATCCTACTCGAACAGCAAGGTCAAACGACCGAAGTCTTGTGACAAGGCTTCGGTTACCACCTCAGTTTCAGCGGCTTTGCAGCCCACTACTTCATCCCACTAACCCCTCCATGTTGCTGATCAGATCGTGGGAGAGACATTTGTTGATGGTGGAGAACGTGGGTTTGGCCCTTAGGCCTATAAATAGAAGCTCATTTTGTATTGTAGGCATTCAGAAAGATATACCAAAACTCTGCCCAAATTTGTATTCAACGTTCATATATTGAAATCAAGTTATTTTTACGCATTTACGTCCATTTCATACGTTTATTCAAGCTTTGATACAAAGATCTGTTTATATTGGAATCCAAATTCGATTTGTGAACCTAAACCGATTTAGGCCCATACACTAAATGCCAATAGTAATCTTTTGACATTTATTGCACAACAGTTGTCAAGATATGGAATCATCATGGTTGCAATCTTTTATCTCTGACAAATAAATATTCTGTTCTTTCCTTCTTATTTTTTTTAAAGCTTATGACGGGTTGAATCATCATTTGTATATCATTTTGCTAATGAATACTGGTGTCTCAAAATTGATAAAAGTATTACCATGCCTAGCGAACCAACTATACTCGTTTTAGGCTATGGTTATCAACTTATCATATTTTGCCCCTTGTCTCTGTGCTATGAACAATTAAAGATTGGGATTTTTACACTCTACCCCCTATAAAATTTAAAGTATTTACAAGTCATACCCATTAAAAATTATACTACCTATAAAACTAAAAATATTTACCAACCTACCCATTTATTATTGTATACTTTTGTTATGCCTTACAGGTGTATACCTTTAAGGTATATTGCATAAATTATGGTATAAAAGTCTGGAAGACCATTTATTACTATATACCTTTGTTATACCTTAAATGTGTATACCTTTATGGTATACTGCATAAACTATGGTATACAAGTCTGGATACCTTATATGTGTATACCTTTATGGTATACTGCATAAACTATGGTATACAAGTCTGTATGGGTAGAATGGGTAAATAGTTTAGTGGGTATGTTGGGTAATATTTAAAAGTAGTGGGTAGTAGGTGTAATTATTTTAGGTTTTGTGGGTATTTTTAAAAGTGTCCCTTATTTTTAGCTCGGCGGGTGTGCTACAAGTGTAGAAATACTGATCTTCTTTTATTAAAAAGTTCTTTATTTTTCCTTTTTGGTTGTGCCACAGAAATTCTGATTTATGTTGGTAATTCCCTATTTCTATAGAATTAGGTTTTTATGGCAACTTTTATCGCCAAAAAAGTCTAATTATGTAGGCTGTTTGTTGTTTTTCTAGCAAATTAGGTTTCGTGGCGACTTTGTAGTTTGATCGGTTTGTAACGACTTAACTATTGATGCCACAAAAAGTTTTATTTACGTTGATAGTTCGCATAGATCGATTTAATTTTTTCTTTAGATCAAACTTTGCCTTTTGGTTAATTAAAACATAAGGCATTGCCATTTTTTTAACTATTTATTTAAAAGAAGCTTCTAATCCAAGTTATAGTCAAACACTCTTTTTTTCTTTTTGTTCTAATCGCAGATGTTTCGGAGGTAAGATCAGCGTTTACTTTGCAAATACATGTTAAGCATTTCAAACCTTCAAAATATTTCTTTGTTTCTTCTGGGAACTCCTTTAACAAGCATGTACGTCGTATTCAGCTTGAGAAAATTGGACGAGTACATAAAGTGATAACACAATATTTCTTCGATATGTTAGGTGCTATAGTTTCCAATTAGACAACGTCAAAAAGAGAATTTATGCGAGAATATTGTTGTTCAGCATATTCTTGCACATGTATATATATTTGACCTGCCGTTTTAATGTAATTGTGGTTGTTTTGGTATTGTTATGATCCAATATTATAAAGTGAGAAAATTTGTGGTGACAAAAACAGCACCAAATATTTCTCCATTTTATTTTTTCCATATTATACACAAGTTATGGTCAAATGTGTCATCCCCTCTGTCCATCGAAGCTTCTCTTTGAAAAGACTAAATGGTCTACTGCTAAAATAACAGCCGGCAATAACAGAAAATAACAAAAGGATACTAATAATTTATTGACAGTACAAGCAATCAATTAGGGGTCGTTTGGTAGGAAAGCAAGTTATACAGGGATTAGTTATACATGGATTAGTAATGTGGGGGTTAATAATACAGGGATTAGTTATGTAGGAATTGTTTTTATCTTGTGTTTGGTAAATTGTATTAAAAAGTGGTTGTAGATGATATTATTTAATATATGAGTTTATTTTTAAGTTTTAAATCAATGAGTTTACAATTGTACCCTTGGATATTCAACTCATTTTGATCTTTAGGAAAAAGACAAAGGTAGTTTTGTCTTTTCATACTTTATCCATGTATAAACAATATATGGATAAGTTATTCCAGGTTGGTGGTGGAATAACTTAATACACCAATTGGTGTATTAAGTTATACCATGTATCATTTATACCAACTTTGAAATGGCAACCAAACATTGTATAAGTCAATACCAAATTTTATACATAGATTATTTATGCTTATACACCATACCAAACATGCTCATAGTATTCTTTTAATCCAAACAAGAGGTCGATTGCATGCATAGTTCTTTTATAACCTTCTCATTATCAGCCGACTTTATATGGCAATAGAATCAATTAGCTACGTAAAGCTTGCCATTATGACATATTTATAATCTTACGGCTATTTTAGGCTCGCTATTAACATTTGGTAACATTTTTTTCTATTATCCTAAGTTTGGAATTAGCCATGTAAACATTCATATAGGAAGCCTTGATATAATATAATTATTTAAAAAATAAAAAACCATGTGACGACTCAGATATGGAAGCCATTGTGTTCATGCTCATATATTTATGGGTTTTAATATCAAATTTAAATAAGTTAAATTTAAAAGGAGAATAAATTTCACTTGACCATCCATGATTGCGATATGGGGATATGAAAAAAAAGTATCATTATGCAAAAGTAACACTTGTAGCTTTTAATTCCGTCGGCATGAGCTTGGCTTACCTTGTGGATTCTAAGCATCCTCACAATATATATAGTCGACCTCGATTTATCACTGTACTACTTGCATCTTTCTCTTCCCTTCATTGATCTCCTTATAAATGAGAGAATTTGTGGTGACAAAATCAGTTGTTGACGATAGATCTAATTTGATTGAGAAAGATTGAGTGGCGGCGTTAGGGTTTGCTAATAAGCAAGAGAGTGTTTTGGTCAAAGAGAAGAATCTGGAAAGTATAAGTGAGTGTGTGTTAAAATTCCTTCAAGTCTCCACCGACTCATGATGCCACCTGGATAGATCTCAGTTGTTGCTCTCATGTTTTATCATGTAATATAGACCATTAGATTAGATTAGATATTTTGAGTGGACCAGTGCCACGTAGGATAGGCAGTTATTTTGTAATAGTATGTATATAAAGCAGTAGCTTCTCTTGTAAGGAACAGAATAACAGAAAATAAGAATTTACTTTACAGCTTTGATATTTTATCAAAATGCTCATGCCAAAATTCACATGGTATTAGAGCGTAAGGCTCAATCAGGTACGTTCCTATTTTTTTTTTTTCATTACAATAGTTGAACCCAGAAGATTCTGGAAGCTTCCGCTGGAGAAAAGTATCAATTTTTTTTTGCAATTCTAGCTACAGAAAGTGTTAATTTTTCAACTCCCCACATTCATGAGCCTCACTCCTATTCCCAGGCAGTGCTACACCCCGGTTGGCAAGAGGCTATGCATAAGGAATTGGATGCACTCAAGGCCAATGAGACTTGGGAGGTGGTCCCTCTCCCTGTTGGCAAAAAGGTCCTTCCTTCTAAATGGGTTTACAAAGTTAAATTAAAATCAGATGTCAGTGTTGAGAGGTTTAAGGCACGTCTCGTTATTCGGGGAGACACACAAAGGGAATGTATTGACTTTACAGAGACCTTTTCTCCCGTGGTCAAGATGACTACTATTCGGTGTATTCTTGCTGTTGCAGTAAAAAAGAACTGGGTTTTATTTCAATTGGACGTGAACAACGCCTTTCTGCATGGTGACCTCCATGAGGAGGTCTATATGAAGTTCCCAGTAGGATTGGTATCTCCTGCTCCCAATCTAGTCTGTCGCCTTAAAAAATCTTTATATGGGCTTTGTCAGGCCTCGCAATAGTAGTATGCTCGCCTGACTGCAGGCTTGAATTTTAAGGGATTTACTCATTCGCTGAATGTTTATTCCCTTTTTTACAAAAGATCTACGTCGATGATATTTTGCTTACGGGTAATAATCCTCAAGAACTCACAGACCTCAAGTTATTTTTGGATCAAGAATTTAAAATAAAGGACTTAGGGAACTTATCTTTCTTCTTGGGTATGGAAGTTCTTCGTGAGGCACATGGCTTGATTTTGACACAACGAAAATTTGCTCTCGAACTCCTTGGTGAGTTTGACTGTCTTGATTCCTCCCCTGTTTCTTCTCCGTTGGACCCCACCGTCAAGCTCCAGTCTACCGTTGGTGCTCCTATTTCTGATCCGTCTGTTTATCACCAGCTTCTGGGTAAACTCAACTTTCTCACCCATACTTGGCCTGATTTGTCCTTTGCCGTCCAGCACCTTAGCCAATTTATGCAAGACCCTCGCGACCCTCATCTTCTTGCCGCTTTTCACTGTCTTCATTACATCTTAAAAGATCCCGGCCTAGGCTTTTTCATGACTGCTTCGCCTTCTTTAGATCTCCTTGCCTTTTGTGATTCCGATTGGGGATCTTGCCTCGATTCCCGTCGATCTATAAGAGGTTTCTTCATCAGTCTTGGTGGTTGTCCAGTTTCGTGGAAGTCAAAGAAACAACCCTCTGTCTCTTTGCCTTTCGCGAGGCTGAGTATCGTTCTATGCGGCGTGTGGTCGCTGAAATTACTTGGCTAGTCAGACTTCTTGATGACCTTTCAGTGCCTCCTCATCTTCCCGTTTCCCTTCACTCCGATAGCCAAGTGGCCATCCATATAGCCAAAAACCTCGTCTTTCACGAACGTACCAAGCATGTGGAACTCGATTGTCATTTTTTTCGACAACAGTTTCAAGCCGGTCTTATTTCCTTGTCCTTTGTTCCCTCTCACTGGCAACTCGCCGACATCTTTACTAAACCCTTGTCGGGTCCTCTCCATCGTGATCTTTTGGGAAAGTTGGGGTTCCGTTCCTCCCCTTCCAACTTGAGGGGGTGTTGACGATGGATCTAATTTGATTGAGAATGGTTGAGTGGCGGCGTTAGGGTTTGCTGATAAGCAAGAGAGTGGTTTGGTCAAAGAGAAGAATCTGAAAAGTATAAGTGAGTGTGTGTTAAAATCCCTTCAAGTCTCCACCGACTCATGATGCCACCTGGATAAATCTCAGTTGTTGCTCTTATGTTTTATCATGTAATATAGACCCTTAGATTATATTAGATATATTGAGTGGACTAGTGCCACGTAGGATAGGCAGTTATTTTGTAATAGTATGTATATAAAGCAGTAGCTTCTCTTGTAAGGAATAGAATAACAGAAAATAAGAATTTACTTTACAGCTTTGATATTTTCTCAAAATGCTCGTGCCAAAATTTACATCAGTACCAAATATTATGGCCAAATATTTCATCCCCTCTGTCCAACGAAGCTTCTCCTGTAAAAAAGAAACTTTATAAATGATCTCCTGCTAATATAACAGCTGCCCAAAACAGAAAATAACAAAAGAATACTATACTCCAAGATGTCGATTGCATAGTTCTTTTATAACCTTCTCAATCTCAGCCCACTTTATTTGGAAATACAAGCAATTAGATATGTAAAGCTTGCCATTATAACAGATTTCATAATAAAATCTATTGCCTCCATGCTCATGAAAGGGTTTTGTGGCGATTTTTTAAGATTAAGTGACGACTTTGTAGTTAGCTCGATGTGACGACTTTTGAAACTTTACTCCCGACTTTTGATGCCACAAAAAGTTTGATTTATGTTGACAGTTCGCATGGAGAGATGTAACTTTTTCTTTAACTTTTTTGTTAGATTAAATATCAACCTTTGCCCTTTGGGTTAATTAAAACATGAAGCATTGCCAGTTTTTTTAATTATTTATTTAAAAGAAGCTTCTAATCCACCTTACAACTCAATATTTTATTGTCAAACGCTCGAACTCTCTTTTTCTTTTGGGTTTTAATCGCAGATGTTTCGAAGATAAAAGATCAGCGTTTATTTTTCAAATACATGTTAATATTTCATTGATTTTTTTGGATATCAGGACCTCTTTTAACAAGCATATATGTATGTTGTATTCAGCTTGAGAAAATTGAACGAGTACGTATTGTTAGAACTTAATTGTAGATTATACTACATCTACCTCAGGATCTACTATGTCAAATCATCAAGAATTATAAGCTGAAAGCGGAAGCGTACGTGGATCCATAGCAACTGATGTGATTCTTCTATGTCTTGATTTTGGGTCTCTTCCAAATCAAGACGTGAGCCGTTCTCTCTTTAACTGATGATGGGATATCAGTTAATAAAACCTACGTCTGATTTGAGGATCATAACCCCTTTTTATACTAGAGTATAGTTTATGTAATTCTAGTATAGCCCATCATTAAACTAGAATTGCATCCGAGTATCTACACATAGGCCCCCACACTTTACGAGGTGTCTAAATAGGTCCACACAACTTAAACCTTAGTAGATCACGTTTAATCTGGACCAACCTTTTAATAATAACAACTGACATTTAATTATTTACGTTTTTATATATGTGCAAGTCCATATAATCTTACAATCTCCCACTTGGACTACACATATATACATACACATAACTTTATAATTGTATGTCACTTAATGAGCTCCAAAAATTCGCTATCATAGACTGAAGTACCTTTAACAATCTCGTCCATCAATCATGCCAGCATAGAACCAAGGCAGCTTTCGCTACATTTATATCGTAACTAAACCTTCTTTGATCACGTATACCAACATAACCGAATGACATAGATCAAGCATGGACGCATAGCATGGAAATTACATGTAATGTGATCTAAACATGCCTATTTCCAACTGGTCCAACCGAAAAACAAGTCAGGTAGGATAATAAATTGAATATTTTATTTCTACAGAAATATTCTTAAAATATTCATATAATGAAAACCGCAAACCTAAACCAAAAACTGAAAACCAAATTGTGTCTATGAATAGAACATTAAAAGTTACAAACTCCTGCTAAAACTGAATTTTCTCAGATGACATAACACCTATACGAGCAGTGTGCTCATGAAAGACATTGGGTGGTAGTCCCTTAGTAAGCGGATCCGCAACCATGGAGTTTGTACCAATATGCTTTATAGACAGCTCACATCCCTGAACCTTTTGCTTAACAACCAAGAACTTTATGTCAACGTGTTTCTTTGACCTCTTGTTGTTATTAACAAATCTGACTGTTGTTTCATTGTCACAAAATATCTTAAGTGGTCTTTCAATTCCATCTACAATTCGCAGCCCAGTGACAAAAATCTCGCAGCCATGTTGCACGTTCAGATGCCTCAAAACACGATACATATTCAGCTGCAAACGTGGACGGAGTAACGATTGACTGTTTAGCACTTCTCCAAGAGACATATCCTCCAGCAAGCAGAAATATGTAACCCGAAGTAGATTTTAAACTATCTTGGCATCCCGCATAGTCGGAGTCTGAATATCCAATGATCTCCAACTTATCCGACCTTCTATTTGTGAGCATGTGCTCTTTTATTCTCTATAGATACCGTAAGACTCATTTGGCCGCTTTCTAATGATCCATTCCCGGATTGCTCAGGTATCTGCCCAACATGCCAACAATGAACGCAATATCCGGACGCGTACAAACTTGAGCATACATCAGACTTCCTACTGCTGAAGCATAGGGAATCATCTCTATTTCCTTATGAATTTATTCTTAGGGCACTGTTCGAGACCACAAGGGTATCACCTGGTTTACAATCTTGCATGCCAAATCTCTTTAATATCTTTTCAATATAGGCCTTTTGTGATAATCCAAGAATACCTCGAGAGCGATCTCGATGTATCTGAATCTCTAATAAAAAATTTGCATCACCAAGATCTTTCATCTCAAAATTCTTTCTAAAAAATTTCTTGGTATCATACAACAAGCCCATATCGTTTGTGGCAATCAATATGTCATCAACATATAAAATCAGAAAAATATGCTTACTCCCGCTGAACTTGTGGTATACACAATCTTAAACAAGATTTATCTCAAAACTGAATGAGGTGATAACTTGATGAAATTTGTGATTTCACTGACAAGACGCCTGTTTAAGCCCATAGATGGATTTCTTTAATTTGCAGACCATAGACTTTGCATCACCAGACACAAAGTTTTCAAGCTGCACCATATAAATTGTCTCATCAATGTCACCATTGAGAAACGCAGTGTTAACATCCGTCTGATGTAGCTCAAGATCAAAATGCGTGACTAATGCCATGATAGTCCTGAAAGAGTCTTTCGATGAAACTGAAGAGAAAGTCTCTGTATAATCGATGCCTTCTTTCTGGGTGAAGCCTTTAGCAACAAGACGTGCCTTGTACCTTTCCACATTTCCCTTCAAATCCTTCTTGGTTTTAAATATCTATTTGTAACCAATGGGTTTCGCACCTTTAGGCAGTTGGACAAGTTCCCATACGTCATTGTCGTTCATAGACTTCATCTCTCATTCATGGGATCAATCCACTTTTGAGAGTTAGAACTTTCCATGGCTTGATGGAAGCTGATTGGATCGACTTCAGTTATTCCAATGTCATCTTCATGTTCTTGGGGAAACACAAAATAATTATCTGGAATTGCATTTCTCCTCTCTAGTGGATTTCCTTAATGGCATTGGTTCTTGAGGTTGTAGAGTTTGTTCAATGACATTGTGTTGATCTGGAGTTTTTTTCTCGAGCAGCGTCAGGTATAAGAGACTGTTCCTGAGCATTGTCAATAGCAATTTGAGGAATATCAATATGTTCCTCTTCAAAAACAAAATCATTTATTCTTCTTTCCCCGCAAACTCAACATCCTCAAAGAACCGCGTATTATTCGTCTAAAAAATAGCCTTAGTTGTGGGATCATAAAATTTATCACCCCTGGATCTTTTAGAGTATCTAATAAAATAACAACTGATAGTCCTTGAGTCCAGTTTCTTTTCATTTGATCTATAAGGCCTTGCCTCAGCTGGACATCCCCAAATGTGCAAATGATTTAAGCTAGGCTTTTTGCATGTCCAAAGCTCATAAGGGGTCTTATCAGTTGCTTTAGTTAGAACTGTGTTGAGTATATATGCTGCGGTCTTTAATACTTCTCCCCAGAGTGATTCAGGAAAGGTAGAATGACTAATCATACTTCTCACTATGTCTTTAAGCGTTCTGTTTCGTCTTTCAACAACACCATTCATAGTGGGCGAACCCGACATGGTGTACTGTGGGACGATACTGCATTCCTCTAGGAATTTCGCAAATGGTCCTGGACGTTATTCACTTGATCCGTCATATCTACCATAATATTCACCACCACGGTCAGATCTAACGCTTTTAATATGTTTGCCAAGTTGATTTTCAACTTCAGCCTTAAAAGTTTTGAACACATCCAGTGATTGCGATTTTTCATGAATGAGATATATGTAGCCATATCTTGAAAAGTCATCTATGAACATTATGAAATACTTTTGACCATTCCAAGAAGTTGTACGAAATGGTCCACAAATATCAATATGTATTAGTTCTAATACATCAAGTTTCCTATTGGCTCCAAATCTCCTAACATTTGTTTGTTTCCCCTTTATACAATTCACACATACATCAAAATCTGAAAAATCAAGGGGATCGAGAATACCATCGGATACAAGTCTCTCTATTCTCCTTTTGGAGATGTGACCTAATCTCTTGTACCACAATGAAGCTGAATTCTCGCTGGTTAATTTGCACTTTTTATCAATTATATTAACATGCAAGGATTCATTATACGAAGCAATTGTGTCTAGTAAATATAGATTATCGTAACTTGATAAAGAACCAGATCCAACCAATTTTAAATTATGAAAAAGATTAAATTTTTCATTTCCAAATGAACAACAATAACCAAATTTGTCCAAAGCTGAAATGGAAATCAAATTCCGTCTAAAAGACGGTACAACAAAATTTTCATTCAAATCCAAATAAAAACCAGTTCTTAACAATAATCTAAAAGTTCCAATTGCTTCAACTTCCACCGTCTTTCCATCACCTACGTAGATGTATCTTTCACCATCACTTGGCTTTCGGCAATTCAGGCAACCCTGCACAGACACACTGATGTGAGTTGTTGCACCAGAATCTATCCACCACGTGTGTCTTGGCACTGAAGTCAAATTACCCTCTGAACAAACAAAATTAAGAAGCGTACCTTTCTTTGCACGCCAAGCGTGATAGTTGGTACACTGCTTCTTCTTATGCTCTGCAGCTCCACAAAAGTAACAACCATCATTATCCTTAGATGGTTCCTTATGTTGCTTCTTTTGTGTTGCTGTATCTGCAGCTTCCTTATTCTTTCTTTTCTTGTCTTTCCTTTTGTCATTTGGCACAACGGCTAAGTGAGCACTTTCTGTCCTTTCTTGCTTCAATATATCCTCTTCCTGAACACAGTGTGAGATGAGCTCATTCACAGACCAAGTCTGTTTCTGACAGTTATAGCTCACCTTAAACTGGCTAAACTGTAGAGGAAGGGATATCAAAATCAGATGCACTAGCAAGTCCTTAGAGAGTTCCAGCTTAAGTGCTTTCAACTTTGAAGCAAGATGAGACATTTGCATAATGTACTCCCTGATGTTACCTTATTCTTGCTACCTCATTGAAATCAAATTTGTCAAAAGTGTACCAATTTCAGCCTTTTCATTCTTGACAAATACTTTTTCAATTTCAGCTATAAATTCCTTAGGTGTATTCACCTTATCAGACATAGTGCCCCTGAAAGTTTCTGGAATGTCTTTCTTCATGATCATCATACACATGCGATTTGATCTCTCCCACCTTTCCATCTCTTTCTTCTGTTCAGAAGTACTGTCATATGTAAGAGGTGGTGGAGAATCAATTCTTAACGCAAGGTCGAGATCCATGACTCCGAGAACTATGTTGAGGTTCTCTTGCCACGATTTAAAGTTAGTGCCATTTAGCATAGGAATGGAATTGATGTTGGCAGTAATACTTGTAGGAGTAATTTCAGCTGAATCAGAGAACAATAACAAAATAAGCTCACATTAAATTTATACCAAAACTGAAAATAAATTTGAATAAAGGTAAAACACATCTCAAAATACCGGGCACTCCATTAATATTTCATCTTTGGATAAAATATTAACTTGTAAGTAGTATCTTGTCGTAGTAATCAAACATTGATAATAAAATAACATGTCAAATAAAAATCTTCTTTTGGGCCAATTTATTACTCACACGTAAACCAAAAAATTATCACATGTTTATTACCACAAAATGCACATGTAATTCTGTCAAACATTTATCTTCCTTTGGGCCGATTAATATTCACATAAGTTACACGCACACAACCTTTTATATTTCAAAATGAATAAATCTCGGCAAGAGAGGTCACTTTGGCGATATATAGCTTTAATATATTCATCTCAAAATATATACAACCACACCAATATTCAAATTTAAATTCACCAAGAGATAACATATAAATCTCAAGCCAAAACAAATTATGATGGGCTATAAAACTGGATTATCATATGTGTAAAGGACCGCCAGTATTTTAATCCTTTAATTGGCTAATAAAGTCAAAATATCAATTTTCACAAAAGAAACTACCTAAAGAATTGTCCTTTCTGGCAGGAGGTGAAAACTTTTGTTCCTGGAGGAAACTTTTCTGGCAGTACATCTAAAAGAGGTAAAAATAACTTCATCCATATGCCACAAAAGTAGGCGTCCACTAATTCGTATACCATATTCACGCCACATCTAAAAAACTTTTGTCCTTCAATCATTTTTTTTTTTTTTTTGGTTAGATTTAAAACCAAAACTCAAAGGAAAAATATAATGAACTCGAAGGATTTGGTGGCAGATCTAAAATATATCCTTATACTGTTCTAGCGTGACAAACTTTTTAACCTTTTATTTATTAATTTTAATTACCTGAAAATAATAATTAACCAAAATAGCTAATACATCTTTAAGAAAAGTCTTTTGCCAGATGCATGGAGGGAAAACGTCCAACACATAAAGTTTTCACCTTAACAATTGTAAGTTTCAGTGCCACCAGAAAATCATTATCTTACGCTAATGATTTCTTTGTTTAATTTCTATTTCTGAATCTTAAACCATGAAAATTATTTCAGTGAACCCAAATACTTCAAAGCCTCATACTGAATTTTACTTTTTCGGCGAAACCAAGGGAGATATTACTCCTAGTAATCCGAATCTATGCGCCTTAATAGGCATCTATAAATTTACATACTATCCCAATGATTTAACACAATAAAGGCTCTGATACCACTTGTTAGAACTTAATTGCAGATTATACTACATTTACCTCAGGATCTACTATGTCAAATCATCAAGAATTACAAGCTGAAAGCGGAAGCATACCTGGATCCATAGCAACTGATGTGGTTCTTCTATGTCTTGGTTTTGGATCTTCCAAATCAAGACGTGAGCCGTTCTCTCTTTAACCGTTCTCTCTTTAACTGATGATGGGATATCAGTTAATAAAACCTACATCTGATTTGGGGACCATAACCCCTTTTTATACTAGAGTATAGTTTATGTAATTCTAGTTTAGCCCATCATTAAACTAGAATTACATCCGAGTATCTACACATAGGCCCCCACTTGACGAGGTGTCTAAATAGGTCCACATAACTTAAACCTTAGTAGATCACGTTTAATCTGAACCAACCTTTTAATGATAACAACTGACATTTAATTATTTACGTTTTTATATATGTGCAAGTCCATATAATCTTACACATATTTGATAAGACAGTACTTCTTCGATTTATTAGCTGCTAGTTTCCAACTTAAAGACGTCAAAAAGAGAAATTATGCGAGAATATATTTGGTCAGCATTTTCTTGCACATGTATATATTCGACCTGTCGTTACTAAAATTGTGGTTGTTTTGGTATGTTATTGGATCCAACATTATTAATGAGAGAATTTGTGGTGACAAAATCAGTACCAAATATTTCTCCATACTAATAGAAAAGGTGACAGTAGTTATGATCAAATGTTTCATCCCGTCTGTCCATCGAAGCTTCTGCTAAAATAACAGTTTCCCCAATAACAGAAACTAACAAAATAATTGTACAGCAATACTTTATCGACAGTACGTACAAGCAATCAATTACTATGTTTTAATCCAAACAAGATTCAATGCATAGTTCTTTAATTTCAATGATAACCTTCTCAATCTCAGCCCACTTTATTTACAATAAAAGCAATTAGCTATGTAAAGCTTGTCATTATGACAGATTTCATAATATTATGGCTATTTTAGGCTCGCTATTAAGATTTCGTATTTTCTATCCAAGTTTGGAATTAGCTATGTAAAGCTTGGATATTGGAGGAGTTAATTTCCTTGATATAATTATATTATGAATCGAGTGGATCATAAACCATGTGACACTCAGATATGGTCGCCATTACGTCCATGCGTGAATATGGTGTTTCTAGCAAATAAGGCAGTTTAATTTAGCAGTTGACATAAATGGAGAATAAACACTTAATCATCTATGATTGAAATATGTGGATATGAAGAAAGTGTGATTACACTTGATACCGAACACTAGAAAATGAGTAGAAAATTACATATTGTCTATTAAAATATTTTTTATGGAAAATTTTACTCATCTCTCCCATCAAAAACCATCCAACCCCGTCAACACCCCTCCCCCCCCCCCCCCCCCCCAAAAAAAACTCACCTACTCTAACCCCTGCCCCCTCCCTTCACCCTAAAATGTCCCCCAACAACGAGAAGTGTTGATACGGTAGCGAGAAGGCTGTGGATATCTCGGTGGGAAAAGCAATCGACAGAGCTGAGGGATTTGCCGGCGTCGGAAGGCGAGAAAGCTTCGGATCTGCGATGGGTGGGGTGGGGATTAGGAGGGTGGAGTAGGGGGTAAGGATAGATGAATTTTGATACGGTGGATACTATTTGTTGGCATCAGAATCTGGTGACAGAAGATGCAGTTCGCCGGCATTTGATCTGGTGCGGTTCACCAACGTTTGATCTGGTGAGGTTCGCCGGTGTCGGAATGTTAGGGGTTCGCCAACAATTATGGTGGTGGGTTAGGGAAAAAGTGTGGCGAGTGGGGGTATTAGGGTTTGTTTTGAATTTTAGAAAATATTTTCCCTACAATTTTTAGGAAAAATGTTTTCCATACAATTTTTAGGAAAAATATTTTCCTCCTTATGGAGAAAAAAAAAAGTAGTTTATGAAAATATTTTTCAGAACAATAAAGCATACCAAACATGAGAAAATGTTTTCCTCCATACCAGACACACCATTAATTCCGTATGTACGAGCTCCTTACATTGTCAATTATAAATCTGAGTAAAGGAAAGAGAGTTGCGGTACGGTACGCCAACAGCTAAAATAATTTTTATCAATTTATGATAGATCTTCACAGTACAGCTAGCCGACCCCAACTTCTTGTCGTACTCTATGCATCTTTCCCTTCCCTCGTCGATCTCGTTATGTATTATTCCATAGGCAAACTAGTAATTGATTTTGGGATTTCAAATAGTCAAATTCAAATACATTGAAAAGATTATTGTGTTCTGAAGTCGTTTTCCTTCATCTCTTTCGGTTTTGGGACGATAATTACTTCTTCTCGAGCAGGAAACCAGTGATCTCTATATTTATTTATATAATTTTGAAATCAACATAGTCCGTGTGACCATCTTATCTGTTAAGAAAAAAATATTTTTATTTATGTACTCCCTCCGTCTCAAATTATTTGTCTTCTTTACTTTTACATGCTCCTTAAGAAATCATTATTGAGTGGGGGAGGGGGTTATTAATTATTTTACCCTTATTTAATCTTTATTGGAATTTGAACAACTATAATATTAACCAATAAATGAGATCTTTGTGGTCTTCAAGACATTTACTACTATGGGTAAAATAAAAAAAATAAAAAATTTTACCTTAAAATCCTAATTAGACGAATATTTTAAGACAACTATTTTTAAAAAGAAGCATAAATAATTTGATACGAGGGAGTAATTATATGTGTGAAGTCTCACCACAGAAACATACTATAATCAACCACAAGTAGAGTAGTAATACATCCAAAAATGATAGAAAGAGACACTAGACAACTGGAATAACACAAAGTTTTATGTGAGAAAACAAACAGTATTAAACTCACAAATCGGAATCTGTACGCTGGCTATTTTTGCAATTTTCAAAAAGTCAGTCACATACAGTACCACTACCAATCATTCATTATAGAGACAAGTATAGTAGAAGAAAGAATAATAAGAGAAAGAAAGGTCTCTGTAACCTTTCAGACTCTCTTAATGCACTCCACTCCGGTTAAATTCCGCTCCTGATTTTTATTTTTCTCTAAAAGTCATTTTACTTCACAATATCATCACTTTTATTTTCTGATATTCCATGGCTGCCGCCGCCGCCACCAACACCGCCGTGGACGGCGGCGTACAGATCCAACAAACACGAAGGTTACCAGATTTCTTACAAAGTGTAAACTTAAAGTACGTTAAATTAGGTTACCATTACTTGATTTCAAATTTGTTAACTGTTTGTTTAATTCCTATTATGTCCGTTATTTGTATCGAAGCTTCACAAATGAACCCTAATGATATTTATCAATTGTGGCTACATTTAAAATATAACCTCGTTTCGGTCATTATATGCTCAGCTGTTTTAGTTTTTGGATCCACTGTTTATATCATGACCCGGCCTAGACCCGTTTACTTAGTTGATTATTCATGTTATAAACCCCCTGATGATTTAAAAGCACCTTATGAAAGGTTCATGAATCATTCTAAGCTTACGGGCGATTTCGATGAGTCGTCTCTAGAGTTTCAGAGGAAGATTCTAGAACGTTCTGGCCTCGGGGACGAAACTTATGTCCCCGAGGCTATGCATTATATTCCCCCGCGGCCTTCTATGCAGGCCGCGAGGGAAGAAGCTGAACAAGTTATGTTTGGTGCATTGGATAATTTGTTTGCGAGTACGAAGGTGAAACCTAAGGATATAGGTGTGTTAGTTGTGAATTGTAGCTTGTTCAATCCGACACCGAGTTTATCGGCTATGATTGTGAATAAGTATAAGTTGAGAGGGAATATAAGGAGTTTTAATCTTGGAGGTATGGGTTGTAGTGCTGGTGTGATCGCGGTTGATTTGGCGAAGGATATGTTGCAAGTGCATAGGAATACTTATGCTGTCGTTGTTAGTACTGAGAATATTACTCAGAATTGGTATTTTGGGAATAAGAAGTCGATGTTGATACCGAATTGTTTGTTTAGAGTTGGGGGTGCTGCTGTTTTGTTGTCGAATAAGTCTGTGGATAGGAGAAGGGCAAAGTATAAGCTTGTTCATGTTGTTAGGACTCATCGTGGGGCTGATGATAAGGCGTTTCGTTGTGTTTATCAAGAACAGGATGGTGCTGGTAAAACTGGGGTTTCTTTGTCGAAAGATCTTATGGCTATTGCTGGTGGTGCGCTCAAGACGAATATCACTACTTTGGGTCCTCTTGTGTTACCCATAAGCGAGCAGCTTCTGTTCTTTGCTACCCTTATAATTAAGAAAATGTTCAATAAGCATGTCAAGCCTTATATTCCTGATTTCAAGTTGGCATTTGATCATTTCTGCATACATGCTGGTGGACGGGCTGTTATTGATGAGCTGGAAAAGAACTTGCAGCTTACACAGGTTCATGTCGAGGCATCTCGGATGACATTGCACCGTTTTGGAAATACTTCATCCAGCTCCATCTGGTATGAACTGGCCTATACAGAGGCCAAAGGAAGAATGCGGAAAGGTAACAAAGTCTGGCAGATTGCATTTGGAAGTGGTTTTAAATGTAATAGTGCTGTTTGGCAGGCACTTCGAAATGTGAAGCCTTCTCCCAATGGTCCTTGGGGGGATTGTATTGACAGGTATCCTGTAAAAGTAGTCTCATAACACGGCAGAAATCATGTTTATGCAAGTTCAAGGTTATTAGTAGCTGCATCGGTGGCCATGTCCTGTTAAGTTACATGTACTTCATGGCGCCTCTTTGCTCAAAGCTGAGTGATGCTCTGCTTCCACTTATTCTCTTTTCTATTCATGAATCAAGTATTATTTTTTCTTTTCTTTTTTCTTTCTTGGTTAGAATTTAGCGCTAATTTGTATTGTACCATTTCATCCTTTTTGACTTTATATATGTAGTGAGTGCTACTTTTGATAGTAAGCCAAATTGTCTTAACAAACATCTCTTCATGATTGAATTTCTGAGTTACTAACAAACCTCGCTTATTTCTTGCTGTTAGCGAGATGATTCAGTAAATGGTACCTAGCAAACACGGTATACCTTTGATCTGCAAACAATAGTTTACAATTTTGCGACTTGAGTATTTAGGACTTGAAAACATTATAGAATTCCTTTGATCTGCAAACAACAGTTACATTTTCCGTTTTACGCATACATGTACAATTTGTTCATTCGATTTTTGACCGGTGGGTTTTTAATTTTTATGTGAGAGCTTCGCCTCACGTCTCTAGTCTTGCTGGGTGGACATTTGCTGTCTTCTATAGTCAGACAGCAAATTGTTTCAAATCCTGCATGTAGAAAGATTCTGCTAGTGAAATTCATTAGACAAAGCTGTAATGTGGATGGAATGTTAAAAAGTTTAGATTCCTCGACTAATTGAGGCAACAGTGGCAAAGTAGATTCGTTCAAGTTTCTTTTCATGAAGGCACGTCATTGATTTTCCAAGAAGTTTCTCGGCTTGTGCATTTGATTCTAGTTGCACGATTCCTCACCAAGCATGTGGTTTGGTAGTTAATGAAGTAGGTTAAAAAATCACGAGGCCTCATGTTCAAATCTCATATTTCAAATTTTGGTGGACAGAGTTAGTCATATCCGTACTGTTGGGAGAAAGTGGGTATTTCATGGAATTAGTCAAGGTGCGTACAAGTCCCAAACACTACAGTTATAAAGAAAAAGTTTCTAATAACACCGAGTCGATGATTGGAAAGTACTTAGTTTCAACTTATAATTGTTTTGAGTGATTAGCATAGAATGCTTGATGGATTCATTTTATGGCTCGTCATAAGGGCAAATTGTTAATAAGCTTGTAATTCGCGGTAATGAGCCAACGGGTAACAATAGAATTGCAGAATTCCTCCCCTTTTTCCCATAATACTCGTCGTATTTGTTACAGTTTACATGCACCTCAACTATTTCATATTATTCACCAAAATATAAATAAATGTGAAGAAATTTTCTAAGGTTTTTATCATTTTTGTTGGGATATGAACTCTAATCTCCTATGATATTTTATTGACAGCAAGGCTGCCTTTAATTTGTATGGATGATATTATAGAATGAGAAATCCAAACTTGGCTTTCTATATCCTAGGACAGAAAATTTATGGTGGTGTTTCTCTGCTCCGGCATATTCCGGTATCAAATTTCATCCTCAATAGTGTTACAGTAGTGACTTGTGAGTTTTTGTAGAGTCACAAAAAAATAAATTAAAACCAAAAAGACAAACAAAAAGGAAAGAAAATCTCAGGGCCCCCCTAACTTTCAATCGGTCATAGTTGTTTTTCAATTTTGGCAGGAAGCTAAATTCAAATAGTTTGAACAAATAATCGTGTTAGTATTCTAAAGTGCATTTGGCCCAATGAATCGAGAAAATGACAATTTAAAATAATGGCAGCCAACAAGGCAAAGCAAAGCTTGTTGGTTTCGTCGTTTACATTATATCATTACCTAATCTTAGTTTCAAACGACTTAGTGCTAAGAACGATTTGTGGATATATTATGAAAACAACTGGTAAACGGCGGACAAACGCGGAAAACTCCTGGATTTGAAATTATAGAAAAAGAAGGATAAATGTGCCCTGCAATTTATGTGGAAAACTGGAAGTATACCATCAGCCTTCAAAAAATCGTATTAACATGTACTTTTTGATAATCGAGAAATTTCCAATAAATGATTTAAAACTCATCCGATAATAATTTTGTTTCCTTATCATTGTCCACTTAAAGACAAATTTAGTCTTTAATAACTAGAATAATGTCTTGAAGGCAATAATGATATTTTAAGTACATGTGACCACCTGACTCAGTGTGAATTTACATGTGAAATAGAATTTATATACGAAAATAATATAATTTTAAACTTCATATTTGATCGCATGCTTTTTTATCTACTATAATCTCAAAGTATTTTTAAAATTTGTTCGTAAAAGCCAGACTGAAAAAGAAAAAAAAAACCATTTGAATCCCTATTAATGGAGATCATTCATAATGGGCTTGACGACGTATTTGATTGGGAAATTTACGAAAGAGATTTTTACATAAATAGATAATATTAGACACTTATATTACATAAAATAGCTATATTATTTTACTTACATAATATAACTATACTTTTTTACACTTTCTAGAATATTATGGTATCTCATAAAACTGGGATTCATTCTATCTTCTTCTTCTTACTAATCCTAGCCACAACTATCCCATCCCTCCGCCGCCCCTCTGCCACCGTCATCCACTGCCACACCCGGAAAAAACTACCAAAAAATACATGTAGATACAAAGATATACACTTGTACATTTATAGAAATATAAAATAATACATAGTTATACAAAGTTATACAATGTAAAGATATACTAAGAAATACACTTGTAGATACATAAAAATACGAAAAAATACATAGTTATACAAAATTATACAATATTATACAAAGTAAATATATACAAAGAAATACACTAGATATATAGAAATACAAAGATATAACATAGTTATACAAAGGTATACATAAAAAATAAAGTTTATTTTGTTGGCCGAAAGAGACGAGATTGAAAAAATATAGGTTTAAGGGTAAATAAAAGTCTGATAATAGAGAAAATTTTGGTGAAATTAATTTAGGAGTGTCTTTTGTGTTAATTCTTCCATAATAAAAGTCTATTTTTAAAATTTTTATTCTTAATAGCTATATTTGTAGATAACCTATTAGGATTTGCTATGTTCAATAATATTTTAAAAATATAGTTATATTAGCTAATTAATGTCTTAACTAGTCTACTTATGTAATTTTTCCTTTACGAAAATAGGACACTTCAGGCGTCCCATCACAGATTCAGCCCTGATAAGAAAAGTCTTACAAACTTGGCCCCTATAAAAAAGTTCCTGATGATTACCAGATCTTTCAAGTAGCAAAAACTGGCGATCGCTAGAAGATTTCCTTTGACGGACGCCAGCAAATTTACCTGAACGGGACCTTTTTTATAAGACTTGCCATATGGGGTCAAAAATGTGATAACAGCGCCAGAAGTGTCCATTTGTGCAAAACCTTCTAATTGATTCAGCCATTCAGCTCAATGGCTGGTTTGGTTTGGTTTTACATAACTATGCAAATTGACACCTGAATTAAGAATACATTTTTTCCTTCTAGCACATTATTTCAATCAAACAAAATAATCACCCTTACAATATACAAAAAAATCATAGCAAATTACAGCTGCAGCAACAACCCAACAAGAAATACACCACATTAAAATAATTCTTGAAGGCCTGGTAAACTCGAGAACACACTCTGAAGCAGCTATGCAACTAGCTTTCTCTATACATGTCGAAAAAATTGAAACTTTGCAAAAAGGAAACAGATTGTGACAAAAAGAACGAGGGACAAGGGAGCGGAAAGAACAGCAACAAAATAAAGATTCCTCATCTGAAGGAAGACTGAATTTCCTCCAAAGTTCTCCCTTTCGTCTCCGGTACCCAAATTGCCACGAACGCCACAGTGAAAGCACACATAACCATGTAAATAGTGAAGGTTCCTGGTAAAATATATACAAACATTAAGCCAATTCAGGTTTACGATTACGTTCTAAAAAGATACACTAATGAAATGCTGAAAATCTTTCGCAACACGTGTACATAGTGATGGAATCTTCTCATGCTACACGGACCAAAATGTCTATACATGTCCATGGCCACATAGCAGAGATTGATGTTACACTAAATGCTAAAACGTGTATAAAGAGTTACATGTGGTGTAAGACGGAAAAATTATACCTCCACTGCTCCAAGCCAAAAGCAGCGGTGCAGTCACTGTTATCACCCAGGAGAATAACCAGTTGGCTAATACTGCTGTACTTCCAGCTAGACCTTTGATTTTAATTGGAAGAATCTGAAATACCAGATCCACATAATAAGTTAAAAGATTCGAATAACATAAAGCAACGATGGAAATTTCATCAACAGTTGTGCCTGTGATTTCAAATCAGTGTTAAATAAGATGTGCAGCTAGCATCTCTATGCTCATGCATGGAATCTCGAACAATTTACTCAATTGGTAGATGGACACCATAAGCCGAGAGAATCATAGAGTAAGTTAAAATTTAGTGCTACATGATAAGTCAAAAAGTAAGTACCTCAGACATTATAAGCCATGGAATCGGGCCCATTCCGAGTGAGAAGAAAACAATCATGAGCTGAAACAAGTAGGTCAGAAAAACAAAAATTGTGTTACTTTAAACGTTTTTTCAAGAGACACAGACGAACACATAGAGAAGGGGACATACCACCACGCCAACTACTGATAATATTCCCAATATACCATAGAGGGTAGAGTCCTCGGATACAAAACCCTGATCAAATACGAAAGAACAAATATAAGGAAGATGACAATGCAGTTCAAGTCTCAATTTTCCATACAAAAGGAACTTGTTCCACTAAACCACCTTCAGGTAGAAGGCAACGGCAACAACTAGGATACTAACAGTCATTCCAGCAGAGGAGACCTACAAAAAGAAAAAGCATTTCCCTATATGTAAGGTCAAAAGTTAGACGACCATGCATTTTGAGTATTTTTTTGGCTAAAACTTACAATTAATAAAATTCTACGCCCAGTTTTATCCACCAGCCACGTAGCAACTGCAGTAGCAACAACCTACACAATGGAAAAGTTTTTTCTATTTCTTTCAGCTGCAAGCTATGAGGGACAGATTATACTGACTGCAAAAAAACTGTGCTACACAGAACAGCAATCTTTTTTCCTTCTTCTAATATGCATTATTGGAAATTAAATAAGAGAAAAAAAAAATTAATTGATGGACCTGGATAGCACCAACACCAAAAGTTGCAGCATTACTTGAAGAAATCCCTGTTGAATTGAGTCAACTAAATTAGAGAAGGTTTAAATAACTGAAAGACCACGTGACGCAATAAACATATGGATCTTTAGTTTATTTCAAGGGTTCTCATGAAGCAAGAAGTATCACTACAGGGGACAGGTAAGATGCTACATGGCATACTTTTAACTGGAAACCACTTTTTGAGGAAGAGGATGATGCTACTACAGCTGCTTCAATCATTTAAAAAAGACGAATAAAAGAGCTTGTCTAATGATATCTACGTACCAGCAGATAGGAAAATGTTGCTGGAATAGAATATCACACCATTGATTCCTCCTAACTGCTGCAGGATAAGTAGCACAATTCCTACCTAAAGGATGAAAGATTAAAAGATTGATTGAAACAGGGCCATGGATTAACATGTAGATTTTCAATAACAGCATGAAACATCAAAATACCATGAGAGGTAACCAATATCTTCTTTGTTTGAGATCTGCAAAGCGCATTTCTGTTCTTCGGCTTGTTGATGCTACAGACCTCTACAACGCCAAAAAAGAAAAAAAAAAAAGTACTATTGAGTGCAACATTGCAACTTTAGAAATAAGTCTTTATTTGGAATTGCATGTACAGCAACAACATTTCTTCAGAGAACGAATACATCAAGACTTCTTTGTATGGTCTTTCAAACAAGTTACCTTAATTTCATTTACTTCAACGGTAATGTCAGCTTCAAACCCTCGAAGAACTTGCAAGGATGTTTCAAAATCTTCTGTTAAACCCATTTTGGCCTATGGTTCAGATAGAAACTAACATGAGATAACAGCAAATAAAGCCTTAAAGGAATCAGGCAAAACATATATAATGGAGCTCACCAACCACCGAGGAGATTCGGGAATGAAAAATAGTCCAGGAATCAATGCTAGGCAAGGCAATGTTCCTATGAGAGAAAATAATATTAGTTCATGTGTAGTTGAACAATTCCAGGGACTCTGTGGCTCTGCCTTGGTCAATATGGAGCTTGTTCAACATGTAACTTGGTATTTTAGTGGGGGACAGATTGGTTGAGTTCCATGTGGATGCAACACGGTAATGGTATGCAATGAATATCATTCACAAGGACATAAAATGATTATATGACTTCATATCTGTAGATTGCAGCCTTAACAAGAGTTTTCAAGAGTAACGATCATTACCAAGAACAGCAAGCACCCTCCAATTAACAAAAAGCCCCAGTAAATAGGCCAACATGATCCCAATTGTAACAGAGAGCTACATCAGCATAGAAATGATAGCATGTTACTGATTTAGCACGTGTAAGAACTCAGGTTTTAAAAATAATAAGTCACTAACTCAGCGAACCTGGTTAACTGATCCTAGACCCCCTCTCATGTTTTGAGGTGCTATCTCAGCAATATATACAGGAACCTTAAAGCACATTAAAAAGCAGGAAGACGAAGTGTAAGTTTTGACAATTTTGGCGTGTCCAATAACTGTAACAAGAAAAAATTAAGAATTTAAATATTACCACGTAAGAGATTATTCCAACTCCAAAGCCTTCCAATAATCTTCCCATGTATAGAAAGGAAGGGTCCTGAACCATATTTGCAATGGCAAAAAGAGGGAGTACAAACACATGTCGCGTTAATGTAAGTTATTGAAGCACCACACGAAGAATGATATCATATCATACGCTTCAAAGTAGAATATCTTACTTTGGCAAATGAAATGGATAGCCAACCAATGATATTTGGTATAGCAGCTATCATTAATGTCTGCAGAAGGAGAAAAGGGGACTTGAGTATCTGCTTGAGCAATAAAGGAAATATACAGATATCGTAAATGAATATAATAATTTTATTGGATGAAAATATCTTACCCCTTTTCGTCCAATGTACTCGGAAATTTGACCACTAGATATTGCACCAACCATAGCACCCACATTCGATAAAGAACCGAACAAAGAGAACTGAAAAGATCAATTTTAGTCAACAATAGCTCTGAAACAAACCTAACTTAAATAGAAAGCAAAGATGGCTCTTCCATACCTCAGAAACACTGAGCTTCAAATCTTTGGTAATTGCAATTTGCGTAGGCGAAGAGTAGCCACACTTCAAATACAACAAAATCAAACAATTGATCAAATAGAGACACATATGCAAACATGCCGAGCATCAACATAAATCAGGCCCGCCAATAAAGTTTAGGCACAAAAAGGAAATTTCAACTTTAGAGATTGACATAACAAACTTTAAATCCATAAAAAGTTTACAACAAAATCTATTATTTTTATCCTTTCTCACCAAATATAAAGTTCGTCACAGGATATAGGAAAGGTAAACACAGTTCACACATGTTGAGTTGCATGACCATTTCATCTAACTTAAGCGGTCAGAGAGAATACACTATTATTTATTTAATTATGTCTTCAACAACGTAGGCATAGAAAATAATCACAATGATGTCATAACAAATTGTAATCGAAATAAACATACAACTATCTACCCCAAGTATGATAAAAGAAGCTAAAGCATTCATTTTTCATTCAAAAAATCAATCATTTACCATCAAACTTGAAGTTTATAATACGATACACGTTTATTTACTTAATTATGTCTTTTAACGGCGCAAACATAGAAAAGAATCATAATGATGACTTAACAAACTATAATCCCAACAAATATGCAACCTTCTACACCAATTATGATCCCTAAATTACCACATAAAACAAGCCAAAACATTCATTTTTCATTCAAAATTCAATCCTTTTTCCATCAAACTTGAAGTAAAAACAAGAAGTTGAAATAAGAAAGAGTGAAATGGAAATTACAGTGAAACCAAACTGGATAGGGCCCAAAGCAACAATGAGAACACAAGCAAGAACAGAGATAGAACTATCCCTGATAACTTGAGAAGAATTCATCATACTAGATTGTCTTGACCCCATTTTATACCAACTTCCAGTATGTAAAAATGGTTTCTTTAAATCCCCTCTTCCATCTTGATCATTTTCTTGTAAACTCATTTTTCTTAAGTCAACCCCTTTTTTCTACAATTCTTGAAATTTGAGCTATAGTAGATCAAGAACAAGAACAAGATAAAGGGTGCTAGAATTAGCAAGAATCTTGATGTTAATTATAGGCGGGATGTTTTATGCATCAGCTGCCTGGAAGTTAATAGTTTTTCAGATAAGGGAAAAGTAATGAGGAAAATAGAAAGAGTTGAAAGAAGAGTTTTGGGTAAGTGAAAGAAAGAAGTTAGCTAAATTAAGCTAATATAAGTACAGTAAGTACAATTCTGTTGGACGGTGGGATATAATGAAGGTGAAAGGACAAGGGAACTAGAAAGGTAGAAGAAATTGGCCTATCATTTCTGATGTATTTTTCTTGTCTCCTAATGTGTTTAACGTGGACTTGGCCATATGATCCACATATGATCCACTGGGTGCTTGTCAAATGAACTCACTCCCTCATTCTATCCAGAGTATTTGGTAATCGGAATTAAGATTATAAATACGAAATTGAATTTGAATTGTACTCATCTCCTGTTTAGTTATAGGTAATTAACACAGTACAATTTTATACTATAATAGTAATATTAACTAATTTCTTTAACATATTATTTGTATCTTAATTTATTTCAAACATGTATTCATTACATTTCTCGTTAGCCAAGAGTCTTGTAAAAATAGCCACTCAACTTTGGTGGATGTAAGATGCATATCTCCCCCTTTTCAAACTCTACTCATGAGATCTAGATAATATTGTGGTATGATTTAGTTGTTGTAATAGTGATATTAACTAACTAACATGTAAAGTGGGAAAATAAATTCTGGAATTCTTAATTCGTATATACTGCCTTAGCAACCAAATGATCCAAGCGTATGCTAGTACTAATTTGTTTATGCTTCTTGTATTTGAAACTCTTAATTCGATTACTGTAGTTTTGATTTGCATAGAATCCACTTATGGAGAAAATACTTCCTATGAAAAGTTTATTTATTCTGAATAGTTGAAAGGAAATTCTAGTTATTGGTGAAGAATCATGTATACAACTACTCCTACGTAATAATCATATTTTTGTGGCAATATAACTTTGTACATGTGTAAGTGCCAAGAGTCTCATTTTTTGGCTTGTGCAACAGTATAAACTTTTCATATGTGTGATAATGACAGCTTATAGAAATGTGCTTTTTCCGATTGATATACGTGCAACTTGCATTTGTAGTCAGTGGGATAATTCTCTGGCTTTTGTTACAAAATGGTTTTACTCCTAGTAATTAAGCTATTACTCTCTCTATCTCAATTTATGTAATATATTCTTCTTTTAATTTGATTAATCCAAAAAGAACGATATATTTTTATATTTAATAACAATTCAATTTTATGAAATGATTCTCAACCACACAAATTTTTATGATTTATTTTAAACCACAAATTTCAACAGTCTTTCTTATTTCTTAAATTTCGTGTCAAGTCAAACTACCTCACATAAAATAAGATGAGTATAAAGTTCCCAAAGAGTCAGTAGGATGGATAGGATCTCGAATTTTAATCAAATTTCTCTGAGTCCTATTTTTATAATGAAAAAAAATCTTGATAGCAAGTATTTTCTTCATAAATGAGTTTTACCTGTATGAATGAAAATTAGTTGAAGCTCCAATACAAATGTGAAACATGCGATAGAAAACAAAAAAGAATTATTCTAAATTTTTATGATATTATTTCGTTTTCATTGATTATTGCTGGTCCTATTGAGAGTATTCAGAGCTACTCACTGAGTCACGTTTTAATTTCTCAAAGAGGCTGGATATCATTGCCTCTTCTTTGTAGCATAAAGACAAATCGAAATGATATATGAAAGATACCTGCGAAGATATATTTCCATGTCCATCATAAAATATTACCAATATGCAGCTTGATAAAAATGAGAAATAACATGTTCATCATATAAGTATTAAGCTACAACGATAATGCAAAAAATCTTTGATTCTACCAACTTATATACTGTAATAACTTAAATCATTTATGAAATAGTATTTCTGTGATCAACTTTAGAAACATTATGGTAATGCATTTTTTGATATAAGACTTTCGTACTTAGGAACTGGATGCATGCCTACTTTGAGACGCATTTGACATCAGCTTCTTGGTTTGCCAACTGATTGTATGTATTCTCACCTATCATCTTTATCCAAAACGGTCTCTTTTTATTATTGGCTGAGTTAATTAGCTTATGTGATGTAAGTGCGTGATTTTTTCGTCTGTCCAAGTTTGGTTGAACAGAGTTACTCGTTATTTGTACGGGTAGAAAGTAGCATGTGTCTTGTTGAATTAGTCGAGATGGCACAAATTGACAGAAATACTATGTTAAAAAAAATACATTAAAGATACATCTTTGGTTAGAAATTAAAAATTCTTTCATATATAATAAGTAGTACTAAGGAGTAATAATTACTACAAGAAGCAAGGTGACTAGGAGGGAAAAGAATAATATATAGTCGATATAGTAAGGGATTTTTACACTCTATACCCATAAAATTTAAAGTACTTACAAGTCATACCCATTACAAATTATACTACCCATAAAACTAATAGTATTTAGGATTTTTTACATAAAAGTACAAGTTTTAGAGCTTAATTACCAAACATAGCAACATTTTAGTAAAATTACCCTATATAGAGGAAAACACAAGATAATTACAAATATAGCAAAAATATAGCAATATTTTCTCATAACATACCAAACCCTTGCATTCTTCCTTATAGTTCCCCCACTATCACTTTTGCTCATCCTATTTTCCCTTATTTTACTTTTCCTCCCACCATTTTCCCCCAATTTCACTTTTACTCCTCTCATTTTCCCTAATTTATTTTTCCTCATCCATACTCAGTGTATCTCGTTGAATCTCACTATTTCTGCACCGTATCAACTATTTATGCACCGTATCTCAACTGTTTCTGCACCGTTTCAATTGTTTCTGCAGCACCGTATCTAACTGTTTCTGCACCATTTCTACTGTTTCTGTAGCACCGTATCTAACAGTTTTTGCACCGTATCTGACTGTATCTCACTGTATCTACACTGTTTCAGATTATTTCAACACCGTATCTGACTATTTCTTGACTGTATCAAGTTGTTTCTTGACTGTTTCAGCATTGTTTCATCCCGTTTGTGCATTATTTCTCACTGTTTCTAAGCTATTTTCACCTTTTAAACATTATTTCATATTATTTTTTATATTTTATTTCGGAATTTTTCAGAAACGGTTTCAGACTGTATCATATCGTTTCATCACCGTTTCAGACTATTTCAACTCTATTTTCAAACTGTATCACTATTGTTTCAATGTCGTTTCAGACAGTATCATACTGTTTCAGATGTATCAAAATATTGCAACAACTGTTTCAATATTTCAACAATATTTCAAACCGTATCATATTGTTTCAATGCCATCAGTCGTGGGCAACAGAAAACAGGAGTTAAATTTATTAATCTGACAAATCCATACAAACAGGAACAGAAAAAGAAATGAAATATGAACAATTTTGAAGAAACAGAAACGGAACCAAAATGAAACAAATCTAAATAACAGAAAATGATACTGTTTCAAATAATCAAAACTTTAAATCAAGCTCCATCCCCAAATCTGATTCAAATCGGATCCAGACCGTTTCAAATCCATTTCAAACTATATCATTGTGTCTTTTGCTTTCATGAATTGCATCTTTAAGATTAGCTATTGACCTTGAACAATCAGACCATCGCCGGTGACTGTAACAGTTACTCCTCGCCAGACTGTTTGTCGTAGCCTTAGGGTTCCTCCATTCCAGCATCAACAACATCACTATTCGCATCGAGGATCTCAACAGGAGTAATTGTATCCCGCGCTAGATCCATAGAGGCTTCGTAACAGAAACAGAGGAGACAGATCGTAAAGGGGAAAGGGTAATCGGCTCACCGTCGTGTTGTAGCTGGTTTCCGGTGAAGATGATGACGGCTTCGGGCCGGTTTTTGTGAGTTCATTTGAATCGAAATCAGTGACGGATCGAGTGAATCCTCCACCATCGCTACTGCCGGAGTTGATAGTATTGGTATCGTTGCTGTGGTTAGTGTTGGTATTTCCGTCGTGGAACTCTGGTGGTAGCTCTGTATCTATTTGGTCTGGTGGTTGTGGTTTGGATATGGGAGAGGGTGGCGGCTGATTTGCTTTGGGGAAGGGGAGAAAGTAGTTTTAGGGTTTTTAGGAGAGTGGGTGTAAGTTATTAAAAATGAAATGTATTGATTATTGAAGAAATGTGCTAAAAAAATATTGCTATGTATGGTAATTTTAAAAATATTGCTATTTTTGTGTAATTAGGGGTGTATTTTTGTATATATGTGTAAAAAACCCTAGTATTTACCCAACCTACCCATTTATTATTGTATACCTTTGTTATGCCTTATAGGTGTATACTTTTAAAGTATACTGCATAAATTATGGTATACAAGTCTGGAGGGACATTTATTACTGTATACCTTTGTTATGCCTTATAGGTATATACCTTTATGGTATACTGCATAAACTATGGTATACAAGTCTGGGTGGGCAGAGTGGGTAAAATAATTTAGTGAGTAGGTTGGGTAATATTTGAAAGTAGTGGATAGTAGCTGTAATTATTTTAGTTTTTGTGGGTATTTTTGTAAGTGTCCCATATGGTAATATAAACAAAATAATAACCTCCCGTCGGCCTATTAATTAAGAAAATAAGAAAAGAGATTTTATTTATATATTTCTCAAGCATGAATAATTGATTCATGATTCCACAAAGATTATCCAGAAAGTGGAGGCCACTATCAAATTGGACAACAAGAGAAGACTTAGTCGGGAGATAGTAGCTGTGATGCATATTTGACAAAAACAAAAAATAAATAAATTATAGTAGTAATATACATGGATGGAGATGGACCGGACCTACGGCTATGATCAGCAACAATGGAAATTAATAAGCTTAATTACTTTTTTTACACTTTAGTTATAATGACATAATCTACATTTTAGTGACTCTAGATGCGAATCTCGTGTTGTAAAGATGAATGAGGGCATGTCGGGAAATGAATAAGTTTACTTTTTCTTTACTTTACTTATAATAACATAATCGAAATTTGAGTGATTCTAAAATCTGGATCTCGTGTTGATGCAACCCGACGCTCATCCAAGCCATTTACGAGGAGTCAAGCTAGAGAGTTGCAACAGCTACAGACAATGTTCACACAACTGTTGCGATCGCGCGTGCACAGACGCGATCGCGGAAGGCAAAGGAGAAGAACTTCAAGATCGCGAGAGCCAGATGCGATCGCGAGGAATCGAAAATGCAGAGCTGTGCGAACGCGCGTCCACAGACGCGATCCCGCAAGAGGCGGGTTGAAGGCTTACCTGCGCGATCGCGTGACAATAGCCGCGATCGCGCTGGCACGAATTAAAGCTCAGTGCGATAGCGACCATCACTGCGCGATCGCGTTGAGACGAGGACCAGAAAGCCCAACAGTGGCTAATGACTTGAAGGCCCATTGTTAAGGGTTAATTAAGGTATTTGTGCCATGTATAAATACTCCTAAAGTCATTAGTAGACCTAGTTTTGATGAATATTGATAATTGTGAGGATTTGGCTAAGCTTGTTTGCTTAAGTATCATTATTGTCCTTGATTTGCAATTAACTTAGCTAATTGAGGATCAAATAGTTGGGGTTTTATTGTTTAGGTGATTAAGGGATAATTAGGTTAATCTTTTCCCTAATTAACTTTCTTAATTCTTCTCTAAATCAATTGGGTCTCACTTTAATTCTTGTCTTTTCATTTGTGTCTTTGATTTTCATATCATTTGGTATCAGAGTTGGATTAGTGTTTGTTTTAACAATCACTAAATCAATTCTTGTTCATCAAGTCAAAAAAAAAAAAAAAGAGTCAAAAACCCAAAAATATGAGTCTTAGGATTAGGTTTCTATTGAGTGAAATTTTTGGCACCATTTGAAGATTGTGATGCCTAGAAACTAATTCCAAAAGGAATTAGACAAATAACAACATATTGATGCTGAGTTGAAGAAATCAAAAGTTAGGGTTCTTCATCAGGAATTTGAGGTTTTTGCATTTGGTTGTTGAAATCGAAATCAATTACTATGGTTTGTTCACGGACCAACAAGGAGTATACATCTCAAATTTGGAGCAAAAACACGGTGGTTTGTGAAGATTCAAGTTGAAAAGTGAGCTTCAAAATCGGGTTCTGCTTCAAACCCAGAAGCTTACGCGATCGCGCCAGCTTCAGCGCTATCGCGTAGGCCAATCATTAAAAGGCCTACGCGATCGCGACATTCACACGCGATCGCGCCAAGTACCATCAGCAAGTCTTCGCTATCGCGAACAACGCACGCGATCGCACTGAGCAACAATTTCCAGAAAAACAGATTCTTAGACAGAATGTTCGCAACAGCCACAGTTTCTAATCAACCGAAACTCAATTTCAGCATCAAGAACAGTGAGTTTCTAGATCACAAACCAAATTTCATCCAATTCCGAATCCGATTCGTGCCACTTCGATTTGTGCCTTTCTTTCTTCCCTTACTTTAAACTTTCCTAAAGTGCTTTCGTCAGTTTCAATTGTCCGTGTCTTGTCACAATAATTCCTTCCGATCCCGAATTAGTTGAGTTTGATTGTCAAGATTGGACTTAGTGTGCGAAGAACAAACTTGCAATAGCCAAAGAGTGAAAAAAGGCAAGTGAGGAGAGAGCATTAGAGTGAGTAAAAGCCGAACGTTGAATACAAACACGAGTGAATTGAGTGACATCAATTTGAGTGTAAACACTTAGGGAGCGACTCGGTGAGGACTCTTTCTACTAACCTTGTTTGTTTACTTGTTGTAGGTACAATGACTCAAGAGGGGAACGAAGGGAACATGGAACTTAAAACCATGATGAAAGCCATGTTGGAAAAGATGAACTTCTTGGAAAATAAGATTGATGGGTTGGATGGGACGGTGAAGGAGCTAACATCAAAGGAAGAGCTTCGGGAAAAGGGAAAACAAGTGGTTGGCACACCTCCAACCGTGAGGGAGCGAGGTGATGGACCAAGCCAAATCTCTCGGGCCAACGACCGCTACTCTCAAATGGTGGTCCAAGATACCTATTCACCGAATGTCACTCCACAAGTAAGGGATCCTACTCATGATCTCCCAAGAAATGAGCAACCAAGGAATGACACTCTAAGGCCACTTGATGTTGAGGGTTTTCATGAGGATGAGAACTATGACAATGAACCATTTCGTTATCCGGGTGAAGCCAACGAGGGGGAGTTCCTTTTGGGGGAGCTAGAGATCGGGGTGGTCGATTTGGGGGAGGTTACCAAGGAAGAGCGGACCGTGATGGAGACGACTATGACCACGGGGGTTATGGTGGGCAACGGAGATATCATGATGAAGATAGAGGGTTGAACATTATCAAGGTCAACCTACCTACCTTCCAAGGTGAAAGTGATCCGGATAAATATATGGAGCGGGTGGTCTCTATGGAGAGAATATTTCAAATCAACAACGTCCAAAATGCTACATGGGCTAAGTATACTATCTCCCAATTTGAAAGCTATGCTTCTACTTGGTGGGAGTCCAAGAGAAGACAAAGGGAAACACAAGTGCTCATCGCCAATGAGGGTGGGAGGCTTTGAAAGGCATGATGGAGGCTCGATTTCTACCTCCACACTATGAGGATGAATTGCTCAAAAAGTTCTACAATTTGAGGAAAGGAACCAAGAGCGTAGCAGAGTATTATGATGAATTTGAGAGGACTAGGATAAGGGCTAACGTGCTAGATAATGACCGGTCTCTCATACCAAAGTTTCGAGGTGGTTTGAATAGGGAGATCTCCTCCCTAATGGAATTGCACCGGTTTGAAAGCTTGATTGAAGCATTCCAAACGGCTCAAAAGGTGGAGAACGGGATCAAGTTAGACAAATCTTACAAGGTCAAAAACATTCCATCCACTTGGAACAAAGGAAAGGATAATGTGAAGGCTTATATCCCATGGGATAAAGCTAAGGAGCCCAAGCGTGACTTCAAAGGCAACTTTGAAAGAACCAAGCCCAAGGAGGAGCCCAAGGTGGGAGGTAACAAAGCTAAACATGAAAACTTATCTAACAGTCAATGCTATAAGTGTAATGGCCGTGGCCACATGATGCGAGATTGTCCCAATATGAGGACTATCATTGCTTTGGGTGATGGGGGCTATGAAACAGGTGGAAGTGATGATAATGAGATAGATAGGGGTATGCTATGTGACGATGATTTTGATGAGGAGGCAACGGGAGATGGACAACTAGAGGAAAACTATCTTACTCTTGTGGTAAGAAGAATAATGAGGGGCCCAAGTAAAGGAGGAGTTGGAGAATCAAAGGGAGAGTTTATTCCATTCATATTGTAAGGTTCAAGGTGCTACTTGTTCTTTGATTATTGATAGTGGTAGTTGCATTAATATGGTGAGCACCACCTTGATTGAACAACTTAAACTACCCATTAGAAAGCGCCAACAATCTTATAAAGTCCAATAGTTGAATGGGTGTGGTGAACTTAAGGTGACCAAGCAAGCCTTGATTAAATTCAAGATTGGGAATTACCATGATGAGCTTTTGTTTGACGTGGTCCCTATGCAAGCTTGTCATATCTTGCTTGGTAGGCCTTGGCAATATGACCGCTTAGCAAAGCATGATGGCAAGACCAATAGGTATGCCTTGGAAGTTGGGGGGTCGAAAATTTGTCCTCAATCCATTGACCCCGGCGCAAGTGAGTGAGGGTTATAGGAAGATGAGGGAGTTAAAGTTGAAAAGAGAGAAAGAAAAGAAAGAGGGAGTTATGGAGGAAGGAAGAGTGGGAGTTGTTACTTAAAAGAGTAAGGAACCAAAAGAGGGAGTGAACTTGTTCTTGTCTAGGAATGAATGTTTGAGAGATGTGGAGGGAGGAGCACCCATGATTCTCCTCCTACACAAGGAACATGTTTTGCTTACTAATGAACTAACCTCTTCTTTGCCTAGTTCTATTTATTCTATTTTGCAAGGTTATGAAGACATCTTCCCGAGGAGTTGCCTAGTGGATTTCCACCACTAAGAGACATTGAGCATCAAATAGACCTTGTTCTGGGTTATAGAAGCAACCCGGAAGCTACCAAAGAGCTCCAAAAGCAAGTGGAGGAGTTGTTTGGGAGAGGACTTTTGTAAGAAAGCTTAAGCCCATGTGCGGCCCCGGTCATCCTAGTGCCAAAGAAAGATGGGACTTGGCGCATGTGTGTGGATTGTAGAGCCATAAACAAGATACGGTAAAGTATCGTCATCCTATTCCTAGGTTAGATGACATGCTAGATAAATTATGTGGATCTTGTGTGTTTTCTAAAATTGATTTGAGGAGTGGATACCACCAAATCCGGATGAAACCGGGTGATGAGTGGAAGACGGCCTTTAAGACCAACTTTGGTCTTTATGAGTGGCTTGTCCAATGCTCCTTCAACCTTTATGAGGTTGATGAACCATGTGCTCAAATCCTTCATTGAAAAATTTATTGTGGTTTATTTTGATGACATCCTTATCTATAGAAATTCTATTGATTAGCATGCTAATCATTTGAAACAAGTGTTTGATGTCTTGAGAAAGGAACAACTATTTGCTAATTTGAAAAAATGTTCTTTTTGTGTTGAAAAAGTTGTTTTCCTTGGTTTTGTGGTGAGTGAAAATGGTGTGGAAGTAGATGAGGCTAAGGTGGAGGTCATTAGAGATTGGCCCACTCCTAGAAGCATTGGTGATGTGAGGAGTTTTCATGGTTTGACTAGCTTCTATAGGAGGTTTGTGAGATGATTTAGCACTATAGTCGCACCATTGACCGAAGTGATAAGGAAGGATAAGGTGTTTGTGGGGGAAAGAGCAAGAAGAGGCCTTTATGAAATTGAAGAAAGTCCTTAGTTCCACGCCTCTTCTCCAATTGCCAAACTTTGATAAGACCTTTGAGATTGAATGTGATGCTAGTAGGGTAGGTATTGGGGCCGTGTTGATGCAAGAACAAAAGCCTATTGCCTATTTTAGTGAGAAACTCAAGGGAGCAACCATTAAATATTCCACCTATGACAAAGAGTTGTATGCTTTGGTGAGGGCATTGGCTCATTGACAACATTACCTTTGGTTTAAAGAGTTTGTCATTAGAACCGACTACCAATCCTTAAAACACCTCAAATCCCAAGAAAAATTGAATGTGCGACATGCCAAATGGGTGGAGTTTCTTGAGACTTTTCCCTATGTCATCCATTACAAAAAGGGGAAGGAGAATGTGGTGGCGGATGCCTTATCAAGAAAATTTGTGTTTCAATCAAGAAGGCACTTGTTGTTGAACACTTTGGGGTCCAAATTTATCTTGGAGGGACTTGCTAGTGAGGGAAGCCCATAGTAGGGGACTAATGGGGCATTTTGGTGTGGACAAAACAATGGAGATTCTTAAGGAACAATTCTATTGACCCAAAATGAAAGTGGATGTTGTGAAGGTGTGTGGCCAATGCTTGGAGTGTAGGCAAGCCAAGTCAAAGCTACTTCCACATGGTTTGTACTCACCCATCCCCATTCCCTTAGGTCCTTGGTTTGATATCTCTATGGATTTTGTCCTTGGATTGCCTAGGACCAAAAAGGGGAGAGATAGTATTTTTGTGGTTGTTGATAGATTTTCTAAAATGGCTCACTTCATTCCATGTCACAAGGTTGACGATTCACCTCACATAGCTAACTTGTTTGCTTACAATGTGCTTAAATTGCATGGGGTCCTAAAAACTATTGTTAGTGATAGGGATCCCAAGTTCCTTAGTCACTTTTGGAAGGAGCTTTGGGGGAGGCTTGGCACAAAGTTGTTGCTCTTACTTCTTGCCACTTCCAAACCGATGGCCAAACCGAGGTTGTTAATAGAACCTTGGATGCCATGCTTAGAGCTATGGTCAAGGGGAAACTAGCTTCTTGGGAAGAACACCTACCTTTGATTGAATTTACTTATACTAGGACCATGCACACATCTACTTGCATGACACCATTTGAAGTTGTGTATGGCTTTAATCCCCTTACCCCCTTGGATCTTACACCTTTGTCTAGTGATGTTGTCTTAAGCTTAGATGCCAAGGTGAGAGCTCAAGAGATGAAGCAACTTCATGAGCAAGTAAGGAAACAACTTGAGAAGAAAAATCAAGAAGTTGCCAAGAAGACAAACAAAGGAAGGAAGAAGATCATCTTCGAGCCCGGTGATTGGGTGTGGGTTCATTTCCGAAAGGATAGGTTCCCAAACAAGAGGACGGGCAAATTGATGCCTAAAGGCGATGGCCCCTTCCAAGTCCTTGATAATGACAACGCGTACAAGGTGGACTTGCCTAGTGAATACCAAGTGCACAACACGTTCAATGTGCATGACTTGTCTTCCTTTGAAGTTAAAGATCAAGTGAATCCGTGGACGGATTCTTCTCTAGACGTGGAGAATGATGCAACCCAGCGCTCATCCAAGCCCTTTACGATCAATCATTGGGCAAAATAGGCCCATCCTATTTAGTAAGAAGAAGGGGATACTCCCTTCAACTTTTTGAAATTGACGATAAAAACCCCTTAATCACAAGTAAATGTTACAATGAGTTTATAAATTGCATGAATTTTTAAAAAGTCAAAATCAACATTTAATTACGATGAATGCTAACATGTATTTTCTACAAGATAAAAATTATATATGTATTATACAGAAATTCATATTCCAAAATTTTTCCTTTTCATTTAAAAAACTTATTTTACTATATGTTTTCTCCTTATTTTATTTATTTGTATAATGATTCAAAGGTTAAATATGTTGATCCACTTTCTCACTTGAGTATGACTAGTGTTAAAATTTTATCAAAATAGATAATTTTGAGTAAATATTGTTTTATTTCATATCATCCTTACATATTGTAAGGTTTAGAAGAAATTTTAAACAGAAAATAAAAGTGAAAATTGCAAGTAGCAATGTAATCTAAAGTTGATATGATATCTCAGAAGAATTCTAAAATCACCTTAATTATTAATTCAAATGGACTTTTTGTTTCACGGAAAAGATGAATGATGTATCATTTTTTCTAAAATATATTGCCATTTAGGTGATATTTTATTCACCCATTTTCATACAATATTATTGGATACTTTTGGGTAATGTTTCTCATTGTTTTAAAAATAATCCATCATAGATAGTTTTGACTTTTAAAATAGATGCTATTAATAAACTCATTATTACTGTTGATTTGAGATCAATGATTTTATTATCAATATCAAAAGTTGAAGGCTCAAATCCAAAGTAAAGGAGATCTAGTGGATTTTACTCTATTAACATAAGTGACTTTTAGATGATATACGTCTGCCATCAACTAGAATTAAAGTAATATATTTACGCAAATAGCTAACATTTTATTAATTTGAAAAATATTCTTACCAATAATATAAATATAACTAATAGCAAAGTTTTAGGAGCCGTTGATTAATGGGAGCCTAGAGCAGCAGCTTTTGTGAAGTTGCATAGTCTCCCTTCAACCTTTTCCATTTGAACTAAGCTCTCGGAGTGCGGATACAAATTTTGTAATCAAATAGACCCTATCCTCAATCGTTCATCTCAAATAGATCCTATCCTCAATCGTTCACCTCTAAAACAACCAAAACATCAAATAATCGAAAATTTACTAAGCGTACTCACTCTATTGGATCATAAATCGAAATAATAAGAAGAAACTATTCTTCTACTTCGATACACAATCAATAATTGAAATTTTACATAATTCAAGTGCTATCACTGTTTAGAGTTCGATAAGAAACAACCAGAAGTGTCATAAATCGAAAAACATTGAAAAGTGCTATCACTGTTTTAGTTCGATTTATGTTAGCCTTCGCCATTAACATTCGCATCCAGAATCAGATTGTTCATTTTAGATTTATGTTAGGTTGTTGTTATTATCCAAGTGAAACAAGCACATTTTGTTTGTTATCATTAAAAAGGAAAAATTTATTGAGTATTTGATGTTTTTGATGATAATAAATAAAATGTACTTGTACATTGAATTAATTAAGGCATTATTTGTGGAACTAAGTTTCTTGAATTATTGGTAAGTTGGTGAATATAAATTAATTATTAATTTTGGTGAAATTGTTGTATGGCTGACTTATGGATTAAACTATGTGTTTTTGATAAGATTTATTGGATATTTGATTCCTACAGGATTTGACTTAAGAGATTTGGAGTTGGAGTAGGATTCAAAGAAATCCCAAAGTAATAAGAAGAAGGGATTAGAATAATGCTATATGTTTATCCCTAACGTGCTTGGACTTTATTTTTACTTATCAGGTCTTTATCTATACAAGAAGTCCGCGTACATATTGAAAGCAAGCGTCCAAAACACTTTAGCGAAAAAGAGAAATTGAGCGCACAAGAGAGAAAAGTTCGGAAGCAGTTGGAACGGGCGTTGGAATAGTCTGGACAAGTGTTTCATCAAGTCATTTAAAATAGTTGGAGTCCAATTCTTAGTTCATGTATTAGGCACTAAATTGTAATCTTGTTCAGCTTATAAGAAGCACTTTTTGAGGTTGTAATCTAGAGTTAAAATCCCATTGAGTAAAGAGCTTATAGTTAAGTTCTTTGTGTCCCAAACTAGGGTAGTTTGGAAGGGTAGCAACAGTCTAGGATTGTTGTGCAAGGGCATAGAGGTAGGTCTTTGGGGTTACCCTTGTAATCCGGTTTTGGCTCGTGAGTTTAGTGGATTGGTTGAAATTTCCACAGGGGTGTGGGTTGTGGTTTTTTTTTATACGTTTGAGCCAGGGTGTTTTCCACGTTAAAATCGTATGTGCCTTGTCTATTTTGCTCATTTATTGCTTTGTTAAACTGCAGTTGGAACACCCGTAGGAACTGTTTCAAATGAGCTGTTCTAACTTGGTCAAAAAATTAAAAAGAGGCAAAATCGTTATCGATCCAATTCATCCCCTCTTGTGTCGAGTGTATTCTAAACTAACAAACACTATGAAATTGAAACGTAGATAAAATATACTTCTATCCCATTTTAGTTGTCGCTTTAAACTATTTTATGCCTATTAAAAAATCAATAAATACAATTTATATTTTGCTAAGGTGCCCCAATTTAATGTTTTCTGAGAATTGAATAGTCTTAAAAAAAGTTATTAGTACTTTTTTAATTATTAACTGTATAATTGGAAACAACTAACAAATAAGATATTGAATTCATTGGCACAAGCGCTGCAGAATCTCAATCGTTTACAGGTTACATTCTTAGAGCAAATTAATCTCTGAGCGCAGATGGGAAAATAACGGGGTGACCTCAAGGCCATCATTGGCGAAGAGGTGGAGCTTTCCGACTTCACTTCTGTAGCCAATTTGTTTGTTGAACATGTACTCAAATTGCATGGGGTCCAAAAGACTATTGTTAGTGATAGCGATCCCAAGTTCCTTAGTCATTTTTGGAAAGAATTATGGGGGAGGCTTGGTACTAAGTTGCTATTCTCCACTTCTTGCCACCCCCAAACCGAAGTTGTCAATAGAACCTTGGGTGCCATGCTTAGAGCATTGGTTAAGGGAAAACTTGCTTCTTGGGAAGAACACTTACCTTTGATCGAATTTGCATATAATAGGACCATACATACTTCTACTAGCGTGACGTCTTTGGAGGTTGTGTATGGTTTTAACCCCCTTACCCCCTTGGATCTTACACCTTTGTCTCAAGATGTTGTTTTAAGCTTAGATGCCAAGGTGAGAGCTCAAGAGATGAAGCAACTTCACGAGCAAGTGAGGAAACAACTCGAAAAGAAAAATCAAGAAGTTTCCAAAAGAGCTAACAAAGGAAGAAATAAGGTTGTCTTCGAGCCCGGTAATTAGGTTTGGGTTCATTTCTGAAAGGATAGAGCAAATTGATGTCTAGAGGCGATGGTCCATTTCAAATCCTTGAACACCTCAACGACAACGCGTACAAGGTGGATTTTCCAAGCAACTACCATGTGCACAACACTTTCAACGTGTGTGACTTGTCTCCTTTCAAAGTCGACGAACAGTAGAATTCATGGACGAATTCTTCCCAAGACGGGGAGAATGATTCAACGCGATGCGCGAGCAAGCCATTCACAAGGAGCCAATTACTGGAATTGCAACAGTTACAGGCCACATTTGCACAACTGGAGCTGCTGGGGCAAGTGTTGGAGGTTTTAAGATATTTCTACATGCTTACTGCCTCAGAATCAGGAAATGCTCATCGCGATCGCGAGTCTCCAGACGCGATCACACAAGGGGAAAAAGATGACCAACGTAATCGCGCACCATCAGCTGCGATCGTGCAAGGTAGAAATTATGAACTGCACGATCGTGAGTCCTCAGACGTGATCGCGCAAGAGGCTGCATATGGATGAAGAACAATGCCTTCACGACCGCTTGACCATAGCCGCGATCGCGAGGCTCTGATTTATTAAGATCCACTATTGCGGCTGCTCCAGCGCGATCACACTGTAACGTTGATCAAAATGTTATTTTTCAGCTAATGACTTATTGTAGGCCCATTGTAAGGGTAATTAAGGCAAATTGTGCTATTTTTGGAACCCCTATATAAAGCCCTTATAGCTCATTATTTTAGGGTTAGATTTTGATGACATTAAATTTGAGAGATTATTGGCTAAGCTTGTTTGCTTAAGCGCACATTGATTTTCTTGATTTGCAATTATGCTTAGTCTAATTGAGGATCAATTAGTATAGGTTCTCTTGATAGACAATTAAGGGGGTGATTAGGCCATTTTTCCTTAATCCACTTCTTTAATCATTTTCTAATCAATTGGGTCTTGCTTTAATTCTTGTTATCTTCCTTTCATTGTCTTTAATTGTCATATCACCATACAACAAAGCCTGTCTAATGACCACTCTATAGATCTTACTTGAAGTTTAGGCGGAACTTTCTTATCGCATAGGACACCGGAAGTGAATCTCTACTTCATCCACCCTGCCCCTATACGATGTGAGACATCATCATCAATTTCTCCATTATCATGGATGGTTGAGCCGAAATACTTGAAGCTTTCTTTCTTGAGGATGACTTGAGTATCAGTGTCACTTCTTCCTCAGACTCATGGGATGTATCACTGAAGTTACACTCCATGTACTTTGTTTTCGTGCTGCTCTTCCTGAAACTTTTAGACTCTAGAGTCTGTCTCCAAATCTTCAACTTAGTATTAACTCCAGTATGTGTTTTGTCAATCATGACTCTATCGCCTGCAAATAACATACACAATGATACCTCCCCCTGGGTACTCTGCGTTAGTTCATCCATCACCAAAGAAAATAAAAATGGACTAAGCGTTGGCCCCTTAGTGCAACCCCAGCTCGACTAGAAAATATTTTGAGTCTCCTCCTACTGTTCTCACCCGGATCTTGGCTCTCTCGTATATTTCTTTAATAGCTCTGATGTATGTCATACGTACACCTTTAGATTCCAAGCATCTCCACAGCACCTCCCTCTGGACTTTGTCATGAGCATTCTCAAGGTCGATGAACACAATATGTAGGTCACTTTTTTGCCCTATAGTGCTCAATCAACCTCATCAGAAGATGGATGGCTTCCGTAGTCGATCGACCATGCATGAACCCAAGATCGTTCTATGAATTAATTCCTTTAAAAAGTTTTAACAATTAAGAAGACACAATTGATTAAGATAACAAGTTAACATTGTATACTGATAACGTTAGTAATGCCGTAAATATGCATTCTAGGGTTCTAAGATTTTTTAAAAAGTTCAAGTTTTTCAAATAAAAGTTTGTCCAATAGCTTAGAACATTTAATTAAACTATTCAAATCTTCATATTCGTCAAGATGAGTTTTGACAATTATAATCGATGTATTGTATTAAAACAATGGTTATATTTGTGCAATTATCAATATAAATAAATATAATTAATGTCAAAAATTTGGCGGGCCTTAAAGTTTTTGGGGTCTAAAGCAAAAGTTTTAATGGCCTTACTTTGAGCCACTCATGCGATTCAACTATGTCTCACAAATTGAAATAGTGGGAGAATAGTTTATAAGATTCTTACACTCATTAGTTTGAGGAATCACTTCAGTATTGTGTTACCTAGATTTATATGTCATGACAAAAACCTATGAACCTCGTAAATAAAATTATAGAATAGATCATGTATGTCAACAAATCGGTCATTTAATATAGAACAAAAAGTAGTCTTACTTTTTAAACATTGTCCCTAAAGCATTGTCTTCGTACTTATGCCAAGAATAGTAGTTCATCTTCGCTGTTGACGTAAAAACCGTTAGGGTATGAAATTCAGAATTAGAGAAAAAAAATTGCTAGGGTACGAAATTCAGAATTAGAGCAAAAAGATTTCTAGGATTTTTGTAGTAATATCAAGAGGAACGAGTTCGCATCTCTTTCGCCGGAGAAGGTTAGCTAGCACTTATATATGACACGTTGTGTAACGACCCTCAAATAGTCGTTACGGGATCCGGGACCTCGATTTGCGTGTCGACAGTCCCAAAAGCTCCGTTAGGTCATTTATGACCCGTCTGTGAAATCTGAGTCGAAACGGAGTCCGTTTGATAGGTTTTCGAGAAAAGGATCCGTTTATGAAATTCCAGAAAGGAATTTGGGGTTTCGATAGGTCGTTTTGAGTAAACGAACCCCGATGAAAAATCCGAGCGCACCGTTAGGTCCGTCTCGTCATTTATGATATGTAGCAACCTTCAAAATTGAAAACGGACCTCGTTTGATAGGACTTTTGATAAAGTCCCCGTTTTGGAAGTTTAAAAGAGGTTTCCGAGCTCGATTTGAGCAAATGAGCTCCGATGAGAGATCCGAAAGTTCCGTTAGGTTCGTATAGTCATTTGTCACTTGTAGCAACTTTCGGAATTGGATTCCGAGGTCGTTTGGTTAAATTTTGCTATTTTGGCGAAAGTCGAAAATTGAACCTTTGCCGTGGGATCCACTTTTTGAGTTCTGGAGGTCCGAATTGAGTTCCGTCTTGACGAGCATGTCACCCAAGTATTTTAAGGCTTGTGTGAAAAATTTGGGATCATTCCGAGCTTCGTAGGGTCCCGTTTTGCCCCTAAAACAGTAGAAAATCTGGTGCGACTTTTCTGTTCTGTTTTGGCGCAAACAGCCGGATAAAAGCTGATTTTCCGGCAAATCCGTAAGGTATTAGGAAAAACTCAAAACATGAAAGTTGTAGCCCTTTGAGTTGTGGTTCTAATGGCACCAATTTCAGGTCATTTATACATTCCTATCAAAAGTTATGATTTTTTCAAAAGAAGCTGTCACAGAGGCAAAAAAACTGCTATAAAAAGGCCATTTCGGTTCATAACTTATAAAAATCATTTTAGTGAGCTCTTGAGGCGATTTTTAGGTATTTCTTGAAGACCCAATCATACTTACACTTAAGGTAAGCCCTTTCAATCCATCTTTATGTTGATTAACACAAGAATCAAAGGGTTGATTCTTGGAAATGGGTTAGAACCCTAGATTCTTAAGAATTGGGGAAAGACATCGAGCAAGGCTCGCATGTGGAATCTAAGTGTACTTTTGGACTCACGGGAGCGTGGGGAGTCCGGAAAAGTACATTTTGTAAATTTAGGGCTCGGCCCTACCCGAGGGCATTTTGGTAATTTTTACCCTAGGATGCCTATAGGCTTAAATAGCTATACTTGAGCACTCATATGTGCTATATCTTGTCTTAATAGACCTAGTGGAGAGTCCTTCGCGGACAAGGCGAGCGGGAAAGGAGATTCTTCCCGGCATTTGAGCCCGAATTTCGAGGTAAGTGAGACTTGACCTCTATTGTGCTTGTGGAATCTTGCTTCATGCTAGTATGCTTCATGTACGCATATATATATACCTAACAATGGTTAGGATTAATGATGTGAAGTACTTGCTATTATTGTTTGTTATAAATAGCGAGATTGTGACTCGACCGAGGTATGTGCCGGTCTAAACGCTACGTCGAGGTAGCTTACATTTATATCGTAGTAACGCTTGCTACGCCATGCTTAGATAGCAAGAACTTGGGACATGGCCGAGGATGTTGCCGGCATGTCATGATAAATGTCTTGCCGAGGATTTTGCCGGCTTTTGTATGATATTGGCACTTGATTTGTTCACGTGCCGGGTTGGGTAGTGCTGTCTATACATAACCTTGGGTTGGACGACATGGGAGTAGGGATTGTACCCCCAAACTGTGGTCGGGTTAACCTTCGCCTTACGTTCAGCTAGCATAACCAACCTGGGTTACGGTGACTGTGAAATATTATCGTTATTAATATTTCTGTTATTATTTATGTTATTGTTATTAATGTCGTGGATATTAATACTGTTAGAGGGACACTTGACAGGGGGTGTGGTGTCGCCTATACTATGAGATGTGTCACACTTGACAGGGGGTGTGGTGTGGACACTTGATCTTTGAGATGTGACACACTTGACAGGGGGTGTGGTGTGGTCACTTGATTTATTGAGATACGACGCACTTGACAGGGGGTGTGGTGCGATCGTAGACAGATTTGAGATGAGCCAACGACTACGGGTCGTTGGTCTACTTATTCATGATTGTGATAGTGACTTCGGGTCACGGTATATGGTTGATACTTAGTAGTGGTGTTGCTAGTCCATCGTAGGTCTAGGTTAGTCGGCACGGGAGTAGAGATTGGACCTCCAAACCGCCGCTGAGTTGACCTATGCCTTACGTTGGATGGGCATAATCCTTGAGACTTCTGGTTACTACTTGTGTGTATGGAATGTGTTACATCTATTTGTGATTTCACTACTTTATTGTATGATTACTATAGTATGTTGTTGCTTATGATGCATGTAGCGACTTGTCCCGCAAGGGTACCTTAGCGGGCCTGTCGGTGATCTTACTGGGCTTCGGCTCATAACTTACTCTGCTGCGTGCGCAGGTCCTTCATCCAGTCAGCAGCCCGGACGTTAGCGGTTCCCGAGGCTTCTGAGACTTTTGATTGAGTTGAGCCGACCACACAGACCGTGGTGGCATACCGCCGGAGTCACTTAGAGATAGGACTCAGATTTCTTTGATGTATATTCATATTTTATTGAGTCACTCTTAGAATGCTCCAATTCTTTTGTGGATATATTCTTTTGGACTTCACACTTTTATATTTATATATCCATTTATGATCTTTTCACATTATTGTTCTTTTCCGCATCTTGTTTCATTGGTTCGCCTAGGCAAATGTTGTTTAGGTGCCATCACGAGCCCTTGGAAATTGGGTCGTGACAGTTTGGTATCAGAGCCCTAGGTTCTAATTCGAGTCCTAGGAGTCTTGGAGCAGTGTCTGAGTAGAGTCTTGCTTATGGGTATGTTGTCGACCATACTTATGAGCGAGAGGCTACAAGGGCATGTTAGGAAATGTTTTCCCTTCGTTTCATCTCTATTCGTGCTGAGTAGCTTATATAGGTGCTGACCCTTTTTCGTGTATTGTATGAGATGGCGAGGACGCGAGCATCCTCAGCCAGGAGGGCTGCATCTTCTACACCCGCGTCTGCGGGAGAGCCATCAGCACCTACGCAGCCGCCAGCTGCTAAGAAGACTCGGGCAGGTCGCCCGTCAGCCACTAGGCAGGACACAGCTATCCCTGCGGTGTCCGCAGCGACTCTGTCAGCATCTATTCCCCCTGTGCCTGCTGTTGTGCCAGGCACCGTTGTGATCTCTTCAGAGGAGTATATGAGACTGATGGCCTTGTCTAGCCATCAGGTCCCTGTCAGAGATGATGTTGCAGCTCCTGTTTCGGCTCCTCAGCCGACCATACCTGTTATGAGCACGCCTACTTCTGAGGCTGCTCCTGATCATATTGCCCAGCCTTCTGCTTCTGCTCCTCAGGCAGGTCCTGTTATTTCTACTCCTCCTATGGGCACTGAGGAGGTTGCCAAGAGGATAGAGTCATTCATGAAGCTTCAGCCTCCAGAGTTCGACGGTACCTCAGCTACATGTACTGCCCAGAGGTACATTCAGAAGTGTGAGAAGATTTTGACAGTTCTTGGTACTAGAGACACCTTAGGGGTGCAGTGTGCTTCTTTCAGATTATCGGGAGATGCGGAGACATGGTGGGTCTCCATGATGCGGCAGAGGTCTAGTGACCTCCTTCCTTTGTCTTGGGCTGAGTTCGTGTCTATGTTCATGAGCAGGTTCGTGCCCCAGAGTCAGCACGATGCTCAGAGGCGCGAGTTTGAGGGGTTGAGGCAGGGAAACCTGTCTGTTTCAGAGTATGACACCAGGTTCTTGTGGTTGTCTCAGTTTGCGCCGGCTATGGTGGCTCAGGAGAGGGACAAGGTCCTCCGGTTTGTTGAGGGTCTTCATCCCCGCTTGCAGGTAGCTGTTGCCCCTGATATGGGCAACAAGTCATATTTTGAGATAGTTGATGTGGCGCGGCGGATGGAGGATATCTTTGCCAGGGCTGACGCGGAGTGGGCGGCCAAGAGGTCGCGTCAGTCTGGTGGGTATAGTGGATCCGCTCAGAGGGGTCAGGGTCATCAGGGCTGTTCTCAGTCTAGGCCCCAGGCTGCTGCTTTGCCTGCCCAGGATTTTTCTTCAGAGACCCCGAGGCCTCAGTCATCCCAGAGGCGGGGTGGCTCTTCGCAGTCTGGTCCACCGCAGTGCGGAAGGTGCCATCAGAGGCATCATGGGAGGTGTTCGTCTGGAGGTGGTCGTGGCAGAGGTGGTAGAGGCGGTAGAGGAAGTAGAGGTGATGGATGTTTTGAGTGTGGGTCTCCAGAGCACTATGTCAGGAGTTGCCCTTATGTTTCATTAGGTCGCCAGGGATCCGTAGCTATGGTACCATCTGGTCCTCAGGCCGCCAGGCCCGTTTCTCAGATTCCTCCTAGACAGCAGTCTCAGAGAGCTCCGGGTTCAGGAGGCTCGGCGCAGGTCTATGCTATGACTCGTCAGGATGCTGAGGCATCCAATGATGTCATCACAGGTATTATTTCTGTCTGTGGCCGCGATGCTTATGCTCTTATTGATCCGGGGTCTACCTATTCGTATGCGTCGCCGGGATTTGCCCCTTGCTTGGGCAGGGATCTGGTCTTCTTAGATGATCCCTTTATGGTTGCCACCCCTGTCGGGTCTTCTATATGTGTAGATAGGGGTTATCGGCAGTGTATGATCTCCATCTGTGGTGTAGAGTCCTTAGTGGACACGATGCTGCTCGATATGTCTGATTTCGATGTCATTATGGGCATGGATTGGCTGGCTTCCTATCATGCGACTTTGGATTGGCATGCCAAGTCCGTGACGATCGGGGCAGAGGGTGAGTCTCGGGTTGTATGGAGAGGTTCCAGGCTTTCTCCGAAGAGTAGGATCATTTCTTTCTTGGCGGCGCAGAGGATGATATCTAGTGGGTGCGAGGGATATATTGCTTCAGTTCGGGATGTCCGGGCAGAGGTGTTATCCCTTGATAGAGTTCGGGTTGTTTGTGAGTATCCGGATGTGTTTCCTGATGATTTGCCGGGTTTGCCGCCTATGCGGGAGATAGAGTTTTGTATTGATCTATTGCTAGGCGCTCAGCCTAAATCTATTCCCCCGTATCGTATGGCTCCTGTTGAGTTGAGGGAGCTGAAGGAGCAGATTCAGGATTTGCTCGATAAGGGCTTCATTAGGCCCAGTGTGTCTCCATGGGGTGCCCCGGTATTATTTGTGAAGAAGAAGGATGGCTCTATGCGGATGTGTATTGATTACCGGCAGCTGAATAAGGTTACTATCAAGAATAGGTATCCTTTGCCGCGTATTGATGATTTGTTTGATCAGCTTCAGGGTGCTACCTTCTTCTCGAAGATTGATTTGAGGTCGGGGTATCATCAGTTGAGGATTCGGTCCGAGGACGTTTCCAAGACTGCTTTTCGTACCCGATATGGCCACTATGAGTTTCTGGTGATGTCTTTCGGGCTTACGAATGCCCCAGCTGCTTTCATGGATCTGATGAACCGAGTGTTCAAGGCCTACCTTGACTCCTTCGTCATTGTGTTTATCGATGATATCTTGGTTTATTCGAGGAGCAGGGAGGAGCATGAGCAACATTTGAGAGTTGTTCTTCGGACTCTGAGGGATCAGCAGTTGTATGCCAAATTCTCCAAGTCTGAATTTTGGCTCAGTTCTGTATCTTTCCTAGGTCACGTGGTGACCAAGGATGGGGTGTGTGTTGATCTGAAGAAGATAGAGGCCGTTCAGAGTTGGCCTAGGCCTACTTCTCCTACAGAGATTCGGAGTTTCTTAGGCTTGGCAGGTTATTATCGGCGGTTCGAAAAGGGGTTTTCTTCTATTTCAGCACCTCTGACGAAGTTGACCCAGAAGAATGTTCCTTTCCTGTGGTCCGATGCCTGTGAGTCTAGCTTTCAGAAGCTTAAGACTCTGTTGACTTCAGCGCCAGTGTTGGCCTTGCCTAGTGGATCCGGGGGATTCACCGTATATTGTGATGCTTCGGGTGTTGGCCTGGGTAGCGTTCTGATGCAGGAGGGTAAGGTGATAGCTTATGCCTCGAGACAGCTGAAGGTCCATGAGAAGAATTATCCTTTCCATGATTTGGAGCTGTTAGCTGTCGTGTTTGCACTGAAGTTGTGGAGGCACTATCTTTATGGCGAGCCATGTGAGATATTCACCGATCATAAGAGTCTCCAGTATTTGTTCACTCAGAAGGTCTTGAACGGGAGACAGCGCCGCTGGTTAGAGCTGCTGAAGGATTATGATCTTTCTATCCGGTATCATCCCGGAAAGGCTAATGTTGTAGCCGATGCCTTGAGTAGGAAGTCCATGGGTAGCCTCGCCTATCTTGATGCTGATATGAGGCCGTTGGCCCGTGAGTTGCAGGCTTTGTCCATTAGTGGGGTTCGGTTTGATGATTCTGTTCCAGGCCGGGTGCTTGCATATGTGGGGTCTCAGTCGTCTTTAGCTTCCCAGATTCGGGAAAGGCAGTTCGAGGATCCTTATCTGAGAGATCTCCGGGACAGGGTCCTGAGTGGGGGAGTGTCCTCGTTCGTGATTGGTGATGATGGTGCTTTGCGGCTTAACGGCCGGGTATGTGTTCCAGCCATTGTGGAGCTGAGGCAGATGATTTTGGCAGAGGCTCACAGTTCGAGATATTCCATTCATCCGGTGTTCCATGTGTCCATGCTCCGAAAGTATGTTCACGATCTGTCTCATGTGATCGATATGGCTTCCGTGGAGGTAGATGGCGACTTAGCTTATTCGGAGGAGCCTATTGCTATTGTGGCTAGAGAGGTCCGTAAGATGAGATCGAAGGTGATCCCGCTTGTGAGAGTTCAGTGGGGGCATCACTCCATTGCCGAGGCCACTTGGGAGCTTGAGTCCGAGATGCGTGAGAGGCATCCGCGCTTGTTCGATGATTCAGGTATGAAATCCTTGTATTTTCTAAGCCTGAATTTGCATTTTTAAGTTTTATTGATTTCGGGTGGTACCGAGAGGTCCTCGAAATCCGTGCCAGCTCCGTGGCTAGTGTGTGGATCCTACCTTAGACTTAGGCTCGTTCGAGGACGGCCGAGAGTCTAAGTGGGGGAGAATGTAACGACCCTCAAATAGTCGTTACGGGATCTGGGACCTCGATTTGCGTGTCGACAGTCCCAAAAGCTCCGTTGGGTCATTTATGACCCGTCTGTGAAATCTGAGTCGAAACGGAGTCCGTTTGATAGGTTTTCGAGAAAAGGATCCGTTTATGAAATTCCGGAAAGGAATTTGGGGTTTCGATAGGTCGTTTTGAGTAAACGAACCCCGATGGAAAATCCGAGCGCACCGTTAGGTCCGTCTCGTCATTTATGATATGTAGCAACCTTCAAAATTGAAAACGGACCTCGTTTGATAGGACTTTTGATAAAGTCCCCGTTTCGGAAGTTTAAAAGAGGTTTTCGAGCTCGATTTGAGCAAATGAGCTCCGATGAGAGATCCGAAAGTTCCGTTAGGTTCGTATAGTCATTTTTCACTTGTAGCAACTTTCGGAATTGGATTCCGAGGTCGTTTGGTTAAATTTCGCTATTTTGGCGAAAGTCAAAAATTGAACCTTTGCCGTGGGACCCACTTTTTGAGTTCTGGAGGTCCGAATTGAGTTCCGTCTTGACGAGCATGTCACCCAAGTATTTTAAGGCTTGTGTGCAAAATTTGGGATCATTCCGAGCTTCGTAGGGTCCCGTTTTGCCCCTAAAACATTAGAAAATCTGGTGCGACTTTTCTGTTCTGTTTTGGCGCAAACAGCCGGATAAAAGCTGATTTTTCGGCAAATCTGTATGGAATTATGAAAAACTCAAAACATGAAAGTTGTAGCCCTTTGAGTTGTGGTTCTAATGGAACCTGTTTCAGGTCATTTGGACATTCCTATCAAAAGTTATGAGTTTTTCAAAAGAAGCTGTCACAGAGGCAAAAAAACTGCTATAAAAAGGCCATTTCGGGCCATTTCGGTTCATAACTTATAAAAATCATTTTGGTGAGCTCTTGAGGCGATTTTTGGGTATTTCTTGAAGACCCAATCATACTTACACTTAAGGTAAGCCCTTTCAATCCATCTTTATGTTGATTAACACAAGAATCAAAGGGTTGATTCTTGGAAATGGGTTAGAACCCTAGATTCTTAAGAATTGGGGAAAGACATCGAGCAAGGCTCGCATGTGGAATCTAAGTGTACTTTTGGACTCACGGGAGCGTGGGGAGTCCGGAAAAGTACATTTTGTAAATTTAGGGCTCGGCCCTACCCGAGGGCATTTTGGTAATTTTTACCCTAGGATGCCTATAGGCTTAAATAGCTATACTTGAGCACTCATATGTGCTATATCTTGTCTTAATAGACCTAGTGGAGAGTCCTTCGCGGACAAGGCGAGCGGGAAAGGAGATTCTTCCCGGCATTTGAGCCCGAATTTCGAGGTAAGTGAGACTTGACCTCTATTGTGCTTGTGGAATCTTGCTTCATGCTAGTATGCTTCATGTACGCATATATATACCTAACAATGGTTAGGATTAATGATGTGAAGTACTTGCTATTATTGTTTGTTATAAATAGCGAGATTGTGACTCGACCGAGGTATGTGCCGGTCTAAACGCTACGTCGAGGTAGCTTAAATTTATATCGTAGTAACGCTTGCTACGCCATGCTTAGATAGCAAGAACTTGGGACATGGCCGAGGATGTTGCCGGCATGTCATGATAAATGTCTTGCCGAGGATTTTGCCGGCTTTTGTATGATATTGGTACTTGATTTGTTCACGTGCCGGGTTGGGTAGTGCTGTCTATACGTAACCTTGGGTTGGACGACATGGGAGTAGGGATTGTACCCCCAAACTGTGGTCGGGTTAACCTTCGCCTTACGTTCAGCTAGCATAACCAACCTGGGTTACGGTGACTGTGAAATATTATCGTTATTAATATTTCTGTTATTATTTCTGTTATTGTTATTAATGTCGTGGATATTAATACTGTTAGAGGGACACTTGACAGGGGGTGTGGTGTCGCCTATACTATGAGATGTGTCACACTTGACAGGGGGTGTGGTGTGGACACTTGATCTTTGAGATGTGACACACTTGACAGGGGGTATGGTGTGGTCACTTGATTTATTGAGATACGACGCACTTGACAGGGGGTGTGGTGCGATCGTAGACAGATTTGAGATGAGCCAACGACTACGGGTCGTTGGTCTACTTATTCATGATTGTGATAGTGACTTCGGGTCACGGTATATGGTTGATACTTAGTAGTGGTGTTGCTAGTCCATCGTAGGTCTAGGTTAGTCGGCACGGGAGTAGAGATTGGACCTCCAAACCGCCGCCGAGTTGACCTATGCCTTACGTTGGATGGGCATAATCCTTGAGACTTCTGGTTACTACTTGTGTGTATGGAATGTGTTACATCTATTTGTGATTTCACTACTTTATTGTATGATTACTATAGTATGTTGTTGCTTATGATGCATGTAGCGACTTGTCCCGCAAGGGTACCTTAGCGGGCCTGTCGGTGATCTTACTGGGCTTCGGCTCATAACTTACTCTGCTGCGTGCGCAGGTCCTTCATCCAGTCAGCAGCCCAGACGTTAGCGGTTCCCGAGGCTTCTGAGACTTTTGATTGAGGTGAGCCGACCACACAGACCGTGGTGGCATACCGCCAGAGTCACTTAGAGATAGGACTCAGATTTCTTTGATGTATATTCATACTTTATTGAGTCACTCTTAGAATGCTCCAATTCTTTTGTGGATATATTCTTTTGGACTTCACACTTTTATATTTATATATCCATTTATGATCTTTTCACATTATTGTTCCTTTCCGCATCTTGTTTCATTGGTTCGCCTAGGCAAATATTTTTTAGGTGCCATCACGAGCCCTTGGAAATTGGGTCGTGACACGTTGCTTCAAATGTGGGACAAAATAAATACTTTTAGCTGCTGACATTTATCTTATATACCGAGGAACTATTCTTTCAACGCATGTATTTATGCTCCTCAGAGCACCACAAATCTCCACAAGATAAGAGTAATAGTTAGTCGTTAGTCACAACTTGTCAGTTACTTCTCATTATGTGCACCTTTTTGAAAATAGTTAGCTAACACTTATATATGCTACGATGAGGAAATGTATAGAGAGGGAGGAACTTACAATCTCTTTCACCGGAGAAGGAGAAAATATAGTTTGCCGCAGAGTTAAGCAAAGCCTGAAATATGTGTTTATAGTTGTATCTGAAAAAGATGCCAAAATAAAAGGGTTCCGAATGACCGTATCGATGAATTCTACCGTACTCCGTACAACTATGGTTGTTGATTCTGCAGAGTCTACCCAAAGGTTTAAGCGAGATTGTACGAAATGGGCGATACGTTTTTGTATTTCTATGAGAAGCTCGACGGAACCCACGATTCCCAATAGTAAGTCGTTGGCATATCGCGCGTAACAAATCCTAATTAAGTAATAGGTTTTTAAGGGGGCCAACTTACGGGCCAGGTCTCTCTCTGACCTGATAACAAGTATCGCCTCCCGCCCCAGCTCTATCAGCGGGCCCTTTCTTTTGCAATACTTAAAAGAGTCTCTCATGACCCAATTATTATCATATAATTCGAACTTCCGGGTAAACCCGACAGCTTCTATGAAGAACGGAGCAAAGGAGACTCGAGGGCTTGTTAAGAAATGCAGCAAAGGCTCGAGGGCGCAAAAAGTTTGAGCTTTCAGGATCTCTCTTGAACGGCAGTCGGTCAGTCCATTTCTTCTATTGATGCTGAGATTGATGCTTCGACTGTCTTCCATATCATTCGAGAATAAAGATCCACTACTTGCTTTGTCAATGGTAAACTCAGTACCTCGCTTCCTTACTAGCACACCTACTAGACCCATAGAAAGCCCCCCGCCCGTTTGAGCCGAAAAGCGTACCGGCTTGTCGAGTCACGGAAGGGCCGAAATTGGCCCATTCACCAACTTGACATGACAAAACCCGTTCTCAATGTGACTCATATATAGGGAATTAAGATAGGGAATACTTTCCCCTGCAAAAAGGATTTGCTGAGCAATAGGTTCTATGGGAGGCGGCTCAAAGTCCAAACCTGGGGTAGTTTCTTTAGAAACCCGCATAAGCATTTCTACTTTGGATACGATTTTTTCTTTTAGCGTGTCTATACTCAATTTATTGAGCTTATTCTCCATATTAATGGAATTTAGATTTCTGGCTCCTGATGCCAAATATTTAAGGATTAGTTTTACAAATAACCTATTTTTAAGATGAAAATTAAAAGAGATAGCCATCTGTTATAGAATTTTAGAAAAATGGCCATACTTTGTGTTTTGTTATGGTTGAATTTGTTGTTTATATTTTTTTTCTAATTTTATTATGATATACTCTCTCTGTTCTAAAATGGTTGTCATAGTTTGACTTGGAGCGGAGTTTAAGAAATGTGGAAAGACTTTGGAACTTGTAGTCCAAAATAAATCATTCATAAATATGTGGCTATAAAGTATTTCATTAAGGGTAAAGTAGTAGTTTCAAGTTTCAACTCAAAAATATTACCAAATTTAAAATTGTGCCATTCCTTTTGGAACGAACTAACAAGGAAATAGTGCCATCTATTTTGGAACTGAGGGAGTACATCATAAACGTAGACACACAATATTTAGATTTCGCCATAGTATTAATTGAGAAATAATTTAAAGTCCAAAGATAAAGTCAATGTTACCTTTTTTTCATTGACATGTGATATGTGTTTATTAAAGATCTCAATCCATTCAATCTTTCTACCAGTATTTTCAGGTTACATAGTACTACATGGTTTGAAACTAATTGGAAAAGTGAATTTTTCATATGATTTGTAAGTGGAAATGGATTGTTAATATTATTCGCGACAGAACCACTTGGTTGAATAAGATACAGAATAAACCTAGTCTTCTAATTTTTTTTTTTATTCACTCTTTAAATATTGAACGTATGCCACAGCATGCTGACTGCTGAGAGTATACCAACTGAAAACAATACCTTTTAATCAGCCAGTATAATTTGATTAAAAAAAGCCAGCCTTGGGAGGTTGGGATTGTGATTTTAGTTGTGTGATGCCACATATAAAAAATAAAGGGAGCCTTGGGGCTTTAGCTTGTGCCTAGTTGGGTGACGTCATAAATGCCGACTTCAAGCTAATGGCCTGATCTGAAAGATGAACTAGGTAATAGATCGAAGTAGCTACTTAGGTGAAGTCAACAATTAAAATTAGCTAATTTATTCGTGTCAGGATATTCGCACACCCACACACACGTGTGCATGTCTCTAATAATAAAAAATAATAATATATAATAATATATAAGCGGGAGAATGGTGGACGATCACAGCTCTAATCGATTGTACAAAAAGCAGCTTAAATTGTACTACGAAATTGAGACCAGATGGGGTATATTGGAGAATATCCACTGAGTACATCTGTCATACGTAGAGCTATTGAACCCAATTATTTTTTGTCAAAACTCATACGTGTCCTCTTTTTACGTCCTTTGAGTGAAACATCCTTGAGACCAACCATAATTCTCCCGGTCTCTTCCATTTTGTGATTTTCAGTATCTATGAGCTATGACCAACAACGATTTTGTGTTCTCTTTTACATTAAATTATTGTGTTTCTTTGCTTCTTTATTATGAGCATCAGATGGGTGATAGTAGTTGGTCAGTCCCTTTGATGCACGATCTCTCTCTATAAAATTAGCTTTGGTTTCTTTCATCTCATTTCCCAATTTAGTTGATTTGTGAAAATTTCGTTAATAGGCTATTTGCATGTTTGCAGGAGAGGACTGAAATCATTTAATGGGCTTGGAGCTGGATACCGAGTCAAAGAAAGCTTTCATTGAGTTGCTGAAAGCTAATGATGACTACTTTGCCTGGTCTCACGCGGACATGAAGGGGATTGACCCAGAGATAATGACACATAAGTTGAATGTGGATCCCAACCACCCCCGGTGAAACAAAAGAAAAGGCCACATGCTGGTGTGAAGAAGAAGGCAATTGAAGATGAAATAAAGAGGCGGCTCGATAATGGCTTCATCAAGGAAGTGAATATTCCTATTGGCTCACCAATGTGGTGGTGGCGCCAAAGAAAAATGGCAAGTGGAAGATGTGTGTTGATTACATCGACTTGAATAAGGCTTGTCCAAAGGATTCATATGCTTTTTCTCATATAGATAGGTTGATATATAGTCTCCACGGCTGGACATAAATTGTTGACTTTTCCGGATGCATATTCGGGGTATAATCAAATTTTAATGGAGCCAAGAGATGAAGATAAAACTTCCATCATCACAGATGAGGGACATATTGTTACAAGATAATGCCATTTGGTCTCAAAAATGTTAGGACAACTTATCAAAGGTTGGTATGTTGAATGTTCAAAGATTACTTCGGTAAAACGATGGAGGCCTATATAGATTACATGCTAGTTAAATCAATTCGATTGGAAGATCAGTTGAACCATTTGAGGGAAACTTTTGTGATTTTAAGACAATATTGCATGAAGCTAAATCCTGAAAAGTGTGCTGTTGGGGTCAGTCGGGTAAGTTCTTAGAGTTTATTGTCTCACAACGAGGCATCAAGGCAAATCTTGATAAGATCAAGGCTATACAAGAAATCCCCGAGGAATTGACAAGCCCAAAAGAAGTTCACTGTTTGACTGGCCGGCTTGCCGCTCAAAGTAGATTTATCTCAAGGTCATCCGACCGGTGCCACAGGTTCTTTTCTATCTTGAAACATCACCTTTGAATGGACTTCCGAATGTAGAGAAGCATTGAAAGAACTAAAGCACTATTTGGCAAACACACCGTTGCTCGCTAAACCAAAGGACGGGGAGGCGCTGCTGGTGTACTTAGCTGTCTCTGAGGTGGCAGTCAGTGTAGTTTTGTTCGAGAAAAGAATGGGAAGCAGCAACCAATATATTACGTCGGCAAGACTCTTCTCGACGCTAAAACAAAGTACCCTCGCTTAGAGAATGATAGCTATAAATTTTGTAGATATTTAGATATATAAATAAATAAATAAAATAGTATTTATTTTCAAAATATATGGTATTATTTTTTATTTTGTGCAAATATATAGAAAATTATTACAGGACAAGAAGTGAAGTCAAATTGAAGAAAAGACAACTAAGAAAAAGCGAAGATAAAAAAAAAAACACATGTGGCAAGTACCACGAATGCATCCGTGGATTCCTATGTTTGCATCCGTCGAAAAGAGAGCAAAAATAAATCAAAAATGTGTGGAAAAGGGTATAAGTTGATTGTTTAATTATGCTAATCGAAAGAGGCATAATTGAATGAAAAACCTATAGTAGAAATATTAATTTCCTATCTTTTTAAGCAATTGATATATGGAATAGAAAATGAACTATTTAAACTCCATTATAATTTTATATCAAGTGAGTTTATGAAACCCCTACTCCTTTTAACAAAACCAAAAACAAATTTTCCATCCTTTCAAGAAGATTATAATTTCAACACTTTTCACTCAAAAATTAACTCTCTTAAATAGTAGGATCAATAATACAAATATGTAGAATAGATTCTCCAATCTCTGTGGGACGATATCTTAAACTATACTATAATTTGATAGGGAACGAGCATAAATTCAAATATGCCTAGAGCTCGTCAAATTTTTGGCGCCGTTGCTAGGGATTGGCAGTTGTCTACTTCATATTAATTATCTTCTTATTAATTTAGGAACCATTTTTCTTTTCTTTGTCTTGTTACTACTGCAGGAATTTCAGCTAGTATATGACCCGCTCCTCTACGAGGGAGCTTGTTGAATAACCTTTGAATTGAAAGATCTCTATTTAAAAGCAGAAAAGAGAAAAACTCAATCTCGCTCTCTTCATTTTTTACAAATATGGAACATGTAAAAGATCTACCACCACTACCACAGGACCCACCAATCCCTTCTATCCCTGAGGACCAATTTGATGAAGTGGTCCCCAGGCCAGCTAACATGATCCTAAGAGATTATTCTAGATCAGATCCTTTTGACTGTGTGTCAAGTGTTAGAAGGCCACCAGTGGCTGTTAACAACTATGAAATTCGAACTGGCTTAATTCAAGCCATACAATAAAATTGCGTGTTTAATGGGGAAGCTAGTGAGGATCCTTATAGTCATTTAATTGATTTTCTAGAATTGGTTGAAACAGCAAAGTGTAATGGCGTCTATCCAGATACAATTAAGTTACACTTGTTTCCATTCACTTTAAAAGGAGAAGCAAAATTATGGTTACATAGTTTACCTAGAGGATTAATTACCACTTGTGACCAGATGACTCAAAAATTTCTCAGAAAATATTTTTCCCCAGCTAAAGCCACTAAAATGAGGCAGGACAAAATCAATTTTGTGCAAACTGACTCAGAGTCAGTATATCAAGCCTGGAAAAGACTGAAAGTTATGTTAAGAAAATGTCCACATCATGACGTCCCTGAGCACATGCAACTATACATCTTTTACCATGCCCTAAAACCATCGGCAAGAAATATTATAGATGCGGCAGCCGGAGGTGACCTAATGGGAAAAACCACTGCCGAAGCTTCACAGTTACTAAACGAGATTTCTAAGAATGCGGTACAATGGCCTTCTGAAAGAGTAATACTTCAGAAAACTGCAGCCATAAGCCAATCTGATGCTCTGGCTAACTTGTCCAAACAAATTGCTTCTCTAACTAAAAAAGTTTGATACTTTTCAAGTAAGTTCTCAGCAGCCTGCTTCAACTGACAATTGTGATTTTTGTGCAGAAAGTCATCAGAACCATGATTGCCAAGCTGGCAATCAAGTTGATGAACAGGTTAACCAAATTGGATACAAAGCATATCCATTTGGTAATTCTTTGGCCCAAAAGCATCTTGTTATTAGTGGAGTAATCCAAATGAAGCAGAAAATTCTCAACATTTTCAGAAACAACCAGTACAGGGACCACCTGGATTCCAAGGACAAAACAAGATGCAGCAAAATTTTAGGCCATATCAACCCAGACCACAACAGTAGACACCAACTTTGGAAGATTTGATGTACAAGCACATCAAAATTATTGAAGAAAAAATTGAAAGCCAAAATGTTGCCTTCAAAAACCTGGAAACTCAAGTAAGTCAATTAGCTACTCTTGTTTCAGAAAAGATCCAAAGACCATTGCCTAGCAACACTGAAAAAATCCAAAAAAACATGTTAAAACCATTGCCTTGCGATCAGGTAAGAATTTGGATGATCTATACCCTAACAGAGAGGGTAAGTTAGATCAAATAGAGGATCGAACTGTTGATAATGGTAAGGAAAAACATGTTGAAACAAAGTAAAAAAATTGCTTAGAAAAATAAAGATAATACTAGTAGTGAGCCAATTCCTTTTCCATAGAAATTAAAAAGAGAAAAACTTGATCAGTAGTTTTCAAACTTTTGGAAATTTTGAAACAATTGTATGTTACTATTCCTTTCCCATATGATTTGACTCAAATGCCATCATATGCCAAGTTTTTAAAAGAAATTCTATCCAGCAAAAGAAAACTTGAAGGAATTTCAGTGGTTAAGCTTACGGAAAAATGTAGTGCTATTCTACAAAATAAGCTTCCACAAAAACTTGGAGATCCTGGCAGTTTTACCATTCCTTGTACTATGGGAGGAACTCATTTTGAAAAAGCTTTGTGTGATTTTGGAGCATCCATCAATTTGATGCCATTTTCAATTTTTGAAAAACTGGAACATGGGGATATAAAAATACAATTGTTTCTTTGCAATTAGCTTATCAAAGTACAAAAAAGACAAAAGGAATAATTGAAAATGTTCTTGTGAGAGTTGATAAGTTTGTGTTTGCAGTAGACTTTATTGTCCTTGAAATGGAGGAAAATTATGATGTACCTCTCATTTTGGGGAGACCTTTCCTAGCTACAAGTAGAGCGATAATAGACGTATATCAGGGACAATAGATTTTGAGAGTAGATGAGGAGAAAGTGATTTTTGATATGCAAAAGATGATCAGATATCCTGATGATGACTCATCATCTTCTTGTTTTACTATTGACCTCCTTAATGATCTTACAGATGAGTACAAGAATGATCAGTTACTTTCAGATTCAATTGAGAGGTGCTTGGTAAAATCAGGTACAACTAATGATGATGATCCCTCAATTAGAGAAGAAGCTGTAACTTTGGAAAATGAGGGAGAAGATGTGCTAGAAGAAACAATTCAATCTAAAATTGAGCTCAAAACTCTTCCCTCTAATTTAAAATATGTTTATCTTGAGAAAGAATCTTTTTCAGTAATTATTTCATCTTTGTTAACTATTGAACAGGAATTGCGATTAATCCAAGTGCTAAGGGAGCATAAGAAAGCCTTGGGATGGACAATATCAGATATCAAGGGAATCAGTCCAGCTATCTGCACACACAGGATACCGATGGAGAAAAAATACAAGCCAATTGTCCAACCACAAAAAAGGCTAAATCCAGTAATGCAGGAAGTTGTTAAAAAAGAAGTGGTAAAATTATTAGCAGCTGGTATCATTTACCCAATTTTAGGTAAGTCCAGTATAGGTAGTACCCAAAAAGGGAGATATGACTCTTGTAAAAAATGAAAATAATGAGCTCATACCTACTCGAACTGTCATAGGATGGAGAGTCTGTATTGATTACAGACGATAAAATGATGCCACTAGAAAAGATCATTTTCCTTTGTCCTTTATTGATCAAATGTTGGAAAGAGTAGCAGATCATGCTTTTTACTGTTTTCTTGATGGCTACTATAGGTATAACCAAATTCCAATAGCGCCCGAGGAACAGGACAAAACAACATTTACTTGTCCTTATGGTACATATGCTTACATAAGAATGCCTTTTGGACTGTGCAATGCACCAGCAACTTTTCAACGATGCATGACCACCATTTTTTCAGATATGACAAAAGTTTTTGGAAATATTTATGGATGATTTTACTTTGTTCGGAAAAACTTTTGAAAATTGTTTGCACAATTTGACTCTTGTACTCGAAATGTGCGAAGAGACAAATTTGATTTTGAATTGGGAAAAATGTCATTTCATGGTTAATGAAGGAATTGTTTTGGGACATAAAATCACTTCTAAAGGGATAGAAGTAGATAGAGCAAAAATTGATTTAATCGCAGGATTGCCCCCTCTCACAACTGTGAAAGGCATTAGATGTTTTTTGGGACATGCTGGTTTTTATAGAAGATTCACAAAGATTTTTTTAAAAGTTTCAAAACTTCTCACAAATCTTTTAATGAAGGATGTGCCATTTGAATTTTCTGAAAATTGCAAGAAAGCTTTTGAATTGCTAAAAGAAAAACTGACAAAAGCACCAGTTGTTATTTCTCCAGATTGGAATATACCATTTGAGATCATGTGTGATGCAAGTGATACTGTTGTAGGAGCTGTGTTAGGACAGAGAAAGGACATAATTTTTCGTCCAATTTACTACGCTAATAGAACTTTAAATGAAGCTCAAATAAATTATGATACCATAGAAAAAGAGCTACCGGAAGTAGTATTTGCTTTTGATAAATTTCGTTCCTATCTAATTGGAACCAAGGTCATAGTTTTCACATATAACGCAGCATTAAGATATCTTTTGACAAAAAAGGATGCTAGGACTAGATTGCTAAGATGGATACTTTTGTTGCAAAAATTTGACCTTGAAATAAAAGATAAAAAGGGAACTGAAAATCAAGTAGCAGATCATTCATCTAGATTGGGAATACCACCTACTGAGGCAGTAGAAATCAGGGAAGAATTCTCAGATGAGCAAATTTTTTCTATCTCTGTGATCACAAATCAGGCACCCTGGTTTGCTGATGTTGCCAATTATTTGGTAGCACATTGGATGTCAAAGGAATTTTATCCACAGCAAAGAAGAAAGCTCAAAACTGATACTAGACATTACTTCTGGGAAAATCCTTAGTTGTTTAAATTTTGTGCAAATAACGTTGTGCGAAGATGTGTACCAGAAGAAGAAATGAAGGATACTTTGAGTCATTGTCATGATGGAGCAGTTGGAGGATACCACAGTTCTAACAGAACAACTTCCAAAATTTTGGATGCAGAATTCTACTGGCCTACCTTGTTTAAAGATGCAAGGTCATATGTTTTGACATGTGACAAAATATTAGAGGGTAGGTAACATTTCAAAAAGGGACGAAATGCCTTTAAACTCTATACTCATATGCGAAATATTTGAAGTTTGGGGTTGTAACACCCCAGCTAATAAATGTCCCACATCGGCATAACATAGGAGTGATCCTGGGTATTTAAGTACATATACCTTAGACCCTATTGACGCGTTTTAAAGCCGTGCGGGCCTACACCCAAAGCAGACAGTATCATTAGCGGGCTTGGGCTGTTACAGATGGTATCAGAGCCACTCCGTGTCAGCCTTGTCGGTGCGGGACAGAGTCAGTGCTGAGTCCCGGGTACGCGGGGCAAACCTCAGCGAGGATGCTGAGTCCATAAGAGGGGGTGTATGTAACACCCCAACTAATAAATGTCCCACATCGGCATAACACAGGAGTGATCATGGTTATTTAAGTACACATGCCTTAGACCGTAGTGACGCGTTTTTAAGCCGTTCAGGCCTACGCCCAAAGCGGACAATATCACTAGCTGGCTTGGGCTGTTACAGATGGTATCAGAGCCACTTTGTGATAGCCTTGTCGATGCGGGACAGAGTACAGTGTAGGCGAATCCCGGTACGCGGGGCAAACCTCAGCGAGGACGCTGAGTCCATAAGAGGGAGTGTATGTGACACCCCAACTAATAAATGTCCCACATTGGCATAACACAAGAGAGATGATGAGTATTTAAGTAAGCATTCCTTAGACCCTAGTGACGCATTTTAAACCTGTGCGGGCCTAGCCCCAAAGCGGACAGTATCACTAACGGGCTGGGCTGTTACAGGGGTATAGATTTTATGGGACCATTTCCTTCCTCACAATCATGTCAATAAATTTTGGTAGCAGTAGATTACGTTTCAAAATGGGTTGAAGCAATTGCAACAACAACAAATGATGCTAAGGTTATGTGCAAATTTCTTAAGAAAAATATTTTTACAAGGTTTGGGACTCCTAGAGTGATTATCAGTGACCAAGGTACATATTTTATGAATAAGAAATTTTCCACTTTACTGTCTCGGTATGGGGTGACTAATAAAACAGGCACACCTTATCATACAAAGACGAATGACCAAGTTGAGGTTTCTAACAGAGAATTAAAAAGAATTTTGGAGAAAACTGTTAGTACCTCACGTAAGGATTGGGCTTTGAAATTAGATGATGCATTGTGGGCCTGTCGAACTGCTTTTAAAACACCAATTGAGACTTCACCATATAGTCTTGTTTTTGGAAAAGCTTGTCAGTTAGCAGTTGAAATTGAGCACAAAACTTTTTGGGCAGTGAAAACATTGAATATGGACATAACCAGTACAGATAAAAATAAATTGTTCCAAATTGAGGATTTAGATGAATTTAGGTTGAATTCTTATGAAAATTCTTTGTTGTATAAAGAAAACGTGAAAAGGTGGCATGACAAATTGATACGTCACAAAGAGTTTCAGACTGGTGATCAAGTGCTTCTGTATAATAGTCGATTTAGACTATTTCCTGGAATGTTTAAATTCCGCTGGACTGTTCCGTTTGTAGTGACAGATATTATTACATATGGAGCCATTGAAATTCAGAAAGTCAGTGAAGGTGAGAAATTCAAGGTGAATGGGCACGGGTTGAAGTTATATTTCTAATGACAGTATGAAAAACAAGCTTTTGCAATTGAGATTCTGTGATGTAGCCTAAACTACAATAAATTGAGCTGACGACGTTAAACTTATAACTACTTTTCAGCCCCGTAGCCATTGAGGGTGAAGCATTGGAGCTTCATAAATCCAGTATAGATTTGTTTGATCAAATACTTAATTCAATTAATCTAGTTAATATCCAGGTTAGAGTACAACTGGAACGTCATATGACGACATCTACAAAAACAGTGTCACCTACATAAGAGTAACTTCATGGTGATCGGTATGCCTGAGTAACTGGTTGGTGAACTATTTGATTAAACTAATCAAATATTGGCACATGTAATTTTATTGTTTATTTGCAAACCAGGACCTCATGACTGTTAAGGTCTAAAATTTTCATGTCTATTGGATATAGAATATGTGCGGTTACAGTTTCTTTGAAGCTATGAATGAGCAGAATAACCAGAAAAAAAAAAGAAGGAAGGAATTTTGAAGGAAACAAGAAAGGGAGAAAATTGTGTATATGTGGTGTATTATATGACAAAGAAGGGAAATAATGAAAAAAAAAAAAAGTACTACCAAATGATGTTAATAATATATAGAAAAAAAATAATATATGCTTCAAGCTGGAAGAAGAGAAGTCACTACAAATATATCTTTTATCCTACCAACCTGAAGCCTGACATTTATAAGCCAATAAAAGTCCTAAAAAGATTTTAAAAATCTGTGTTGTATCTATATTAATGGAGATAAACATGAGGAGCAAGCCTATGGACAAGGTCATGATACTTAATGAATAAGTGGTCATAAATCTATCAATTCTGGATGATTCTAAGTGAAAAGATTGCAAGCTTTTGTTGATCAAAGAAGAATTCAGAAATGAGGTAAAAGGTTTGATAAATTTAAAAAGGGTAATTGTATTGAGCATAATGAATGATATTTATTTTGAAAAAAATTTCTATCCTGCAAGAGAAATAAGCATTGGAGAATTTTTTTTAAAACATTCTATTTTTCTCGAGGACGAGCAAACCTTCAAGTTTGGGGGAGTTTGATAGCTATAAATTTTGTATATGTTTAGATATATAAATAAATAAATTAAATAGTATTTATTTTCAAAATATATAGTATTCTTTTTTATTTTGTGCAAATATATTGAAAATTATTACAGGACAATAAGTGGAGCCAAATTGAAGAAAAGACAACTAAGAAAAAGAGAAGAAGAAAAACAACACATGTGGCAAGTACCATGGATTCCTATGGATGCATCCGTGGAAAAGAGAGCAAAAATAAATCAAAAATGTGTGGAAAAGGGTATCACAAATATATTCGCGAATTCCTACGGATGCATCCGTAAAAAAAGCAAAAGAATTCAAGAATGGCAAGAAAAAGCCACTTGGCGAAATTTGAAGATTGATCAACATATGCATCCGCGGATTCCTACGGATGCATCTGTAGTACATTGGGCATGAAGTTATTTCTATAAATAGGTCCCACTTTTGCTAGCAATGAATTCAAGTTCTTACGAGAGAAAAAAGCCTACTTTTTTGTAGTAGTTTTGTTTATTATTCTAAATGTTGTTTTTCCTTTCTTGATAAAATATTAAGACTTCTAATTTTTCTCTTTGTAGTATTTTCTATTTCTTCCATGGAGTAATTTTCTTTTGAGTTGGGATTAGTGATAAAGCTTGATATATTATTATAATAAAAAATTTTGATATTTTATTATTCTTGAGTGAGAGTATTTCTTTGTCAAGTTTTACATCAAAATATTGGATATATATTACTCAACTTTATCACATGTATATATTTATGTTATAATATTTCTTGATAATTTTTGTTATCGAAAGAAACAAAAATTAAATAGGGATAGTGATAACTAAATATATTATCATGCTAATTTGAGATATATTTAATCACTCAAAATTCTTTATCTTGATTTTAAGTTTTTCATTCGAAAGAAGAAAATCGTTTAGCCAAGTTATGGGATTTAACAAAAGCTAATCGAAAGAGGTTCTTGTTCATATAATGTACTCATTCAATATAAGTATTTTCTATTCTAATACTATAAGTTGATTGTTTAATTATGCTAATCGAAAGAGGCATAATTGAATGAAAAACCTATAGTAGAAATATTAATTTCCTATCTTTTTAAGCAATTGATATATGGAATAGAAAATGAACTATTTAAACTCAATTATAATTTTATATCAAGTGAGTTCATGAAACCCCTACTCCTTTTAACAAAACCAAAAACAAATTTTCCATCCTTTCAAAAAGATTATAATTTCAACACTTTTCACCCAAAAATTGACTCTCTTAAATAGTAGAATCGATAATACAAGTATGTAGAATAAATTCTCCAATCTCTGTGGGACGATATCTTAAACTATACTATAATTTGACAGGGAATGAGCAAAAATTCATATATGCCTAGAGCTCATCAGAGAAATTAGCACTTGCATTGATTATCGCAGCTCATAAACTTCGCCCTTATTTTCAATGCCATCCCATAGCTGTGGTCACAACCTTCCCTTTGATAACAATACTACATAAGCCTGAACTGTCGGGGAGGTTATCTAAATGAGCAGTTGAGCTGAGTGAGTATGACATTGTATATCAGCCCCAAATTGCCATAAAATCTCAAGTGTTGACAGATTTCGTAGCCGATTTCAGTGCTAGGATACTCCCCGATTGAGCAACTAATTCCAATTGTTCATGGCTCAGAATAGTGCTCGTGACTCCTACTGAGGAAAGACTGAGGTATTCAGTGAAATTTGGGAAGTCGACTATCAATGAAGCTGAGTATGAGGCATCAATAGCGGGGGCTGAGAAAATCGAGCTAAAGAGTGATTCACAGTTAGTTGTGAACCAGATCCTCGGTGACTTCTTTGCTCGAAAGTTCAAAATAAAGAAATTCGTGATCTGAGCACAACAAACCCTCGGTGCGTTCCAAGAGTGGAAAATCTAGCAAATTCCTCGAGTAGAAAACACCGAAGCTGATGCACTAGCTAACTTGGCTTCGGTTATCGAGGCTGGGGACTCAGGGACTGATGCAGAAGTTCGGATACTCACATCTGCGTTGGAAAAAATGAAGTTGGAAGTAAATACGATAAGTAGACATTGGGATTGGCGGACCAAATTTATATCCTATCTAGATTTGGGAATCTTACCGGCAGACAAGAAAGAGGCTGAGAAACTCCGAAGGCAAGTTGTCCCAGATTCGCTTGTGCAAGGGAAATTATATAAAAAATTCTACTGCGGCCCGATGGCCAAATGCTTGGGTCCAGGGGAGTACATCTATGTGATGGGGAAAGTGCACGAAGGCGAGTGTAGAAACTATTCTGGGGAGGGAGGGGAAGGCCTTAGTACGGAAACTCCATCGAGCTGGCTACTACTGGCCCGAGATGAGTGAAGATGCTAAGGCATTTGTCAAAAAAAGTGACAAGTGTCAGAAGCATGCTTCGATGATCCATCAACAAGCGGATCCATTGCATTCAATCGTGTCACCTTGGCCATTTATAAAGTAGGGGATAGATATTGTAGGCCCATTTCCCAAGGCAAAGGGTAGTGTCAAATTCATCCTTGTGCTCACTGATTATTTCACCAAGTGGGTCGAAGCAGGATCTTTTGCTAAGGTTCGACAGAAAGAAGTTATCAACTTCATTTAGAAGAATATCATATGCAGATTTGGAGTTCTGAAGGAGATAACGTGTGTTAATGGCAAACAGTTCATAGGTTCAGAAGTAACTATTTTATTTGCCAAATGGGGAATCAAAAGAGTGGTCTCAACACTTTATCACCACAGTACTAATGGGCAGGCTGAGTCCTCAAATATGATAATCATGGACAATCTTAAGAAGAGGATGGATGAAGTTAAAGGCTCATGGCCCGATGAGCTGCTGGGGTGTTGTGGGAAATGAGAACGACTGAGAAAAATAGCACTGGAGAAACCCTGTTTTCCCTCACCCATGGGATCGACTCATTGATTCCCATCGAGGTTGGAGAGCCCAGCCTTCGGTATGCTCATGCATCCGAGGAGTCGAATCAGCAAGTTATGCGCATGGAACTAGATTTACTCAAAGGGCGAACGGAAATGGCCTTGGTTCGGTTTGCTGCCCAAAAGTGACAGATTGAAGCCTACTTGAATAGAAAGGCTAAATTCAAATCCTTTAAGGTTGGTGATTACATCTTAAGGGCTTCGAATCAAACGACTAAGGAAAATAATGCAGGAAGATTGGCTTCTAATTGGAAGGGCCTTATCGAGTTAAGGGCACCGCAGGAAAATGATCTTATTAATTCGAGGATCTCTGAGGAAATCAAGAGCCTTTAAACTAGAATATTTCCAACTTAAAGCACTATTATTTCGAACATTGAGTTACGATACCCTTCGACAAGTATAATATTTCACCTACGGAATCGAGCCGACAATGCTCCAACGCCTGAGTCGAATGGTACTAACCCTTTTTTCTTTGCTTAACCTTTTCAGGAAGCCGAGGGAACGATATACAGTGCTCGTGTCTTTATTCTTCACACCCGACCATTGGGGGATGCAAGGGGAGTTAGCTGTGTCAGCCTTCTACTTACTCCATAACCAGGGACTTCGAATGAAACCCGAAGACTAGCTATTCGTACATCGGAGACTGTTCCCTTAAGAGTTAGCCTAGTTATTTGTTGTAATCGCATGAGGTGGCTTTGTAATAAAACTTTGCCTAAGTCTCAAAACGACTAGGATATATGTAAATCGGCTCGAAACTCATCAATGGAATAAAATTTGATTTAATTTCTTTTTTATCTCATTCATGAAGGCTAGTTTCTATTTTTACGCCTCAGCTCAAGAACTAGACGTCGTTCTAAGCTAGCTTACAATTAAATTTATCGAAGTCTTGCAAGCAAATATTCAAGTGACATATCAAAGGCTTTAAATACAAAGCAATGATTAACACTTAGAAATATTCAATTTTATTAAAGAGACTCGGAGGCCAACATGAAAATATTAACAAAACAACGGCTCAAAAGCCTAAGCAAAAATAGAAAATACACTGACGAGATATAACTCATCGGCCTCGGAAGTCGAAGCATCAGAACCCTCGTTCTTTTCGTCTTCGTCACTCGAGCTCTCACTGCTCAAGGGAAGTTTACTCATCAGATGCTGGGATTTCACAACATCATTTTCAGCCTTTGCTATTTTTGCTTCCAGATCATCTCCAGCTTGACACTGTTTGAGAGTCTTCAATCTTGTTTGAATAATGGCCTAATTCTTCTCAATTTTGGCCCTCGTTACTCTCATTTTCTTCTTTGACGAGGAAGATGTTATTTTACCCCGAAGGATCACAACTTCGGCCTCGAGATGTTCCTTCTTTTCAGTTAGCTCGTTCATCTTGAGGGAGCTTTCCTTCATTTTAGAGTGACATTTCTCATCATTCTTTGTGATGGTAGCTTTGGCCTCGTCGGTTACCTTCTTCAGTGCGGTTGCCAGCTTGGCCTTGCAAGATTCCTTCAAAGCGGCCATTCTAGCCTCGACGGAAGATGCAGCCTCACGAGCATTGGCTGCCTCGAGGTTAGACTTGACAGCAACCATTCGAGCATCATCCAACTCAATTTTGGCGTTAAGAAGTCGTTTCTCCAAATCGACTATTCGAGATTCGTGGTCAGCTCTTATTCGGTCCCATTCATCCTTGGTTTCCTTAAGAATAGAAGCTCGGTGGGCCTCAATCTCGAAATCCCTGATCGAGTAGATGTACCCCCTGCAAAGGATTAACTAAAAAAGTTAAGACAAGAAAGGGAAATGATAGAATCTAAAGAAGGGTAAGTGAGGAAAAAAATACTTGAATGTCATGCTGAGCTGCATCGGCTATCAACCCAGCCATGGGTGATCTCCCGAGACGCTATCGCTCCAGTGGCTCAAGGAGCCCTTTACAGCTGATGGGAACTGCTATGTCATTGTCTAGAAGGCAGAGCTCAGAGGGAAGTTCAACTCTCCTAACCTGCCTTCGGGGAATCGAGTCGTGAGCAGGCTCGGACGTATCCCGTGAGGTCTTTCCTCAGTACGAGGGGGCTCATCCACACTCTTCTCCTTGTTTGCTGATGAAGGGATTGCCTCTTCAGCTTTATCGGCCGGTTGAGTCGACACCTCAAGGTCGATAGTCTCAATTTCTCTTTGAGCCTCTTCCTCTTTGGGCTCGTCGATCAAACCCCCTACGATGGGAAGTGACTACCTTAGAGTTGACATTCTCTTCCACTGTAGCCCGCTTGGCCCCGGTGGACTTCTTCGAAGCCCTTTTTTTTTTTTTTGAGCTTCAAAAGAGAGGAAAGAAAAACAAAAGTCAATAAGAAAGAAAAAACGAGGTTAGGTGGTAAAAGAAGGAAAAAAAATATGTTTACCCTTGTCCGTTGGCCCTTCGGGAGAAGTCTTCCCTTCTTTTTTTTCCACCTTTTTCTTCTCGAGGTCTCCAACCAAGTCCTCGAGCTCATCTAAAGCTTTCTCAGTCTCGATGACTTTCTTCTTTTTATTTTTCTTCTTCTTTTCTTTCGGCGCGGTAGCCGCCCTACTCGGAAGGCCTAGAAAAAGCAGAAAACGATGACTAGTAAAGGAAGAATCTTACAAGGAGAATTCAACAGAGGTAAAATATGATTGATCGTGGCGCTTATATGCCCATTGGTTTTCACTTAAGGCAGCCAAGATAATCCATGACCTCTCTTCTCTTAGCTTCGCCTTGATAATGGCTTGTACCAAAGTAGTCAGGTCATCAGGAGGTGTAATTGGGGTGGACTCGGCTAAAGAAGTCAAAGCAAAGAGTTAGAGATAAAAAGTTGGGAAGAGGAAAATTGTTGAAAGAAACCGAGGGAAAAACTTACCTGTTCGGTTCCACCGCTCGGGAAAACTAGGCCTCGAGAATAGAAGGCTAGTAGGTAATAAAACGTAGCGCTCATTCCATCCCCGGTCGTTGATGTCCTCATCTTTTGAGATCAACAAAAACTTGCCTCATTTATTAAGCTGAACAATCCCATCCTTATGCAGAGTGGGAGAAAAAAGGTAGATGAAGTGATCAAAAGTGAAAGAGACGCCTGCTCTTTTGCTCGAGTAATTAAGGCACTGTATAACCCTCCAGAATCTGGGCCTAATTTGAGCAATGCACACGTTGTAGGTTCGGTAGAATGTGTCCACTACCTCATGAATAGGTAAAGTAAATCCTATTGTGAAGGGGTAGGAGTACACAAAAGAGCTCCCGTCTACTACGTCACAGGTTCGGCTCTCCGGAGCGGAATACTGACTTAAACCTCGAGACCCCATTTGCAGTCCTCCCGAACCAAATGAATATTGGCCTACATGATTAGACTTGGAGTATCTTGAACTGGAATTTTCCTATTCCTTCTAATGTCGGCTTCGGTTGGAACTTAGCATCATGAAGTCATTCGAGAGGTCGAGCTTTAAGGGTATGACGTCCTCGGGTGTGAGCTCCTTCAAAGGAGATTTCTTTTTCTTGGGCTTTGAGACTTCTACTTCGGTGTTACCAACTTCTGAGGTGGTGTTTTCTTCTTTGCCACCTGTTTCTTCAATGTTGCCACAATTGGTGCGGCTTTGCGCTACCTTGGGTTTAAGCAGCTAAGGTTTGATGTTTCCTCTTTGTTATCGTTTAACGGCAGAAGAATGTTTAAAGGCACCAAGACATTTACCAATTTGTCACCGACGATCATGGTAGCAACGTTAGCGATCCTTTCTTTAGAAGGACCTAAAGAGTTTTGCACAGATTGTGTAGCAGACATTTTCTACTAGATGATTGATGGAGAAACAACACAAGATGTTATTTTGCAATAGAAAATTACTGTTGATGGAAAAATTGAAAGTGAGAAAGAAGGAAGACAAGGTGAGGTATTTACAGTGGAAGAGTCATCATTGCATTTACATGGGGAAGGAGGAGCGAAAAGTCACACCAATCAACAGATGCCATGTGTGATGGATGTGAATATGGAATGACAACCGCCGTTTTCGAAATGCATGGTGCACGTGTGGCTATGCCGATTTCCCGCCGCATTCATTCCACTCCTCGAAAAATCCTGATAATTATTTGAGGGGTAGGGGGACTATCTATATTGGATAAGAAATTTACTGAGCCTCGGAGCTAGAGCTCGAGGCATGATTTGGTTGGATCTTTTGGAAACGACCCCTCAAAGAAGCTCGCTTGTTTCCCGAGGCTAGGTGTCTCGGTTAAGAGTGAATCTTGGTTACAAGTTACTGCTCGGGACGACTAAAGGATAACCATCACGAGGCGCGCAGTTCACCCCTCGAGGAAGTCTCTCTCTTTGACGAACGAGCCTTTGTCTTCTGTAACTGTCGACCGTTATACATGCATTTAAGAGGGAGATCATAGGCTGACCATGATTAAACTTGGTATAATGGTCATTAAGTGTATTTATTATTACTTCATCATTGTAAACTATAAATAGGTGCTATGTAATCAAGGAAAGACATCCAGAAATATATCACAAAACACTTACTTTTTGTCTCTTTACTATTGTCCAGATTTCTTTACTGCATTTGTTGTTATCTTTAGGCTTTGATACAAATAATTGCTAGTTACCCAAAAAAAATTTGATTTATTGTCCTAATCAGATTTAGGCCAACACAGTTTGACTTGGATTCTACTAGGTTATTATTACTATTATTTTTGAAAAAGAAAACACAACTGTCACGAAACAATAATCTTCTTTTCTTAATTGCTGATTTCATCGAAGGGCCAACTAATTTTCTTTCAAGGACAAAGAGTTATTACTTGACTTTTATATATGTTTTATGTTTTTCACGCATTAAGATTGAAGGAGATATTTTACTTCATTTTCCTTTCTCTTTCTTCAAACCTTTTTTAAATTAAAATAAATATTATTGGGATTGGGCTATAGTAAGTTTAAATTGGGGTAAAAATATATTAATGCTTTCTTGGTTTTATAAATAGACAATTATTTTAAACTATTTTGAAAAGACTAAATGTACAATTATTCCGGATAGAATATTACATTTGTTACCAAAAATAAATTAACAATATACCCCTAAAAGATTCTTTCCCCTAATAAATCTCTATCAATTATAATAATAACCTCCCCTAAAATATCTTTTCAAGCTTGTTTAACATGAGTGGCCTTCCAAAATAACTGGAATTTCATGTAAATAAGCTAATTTACGGTCTACCTCGTTTTACGTATCTTCCACGCAATTGTGTGTGTGTATATGTATATTTCTATTATATAGAAATGTGAGTCCTTTGGACGACCAAAGGCTCACTCTGCTGACACGTGTTTTACCAAACATTTCTGGAATCTTCCTTCCTTGCACTATTTGCTTCACTTTGTTCTCCTTCTTTTCCTTTTGGCTATTCTCTCTTCCCTGCTAACTTGTAAGTGTTCTTCTTCCGCTGTTTAGCCTCAATTTTTTTGCTTTAGGCATATGGGATTTCTTTTATTTTATCAATCATCTCTTTGGGTCTATGACTATATCTCTTTATGTGTTGTCTCCTCTGCTCGCTCAAATTAGGAGTATCTGTTGTTCCAGATATTAGAACTCGATTTTCTCATGGAACTAAATTAATGGTATGTCCTTATGTAATTTTGTTTTTCGATTCATCCTTATTTTTTCTGGTTCTGTCTTCGAAATTCTCGCCTCTGCCAAGTTGCTTCCCTATTTAACTAAACTATTTCTGTCTTCGAAATTCTCGCCTCTGCCAAGTTGCTTCCCTATTTAACTAAACTATTTCATGTAAGTAAATAATTATTTACATTATATCTTCCTATAAAGCAATTTTGAGGATTTAACCTAGGTTTGATATTGGGGTGTTGAGCATTTTCTGATCAACCAATTGAAATGCCATAACTAGAGCTTTGAGGGTATAAATTTTTGTGAATTAATTGGAATTGCTCTGAACTACAGTTATTTCGTTGATTTGTCTATATTACCTGCATGCATGTATTGCTATTACCCATTTTTTTCAAGGCTAAGTTTTATTTTTTATTTGACTATGCAGGTATGCATTTCAGTTTTGTACTTCGACCATTTTACACTATTGGTAAGCTCCATTACTGTCTATCTAAATTTTATTTATATTATTATAGAAATCCTGATCAGATGACTAGCCATACTCCATAGTATTGGTTAAGATGATAGACTATAGGGGTGTAATATATTCTTTCATTAGAACTTAATATGATTTAAGTACTTAAAAAATATTTGAGCAGAAGTGTTTATGACGATAGCTTTCAGGTATTCCAAACCAGCTTCAACGATATAAGGTGGATATTCACTTTCCTTTTGATGAACCTCTACTCAAGTGCCAAATGTTCTTTTTAGTGTCTATTTCCTTGGTTGCTTTTTTTGGTTTTGGAACAAAAATGATGTTGCTTTGAAGTAAACAAGATACGAGAGTTGGCTTCATTAGTTAGCAGTCCTTGGCGAACAATCAACAATGCAATTTATGATAAAATAAAACTCTTATTCTATCATTACAATTTATCGTTCATAGAAGATGTGCTCTCTTCAATTATTTTTTCTGTAACTATGAAATCTACTTTCATGTTTACTGCATTTGTGAGAGTAAAATTCATATGCAGTTTTCCAAGGCTAAGAGCGAGTCTGTTTGGAAGATTTAGGAATTTTTTCTCTTAGGAATACAAAGCTGCAAAAATCCCAGTATTTTGCCCCTTCGTAATGTTTAGTCAATCTGATCATGATGGTGAGATCTTATTTTGAAGTTCCTTATACTATTGTCACCCCTCCTCATTGCAATCATCTAACTTAAAGAGATACACAGCTTGATCATGATGCGAAAATAAACTTATCTTTGGAGTCTCATAATACTGACTTATCCTTTGTTAGGCAGTGACTTGGTGGGATGAGATCTGCAATCCACTACTTAGCCTTCAATTTGAAGGTCACGGTTATTGTTCTTGCTATATGTTTATGTTACTTCAATTGATCTTTCTTTTTTTCTTTTTGTCATTTAAGTAACAGGGGAAAGGACCGTTTACGTTGTATCTTGCTGAAAGATGAACTGGTATACTCACCCTGGTACAGCTTTTCTTACTCTATGTACATTGGTTTCTTGGTAAAATTTAAAGACCAACTACCATGTATAATTTATCTTTTAGCATTGCCTCCTTCTACTTGATAGTGACAGAGATCGAAGCTGGACTTTTTGGATCCAGAGGACAGCGGCTTCTTTGGAGCTCAGGCTGATGCTGGCAACAAATGGATTGGAAAAATGCAGGTGAAGTATCAATGTGTTGTATTTCGTCTTTTGACCTTTCAAAGGTGATACTTTGAAAGCAATAGTTACCATGGTTCACAAGATTGAAAAACTTTGACGTGGTTTATATAGTTGTAGTTTGTCTAATTTGTTGTGTAGACTACTTTAAAGTGCCACATATTAAGTTATTATAATGACAGCAAGAAGTCACAGATTAGAAAAAATCATTTTTCCTTTTCCAAGTACATTTGTTTCCTGTAATTCACACATGAAATTTTGCTATTCACATCATTTAAGATAGATTAGTTAGGAGTACCAAAATTTTTTCTATAAAAAGTATAAAATCTTTAGGACCTTTACAAAAATTATTTAGCATGGCTGCAAGACAGTGAATGATGGCAGTCCGCACTTGTTGGCAACACTACTGCGGTAGCACCTTTGCAAAGAAAGAGAAATTAAACCAAGAGAGAGAGATTTAGTCAGATGAGGTTAAATTCTTTTCCACTTTAGAAGTATGAGTTTATTCTTCTAATTTCTTTTGGTTTTGTATATGTTTGCATTCTTAACGTGTCAACAAGGTATATCGTGTTAAGACATCATGAGTTAGCATGTTATGTCACTATCAGAAAGAATGTGGATATTCAAAGAATATGAACTTTTGAGATGGAACGTCAATACTACTGGCGAAGAAAGTTTGTGGAATGATTAGACTTTTTGAAGGGATGCATCTTCTTTTGTCCAGTAAGTTTTCTTATGAAAACAGGCTGAGGAATGCAATAAAGCAAGTTGCAGAATGTACATAGAAAAAGCTAGAGAAATTTTGATTGAATCTTGATACAAATTACTACAAAGAATAAAGATGGAACACTCATTCTATGGTGAAAATAGAATAATTGCCAATTTTATCATTTTATGTACATAACGACACTATACAATTTTGAGAATTCATAGTCTCGATTAAATTTGATACTTTAACAGGGAACTATTCACATTGAATCACAAAGTTCTTTTTCTGTTATTTATATTATGGAACCACAGGCTGCATAATTTGCTACTGTTATTTGATATTGTGTTTAGGATACGAATGTTTCCATAAAGAATCGTGACTACTGATTCAAAATCATATATTCTCGCATGTTAACAATTGGCAGATATATACAAGGCATGTCTAGATTATGAAAACAAGTTCAAACTTAGAGTTAAGAAAACATACTATCAGCCTTGCCAAATTGTTTCGATTCTTCATTCACTTATCCTTGTCATTAATTAGTACTCTCTTTTATGATTGCATGTTGTCTTTTTATATGACTTCTTCCTTGGTCTTAGACTAGGTTTTGTCACTTGCCAAAACAAAGGCAGACATGGTAGATGCAAGAAAATGGCTGCAGAGGTTGGATTATTTTGTGCTTCCAGCTTATTAATATTTTATGAACTATGGATGCTATAACCTACGCAAAATACTTACGAGTAGCTAGCTTGCATACTTTCATGGTATTATCATAAAGAAAGAATCAACCTACTGTCAAAGGATCATATATGGGTAACTGGAAGTTTGAGATGGAAGCTTCAAGGCTATGACAACACTATATTGAGAATATACTTGAAACGGGATAATGAAGAGCTAAGCAAACATCCCTCGACTCCAACAAAGAAATTTGAAACTATTCTTGATGAAAGAATTTGAAACTATTCTTGATGAAAGAAATGGGGACATTCAGATTCAGATGGGAAAGAGGAACTATTCAGATTCAGAAGAGCTATTCAGATTCAGAGCTACCATTTGTGAACATTGGTCATATTCATTTTTATAAAAAGAATAATTTACCGGAATGTAAAATTATTAATATTTTTGAGAAATACTCGGGCACCCGTGCGGAGCACGGGCACTCTATCTAGTATTCAAAATATATTGCAGTGATATACCATTCATTTGTATGTATCAAATTATCAATCATATTCTGCATATAAATGGCATATTAGTGAATAGTGATTACATGTGACATATTTGATTTAGTGATATATTATATCACATATATACCTTTAATATACCATACAGATATATACCCAATTTTTGCCATGAAATGTGTATATTCTTGTGGAGGCAGATACATTTGACTTGTAGGTAGGTGTGCAAGAGAATTGTGTGAAAAAGTTGAGGATTTGGGGGATTATTGGGGATGAGGCATGGGTTATTTAATGGAATTTTTACACAAAAATACAATTTTTAGAAGTTAATTATCAAACATAGCAATATTTTAGCAAAATAACCATATAAAAAGGAAAATACAAGTTAATTACAAACATAGCAAAAATATAGTAATATTTTCCCATAACATACCAAACATTTACATTCTTCATCCTATTTCCCCCATTATCACTTTTGCTCTTTCCAGTTCTCCTATTTCACTTTTCCTCCCACCATTTCTCCCAATTTCACTTTTACTCCTCCCATTTCCGCCAATTTCACTTTTTCTCATCCCATACTCATTGTATCTCATTGTATCTCACCGTATCTCGATGTTTCTCCACTACCAACCACCTCGTATCTTGTTGTATCTTTCTATATCTCACTGTATCCGCACTGTTCTGCACCGTATCTAACTATTTATAGACAGTATTTAGTTGTTTCTAAACTATTTTAGTATTCGTTTCATCCCGTTTGTGCGTTGTTTCTCACTGTTTCTAAACTATTTCACCTTTTTTTTGCATCGTTTCACATTATTTTTTACATTATGTTTCAGACTTTTTCACTAGCTATTTTAGACTGTTTCAGCACTGTATCTGCACGATTTTTGCTTCGTATCGAACTGTATCAAACTGTTTCTGCATCGTTTCAGGTTGTGTTCAGCACTGTATCAAACTGTTTCTGCATCTTTTCAGGTTGTGTTCAGCACTGTATCAAACTGTTTCTGCACCGTTTCAGGTTGTGTTCAGCACTGTATCAAACTGTTCCTGCACCGTTTCAGGTTGTGTTCAACACTGTATCAAACTGTTTCTGCACCGTTTCAGGTTGTGTCCAGCACTGTATCTAACTGTTTCTGCACCGTTTCAAGACTCTTTTAACGTTTTCTGCACCGTTTCAAGACTCTTTTAACGTCGTTTCTAACTGTTTCTAGACAATTTTTGCTTTAAATATAACTGTTTTTAGACAGTTTCTGCTATGTATTTAATTATTTCTAGACTGTTTCAATATTATTTTTTCAAGAAAAAGTCACTATGTCGCCACTGTCACTGCATCGCCATCACTGCAGCATCTCCAGAATAGCCATATATAGTAGCAATGCCATTCGACTACAACAACATCCTAGGTATAAATCATCATTAGACAAAAAAATAAGTATTTATTGATGTTAAACAACTCCATATGTACTCACTTTCTAAAAGAATACATTTTTTTTTGTTTTTACCAAATTGGGACAAGTAGATGAAAGAACAAAAGATGCAGGAAATCAGTAGCTAAAATCTTTATCTAAACGCCCAAAACATCACCGGCGAGAGGCGATACATAACTTGAGGTCGTACAGAAACAAAAGGTATGATTTCGGTGAGACATCGCAGACGACGAAGAGATGCAGCAGCAGGCCAAAACGGCAGTGAAACAGAGGAGAGGGAGAGGAGCGACTGGTGTTGATTTTCCGGCGAAACCTCGCCGTTCGCTGCCGCTTTGATTCTCTAGTGTCACTGCCTTCATCTATCCCTTTTTTCTTTTATTTGGATCAATTTTAAGGTTCACTCAGGTGAAATGAGGGTCGACGGTGAGGAACGGAACTAGAGGACTACCTAAAGGAGCAGATGAAGTGATACGGTGGTTGATGGTTATCCTTTAGTTGCTGGTTTTGGTTGTTGCTATAATCCAGGATCTCGTTGGCGGATTCGATGGCGTACAGTGGCGCGCGGTGCATAGACTATTTTGGACGATGGGGAATTGGGGGAGGGTAGTTGTGGTGGGATGGGGTTGAGAAATGGGGGTTTGGTAGCTTTGATTTTTCTTTTTTGATTTACCTAGACTATTGTAAAATGTGCTAAAAAAATATTGTTATGTCTTGTAATTTAAAAAATCTTGCTATTTTTTTGTAATATAGGGTGTAAATTTGTATATTTGTATAAAAATTCTTTATTTAATAGAAGTGCTTAGAACTTAAACTCGGTAAAAGAAATATCTTTAATTACACCTAATACTATCGAGTGAATTTCTTTTAAGAAGTGTGATATTTTTAGCATAAATAGTTCTTTACAAGGTTGTCTATAGTACAAATATCCCTTAACTCATCCATTTGCTTTTCATCAGGTTACTAATGTCATTGACACATGCACTACAAAGTTAGTAATCTCGATCTCCACCATCAGAGCAAACTAATCTTGGAATAGAGACAGTGTCGAAATCATAAATTTATACGAAGAGACTCAAAAATATATAGAATGTAATGGTTGAGATTCAAACTTAGTAACCTAAAACAACTTTTAAACTCTTTTACCACCAAAATAAATTTCTCTTATCAAGGAAATCCATAAGTTATACATTGTACACATGTAAATTTTATTGGATTTAAATCCATGAAATAATATGGCTATATGTTAAATTCTAGACATATTAGTCCAAATAAGTGTTATGGGCTAATATAATTGGGCTAATTATTTAAAATAATAAAAGTCCAATCTTGAAAGGCTAGCCCAAATTAGCCTAAGGCCCAATGGATATAAGTTTTCCTAGAGGCCCAAAAATGTGCCACGTGGCAGGTGACGTAGCGCCAAGTCAAATAAAATAGCCAATTGGATCATGCCACACATCAAATGATGTGGCAATCCAAGTCAAACCCCAAGACCAATAAAAATACGCCATGTGGACATGTGACATATTATGGCCAATAAAAAACGGCCTAGTCACTGCTTAAATCTGATTGGCCGGTCCACGGGCCAAGGCCCGTCAGGGTTTCTTGGTGGCTACTCCACCCCATATCTATATAAAGGGGTCAAATCTCTCATTTGAGGGAGGAAGAAATCAGAAGCAAGAATCCATAACAAGAAGCAAGAAAGAGCTCGTGGATCAAAGCAAGAGATTTCTACAAAAGCTGCAAGCACTCAAATATTTCTCTACAAGTTCTAGAGATCAAGACGAAGATTCAAGATCAAGCTTCAAGCCCTTGAATCCAAGTTCAAGATCAAGACCAAGTTCAAGATAAAGCTCCAAGCTCTTGAACTCATCAAGTCAAGATCAAGATCAAATCCAAAGCCAAATCCAAATCCAAATCCAAACTTCAAGATCAAGCTCAAAAGCCCTTGAAGTTATAGTTTGAAAAGACGAATCAGAGGAATCATAGAGATTGTAACACTCATATTTTGATAAATAAAATATATTGTTGCAATATTTTCCTGTCTCGATATTTATTTTCTTGACGCGAATTTAGTTGTTACAAATTCTGGCACGCCCGGTAGGACAATCTCTACCTCTCATCTCAACTTTTCAACTCACGAAGTTCAGCAACACTGAGATGGCTTCCAAGAACACCAACTCAAAATCTGTCGTTGCAAAATCTGTCTGGCCTCATGACCTTGATGCCAATTCCAAGTTCTCTTCTGAGGTTCAAAGCTGCATGAATGCTACTAAGGGAAGCTTTGGACCAGTTACAAGAAACAAAGCAAACTTGATGGGACAACAAGCACATCAGGTGCCGCCCGCATCAACTCCAATTTTCGGTTCTTCATCTTCCAAAGGAGCAGGATCATCTACTGAGCCATTGGAAAAAGGGGAAAATATCGCTGAGATTGTTGAAAACACTTTGGCTCGACTTAGGCTCTGCAGATCCAGAAGTCCAGCAACGAAGAAAGACGATGAAGTTTCAAGCATTGGATCCTCTCCAACCACGCCGCGTGAGTCATTCCAGTCAAAGATCAATCTATGGGATAATCCATGTTATTCTCCATCATCTCCAACAGCAGTGCATGCCATGGCGACTAATACTTTAACAGTTGAGGAACAACTTGCAAACTTGACAAAGGCGATTGATAGCTTATCAAACTATGTCAAGGATCAAGACGCTCGCATCAACAAGATGGAAAGCATGATGGAGGGAGAATCTAGCCATGCACCAGGAAAACGTCCAGAAGTTCAGGAGGTGATTAATACTCCAGCTAAGCAAGTAACACCTGCTAAGGAAATCCAAGTTTCTGCTGATGGGGTGATTCAAATTGACCAACTGAAGGAGTTCATTATGGGAACAATCAAGGATAAGTACGAGGTTTCTTCCAAGTCTTCGCTTGCATATGAGAAGCCATACACCGCAAGAATCGATAGCTTGAAGATGCCAATCGGTTATCAACCCCCAAAATTTTAGCAGTTCGATGGCAAAGGAAACCCAAAGCAGCATGTGGCGCACTTCGTTGATACATGCAACAATGCTGGAACCTACGACGATTATCTCGTCAAGCAGTTCGTCCGTTCCCTCAAAGGGAATGCTTTCGATTGGTATACAGACCTTGAGTCTGGTTCAATTGATAGCTGGGAGCAGCTGGAACATGAGTTCCTCAATCGCTTTTACAGTACAAGGCGTACCGTAAGCATGATAGAGCTTACAAACACGCAGCAGCGAAAGGAAGAACCAGTCATTGACTTCATCAACCGATGGAGGAATGCAAGTCTCAACTGCAAAGATAGACTCAGTGAAGCTTCAGGAATTGAGATGTGCATTCAAGGTATGCATTGGGGGCTTCGCTACATTTTGCAAGGCATAAAGCCAAGGACTTTTGAAGAGTTGGCAACGCGTGCTCATGATATGGAGCTAAGCATGGCCTCCACTGGAAAAGAAGGGCCGTCGATCACTGAACCTCGCAAGGGAAAAGACAAGCAAGAAGTCAAGAGATGGAGCAAAGTGGTACCCAAGGTTGAAAGCAAAGAGTCCATGAATGTTGATTCCAAGCCTGTGAAGTTCACCACAAAGTTTAGCAAGAAACAAAGTGTGAAGACGACTTCTTTCAAGGATAAGACAGGCCAGAAATCAACTTTGAGAGAGATGCAAGATAGGGAATACCCATTCCTTGATTCTGATGTTCCTGCAATCTTCGATGAGCTCCTGGAACTAAAGCTCGTTGAGCTACCAGAAATGAAGCGTCCTAATGAAGCTGGAAGAACAAATGATCCAAACTACTGCAAGTACCATCGGCTTTTAGGTCACTCTCTTGAAAAATTTTTTGTCTTTAAGGACAAAGTCATGGAGTTGGCCGGCAAAGGGGAGATTATACTTGAGGATGAAAAGGAAAATGCAAACCAAGTTTCCATCACCTTTGGCTCACAAGACCCTATTGTGATCTGCAACTTCACTGAAGTATTTGAAGGGCAAGATGTCATGATCAAGTTTGGCGACTTCGAACCCGTTCCAGCAAAAGGATCATTTTCTCCCCCAAAGTTGTGTGAGCAAAGTATGAAGAAGGCATCGCTCGAGGAAGATGATGATGGTTGGACATTGGTGACTCGACGGAGGCGTCGTAAAGCAAGCCCACGAGACGAACCAGCTAAGAAGCCAATAAGGAAGAAGATGGTAAGGAAGCCAAGGAAGCAGAAAGCAATCGAACGTCCACAAGAGGCAAAGGTGGAGGTTTACCATCACCAAAAGTCGCGTCAGCCAGTGACCCTAGAGGAGTTTCTACCAAGTTGGTTCCGCATGAAGATCCCTAAAGATGATACGAAGGCCTCATGTTGTAATGTTGATAAAGCAGAGGAGAACAATGAAAGTCCAGAGCCATCTTCACCTACGAAGTCAGAAAAACTCACCGAATCTACAGCCGGAGAAGCAAATACTTGTGAAGCAAAGATCACATTCACGAGTGATGATATCCTACTTGGGGAAGTTCCTCACAATCGTCCATTGTTCATGGTTGGATATGTGAATGAACAAAGAGTGAATAGAATCTTGATTGACGGAGGATCCGGAATCAACATTCTGCCTATTCACACAATGAACGAACTTGGCATCTCAAGAGAGGATTTGATTGAAAGCCGTTTGATGATCCATGGATTCAACCAAGGGGGGCAAAGGGCCATAGGTGCTACAAAAATAGACCTCACTATTGAAGAAATGACTTCAAGCGCATGGTTGCATGTGATCGATGCAAAAACTTCCTATAACATCTTACTAGGAAGGCCGTGGATACATGAGAATAAAGTCGTCCCATCCACTTATCACCAATGCCTTAAGTATCACGAAGATGGTATTGAGAAGAAAATCGTTGCTGATGACAAGCCATTCACTGAATCTGAAGCGTACTGTGCTGACGCTAAATTTTACTTGAAGAATATCGTGAATGAAGTCAGGGTTGATAACATCGCCAAGACATTGGATCCTAAGATTGCAATAAAGAAGGCTGAGATTGCAGCTGGGAAAGCAAAAGTTGTAGAGGATGAAGATAGAAGCCACTCTATTCAAAGGAAACCACATAAGCAACACTTTGCACCTTCAGGCAAGAAGACGGGACCTACGCTCCGCTACGTCCCAAAACCGAAGGAGAAGAAAGACCAATCATCTGACCTGCAAAGTGACATGCTGAATGGATTAACCCTTCCTATCAAGCGGCTTGATGCTTTACAGTTATCCTCAAATTTTCTTGGAAAGTTTGTGGCCCGAAATCTGCCGGAGAATAGTGCACTCCCCACAAAGCGCACAAACGAGGGTTTTGATCCAAATGCTTATAAACTATTTGCAAAGGCTGGGTACGATCCCAATGAACCATCTAAGTTAGGGAAGCTCCTACCAGAAGGATCAATGAAGAAATCACGTGAAGGCTTGGGTTTCGAAAAACCTCCACCAGTTGGCATCTCTATAAGGAGGGCAAACATCAATTATGTCGGTGCTGGGGATGAGTCTGTTCCTTCGAATAAAAGAAAGTCTGTCTTTGATCGGCTCGGAGAACCAACTGCAAGAACTTCTGTCTTTGATAGATTGGGACCATCGAAGAAGAGGAACAAGCTCCAAAAGGGTGATGTAAAGGCGAAAATAACCATTTCTCCTAACGACCCATAACTTTCGAGAGGTTGCCAAAGTCTGATCCCTTCAAGGATGAAGCGTCAAGAAAAACTAGTAGTTTCATGTGGAGAAGTGTTAAAGGCAAAGACTCACACTATAGTCCACACAAGGGAGCGTGAGGAAGATGAAGAAAGTGTAGGATCTTCATATCACGTCGTTGCAGAAGAAGAGCAGAATGCTTCATATCCAAATAATATCAAGAATGAGTCGGAGGATATTTCTTGGTGTCACCACATATCTTTCAATGACGGAGATCTGCAGGAAGATGAAGATGCTAAAGATGCTCCACCTGAGCTTGAAGAAGGAGTGAAGGCGACAGTTGATGCATTGAAAGAAATCAACCTCGGCACATATGAAGAACCAAGACCCACATATATAAGTGCTTTGCTGATGAAGGATGAAGAAAGTGCTTATGTAGAGCTGCTGAAAGAGTATAGAGATGTCTTTGCTTGGAGCTACAAAGAGATGTCTGGTTTAGATCCCAAAGTAGCGGTTCATCATCTGGCGGTTAGAAATGGTGCTCGTCCTGTTAAGCAAAGCCAACGTCGCTTCAGGTCAGAGCTGGTACCCTTGATCGAATGAAGTCAACAAGCTTATTGAGGCTGGTTTTATTCGGGAAGTCAAGTATCCTACTTGGATTTCAAGTATAGTCCCTGTAAGGAAGAAAAATGGCCAAATTCGAGTTTGTGTTGATTTTAGAGATCTCAACAATGCATGTCCTAAGGATGAATTTCCACTCCCCATCCCAGAACTCATGATTGACGCCACTACTGGATATGAGGCAATGTCTTTTATGGATGGTTCATCTGGCTCCTAAGGATGAAGAACTCACAGCGTTTCGAACTCCTAAGGGAATTTACTGCTACAAGGTGATGCCATTTGGCCTGAAGAATGCTGGAGCTACCTATCAAAGAGCGATGCAAAATATCTTTGACAGCATGCTTCACAAAAGCGTCGAGTGCTATGTTGATGACTTGGTGGTGAAATCGAGAAACAAGAAGGATCACCTACAGGACTTGAGAACGGTGTTTGAATTGCTGCGAAGATACCAACTTCGGATGAATCCTTTAAAGTGCGCATTCGGAGTTACTTCTGGTAAATTCCTTGGTTTCATTGTTCGACACCGAGGGATTGAAATTGATCAAGCTAAAGTCGATGCGATTTTGAAGATGCTTGAGCCTAGAAATATTCATGAACTAAAGAGTCTACAAGGAAAGTTGGCGTATCTTAGGAGATTCATTTCAAATCTGGCCGGAAGATGTCAACCATTCAGCCGTCTTATGAAGAAAGGTGTCCCTTTCGAATGGGATCAAGCTTGCAGCAACGCATTCGAGAGCATCAAGTCGTACCTGATGAAACCTCCAGTTTTAGCTGTACCTATACCTGGAAAGCCGCTGATATTATATATTGCAGCGCAAGAAAGGTCTGTTGGGGCACTTTTGGCTCAAGAGAATAGTGAAGGGAAAGAAAATTCCCTTTACTACTTAAGTAGGATGATGACACCAAATGAGTTGAAGTACTTGCCAATCGAAAAGTTGTGTTTGGCGCTAGTCTTCTCTATTCAAAAGTTGAAGCACTACTTTCAAGCTCGCGTCGTCCGACTCATTTCCAAAGCAAATCCTATAAAATTTGTGATGTCAAAACCCGTCCTTAGTGATCGTTTGGCGAGATGGTACCTCCAGTTTCAAAAATTTGAGATTGTGTACGTCCCTCAAAAAGCGGTGAAAGGACAAGCGTTAGCTGACTTCTTGGCAGACCATCCGATACCTGATGATTGGGAGCTCACTGATGAATTACCTGATGAAGATGCAATGGTCGTCGAAGTTCAACCATCGTGGAAGATGTACTTCGACGGTGCTGCACGTCATGATGGAGCTGGGGCTGGTGTGGTTTTTGTAACTTCGGAAGGAGAGGTTTTCCCATATTCCTTCACGCTGACACAACATTGCTCTAATAATGTCGCAGAGTACCAAGCACTCATACTTGGCCTCGAAATGGAAGTCGACATGAAGCAATTACAGCTGCAAGTATATGGAGACTCTAAATTGGTAATTAATCAGCTTTTGGGTAGCTATGAGGTAAGGAAACCAGAGTTACAACCCTATCACAATTATGCACAGAAGTTAATAGGATGGCTTGGGGATGTAACCCTCCAGCATGTGCCGAGGAAGGAAAATAAGAAAGCTGATGCCTTAGCGGCTTTGGCGTCAACACTTACCTTGCCTGAACAGACACATGTTACTATCTGCCAAAAATGGGTAGTACCACCATTTGATGAAGGCATGGATGGTGAAAATGAACTTCAGCGTCTTGTTGCTGTTTCCGAGGCTGAGAAGGAAGACTGGAGGAAACCTATAATTGATTACCTCAGTCATGGAATCCTGCCAGAAAATCCGAGAAGAAGAAGCGAAATTCGTCGTAGAGCACCCCGTTTCCTTTACTACAAGGACACTCTATATAGAAGATCATTCGAGGGAGTACTTTTGCGATGTCTAGGAGATAATGAAACACTTCAAGCTCTGGAAGAAGCACACTCTGGGGTATGTGGATCACATCAGTCCGGGCCGAAGCTTCACTTCCATATAAAAAGGATAGGGTACTATTGGCCAACAATGGTGAAGGATTGCTTGGACCATGCTCGAAGATGCAAAGCTTGTCAGCTCCATGCAAACTTCATACATCAACCACCTGAAGTGTTGCACCCAACGGTCGCGTCTTGGCCATTTGATGCTTGGGGACTAGACATTGTTGGACCATTGTCGAAGTCTTCTGAAGGACACGTGTTCATATTAGCTGCAACTGATTACTTCTCAAAATGGGCAGAAGCTGTCGCTCTCAAGGAAGTAAAGAAGGAAAAGGTTGCAAACTTCATTCGAGTAAACATTATTTACCGCTTTGGTATCCCTCGTTATATAATAACGGATAATGGCAAGCCATTCGATAATAGACTGATGAATAAAATATGTGATCTCTTTGGCTTCAAGCAGCGCAAATCTTCCATATGCAATGTTGCCGCCAATGGCCTAGCCGAAGCATTCAACAAGACCTTGTGCAATTTGCTTAATAAGGTTGTTTCCAAATCCAAGCGAGATTGGCATAAAAGGATGGAAGAAGCTTTATGGGCGTATAGGACAACTCACCGCACACCAACGCGAGCAACTCCTTACTCGCTTGTTTATGGAGTTGAAGCTGTGTTGCCGCTGGAGCGTCAAATACCATCCTTGAGACTTGTTCTCCAAGAAGGGCTCACTGATGAAGAAAATGCTCGCTTACGTCTTGAAGAGTTGGAGGCTCTCGATGAGAAAAGACTCGAAGCTCAGCAAAGCCTTGAATGTTATCAAGCTCGTCTATCTCGTGCTTTCAATAAAAAGGTTCGCCCAAGATCTTTCCAGGTTGGTGATCAAGTCCTTGCAGTAAGAAGACCCATCATCACTTCCCATAAATCTGGGGGCAAGTTCACTGCAAAATGGGACGGACCGTATGTTGTGCAAGAAGTCTATTCAAGTGGTGCTTATAAGCTTATTGATGCTGAAGGAAAAAGACTCGGTCCCATTAACGGGAAATTCTTGAAGAAGTACTATCCTTGAAGTCGACATGCTCCTCAACGCACGAGCCTAAACTGCAAGTTGACCTGCTCCTCAACGCACGAGCCTAAACTGCAAGTTGACCCGCTCCTCGACGCATGAGCCTAAACTGCAAGTTGACACGCTCCTCGAAGCATGAGCTTAAACTGCAAATCACTACGCTCCTTTGATGCACGAGCATAAACTGCATAAAACTCCTGGCCCGCAAGAGTCTAAACTGTGCACGGCCTAAAAAAAAAAATATCCGCTAGGTTGAAAACCTCGAAAGAGGCGGCCTAGGCAAAAGTTAGGACTCAAAAAAAAAAAAAATCTTCTATGAACTACGTAATGACTTGATCCTCTTCATCGAGGTACGTAGGCAGCTTAGAGCTCAAATTCTAAGTCCAGTCGCCTAAAATAAAGAAAAGTTATATCCCTTGTCAAATTTCACATTGTTATTTATAGATCAAGTTTAAATTGTTAAAGCTTGCAACGTAGAGAGAAAGCGTGATTACCTGCCAGGGTGTTTCAAATTCTGAGTATTACTCTTCTTGGAAAACTTGAAAGACTCAACTTGAGCCTTCAAATTTGCCAAAGTCTTCAGGCTACCAAGTCTTCATCTTGGAGTCTTCGAATTCGTCAAGTATTCAAGTGTGAGCCTTCAAATTCGCCAAAGTCTTCAGGCTGGGATCTTCAAATTTTCCAAGTTTTCGAGTTGGAGTTTTTAGTCTTCAAGTTTGAGCCTTCAAATTCGCAAGTCTTCCAAGTCTTTAAGCTGGAATCTTCATATTCGCCAAGTTTTCAAGTTGGAGTTGGTCAAGTCTTCAAGTAGAATCTTCCTCGGAGCTGGAGTCTCTAAATCTGCCAAGTCTTCAAGTTAGAATCTTCAAATTTGCGAGTCTTTAAATTTGCAAGTCTTCTAGTTAGAGTCTTCAAATTTATCAAGTGTTCAAGTTAGAGTCTCCAAGTTTGCCAAGTCTTCGAGTGGGAGTCTACAAACTTCAAATTTTCCAAGTCTTCAAGTCGGAATCTTCATATTCGCCAAGTGTTCAAGCTGGAGTCTCCAAATTCTCCAAGTCTTCAAGCTGATGTCTTCAAATATATGTCAACTCTTCAAGTTGAGGTCTTCAAGTTTGTCAAGTCTTCAAGTGGGATCTTCAAATTTGACAATCTTTCAAGTTAAGGTTTTCGACTCTTCCAAGTTTGACAAGTCTACAGGTTGAAGTCTTCAAGTCCATCGGTCTTCAAGTCGATGTCATTTAGGTACGGAAAGTCTTTAAAGCCGAAGTACTTAATTTAAAGAGCCTTCGAGTTTATCGAGTCTTGGGATGAGGTTCTCATATTCGCCGGTCTTCAAGTTGCTCTTCCAAATGGCTTCTTCCATGGGATTGTCGTTGTTAAAGTGGGAGTGCGTTGCCACTCCAATCACCTTAAACTTGACTTTCCCACGAGTATCGCTCCAAATAAGTCTTCCATGGGATTGTCGTCGTTAAAGTGGGAGTGCGTTGCCACCCCAATCACCTTAAACTTCACGTTCCCATGAGTATCGCTCCCAAATAAGTCTTCCATGGGATTGTCGTCGTTAAAGTGGGAGTGCGTTGCCACCCCAATCACCTTGTACTTGACGTTCCCATGAGTATCGCTTCCAAATAAGTCTTCCATGGGATTGTCATCGTTAGAGTGGGAGTGCGTTGCCACTCCAATCACCTTAAACTTGACTTTACCACGAACATCGCTCCAATAAGTCTTCCATGGGATTGTCGTCGTTAAAGTGGGAGTGCGTTGCCACTCCAATCACCTTAAACTTGACTTTCCCACGAGTATCGCTCCAAATAAATCTTCCATGGGATTGTCGTTGTTAAAGTAAGGGTTGACTTCTTTAGAATCATCTTTTGACCTACATAAAAGAAAAAGAAGAGCAAAGAAAAAAAAATTACAAAAGGGAGAAAGTAGTTTTACCTGACAAGAGAAGAAGAAAATTCAAGATGCAGAAGTCCTCTTTTACTTGCTGGAAACAAAAAGGAAGAATGAATAAATAAAGTTACAAAAAAAAAAGGGGTGCAAGTTACGGAAAATAGGTGCGGAAAAAAAAAAGGAAAAAAGAAAAGAAAAAGAAAAAAAAAGGAAGAAAAAAAAAGGGATTTTCCAGAAAGTGTTAATTTCTATAGAATATTTCTCATACAACAATAAGGAGCATAAAAGAAGAAAAAATACTTGCCTCTGTGAAAGAAACACTCAACTTGTCTTCAGCCAATGAGTCAAACAATGAGCCCAAGCCTCTATTTATAAAGGACTAATGATGTAAAAGAGTTCTAATTTGATACAAATTTGAAGATCGTTATTGGAGTCTAAAAAGAAGTACAAACTGTAACCAAATTGAAATAGGAAGACCAAAGTGACAAATATAGAAAAGAAAAAAAAAAAAAAAAAAGGAAGGAAAAAGGCCACAGACGGTGGCGTGTGAATGTCGTACGTTTTTTGGGTAATTTGGACCAATAGCCACTTTTATGACTTCTAACTGGATGGTAGCCACTTTTCGTTTGCAAAGCTTGTTGACCAATAGCCATTTTTTATTTTTTTTTATTATTTTTGCTGTTAACTGGAAAATAGCTACTTTTGGCTCAACTTGCTTATCAAACAACTACTTTCTAGGCTGTTAATTGGGAATGATCAGATGACCAAAAAAAAAAAAAAAAATTACTTCAAGTCTAGTCTTCGGGTGCAAACAAATTAAACCCCGACAAGCCTTGAAGTAGGGGGCATTTGTACACATGTAAATTTTATTGGATTTAAATCCATGAAATAATATGTCTATATGTTAAATTCTAGACATATTAGTCCAAATAAGTGTTATGGGCTAATATAATTGGGCTAATTATTTAAATATAATAAAAGTCCAATCTTGAAAGGCTAGCCCAAATTAGCCTAAGGCCCAATGGATATAAGTTTTCCTAGAGGCCCAAAAATGTGCCACGTGGCAGGTGACGTAGCGCCAAGTCAAATAAAATAGCCAATTGGATCATGCCACACGTCAAATGATGTGGCAATCCAAGTCAAACCCCAAGACCAATAAAAATACGCCATGTGGACATGTGACATATTATGGCCAATAAAAAACGGCCTAGTCACTGCTTAAATCTGATTGGCCGGTCTACGGGCCAAGGCCCGTCAGGGTTTCTTGGTGGCTACTCCTCCCCATATCTATATAAAGGGGTCAAATCTCTCATTTGAGGGAGGAAGAAATCAGAAGCAAGAATCCATAACAAGAAGCAAGAAAGAGCTCGTGGATCAAAGCAAGAGATTTCTACAAAAGCTGCAAGCACTCAAATATTTCTCTACAAGTTCTAGAGATCAAGACGAAGATTCAAGATCAAGCTTCAAGCCCTTGAATCCAAGTTCAAGATTAAGACCAAGTTCAAGATAAAGCTCCAAGCTCTTGAACTCATCAAGTCAAGATCAAGATCAAATCCAAAGCCAAATCCAAATCCAAATCCAAACTTCAAGATCAAGCTCAAAAGCCCTTGAAGTTATAGTTTGAAAAGACGAATCAGAGGAATCATAGAGATTGTAACACTCATATTTTGATAAATAAAATATATTGTTGCAATATTTTCCTGTCTCGATATTTATTTTCTTGACGCGAATTTAGTTGTTACAAATTCTGCCCGGTGGGACAATCTCTACCTCTCATCTCAACTTTTCAACTCACGAAGTTCAGCAACACTGAGATGTGGCCTCACTGATTTGGGTTATAAAGAGAGTATTTTTACTTGGTGGACTGGCCACATTGAAGATAATTTTATTCTTAAAAGACTGTATTGGGTAAAAATCGTCACCTTCGGTCAGCACCTCGAGATGGTAGACCGAAGGCAAAACGAACTTATGCTCCGAAGAGAGGATTATTGATCTCGTGGTCAAACCACCGAAGCCAACGCCCTATGGCACGCCCGAAGGCAAGTTAGACCTTGGGCTCCGGGGACAAGCCATCCTACTCGAACAGCAAGGTCAAACGACCGAAGTCTTGTGACAAGGCTTCGGTTACCACCTCGGTTCCAGCGGCTTCGCAGCCCACTACTTCATCCCACTAACCCCTCCACGTTGCTGATCAGATCGTGGGAGAGACATTTGCTGATGGTGGAGAACGTGGGTCTGGTCCTTAGGCCTATAAATAGAAGCTCATTTTGCAATGTAGGCATCCAGAAATACATACCAAAACTCTGTCCAAATTTGTACTGAACATTTATATATTGAAAGCAAGTTGTTTTACGCATTTTTGTCTATTTCGCGTATTATTTATCGCTTTGATACAAAGATTTGCTTATATTCGAATCCAAATTCGATTTGTGTACCTAAAAACGATTTAGGCCCATACAAATTGGCGCCGTCTGTGGGGATATAAGCAATAACGCTTTGTTCCAAGGTTCGAAATCCGTTTTTCATCAAGAAATTTTTGACCCAACGCTATGGCTGATAACAACAATGGTGGTAACGGTGATCGGGTTGACGTTCCGACGAACCAACAATCCTTCACCCCAATGACAACCGAAGAATTTCAAATGTATGTTGTCACCACACTAAGAGCTCTCCAAAGTAAGCAGGATGAGCAGGCTAGTATCAACGCCGAGTTTCGCGCTTCGCTAGAAGTGCGAAACAGCGCCGCCCCAAACAGCACCCAGCCCTCGGCTCCTGGTGGAGGCACCCCGCCTTTCATTCCTCCGGGCGCGACAACAGGGGGACCTCACAACGGAGCCGCATCTGGGGGCTCGGGGAGTAATCCATCTTCAATGCCACACTTCGGGACGGTTCCCACCATGGCAGAAACAACGTCCTCGGTCGACGTTGAAAGAATGAGTAGAGAAATCGAGGCTCGCATCGAGGCGCGCATCGAAAAACGCCTCGAGCGCGTACCGGGGATAAGCAAGGAGGAAGATGATCTTGACATCGAGCAATATAGGGAACAGCCTAGCAGCGCCGGCTCCAACTCCCGTGGGTTTCAAACTCACATTCCTAAAAAAGTACGATGGGACAACTGATCCCAAGGAGCATGTTAGGGAATACATGTCCATGGTAAAGAGCAACGACTTGACGTCCACACAGCTCGAGTCCATGTTCTTAAAGAAGTTTGGCAGTTCGTTGGAAAAGGGTGCCCTTCGGTGGTATCTATGCTTGCCACCGGGGTCAATCTCCTCGTTCAAAGAACTATCCAGCGCCTTTGTCAAAGCTCACACCGGCGCGCAAAAGATCCTCCAGAGGAAGGAGGATATATGTGAAGTGAAACAGTGGCCCGACGAGCCCCTTAAAGAATTTCTCGAGCGATTCCACGCTGAGCGCATGGAATTGCCTCGGATGGATGACACCTTGGCCATCATGGCCTTTGAAAAGGGTATCAATAGCCGCAATTCTGGCGCTGCAGCTGAATTGCGTAAAGAATTGCAGCAGTATCAGGTCCTGACATGGGAAGATCTGCATAGACGCGCTTACTCCAAGATCAGATTGGAGGAAGCAGAATTCAAAAACCGAGGTTACAACTACAACAACCGAGGTGACACTTCGAACCGCGCCGACGCGCCGCGAAATAATTCAAAGGGGAGGTATGAGCCTTACACCTCGCCCAGGCAACATGTTAGTCAAAGGTTGGGAAACAACCCCGACAACTCGTACTCAACCACTCATATAAACCAAAGGCTCGGGGGGAAGGTTCAAGCCAACGTGAACCAAAAGAATCCCTCGAGCTCCGCTTCGATCCCAAGAAAGGATCTACCACGGATCCGGGATTACAACTTTAACATTTCGACCTCGGAGCTGGTCGACGTTGTCAAAGGGACAGCCGGGGTGAGGGTTCCCAAAGACATGAGAACCCCGGCAGACAAGAGAGATCACAATCTACGTTGCGAATTTCACGTAGATTATGGTCACAGAACCGAGGACTCCAAAGCTTTGCGCCTCGAGATAGCTCACCTACTGAAAAAAGGAGTCTTGGCTCAGTTCCTCACTGACAAGGGGAAAGAAAAATTTTCCAAAAATCGAAGTGAAGGACCACCTCGAGCTCCACCCCCTGAAAGAGTGGTGAACGTTATAACCGGGGGGTCAGAAGTAAACGGCGTAAACTTCGCCGCAGCTAAGAAGTTTGCTAAGCTCTCCATCACCATGGAGAAGAGGACCCGAGTAGGTGGCTCGGGCAAAGATATCGTCTTCGACGAGGATGACTGTGATGGGATGATGTTCCCCCACCACGATGCTCTAGTCATCATGCTTAGGATCAACGACTCCGATATCAAAAGAGTCTTGATCGACCCCGGCAGCTCAGTGAACATCATCAGCTACGGGGCCATTAAGCAAATGTGGCTAAAAGGGGAGATTATTCCCAAATCAACGGTGTTGGCTGGCTTCAACAATTCGACTGAGAAAACGTTGGGCGAAATCACCTTAAAGACGTTCGCCGAAGGAGTCACCAAGGAGACGCTGTTCCAAGTTATGCCCGAGGATCTGGCTTAGAATGTGATCCTCGGAAGGCCATGGATCCACGCCATGGAGGCCGTTCCCTCCACTTTACACCAAGTGATCAAATTCCCAACGCCTTGGGGAGTTCGATCAATTCGGGGGGAACAACGAGTAGCTAGGGAATGCTACTCGGTTGCATTAAAAAGTGGAGTCGCCCCGAGCGGGCCAAAAAAATAGCAACCAACGCAGCCGGGGTCGATCGAGGCAAGCCTCCAAAGTGAAATTGAAAAGATCCCGGCGTGCGTGCAAGAGCCTCGGAAGCAAAAGGCCGAGGACTCAACTATCGAAGAGCTGGATTCTTTCACTTTATCTAAGGAATTCCCGGAGAGGAAAGTACACATCGGCTCGGAGTTGGACCCCGAGTCGAAAGAAGCGATTATGGAAGTTTTAAGGTCCAACCATGACTGTTTTGCCTGGGCCCATTCAGACATGACGGGTATCGATCCGGAGATCATGACCCATAAACTGAATGTGGACCCAAAGTTTACCCCGGTAAAGCAGAAGAAAAGGCCACACGCCGGGGTAGAAAAGAAGGCGATCGAGGACGAAACCACCAAGCTGCAGGAGAATGGTTTCATTAGAGAAGTGAAATACCCCGAGTGGCTAGCCAATGTTGTGGTCGTGCCGAAAAAGAATGGCAAGTGGAGAATGTGCGTTGACTACACCGATTTGAACAAAGCTTGCCCCAAAGATTCTTATCCATTGCCTCAGATAGATAGGTTAATAGACTCCACGGCTGGACACAAACTATTAACCTTCTTGGATGCGTACTCGGGCTATAATCAAATCCTCATGGACCCGAAGGACGAAGAAAAGACCTCGTTCATCACTGACCGAGGTACCTTTTGCTACAAAGTGATGCCCTTCGGTTTGAAGAACGCCGGGGCGACTTACCAAAGGTTGGTATGTCGCATGTTCAAGGAATACATCGGGAAGTCTATGGAAGTCTACATAGACGACATGCTCATCAAATCGATCCGAATGGAGGATCATTTGAATCATCTGAGGGAAGCTTTTGCTGTGTTGAGACAATACGGTATGAAATTGAACCCTGAGAAGTGCGCCTTCGGCGTGGGATCGGGCAAGTTTTTGGGATTTATTGTCTCCGAGCGGGGAATCGAAGCTAACCCAGATAAAATCAGAGCAATTGAGGAAATCCCCGAAGAGCTTACCGGGGTAAAAGAAGTTCAACGCTTGACTGGCCGAATCGCTGCCTTGAGTCGCTTTATCTCAAAGTACTCGGAGCGGTGCCATAAATTCTTCTCCGTCTTGAGAAAAAACAACCACTTCGAATGGACACCGGAGTGTAAACAAGCGTTGAAAGACTTGAAACAATATTTGGCTAACGCACCGTTGCTTGCCAAGCCAAAAGAAGGGGAAACATTGCTTGTCTATTTGGCAGTGTCCGAGGTGTCGGTGAGTGCTGTGCTGGTTCGGGAAGAAGATGGCAAGCAGCAGCCCATCTATTATGTGAGCAAGACACTCCTTGATGCTGAAACCAGGTACCCACACTTGGAAAAATTAGCACTCGCTTTACTCATTACTGCTCGGAAACTACGGCCCTATTTTCAATGTCACCCAATAGCGGTAGTTTCAACCTTCCCCTTGAGAAATATATTGCACAAGCCTGAGTTATCGGGGAGGTTATCCAAATGGGCGGTTGAGCTAAGCGAATATGACATCACTTATCAACCTCGAACTGCCATCAAATCTCAAGTCTTGGCAGACTTCGTGGCTGATTTCAGCATTGGGATACTGCCCGAGGCGGAAAAAGAAAGCTCCGAGGCAAAGGGATCCCCTTCGGGGCTGTGGGTACTGCACACCGATGGGGCAACGAATTCAAAAGGCTCGGGTTTAGGCATTGTGTTGAGGACACCCACCGGGGAGAAGATTAGGCATTCAGTTCGATTCAAAAAGGTCACCAACAACGAAGCAGAATACGAAGCGGCTCTAGCGGGCTTAGAGCTAGCTAAAGAAATGGGGGTTGATAGAATCGAATTAAGATGTGACTCATAATTGGTGGTCAACTAGATCCGCGGTGATTACACGGCTCGAGAGCCCAGAATGCAGCTATACTTGGATCGGGCACAGAGAGTCCTAGCCCAATTCCAAGAATGGAGTGTCAAACAAGTACCTCGGGAAGAAAACACCGAGGCTGATGCCTTGGCGAATCTTGGTTCGGCCATTGATGAAGCTCACTCGGGGACTGACTCGGTGGTTCGGTTGCTGTCCGCCCAAATGAGAGAGATGAAGTTACAAGTCAATTCGGTCGACAATCGATGGGATTGGCGAAGTAAGTTCATCTCCTACTTCGACTCGGGGACTGTTCCCCAAGATAAGAAAGAAGCGAAAAAGCTAAGGACCCAAGCGGCCTCGTATCACATGATCGAAGGCAATTTATACAAGAGGTTGTACTGCGGCCCGATGGCCAAATGCTTGGGCCCCGATGAGGCGAGGTACGTGATGGCCGAAGTACATGAAGGCGAGTGTGGAAATCACTCGGGGGGAAAATCGTTGGTGCGTAAATTGTTAAGAGCTGGGTATTATTGGCCCACCATTAGCGCCGATGTGAAGGCCTTCGTGCAAAAGTGTGACAAGTGCCAGCGCCATGGGCAAATGATCCACCAACAGGCCGAGCCTCTACACTCGGTGGTATCACCATGGCCCTTCATGAAATGGGGAATGGACGTTGTCGGACCACTACCCAAGGGAAAAGGTGGTGTTCGGTTCATCTTGGTGTTGACTGATTACTTCACAAAATGGGTGGAAGCCGCAGCTCTCACCGAGGTAAAACAGAAGCAGGTAATCGACTTCATCAAAAAGAATATCATCTACCGGTTCGGCGTCCCAAAAGAAATCGCTTGCGACAATGGCAAACAATTCATGGGGGCGGCTATCACTGACTTTTTTAAACAATGGGGAATCAAAAGGATAGCCTCGACTCCCTACCATCCAAGTGCTAATGGCCAGGCCGAATCTTCAAACAGGATCATAATTGAGAATTTGAAGAAGCGACTCGATGAGAAGAAAGGCCCCTGGCCCGAGGAGTTGCCCGGGGTTCTGTGGGCCATGCGAACAACGGAGAAGAACAGCACCGGTGAAACCCCTTTTTCATTAGCCTATGGCATGGATTCTCTCATCCCAGTAGAAGTGGGCGAACCGAGCCTTCGGTATGCTCACACAACCGAAGATGCCAATCAAGAGGCGATGCGCATTGAGCTAGACTTGCTCGAAGAAAAGAGGGAATTAGCTTTGATTCGGCTTGTTGCCCAAAAAAGACAGATCGAAGCGTACCTCAACAGGAAAGCTAAATTTAGGGACTTCAAGGTGGGAGATTATGTATTGAAAACTGTGAATCAGTCAACAAAGGAGGACAACGGGGGGAAGCTCATCGCAAATTTGGAAGGGCCCTACAGGGTCAAAGCAATCGTTGGAAAAGGCTCTTATCAAATCGAGTCTCTTCAAGGCGAACCCGAACCGCTGAACTGGAACATCTCTCATCTGAAGCGATACTACTTTTAGCCAAGGTAAATACCCTTCAATTCTATCAATTAAACAGCCCCGAGCCGAACAACGCTCCCATGGCATTGATAAACAATGTACTAACTCACTCCTCGTTCAGGAAGCAAACCGAACCGATTCCAGTGCTTGGATCCTCATCGAGATTCACAACCGAACACTGGGGGGAGTGAGAAGGGTTGACACCGAGGTCGACATCGAGCCTCCCAACCGATGCTTATCTATCCGACAACCGGGGACTGCTGCCCGAGGACTAGATTTAGTACATTGTAAATTAGCCCGATAGCGGCATGTTTTAGTTTGAAGTTCGTTTTTTACCCAAGGTCCGTCCCGACTTGGTTTTATGTACATAGCCTTTTGGCTCGTTGATATTAATAAAGCGACTTCGGGTACTCTCATTCTATCCATGTGTTATTACTTGAGCCGCGCAACGCATCGACTCGAGGACGAGACGTCGTCCTAAGTTCGCACCGGTCAAATTTTGCTTAAAATCTTGCAAGCATATCATTTATTTTCAAAAGTGTTTGATACACATGTAAAACAAACACGCAAAATTCACAAAGCGATCTTTCATTAAATGCCCGAAGGCTGAAGTTATATACATCCAAAAATGACCCGAAGGTCAAACATAAGTACAAAGCCCGAAGGCCAGCATCCAAAAAAGGCACGAAGGCCCATAAAACTAAAGCAAAAATCTACAAAGTATGAAGGCTACGCCCCGCCGGCATCCCCACTGCCCTCCTCGGCACTATCACCTTCATCATCGGATCCTTCACTCGAAGGGAGCTCATCTACAATCCTTTGAGCCTCGGCAGCCGCCTCCCTCGCTCTAACAGTCTCATCTACGAGCACTATCTCCCCAGCTTGGACCTGTTCGAGCGCGCTGAGCCTGGTCTTGACAACGGCCCACGTTTCTTCGAACTTCGCCCTTGTGGCCCTAACCTCGGCCCGCTCATTGAGATAAGCTATCCTGTCCTCGAGCTTGGATACTTTGTTCCGAAGGGCAGGCACCTCATCTACCTGGCTCTGCAGCTCAAGGAGTTTGGAATTATACTCGCCAAGCTTGCTGCGATATTTCTCCCCCGCCTCCAGCGCCTCGGATTTTGCTCTAAATAGCTCTGCGTCAAGGCGAGCGTTCTCAAGACTTAACCGCGAACGCTCGGCGGTAAACTCTCTCGTTGCAGCCTGAACACGAGCCTCGGCAGAATCCTCAGCTGCCCGAAGATCTGCTTCGATTTTCGCCAAAGCCTCGTTGGAGCGCTCAAGCTCATCATTCAAAATTGCAAACCGAGCCTCCAGTTCAGCAACCTGCCCTTTGAGGACCTTTTTCTGGCCATCCCAAGCAGCGACAGCAGCTTGTAGCTCAGTAGCTCGATCGCGCTCGAGGTGAACGGCCCGCAATGAAAGAACCAAACTCTGCATTCGAAGCGCGATGTCAGAATCTACAAAACAACGGAGCTATGCAGAATATGAACTGAAACTTACCCGAAGAGCTGAAGCAGCTGAAACGCCCATCAAGCTCATAGGATTAAGATTGCGAAGGGCGTGAGCTTCGGCGGGGCCGAGTAAACCATCAAGGGACATGATATCCTCCTTGGTGGCATCTAACAGGTTAGCGTCGGGGTATATCTCCAAGGCCCGAGCTGCGACATTGGTTGGCTTCTACGACCCCCTGGAGGCTTTGACCATGCCTTTAATCAAACCCTCGCCCATTTTAGCCTTGCCCTTGCGCTTCTCAGCCTCTCGATCAGACTCTTCCACCTGTATGACCTCGGTCGGTCCACACACTTCAGCCCTTGCCTCGGGAACAGGCTCGGAAGTGAAATCTGGTCTATCCTCGGGAACTGGAGGGGGAAGCTCTTCATCACTAGGCTCGTCAATCAGTCCCCGGCGCGTAGTGACCAAAACCTCAGCAGCGGGGACTGTAGCCTCTTCGACTCGAGGACCCTTTGCCTTGGTCGCTCGCTTCGAAGTCGCCCTTTTTCTCTTCGCACCTGGGGAAGGGAGAGGAGCAACTCGCTTAGCATAAGTGTAAGCGGCGTTGGAAACACAAGAAAACCTACCCAAGAAAATTTCACCTTGAGAGGTCCCTTGGCTCGAGGAGGCTTTGGCTTTCTTCTCCTCAATCATCCTCTTCGCCAAATCAGCCATCTTGGCGACCCCTTTGGTGACATCCGTCACCAACCTCGCGTCCCTCTTCGTTTTCTTGCTTCCCCTCTCCTCCTCTCTGCCTTCGGCCTCCACTTCGGCTTCATCTTCATCCTCGATCTCCCTCATGGCCTTGCTGGGAAGACCTATACAAGCGAATAGAAAGAAAGAGAGTCAAATAGACGCTAAGTGAGCTAAGCACCCCGAAGTCACCAGCAACTCACCGTGCCTCTTGCACGCCCACCGGTTTTCTTCCAAACCGGCTAGCACCATCCACTGCCGCTCGGGGCGCAATTTCACCTTCATAGTCTTGGCGGCCCACTCGAGTAGATCCTTCGGCGGGTTGATTGGGACCTTTTGCAGCTGCAAGCCGAGGATAACAAGATAAGCAATGGTCACAACATAAAAACCGAAGGGAAAACGAAAGCAAACACTTACGCTGAGCGTTCCACGCTTCGGGGAAGCCTGGCTCTGCCGACAGTAGCTTCGTAGGAATGAGCACGAACCGATCGTTCCATCCGTGGTCCCCGTGGTCCTCACTCTTGCTCAAAATCGCGTATGAGCCCCGGGGCAAGAGAGCGACCACCCCAGCCTTGTGGAAGTAGGGATAGTAGAGGGAAATTAAATGTTGAAAGGTGAAAGGCAATCCGGCCCTGCTACTCAAATACTCGAGGGCTTGAACCACCCTCCAAACCCCCGGCCCAAGTTGGGCTAGGCAAAGATTGTAGGACCTGCAAAATACATCTATGATGGGATGTACTGGCAGGTCGAACCCGATGGTAAAAGGATAAGTGAAAACCGAAGAGTATCCCTCCACGTGCGTTGACACCGCCGAGCCTGGCGCCGGAAGTCTAATATCCACCTCGGGGCCCCAGCGGCAGTCAGCTCGAACCGCTTCAACTCTTTCCTCGGTTATGATGCTCGAGGTGACATGAACGGGGATGTTCCTTTTCTTCCCTTTCTGAGCATCTGATTGGGCATGAACCTTTAGATCCTTGTCATTATTAAAGCTCGAGGGGATAACCAGCCGAGGATCAATTTCCACCTCGAGTTGGATTTTCCTCTTGGACTTCCTCGAAGGGCCAACCTCTGCCTCCCCCTTCGAGCCACTAACTTCACTCCCTCCTACCGAGCCTCCCACCCCCTTGACGCTGGTGGCGTCATCTCCCTCGACGTCCTCTCCTTCGACGTCATCCACCACGTCAGGATCCATATATTCGCTGACCTCAGCCGTGCCGCGGCCGGCCTTGCGTCGCGGGGGGGTGGGAGCGGCAGACGTAGCTTCACCACCGTCACCTGCCACCACCTGCGAAGGTGGCAGAGGAGCAGTGGCTTCTTCATTCATTACCATGGCGGCAAAGCGCTCCGCTCGTTCGCCGGAATCACTCGAACCACGTCCTGAGTTAGTAGCAGACATGACGGAAGTCAGTAATGGAAGCTAAAAGGGTCTTTCTTTTCCGTGAACGTGAAAGAGGTAGCGGCATAAATGGCAATTGGGAAAGCTCTCTGTCGATTCTTCTCTCAAGTTGAAATATAGAGTGAAGAAGAAAGGGGTCAAAGTGAGGTATTTATAGTGTGTCTTGCACACGTGCAAGTGGGAGTCCAATGATGACTAAAACATTGGAGAAAGCGAAAAGACGGCGTGACCGTTAAGAGACCTATCACGAGCCGCCACGTAACGCGGAACAAAGACCCTACAGATACGCGAATTTTGAAATTCGTGGATAGGGCTTTGCCACGTCAACCTCCCGCTTAAATTCATTCCACTCCTCGGTGACTTCGGCGTCTACCGAGGAGTGGGGGGACTATCTGTATTGGGTAAAAATCGTCACCTTCGGTCAGCACCTCGAGATGGTAGACCGAAGGCAAAACGAGCTGATGCTCCGAAGAGAGGATTATCGATCTCGTGGTCAAACCACCGAAGCCAACGCCCTATGGCACGCCCGAAGGCAAGTTAGACCTTGGGCTCCGGGGACAAGCCATCCTACTCGAACAGCAAGGTCAAACGACCGAAGTCTTGTGACAAGGCTTCGGTTACCACCTCGGTTCCAGCAGCTTCGCAGCCCACTACTTCATCCCACTAACCCCTCCACGTTGCTGATCAGATCGTGGGAGAGACATTTGCTGATGGTGGAGAACGTGGGTCTGGTCCTTAGGCCTATAAATAGAAGCTCATTTTGCAATGTAGGCATCCAGAAATACATACCAAAACTCTGTCCAAATTTGTACTGAACATTTATATATTGAAAGCAAGTTGTTTTACGCATTTTTGTCTATTTCGCGCATTATTTATCGCTTTGATACAAAGATTTGCTTATATTCGAATCCAAATTCGATTTGTGTACCTAAAAACGATTTAGGCCCATACAAATTGAAGGGTTGACACCGAGGTCGACATCGAGCCTCCCAACCGATGCTTATCTATCCGACAACCGGGGACTGCTGCCCGAGGACTAGATTTAGTACATTGTAAATTAGCCCGATAGCGGCATGTTTTAGTTTGAAGTTCGTTTTTTACCCAAGGTCCGTCCCGACTTGGTTTTATGTACATAGCCTTTTGGCTCGTTGATATTAATAAAGCGACTTCGGGTACTCTCATTCTATCCATGTGTTATTACTTGAGCCGCGCAACGCATCGACTCTAGGACGAGACGTCGTCCTAAGTTCGCACCGGTCAAATTTTGCTTAAAATCTTGCAAGCATATCATTTATTTTCAAAAGTGTTCGATACACATGAAAAACAAACACGCAAAATTCACAAAGCGATCTTTCATTAAAAGCCCGAAGGCTGAAGTTATATACATCCAAAAATGAACCGAAGGTCAAACATAAGTACAAAGCCCGAAGGCCAGCATCCAAAAAAGGCACGAAGGCCCATAAAACTAAAGCAAAAATCTACAAAGTATGAAGGCTACGCCCCGCCGGCATCCCCACTGCCCTCCTCGGCACTATCACCTTCATCATCGGATCCTTCACTCGAAGGGAGCTCATCTACAATCCTTTGAGCCTCGGCAGCCGCCTCCCTCGCTCTAACAATCTCATCTACGAGCACTATCTCCCCAGCTTGGACCTGTTCGAGCGCGCTGAGCCTGGTCTTGACAATGGCCCACGTTTCTTCGAACTTCGCCCTTGTGGCCCTAACCTCGGCCCGCTCATTGAGATAAGCTATCCTGTCCTCGAGCTTGGATACTTTGTTCCGAAGGGCAGGCACCTCATCTACCTGGCTCTGCAGCTCAAGGAGTTTGGCATTATACTCGCCAAGCTTGCTGCGATATTTCTCCCCCGCCTCCAGCGCCTCGGATTTTGCTCTAAATAGCTCTGCGTCAAGGCGAGCGTTCTCAAGACTTAACCGCGAACGCTCGGCGGTAAACTCTCTCGTTGCAGCCTGAACACGAGCCTCGGCAGAATCCTCAGCTGCCCGAAGATCTGCTTCGGTTTTCGCCAAAGCCTCGTTGGAGCGCTCAAGCTCATCATTCAAAATTGCAAACCGAGCCTCCAGTTCAGCAACCTGCCCTTTGAGGACCTTTTTCTGGCCATCCCAAGCAGCGACAGCAGCTTGTAGCTCAGTAGCTCGATCGCGCTCGAGGTGAACGGCCCGCAATGAAAGAACCAAACTCTGCATTCGAAGCGCGATGTCAGAATCTACAAAACAACGGAGCTATGCAGAATATGAACTGAAACTTACCCGAAGAGCTGAAGCAGCTGAAACGCCCATCAAGCTCATAGGATTAAGATTGCGAAGGGCGTGAGCTTCGGCGGGGCCGAGTAAACCATCAAGGGACATGATATCCTCCTTGGTGGCATCTAACAGGTTAGCGTCGGGGTATATCTCCAAGGCCCGAGCTGCGACATTGGTTGGCTTCTACGACCCCCTGGAGGCTTTGACCATGCCTTTAATCAAACCCTCGCCCATTTTAGCCTTGCCCTTGCGCTTCTCAGCCTCTCGATCAGACTCTTCCACCTGTATGACCTCGGTCGGTCCACGCACTTCAGCCCTTGCCTCGGGAACAGGCTCGAAAGTGAAATCTGGTCTCTCCTCGGGAACTGGAGGGGGAAGCTCTTCATCACTAGGCTCGTCAATCAGTCCCCGGCGCGTAGTGACCAAAACCTCAGCAGCGGGGACTGTAGCCTCTTCGACTCGAGGACCCTTTGCCTTGGTCGCTCGCTTCGAAGTCGCCCTTTTTCTCTTCGCACCTGGGGAAGGGAGAGGAGCAACTCGCTTAGCATAAGTGTAAGCGGCGTTGGAAACACAAGAAAACCTACCCAAGAAAATTTCACCTTGAGAGGTCCCTTGGCTCGAGGAGGCTTTGGCTTTCTTCTCCTCAATCATCCTCTTCGCCAAATCAGCCATCTTGGCGACCCCTTTGGTGACATCCGTCACCAACCTCGCGTCCCTCTTCGTTTTCTTGCTTCCCCTCTCCTCCTCTCTGCCTTCGGCCTCCACTTCGGCTTCATCTTCATCCTCGATCTCCCTCATGGCCTTGCTGGGAAGACCTATACAAGCGAATAGAAAGAAAGAGAGTCAAATAGACGCTAAGTGAGCTAAGCACCCCGAAGTCACCAGCAACTCACCGTGCCTCTTGCACGCCCACCGGTTTTCTTCCAAACCGGCTAGCACCATCCACTGCCGCTCGGGGCGCAATTTCACCTTCATAGTCTTGGCGGCCCACTCGAGTAGATCCTTCGGTGGGTTGATTGGGACCTTTGCAGCTGCAAGCCGAGGATAACAAGATAAGCAATGGTCACAACATAAAAACCGAAGGGAAAATGAAAGCAAACACTTACGCTGAGCGTTCCACGCTTCGGGGAAGCCTGGCTCTGCTGACAGTAGCTTCGTAGGAATGAGCACGAACCGATCGTTCCATCCGCGGTCCCCGTGGTCCTCACTCTTGCTCAAAATCGCGTATGAGCCCCGGGGCAAGAGAGCGACCACCCCAGCCTTGTGGAAGTAGGGATAGTAGAGGGAAATTAAATGTTGAAAGGTGAAAGGCAATCCGGCCCTGCTACTCAAATACTCGAGGGCTTGAACCACCCTCTAAACCCCGGGCCCAAGTTGGGCTAGGCAAAAATTGTAGGACCTGCAAAATACATCTATGATGGGATGTACTGGCAGGTCGAACCCGATGGTAAAAGGATAAGTGAAAACCGAAGAGTATCCCTCCACGTGCGTTGACACCACCGAGCCTGGCGCCGGAAGTCTAATATCCACCTCGGGGCCCCAGCGGCAGTCAGCTCGAACCGCTTCAACTCTTTTCTCGGTTATGATGCTCGAGGTGACATGAACGGGGATGTTCCTTTTCTTTCCTTTCTGAGCATCTGATTGGGCATGGACCTTTAGATCCTTGTCATTATTAAAGCTCGAGGGGATAACCAGCCGAGGATCAATTTCCACCTCGAGTGGGATTTTCCTCTTGGACTTCCTCGAAGGGCCAACCTCTGCCTCCCCCTTCGAGCCACTAACTTCACTCCCTCCTACCGAGCCTCCCACCCCCTTGACGCTGGTGGCGTCATCTCCCTCGACGTCCTCTCCTTCGACGTCATCCACCACGTCAGGATCCATATATTCGCTGACCTCAGCCGTGCCGCGGCCGGCCTTGCGTCGCGGGGGGGTGGGAGCGGCAGACGTAGCTTCACCACCGTCACCTGCCACCACCTGCGAAGGTGGCAGAGGAGCAGTGGCTTCTTCATTCATTACCATGGCGGCAAAGCGCTCCGCTCGTTCGCCGGAATCACTCGAACCACGTCCTGAGTTAGTAGCAGACATGACGGAAGTCAGTAATGGAAGCTAAAAGGGTCTTTCTTTTCCGTGAACGTGAAAGAGGTAGCGGCAGAAATGGCAATTGGGAAAGCTCTCTGTCGATTCTTCTCTCAAGTTGAAATATAGAGTGAAGAAGAAAGGGGTCAAAGTGAGGTATTTATAGTGTGTCTTGCACACGTGCAAGTGGGAGTCCAATGATGACTAAAACATTGGAGAAAGCGAAAAGACGGCGTGACCGTTAAGAGACCTATCACGAGCCGCCACGTAACGCGGAACAAAGACCCTACAGATACGCGACTTTTGAAATTCGTGGATAGGGCTTTGCCACGTCAACCTCCCGCTTAAATTCATTCCACTCCTCGGTGACTTCGGCGTCTACCGAGGAGTGGGGGGACTATCTGTATTGGGTAAAAATCGTCACCTTCGGTCAGCACCTCGAGATGGTAGACCGAAGGCAAAATGAGCTGATGCTCCGAAGAGAGGATTATCGATCTCGTGGTCAAACCACCGAAGCCAACGCCCTATGGCACGCCCGAAGGCAAGTTAGACCTTGGGCTCCGGGGACAAGCCATCCTACTCGAACAGCAAGGTCAAACGACTGAAGTCTTGTGACAAGGCTTCGGTTACCACCTCGGTTCCAGCGGCTTCGCAGCCTACTTCATCCCACTAACCCCTCCACGTTGCTGATCAGATCGTGGGAGAGACATTTGCTGATGGTGGAGAACGTGGGTCTGGTCCTTAGGCCTATAAATAGAAGCTCATTTTGCAATGTAGGCATCCAGAAATACATACCAAAACTCTGTCCAAATTTGTACTGAACATTTATATATTGAAAGCAAGTTGTTTTACGCATTTTTGTCTATTTCGCGCATTATTTATCGCTTTGATACAAAGATTTGCTTATATTCGAATCCAAATTCGATTTGTGTACCTAAAAACGATTTAGGCCCATACAAAGACTTTATAGATGTTTTGGTAATGCGGAGCTTGGAACATTTATCTCGTACTGGGTCTCATCATTCCCCTCTATCCATTTCTCGTTTTTCAGATTCATCTCCAATTATCAAGCCGCTCAAGTTTCTTAATTTTTGGGTGACGCATGATTCATTTTTGGATATTGTTCACGCTAACTGAAATATTGATTGTGAAGGAGACCTGTTTATAATGTACCACAGAAATTGAAAAAGGTAAAGCGTGCCTTGCCATGGTGGATTAAAATGGCTTATGGTCATATTTTTCAGCGTATTTCTTCACTAGAGGATATCGAAGCTCATGAGTTAAAACTTGAAGAGGACCCAAAGGCTTTGCAAGTTTGGGGCATTCAAGTTGATGCTACAAGTTCCCTATGCAATAGATCGAGACGAGGAAAACATCATTCATATTCTTTTGCAATGTCCCGTGGCTATTGCTTTTTTGGGGTGACATTGGTCTTATCCATCAGTATCTCCTGGACCTCCTTGATCTAATTCGTGCACCATAAATATTCGGTGATACCCTCGTCATTCGGGCTTATTTAAACTCAAACCTGGCTATTACACGCGAAGCAACAATAGTGGTGGAATCGGGGCTGTAATTAGAAATGCACAAGGAAAATGGATGATCATTGGCTTCTCAAAAGGCATAAGGATTTACAATCGCTCATATGCGGAGCTTCTAGCCCTAAAAACTTCAGTTAGTAAATGTTCAAAGCCTCACCTCTTTGGAAATAGAAACTGATTCCGCAGAGGTCCTAAAACTATTATAAACTGATCAACCTCGACACACTAACTTAACACTTGATTACAGGTGCTTGTTGAAGAAACTGGGGATTCAGATAGTGCGATATAGTATCAGAGATGGCAACAAAGTAGCGCAGGTACTAGTAATGCAAGGATCTAAGCAAGTGTATGTCCAGTGTCTATCATCTTTTGTACCCCCTCCAAACATTGTCAGAACTTTAGTTCAACGGATAAACAGGGTTTAGTAGCTAATAGTAGGATAGTTCCTATCAATGTTTTTAATAAGTTAGCAAGTCTAGTGAATTTTTATTAACTGTGTTCGTGTCATGCAATATCCTCTTAGTATTGATAATATTTTCCCTATTATAAAAAATAAAAAATCAAAAACCTCCAATACTCCCTCTCAAATTGGATGTATTGAAAACATTCGATAATCTGTACAACAAATTGGATGTATTGAAAACATTCGATAATCTGTACAACAAGTATCCATGCTGCAGTTTGTGTAGCCCTTTGGTTAATGTATCTGCCAGCTCATCGTGTGTGTTGACATAGAGAGTTCTCATTAAACCTTGTGAATTATTTCTATAATGATATGAGTTCTTTTTAGGAAAACTAGTTAAACAACTATCTGGATGGCAGCCTTGCTAATCCTAGCTAGCTCGTTGAATATTTTTGTAACCAAAACTATCTCAGCGTTGGAGCGCTCAACGACAAACAACCAATAACATGCATCCCGGTGCACAAACCATCCTGCATTTACGCAAGGTTTAGGGAAGAGTCGTACCCTGAGGGTGTATTGTATGCAGCCTATTCTGATACAAGCATTAATGGGTGTTTCCATGGTTTGAACCCATGATCTTTAGGTCACACGAAGACAACTTTACCACATGTTCCACGGCTCCCCTTCACGACGAAAAGCCTATGTTTGCAATATTTTAGAAGAATAGCCAAATCACTCAAACTTCAAGGAAATTCATGAATTTCAATTCAAAATCCCATAACAAAAATCCTAGAGTTAGAAGTGAAAATTTTTTAATTTCAGGAAAAAATACTAGCATCTTTGTTCAGGATCTTCCACTTCAAACTCCCGAATTTTGTCAATAGACTTTTAACGAAAATCCAAGCAAAAAAACGAAGAGGATGTTTGGCCATAAAAATATTTCTTTTGTTTTTCATAAAAAAAATTTCAAAAACTTGTTCGTCCATAAACAAGTGTAAGTTTTTGGGGGGTTTTCTCAAAGTGATTTTTCGATAACGAAAAAGTGGTTTCGGTCACTTTTTGCACAAAAAGGACAGTCTGGTACTCAAGTAGGATTATTTTAAAAAAAATATTTTTCTCCGCTCACACATCTTCAACTATTTTACAAATAAAATATATGTCCTAACACAATTTTAACTTATAAAATTAAAAAAAAAAATCAACTAAACTTTAAAAACTCTTTTTAAAAAAATATTTGATATCATGTGGCCAAACTTATTAAAGTTGCGTTTGGACATATAATTTAATTGAAAAAAAGTTGAAATTTTGTGAGTAGAAAACTTAAAAAACTAGTTTAACTCACTTCTTAAAGCTGGAAAAACTCATCTTAAAAAACTATCTTGAAACTGCCAAATTGCATAAACAAACACTGTCTCCAGAATAAAATTTGAAAAAATATCTCCAAAAACTATGTCCAAATGGGAGTTAAGTTTCAGCTGACTCTGCTTATATCCAACACTTCTATAAATACTGACTATCAGTCTATTTGTGCTATAGAAGATGGCTACCCAGCTTAGATGTTCATGCAACCATTTCTACACGCAAATATAAGGAGATTAGGTGAGATGAAGTATTAGGATTTACATTTTTTAAAAGATACCGAGATGAGAGAGTTGGCTGGGTGGAACTATGTCAGTACAGTTAACAAGTCAGCAGCAGTTAGGCATTCCTATGTGGGAAATTTCACTGCTCCTGACAGCCTCAATCTTATAATTTCGTAGGCCTTAACATGTATTTGCAATTTAAATTTTTTACCTTTCCTTTTTGTTCCATTTTCACTTTTGTAGTTTCTTGTGAATTAGCCCTAACTGAGTGGGTTTGTTACCATAGAAGCAATAAGTATGCATGTTTTTACTATAATACCAACATTTTTAAGTCATTTGAAACTAATCCTTTTCTTGTTTTGATTAGGAAATGTACACAACTCGAGATTTATTTGATTTGAATAAGTCTTTTTTACGCATAATTCGACTCTACATTATCCAATCTTAATGTCTATTTTTAGTATTATCTTAATAAGCTTGTAATTGAAGGTTTATAGTTTTTTCTTTTGATTTTAGGATAAACAAAACAAAAAAGATGATGAGAAAGTATATGAAGAAGTTCAACATATTGTCTCTATGATGTAGAGTGAAGGACAAAGACAAAAGGCAATATTCGAGCTGACTTTTTTATTCTTCATAAAAGAAAATGATACAGAATTTTTAGAAAACGACAACAATAACATATTCAGTGTAATTACCTAGTATATAATTGGTATAAGATGTAGTCATGTGTTTGCTATACATTACCTTTGATTTTGTTGTAAAAAATATATTTACTAAGATGAAAATTTAAGTTGTTTAATTCGATGTTTTAAAATATGTCTATAAAGAAAAACATAAGAAATTGAGGTTAAAAAAAAATTAAAACTTAAAATGAGATTTACCACATTTTAATGTCATTATACATCAAAATAATTAATAATATTTTACTTATCAATTGAAATGTCAACAATAAATAAAAAAATTATGAGTTTTTAAAGATGAGATAATAGCTTAAGAGCCCCTTATACTTGGCACCATTTTTTCTATGTATGCCAGATCTTTACATAGTTCTAATTACTTTCTAGACTTGGTACTTCTATAATCGTGACCTTAAAGTGCCAAGGCAGTTCGAAGTGACTCTGAGCTGAGTGCTGGGAAGCCCTAAAATGCCACATCAAATATAAAATAAAATATATAATAGTATTGCGGTATTTTGTAAGAGGTATTTTATTGGTATTTTTGTGAAAATAAGTCGCTAGCCTTTTATATCATATACGTGTTATTAGAACTAAACTATTTCAATAGTATTTGATATGTGGTTAAAATACCACACATTACATACTTATACTTGAGCTTTTATTGTGTTAAATTGGTGAAATAAGTGCACTTATCATGGTTTTGTTGCATTATCTAGGTTCTATTATTTTGGTTGCTTGACTTTTGTGCTCATGACACTTAAGTTACACATCTACTTTGCTAATTAAAGACTCGGGAGAGATTAATTAGCGTAGAATAGTGAAGCTAGTGAGGATTTGAGTTGATAGGCTATTTCATAGACTAACTCATCTAAAAGAAGTTACGCTCGGAAGAGGTCTTCTTTCCTCTGGTAATGGGTAGTGCTTTGCAAGCTCAACCATAACTTTGACGAGCGCCGTTGAGGTAAATCCCTTCTAGGCCGAAAGGATTCTAGGGATTACATTAGAACGACTCGGCCATAATATATAAACCCCGTGCTATAATTGCATTCTAGGCTCAAAACTTATCTTCCTTGGTTATGAGAAGGCCATTGATCACCTTTACTTGCTTTTCTAGTGTAGTTTGTAGGTGTTAATATCATTCAACCACCTTGTTATCCTAGTTTGGCTTAGTCAAATAGGTTTAGTTCCTCCACTACTTTGATCGCATCACTTTGTTCTTGGTGGATTCGACCCCGACTCCTAGTTGGGTAAATTATATTGCGATGACCGTTCATACCTCAAGCCGAGGTGTGTGTTGAGCGTTGTCAAAATTGGCGCCGTTGCCGGGGAACAATTGGCGTATTAGAGTAGTTTGAGGATTTGAGCTAGTTGGCTTAGTTCCAAACTTTGTGAACCGTTGTCGTGTAAATTGTGAATAGTAGTAATATTCTCTGTTAATTGTAAATATTGTTTGTGTGTAGTGTTTACTTGCATTAGTTAGTTAGTCTAGCTTAGTGGTAATTATCTTGAAATGGCATCATGGAACCAAAATTGGTTAAATATTGAAAATCCATACATGAGTGATCCTTGTCCTTATTATGGTGGACCTCACTATTGGCAAGATTGTCAAATTATTTCCGAGGGCGAGTTGTGTGCACCTTCTCAACCCTTTGAGTGGGACATATATCATGAGCGTGGGGGTCAAAATGGCCATTGGGACGGTTATCCTAATATTCTTTGTTCTTCTCCCAATGATTTTTGTAATGGTGCTAATGATGCTTACGAGTTTGATAGGTCTAATGCAAACATGGAACTTGAACTCGAATGGCGAGGCACCCAAGAGATGTTCCAAGAAGATATGGACTTATCCACTTCACAAGAAAAATGCACTTCAATATGAGAGATGTGAATATTCGATGGAGCGGATACTTGAAAATCAAAATGAGTTTACCGAAACTCTCAAGGAGATGAAAGAAATGAAGGAGGGAGTTCATCAAAATGACTTAGCCCTACAACACTTGAGAGAAAAAATAAATCAATTGGGTGAAGTTTTTAATGCTCAAGAAGCTAAGGATGTGTCTAGTTTTCAAGAAGAACCTTCCATGGAAGATGTGCTTGAATGTCAAGAAAGAATTGTTGAAGAAAAGCACGTTTGGGATGAAGAAGAAATTGTGAGCCGAAGGTGGCTCCGAGATCAAGCTCGAAAAATGCAAGTTCATGAAGCATGCCTTCATGACTTAAATGTAGATGGTTGGGATCTCGAACATGAAAGAAAAGAACTAAGAGAAAAGGTGAACCAATTTGATCTTGAAGCTCGAATCTTGAAACTTCTAGTGCATGAGATGGTTGAAGCTTCCGAGGCTCAACATGAAGACGTTGTGAATGATATCCTAGTAATGCATAAATTTGTAGAAGAGAGCACAAGTCAAATCATGGAAACTCATGGGATTGATCATATTTTCAGCTACTTGGTAATGATACCATAAACAAGGAATTTGTGTTGGAGTCTAGAGTGGAAATGAAGAACTCTTGTGATGAAGACTCTAATACCATCAAAGAGGAGAATGTTAAGCTTGGTGTCCAATCGGTGTTGAAAAAGGTTATACCTCATTCATTTCACTTCTCAAATCTTTGTGTTGATGATGCAATGGAAGTGGAAGAACAAGCACTTTGGGATGATTTTGGCATTGATGAGCAAAATGGGTATATTGTTGAATTTGTCACGCCAAGGAGACAAAATGACATCCCTCACTTTAAAGCAAAGAAGTGAAAAATGAAGTATTCGGCCTTTGGAACTTTGAAGTTCGTACCACCACCCCAGGAGCACAATGAAAAACTTGATTCAAAATTGGGGAGACAATTCATATTTACAAAATGGAGAGAAAAGTGTGAAACGACGCTTCTTGGGAGGCAACCCGAGCATTTTAAATTATTGGATTTTATATTTGTACAATAGTTTTATTTGTTGTTTTTGATCACTCTACCAAATTTCAGAATTTTTAGAATTGATATGGACATGATTTGGATTGTTAAAGTGGTTGACAGTGCTAAAATAGCAGAAAACTGCTCCAAAAATGCTCTCTGCAGTTAAAGTAGGCGGCCCGCCTCAAACTTAATGTGGCCCACCTCATTCTGTTAATTTCATACCCAGGCTAGTCAAAGGCACTTGAAACTCACCGGAAAAATAGATACTCCCTCGGCTTATTTGGACTTTACCATCCTTTAAATGTGATCACACACCACCATCTCCGATCACAGCAGCCATCAGCACCGGCGAATACCCTTCACCACCGGCATCCAGGTAAGTATTTTTTCTCCTCGATTATCAATTTCTTCCTGTCCCCAATTCCAAATACCTTCACTGTCCCGACTCCCCACACCCCACCACCAGCTCCGATCACCACCACTGCACCGAATACCAACTGCTCCGACCTCCGTTGGCGACCACAAGAAGTCAGGTATGGATCTTTCTCTTCTTCTTCTTCTTCTTCTTCTTCTTCTTCTTCTTCTTCTTCTTCTTCTAAATTCTGTTCATTCCCAGCCCAATTCCATCGCTTTCGATCACCAAATCCCAATGCTTTTTACTATTGGTGTCGATCACACTCCACCAATTGCCTCCAGTAGCATCGTCGCTAAGGTAAATCTCTATCTCCTCTCTCCTTTTTCTCACTCAATTTTTTCCCCTATCATCAATTCACGTTCCCGTAATCCCCACGCCCCTCTGTTAATTTAATCATGGTGAGGAATTAATTATGAGTTTATCTATGAGTGGTTGAGTGCTGGATTTCTGTTGGAAAATTTGCTGAAGTCTGAGTATTGATCATCTCTTAAACCTGTTCGAACTAATCCATGCCCTCCTAGTGTTTGACAAAATGTTTCAGTGAAATTTTGATGTTTCTTCACCTAAATTCTTGTGTGCTAGGTAGTATCCTGAGTTTGATTGCTTATATCGTCTTGAATGTGCTTACTAGATTAACTTTAAGTTCCATTGGTGTATATTGTCTTGATTTGCTTGAGTGCAATCTAACCTTGAGAAGAAGGCAGTCCTGTGTGCATGGATGCTAGGGCGCGAAAGCGAATCTTCCAGTAAGCTTATTCTGTCAACTTTGTTTTCGTCCCACTAGGCATCTCATCTCTGGGAACTGTTTTGAGGTAGTAAAGAGTGTCTGAATTGTGCACTAAATGTGCTTGCAGAACTGTCTCAGTGGGAATTTGAGAGAGGAAGCCCGGGTACCTTATAGGAGTGCATTGGTTAATTATTTTGGCACGCCACTGTTGTTTAACTGTTTGAGAGTTACCCTTGTGTGCTGTTTTGTTTGCTCTGTCCGCAAGGTGTTCGATCACTTGTGTCAATGAAGTGTTTCACTCTATCATTGTGCCTTGACTATTTTCCTAAATCAAATTTAACTATTGTTTTAAGCTGATCAATTAGAAGTAATGTTTGGTTTGTGCATAATTGAAACAATTATTGTGAAAGGTTGGAGCCTTGCTCAAAATGGCATAAATCTGAAATCCCGGGAAGCTGCAACACCAATATATTGGAGGTTGAATGTATTTTTTTTTTTGGTTCTGAGCTATGTAAAGTTGTCTTGGATTAATTTTGTATGCCGAATGAAGTACTGCAGTGCAATCACTGCTATGCTAAATGAAGTCCTGCACAGCCATTTTAATGCTTTGGTTCCTGCTGCTCACTCTCTATTCCTGATATCACCTCTGATCCAAATTTGCTTATGCTCAGCCTTTTTCTAGTTTCTGAGATTTCAACATGTTGCTATTATACCTGGAGTGCTCACTCTTTGATCCTGATATTTTTGATTAACTCAGTACTATAGTTCTGCTGCTTACTGCTACTGGTTCTTATGCTAAGCTGCTGATTGTTATATACTTCGCTGTGGTACTTGTCGACACAAAATGGCTCAGTGTATCTGGAGGGATTCAAGGAGAAGGAGTCGAGTCATGAAAAAAAGGACCGAATGAAGAAAGAGAGAAAAATTGAACTTTGAAGCAGCTCAAGCAAATTGGACAGTCAGCTGAAAAGAGTACAAGGAGGAGCAGAAACAAAGAACTTGCTCAGAGACACATTTTCAGGGAGCTCTCAAACTTTGCTTTTTATTGTTAAGTTGCCTTGAGGGCAAGGCAACATTTTAAGTTGGGAGAGGAGCTTAATTTTTTTTTGATGTGCTTTAACTTGATAACTGGTAGAATTGATCTTTCTTGTTTTAGGAATATTAAACCTCCTTATTAATGATAGTTTTGTTTTGTTTGAATTTTATTTTATTAATGTATCATGTTTAGTTAAAAAAATGGAAAAAGAGAAAAAAGAGAAAAACTTTCAAAAAACAAAAAGTACTCTCATGAACTACGCTTGAGATGTTGCTTCTTTTTGTCTGATTCACCTTTGTGTGATACGTAGGCATCCCACTTGGGTGCGAAAGCTTCATTTGGGTCCGAACAACTATTTTCATTATAAATACCATTTTTGTATAAAATTTTTTGAAATAACTCCTTGGTTTTTCTTTGCCATGGTTCTTTTCCAAGGAAGTAATTATTTTGAACCGGATATCTTTAGGACTAGTTTAGTAGTTAGTTGTAAATAATGATGACTAGTTGTAGATTTTTGCTCCTTAGCCAACTTTTGGCATGTGACGAGTCCAATATGTAAAGGATTTTCCTGCTCGTTCTTGTCAAATTTTAGTATAGTTTATTAGTATAGTTTATGATATCGTCCACAGAGATTGGAGAATCTATCCTACAAATTTATATTATCAATCCTACTATTTAAGAGAGTCGATTTTTGGGTGAAAAGAGTTGAATTTATGATCTACTTGAAAGCAAGAAAACTTGTTTTTGATTTTTCTTTTAAAATAAAAGAGTTGGGATTTCATGGATTCACTCGGTATAAAATTATAAGAGAAGTTAGATATTTCATTTTCTATTCCACATATTAATTTCTTAAGAGAAAAGCAATTAATACTACTGCGAGTTTCTCAATTAACTATGCCTCTTTCGATTAGCATAATAAAATGATTAACTTGTAGTATTGGAGTAAAAAATACTTATCTTGAATGAGTACATCGTATGAACAAAAACCTCTTTCGATTAGCTTTTGTTAAATTCCAAAACTTGGCTAAATGATTTTCTTCTCTCGAATGAAAAACTCAAATATCAAGATAAAGAATTTTGAGTGATTAAATATAACTATTTCAAATTATCACGATAATATATTTAGTTATCAATATTCCCATTTAATTTTTGTTTCTTTCGATAACAAAAATTAGCAAGAAGTATTATAGCATAAATATATAGGCTTGATAAAGTTGAATAGCATAGTATTTAATACTCTGATGTAAGATTTTGACAAAGTAGGATTCTCACTCAAGAATAATAAAATACCGAAATTTCCATTATAATAATATACCGGGCTTCAACACTGATCCCAACTTAAAGAAAATTACCCCATGGAGAAAATACTAAATACTACAGAAGTGGAAGAACTTAGTATTTTTAAAGAAATAAAAAATATAATTTTAACACTTAAAAGCTTAACCAATATTATAGATAGTATTTGGTGTTGCTTTACACAGAGAAAGGATGATCTTCTCAACAAAAATGTCGAGCTATTTATAGAGAAATTTTCCTGCGAAAGATTCCACTGATGCGAAACCACCGATGCCATGTATGGCATTTCTTTGTTATTTTCCCACGGATGCGAGCCATTGATGGCATTAGTGCACTTCTTTCACTTTTGCCACTAATGTGAAGTCACCACCGATGCCATGTATGGCATTTCTTTGTTATTTTCCCACGGATGCGAGCCATTGATGGCATTAGTGCACTTCTTTCCTTTTTGCCACTAATGTGAAGTCACCACCGATGCCATGTATGGCATTTCTTTGTTAATTTCCCACGGATGCGAGCCACCGATGCCATCTGTGGCTTTTTTTTCCATCTTCCTTGCTTTTGCGTTCTTTCCTTTCCTGAAAGGTTATTTTGTGTATTTGCACATATTTGAAGATAATATCATATATTTTATATAAAAAACATAAATATATATAATAATTTATATATCTAAAATTGTATAATATACATAACTATCAAACACCCCCATACTTGAAGTTTTGCTCGTCCTCAAGAAAAATAGAATAATATTTACTTCACCACTTTTATTGCTTCTCTGTAAAATAAGAATCTAAACAAATACAATTTTCCATTAATACAAACTATTTACCTTTCCATATTTATCAAATCTTTACCTCACCTTTCAATTCATCTTTGGTGGACAAAGACAAATATTTCTCACTTTATGTCCTTATCAAATTGATGATTTTATGATACTGCAAACTAGGCAAAACCAATTCTTTTTCTTCAACGTGCCCCAAATGTCTATCTCATTAAGAACATGGACTCTCAGTATAGTATTTTTTTGTTTGGCTAGTAGAATGGCTTGGATTTACATGATATGAAAGATATATTGTATAGTGACAATTCAACTTAATTGTCTTTGAGAAGTTTATTCACCATTTTTTTTCACTTCTCTATTTTGACAATTTTTCTTTTCTTTTCTTTGTGTGCTTGTCACCTATATTACAATATTTTCATGATTGTAGGCTATATCTAGACTTCTTTTACTTTACTTCTCTTTTCTCTTTTTTTTTTTCCCTTTGGGAAGAGAGATATATTTATTATAGAAGTAAAAAGGAAGTCTATCTTTCTTGAAGTGGTATTTACTAGATAGGTAAAAGAAGCCTATCTTTCAAGAGTGGTTATCTGTACTTTAGCTTAGAGAGACATATGGAGCATGTTTCAGTAAAATATTGGGTTCACCTATTTTAGATCATAAGACTTCTCAACTTCAATGATTCTTTGAGCTTTGAAATATCCATTTTTGCCTTCACAAAGATAAAATCATTAGCTTAGAAGTTAGATGATAAAAATCGAAGAAATAAATATTTGCAAGAAATGAGAAAACTCTATATTGTAGATTTTTGTATTTACAAAAATACAATAACTAAGGTTAAAGTATATATATAAGCACAAAAATAGTTGTAATTAATCAAGTATGTAAATAAGATGTATAATATGTATAATATATATATATATATAATTTTTAATGAGCAATCCAAACAACATCAAGGATAAAAAATGATTAGTGAGCCAAGCGTTAGTAGAGAAATAAAAGTACTAAAACACAAGAAAAATATCTACAAGATAATATTAATAATGCATCTAACAATTTACAACAGGGGTGATTCCATATTAATACTAATACTGCATCTAGAAGTAGGGGTGTTTCATCTACTGCTATAACTAAAAGTAGTTATCTACCAAAAATTTGACGAGTCCAATGTGTATAGGATTTTCCTGCTCGTTGTTGTCAAATTTTAGTATAGTTTATGATATCGTCCACAGAGATTGGAGAATCTATCCTACAAATTTATATTATCAATCCTACTATTTAAGAGAGTCGATTTTTGGGTGAAAAGAGTTGAATTTATGATCTACTTGAAAGCAAGAAAACTTGTTTTTGATTTTTCTTTTAAAATAAAAGAGTTGGGATGTTGAAAGCTGGTTTTGAAGTATGACAAACAGGAAGGACACCGAGGTTCATGCAAGGAACCTGAAGAACCCGGTCCTTGAAGGGAAAGGCACGCTTGATCGAAAAGAATGTGGGTTGCAAATCCCTGTGGAACTAGGAATAGTGGCGCGTGGTTGTATACGTATCCTAGTCGGATTAAAAGAGGCGGTGTCCCAGCTGTGTCTACGAAGTATGAAAAGAGTCAGACGTTAACATGGAAAAGAGTTACTACGAATCTCAACTTACCTTAATTAAGGGGATTCCCAGTAGAACTCAACTAGGGTTACACGACTCATATAAAAGCCAGTAGTAGAGACAGCCGAGTTTTTGGTTATTCACGCACAGAGAGTTGAGTACAAGTAAAGACGATTCAATAACTTTCTACGTGGATAAGCTGAAGAAGACAACTAAACTGCATGCAGAGTATTGAGTCTAGATTTCTTGTCTAGGATTATCGAGTTGTAAGTTGTCATAATATCGAGCGTTCATTTTTTTACCTATTTGCTTATTCTAGAAGCTTATGTATTAGGTAAACTCTTTTGTGATTACTAGAAAAGCTAGAGTGTAGCTTTGATTAGTGATTAGGGTCTAGAGTGTAGCCCCTTGGTTACAGAGTTTGTAATCTAAAACATTGCTCTTGTGTTAGTGGATTCAGTGTAAAAATCCCAGAGTGTGGGTCGTGGTTTTTCTCCCTTGAGCAAGGAGTTTTCCACGTAAAAATCCTTGTGTGTTTGGCGTACTAGTCAGTGTATGTTCTTGGTAGACGAAGGTAGAAGGAAATTCTAAGATCCTTGTTCTACAGTAGAAGAACACAGTTCTTGCGAAAATCAGGAGACACTATTCAACCCCCCCTTCTAGTGTCCTTAGGAGGTGCATAAAGTATAACAAGTGGTATCAGAGCGGGTCTTCTCTTGTAAGGTTAACACCTTGAGAAGGATCAGAATGAGTGCACCGCCTACCATTACTGAAGGACAATCGGTTTTGAGGCCCCCACAGTTTAATGGGCAATACTACGCATGGTGGAAAAATAGGATGGAGAATTACATATGTGCTGAAGACTATCAACTTTGGCTGATAGTTTCTGAATGAAATATGATTCCCACCAAAATTGTTGGTGAAGGAACCACTGCCTCAAAAGAACCTAAACTGAAAGAAGAGTTTGAGGAGACGGATTATAAGATGATCGAAAAGAATCACAAGGCCAAGCGGTTGGTAATATGTTGTCTTGGTCCGGAAGAGTTCAATCGAGTATCATCATATAAGACGGCTAAGGAAATATGGGATGCTTTACAGGTTGCACATGAAGGAACTACAGAAGTAAAAGACTCAAAAAGGAGAATGTTGAAGAGACAATTTGAGTTATTTACTATGGGCGAGAAGGAGTCGATTCAGGACATGATGACCAGGTTGACCATAATCACAAATGAAATGAGATCCCTTGAGATGGAATTGCCTGAAATAGAGATGGTCGATAAAATCCTGAATGTGTTGCCTGAAGCATGGGAACCAAAGATGACTGCCATCATTGAATCTAAACCTTTAAAATCCATCAAGCTTGAAGAATTGGTTGGAAGCCTGAAGACTCATGAGATGATGAAGGACTCGAAGACTAAACCATCAGCAAAGAAGGAAAAAACTCTTGCGCTGGAAGCAACAGAGGAAACTGATGAATATGTTGATCTTCAATCAGTAGAAGCTGCAATGGTGAGTGCTTTAAGACAAACTCAATCTGGGAAGGTTTAAAGGGTTCAAACGAGGAAACAAGGAGAGCTCTAGTAGGAAGAACATAGTTGACAGTCCTGACTACTCTGGGTGCTTCAAATGCTTCAAGAAAGATCATCCTGTCATGGACTGCCCGATGTGGGAAATAGAATGGAGGAAGAACAGAGCTGCTAAGGAAAAGGAAAAGGAAACCACTAAGGAATATGATACAGACAAAAAGAAGACAAGACGGCCCCCAAACTTCATAGCAGAACGAAGGAAAAAGAAGGAAGCTTTTTATGCCACATGGGGACCAATTGATAGTGAGTCTGATCATGAAAAGAAGACTGAGGATGACTCACCACTAGCACTAGCAGGTATGACAGACGTTAGCTGTGATGAAGAAGATCCTCGAGAACTTAGAGGAGGAAGAGATCCATCAAAACCACCAGTGTTCAATGGGACTCATTACAATCACTGGAAGAAGCAGATGAAAAATTATCTACAGGCAACTGATTACAGCTTGTGGCTGATTGTGAATAGAGGACCTCATGTTCCTATGAAGAGAGCTGTAAATGGTGTCCTAGTGCCAAAGAAAGTGGAAGAACTAGATCCTCAAGACCTGGACTGGTTACAAGCAAACTCTAAGGCTGTGGGGTATCTAAGAAGAGGACTCACTGAGGATGTGCTTGCACGGATACTGGAGTGTAAATCTGCCAAGGAAATATGGAAGAAACTGAAGGAATTGTACAGTGCTGACAACATCAAAAAGGACTCTGCTCTTATGGCAACTGATGGAGAGGAAGCAGAAAGTTCAGCAGGGGTATGCTTATCTGATTTAAAGGAAACTTTACATACATACTCTTCTGAAAATTTAATTCTAATCACAGCCACCCTGATTGAAGGATATGAAAAAGAAAAACTTGAAAAGGATAACTTAACTGAAGAACTAAGCAATCTTAGAACTAAGCACAAGAGTCTCCTGGAACAGAATATTGAACTTGAAGAAACTAATGCCATCTTGAAAGGGCAGACTCTTGTTTCAAACTCTAAGATTACTGAGCTTGAATTGGAATGTAATCAGTTAAGAGAAAGTAAGAATGGTAAGCAAGTTATGAGTGAAGTCCAATCCTTTCTGGAAGATGAACTGAAAAGAGCAAATAAAATTCTGTATCAGGAAACTGAAAAAAATAGGATTTTAAGTCAAAAGGTTGAAAACTCAAAACTTGAACTTACCAGACAGACAAAATGGAATAAATCTTCTGAAGCTATGAATTGGGTTCTTGAAAATCAAAACAAAGGAAAACAAGGATTAGGATTCAAGAAACCACTGCCTCCATATAATCCTAAAAGCAAATATGTAGGTCTACCTTGTAACATGTTATGCACTTTTTGTGGTAAAACTGGTCATGTTAAGCAAAAGTGTGTTAATATCAGCAAGGCAAAGGCTAAAAATAAAAGATGTGGTTTACCCAAATGGGCCAAACAAGACCTGATTTATCCATTTTCTCATAAGAAGGGACCCAAGCTTGTCTGGGTTCCTAAGACTAACCTCTGATTTGTCTTGCAGGCTGGAGTGAGGGAGAACAACTCAAACTGGATTCTGGATAGCGGTTGTTCTAGGCACATGACAGGAGATAGAAGAAACTTTCTCTCACTCGCAGCATTTCAAGGGGGCAGTGTAGCCTTCGGAGGAGGAAAAAGTGGTCAGATAGTAGGCATTGGAAAGATTGGGAGATCTCTGGAACATGCAATTGAAAATGTCTATTGTGTGGATGGTCTTAGACATAATTTACTAAGTATCTCCTAACTGTGTGACAGAGGAAACGAAGTGAGCTTCTCATCTGTTGGTTGCATCGTAAAGAACCTACAGAGTGGAGAAGTGGTGATGGAAGGAAAAAGGGTGAACAATGTATACAAGGCATCACTGAAGTCTTTACCTGAGAACAATCTGACATGCTTGAATGTGCAAGAAAGCGATTCTCAGCTGTGGCACAAAAGATTGGGTCATGCAAGTCTTTCTCAGGTAAACAAGCTGGCTTCGAAGGAACTGGTTCGCGGATTGCCAAGCAAGAAATTTGAAAACATAAAAATGTGTGACGCCTGTGTAAAGGGAAAGCATGTGAGAACATCATTCAAACCAAAGAAAGTGGTCACCACAACAAAGCCACTGGAGCTGATACATATGGATCTATGTGGACCTATGAGAGTCAGGAGCCGTGGAGGAAAAAGATTTGTGTTTGTTATCGTGGATGACTACTCAAGATATACTTGGACCCTGTTCTTGGCCTCTAAGGATGAAGCCTTCGAAAGTTTCAATGACTGGGCTGGTGTGGTTCAGAAAAGACTAAGCCTTGAGATCATCAGTATGAGATCTGATCATGGTACTGAGTTTGAAAACTCAAAATTTTCTGAGTATTGTGCAAGGAATGGCGTAGATCACAACTTCTCTGCACCAAGAACTCCCCAACAAAATGGTGTGGTTGAAAGGAAGAACAGGTCGTTGGAAGATATGGCTAGAACTATGTTGTTAGCAAGTGGGCTGGCAAGAATTTTTGGGCTGAAGCTGTAAACACTGCGTGTTACTTGTTAAACAGGTGTTCTATCAGAGCAATTCTTGACAAGACTCCGTATGAGTTGCTCAGAGGTAGAAAGCCAAGCATTGCTCACTTAAAACCTTTTGGTTGTAAGTGTTTCGTTCACAACAACGGCAAGGAACCTTTGGGAAAGTTTGATGCTAGGAGTGATGAGGCAACATTTTTGGGATATTCCACCCAAAGTAAGGCATACAAAGTGCTTAACAAAAGAACACAAACTGTAGAAGAAAGTATGCATGTTGTATTTGATGAATCAGATAAGACACTGGGAGAAACTGAAGCAGATGATCAAGAAATTGGGTTAAGGAGAGAAGAAAGCATAGATGAACTGGAGGACTCATATGAAAAGGAGAATCTGAACAATTCAGACGAAGGAGTCAACTTGACAGGGGGAACTTCAGATGAGGCTGATAATCCAGAAAGTCAAGAAGAACCTAACCCAGAGAATGCTGCAGGTCCTTCCAGTCAGATTCAACTCAAGCCATGGAAGTATCAAAGTTCTCATCTACTGGAGAATGTCCTATCTGAGTTGGACACTGGAATTATGACTAGATCAGCATTGAAGAACTTCTGTGCATTCTTTTCATTTCTCTCATCCTTGGAACCAAAGAATGTAAAGGAAGCCCTAGAAGATCAAGACTGGATTCTAGCTATGCAGGAGGAACTTCACCAATTTGAACGAAGCAAGGTGTGGCATCTAGTTCCTAAGCCGAAGGACAGATCCATAATTGGAACAAAATGGGTATTCAGGAACAAGCTGGATGAACATGGGATAGTGACAAGGAACAAGGCAAGACTAGTGGTTCAAGGATATAGTCAGGAAGAAGGAATAGATTATGATGAAACTTTTGCACCAGTTGCAAGGATGGAAGCCATTAGGATGCTGATTGCTTTTGCCACGTACATGGAATTCACACTGTATCAGATGGACGTGAAGAGTGCTTTTCTGAATGGTTATTTGAATGAAGAAGTCTATGTGGTGCAGCCTCCAGGCTTTGTGAGCAATGAATTTCCTGATCATGTATAAAAACTGGACAAGGCTTTGTATGGTTTGAAGCAAGCCCCTAGAGCCTGGTATGAAAGACTCTCAGGGTTCCTGATGAAAAATGGTTTTTCAAGAGGCAAAATTGACAACACACTATTTCTCATGAAGAAAGGAAAGGATTTGCTGGTAGTTCAAGTGTATGTTGATGATATCATCTTTGGAGCTACTGATGAAGAACTGAGCAAAGGTTTTGCAGAATTGATGGGAAGTGAGTTTGAAATGAGCATAATGGGTGAACTGAACTTCTTCCTTGGGTTGCAGATAAAGCAGACTTCTGAAGGAACCATGATTCATCAGCAAAAGTATGTCAAGGAACTATTGAAGAAGTTTGACATGGAAGGAGCAAAGGAAATGACTACCCCTATTGCACCTGGAACAAAGTTAGACATGGATGAACTTGGTCCTTTGACAAATGAAACGAAATATAGAGGAATCATTGGTTCACTCCTATATCTCACAGCTAGTCGACCAGATATAGTATACAGTGTAGGACTGTGTGCCAGATTTCAGTCAAAGCCCAAGGAATCACACTTGACAGCTGTGAAGAGAATCCTGAGATACTTGAAAGGGACTCAGGATTTAGGTCTTTGGTATCCCAGAGGTGGAACTTTTGAACTCATTGGTTTTGCTGATGCAGATTATGCAGGTCATTTGGTGGACAGGAAAAGCACTTCAGGGATGGCACACTTTTTAGGTCCCTACTTGGTCTCGTGGGCTACAAAGAAACAAAACTCAGTTGCCCTATCAACAGCTGAAGCTGAGTATGTGGCAGCTACTTCATGTTGCTCACAATTGCTGTGGATCAAGCAACAACTGGAGGACTTTGGTATCAAGTGTGGAGCAGTGCCAATTTTCTGTGACAACACCAGTGCAGTGAACATTGCCAAGAACCCAGTCCAACATAAAAGAACCAAGCACATTGATATCAGACACCATTTTCTGAGAGACAATGTAGAAAAAGGTCTGATTACTATGAATTCATGCAGGACTGAAGATCAAATAGCTGACATATTTACAAAAGCTTTGAACAAGGTACAGTTTGAAAGGAACAGGTTGGAGTTAGGGATGACCAAAATACATGGATGACCCAGCAGGTAATCCCTTTGTATTTGGCTAGTTAAGTATTTGATGTGGTTGCTTGAAACTTGTTTAAAAGTCTAGTCTAATCTCGTGCTTGTAAAAGTACACTCGTGTTGATGTTTTGATCACAAGGTACAAATAATGTGATCCCATGAAGGACCTACTATGTACTGAGAAGGAACCAGTTTGAACACGAGGAATCATGTCCAGGTACATTCATTCTACTCTGTATGATAGTATTCATAACTGAAATCAAAATTGTCATTCATACGTGTGTACAGGGGTCTACCATACTCTCGTAACTGTCCTAAATTATAGGAACATTTTCCTTTTTAGGATAGATCTCTTTTTGAATAGCTTGGACCCCACTTCTTGAAAAAGGGCTTATTTAATTAGGTTCATAACCGTCAAATATGTAACTTCTCCCGGTTCTCGAAAAATTCAAAAAGCTGCCTTTCTATTCTACTCATTACTTCTTGCCTTCCCTAGACAATATCAAATCACTAAAGCCCCTTCACTTCGACCACACTCTCTCAATCCCTCATACTTCACCTACCTCTCCTGCTGAAACACCAAAATTCTCTCAAACCCTAAAACAAAAATCTCCTTAGAAACCTCATAAATCACTCCTAAATCTTTCAAGATATCTGATAGACCACCTCCATCCACTCTGGCTCAAAGAATTGCAAGGGCACGCACAAAATTTCTGCAAAAGGGGGATAAGAAACTGGTCAAGAGGATGAAATCAAGAACTGTTCTCTCAACACCCACCGGCCAAAGTTCATCACTATCGTCACAAGAGGTAATTCCTGAACCTATTGCATCTACGCTTGTTGATCCTGTTATTATAAAGAGCCCTGGAATTGTAGAAAGTGAAACCCTAGTTACTGAACTAGACAAGATAATGGGTGATCAAGAAAAGGATAGAACAGATAGGGGGAATTCATGTGAGGGGGAACAAGATAGTAAAAAGATTGATCTTAGGGAAGATGTGCTAAGTCCTGTAGTTGGTGAGTCTGGAGATAAGTTGAATATTGCGGAAAGAATAGTAGAACAGTTTAAAGAACAAGATAATGTGGAAATCTTGAGGGAAGATACAGTAGAACTGAGCAAAGGAGTGAGTGAAACTGTTGAAGTTGTGAAAGAATCTGTGCCTAAAAGTCCTGCAAGTGATGGACTTGTTATTGCTGAAGCCTCAGGGGATATGGGTCAAAAGTCTGCTGGTTGTCCAAATCCTACTGAGACTGATGAGGCAGATTTTAGTTGGACAGATTCTGAAGAGGAAAGGAACAAAGAAGCTGTTTTAAAATAAGAGGAGATAACCAAGAAAGTTGAAGAATCAAAGAGGAAGAGAAAGTTTGGGGAAGAAGATGAAAAATTAGTTGAGGAAGAAGACGAGGAAGTAGTGTTTGTGAGAGAAAATCTAGTAGAGCCAGAAAAAAGAATAAGGTTGGTGAGAGATGGGAAGCCAGTGCTGAAGTCTAGACTGGTTGATGAAGATAGTGTAGAAGGTGATGACAAGGCAGCTGATGAGCCTGTTGTTAGGAGAGTTGGTACCAGATCCTCATTAAAAATGCAGTTAGAAAAGCTTGAAAAGTTGGGAAGGACAGTAACTAATGTCAAAGAAAGAGAAGAAAAGAAGATGGAAGAAGAAGGAAGGGAAGCTAGTGAGGCTGAGCAGGAAAGTGAGAATGGGAGCTATGTAGAACCCAGTGATTCAGATACTGATAGTGAGATGGAGAATAAGAAAAGAAGAAGAGGGGACAATGAAGAAGAAGTGGATAGGGAAGCATTTTTCTCTAGGCATCAGGTACTGCCAGGCAGTATTTTGCATGATGAAAAGGAGTTCCATATGAGACCATTGCTGAGGATGATTGGAGATCAGGGGTGGCTTGCTTTGTTTTCCAACAAGGACAGGAAGTTGTTTGTGGATGAAGTGAGAGAATTCTATACTAATTGTAGAGTAACTGCCAGGAGAGTGTTTTCTACTGTTAAAGGAATTGAGATAGAATTTGGAAGACCTGAACTGGGGGTGATTCTGGATGTACCTGCTGAAGGTTACTGCAGGTATGTTAAGCTAAAATGGCCAAAAAGAACTGATGGAGTCACCTCTTTGGATGTTGTGAGAAAGTTTTCAGGGAAACCAAGACTGAGGAAGGAGAGGAAAGTAGAGAAGAAGGAGATGGAACCTGCCCATCAACTACTGTTTGAATTTGTGCACAGGTTTCTTCTGCCTAGGGGAGAAAGAAATTGTGAGGCAAGTGCTATGATTTTGACCTACATGGATCTGATGGACAGGGGGGGTGAAGATAAATTTGCTTGGGCTGATCATTAGGCACATAAAGAGGATCTCTGACACTGATCAGAAGCCCCACTCTCTTGTGCACTCTTATATTCTTCATCAGATTTTTTAGCATTTTGGGGTCCCTTTGGAAGCAGGAAAGAAGCCCACAATTCATCAAATGTTTGGGATAAATATGCTTAAGAATTATGATTTTTTCAGAGAAAGCAGAGCTTCCAAAAGGCCAATGCAGGTAAAACAAGAGCAAGCATAGGACAGTGAAGACTTTGGTCCTGATGAGGCCATTGATGCAGTGAAGGAACTGGAGACAAATTTTCTTGAGATTAATGCTGAAAATGCTGAGCTCCAAAGACAGTTGAAGGTGAAGGATCAAGAGATTGATCGTTTGAAGATTGATTGCCACAAGTATGAGGCCGAGCTGGTGATAGAGAGGGCCAAAAATACGAAGCAACTTGAGGCACTTGTCAAACACTTCAACCTTCAGCTGTGATCTTTCCAGTCCTGTCCTCCTACCTCTACCTGACCTTTCCCCCTTCTCATTCTCCTGTGATTGCATGTTATGGATGTTTAAGACAATTTAAATTCGGTTTTGTAACTATTAACAGGGTTGTGCTGATGTCACAATCTGGATAATGTTTTTAAATTTCTTGTGTTCTTATCTGTTTTCTGCTTAAGTAATCAGGTTCTTGGATGGGCCCTTATTTGTGTATGCTTGTGTTCTTATTACTAACGAGTTGCCTTGTGCAGTAGACTGGACTAACTTGACAAGTTCCTGCAAATCTTCGAATCTTTTCGATGATGCCAAAAGGGGGAAGAAGGAATTGGGGTGTTTGTGACCTAACTCATCTGTTGTTTTTTATTCTGCTCTCTTGTTTTGGTTTTTGGTTTATGTCGGTTCAGGTTCTTGGGCAACGGTTGTTTGTCATCATCAAAAAGGGGGAATTCGTTGAAAGCTAGTTTTGAAGTATGACAAACAGGAAGGACACCGAGGTTCATGCAAGGAACCTGAAGAACCCTGTCCTTGAAGGGAAGGGCACGCTTGATCGAAAAGAATGTGGGTTGCAAATCCCTGTGGAACTAGGAATAGTGGCGCGTGGTTGTATACGTATCCTAGTCGGACTAAAAGAGGCGGTGTCCCAGCTGTGTCTACGAAGTATGAAAAGAGTCAGACGTTAACATGGAAAAGAGTTACTACGAATCTCAACTTACCTTAATTAAGGGGATTCCCAGTAGAACTCAACTAGGGTTACACGACTCATATAAAAGCCAGTAGTAGAGACAGCCGAGTTTTTGGTTATTCACGCACAGAGAGTTGAGCACAAGTAAAGGCGATTCAATAACTTTCTACGTGGATAAGCTGAAGAAGACAACTAAACTGCATGCAGAGTATTGAGTCTAGATTTCTTGTCTAGGATTATCGAGTTGTAAGTTGTCATAATATCGAGCGTTCATTTTTTTACCTATTTGCTTATTCTAGAAGCTTATGTATTAGGTAAACTCTTTTGTGATTACTAGAAAAGCTAGAGTGTAGCTTTGATTAGTGATTAGGGTCTAGAGTGTAGCCCCTTGGTTACAGAGTTTGTAATCTAAAACATTGCTCTTGTGTTAGTGGATTCAGTGTAAAAATCCCAGAGTGTGGGTCGCGGTTTTTCTCCCTTGAGCAAGGAGTTTTCCACGTAAAAATCCTTGTGTGTTTGGCATACTAGTCAGTGTATGTTCTTGGTAGACGAAGGTAGAAGGAAATTCTAAGATCCTTGTTCTACAGTAGAAGAACACAGTTCTTGCGAAAATCAGGAGACACTATTCAATCCCCCCCCCCCCCCTTCTAGTGTCCTTAGGAGGTGCATAAAGTATAACATGGGATTTCATGGATTCACTCGGTATAAAATTATAAGAGAAGTTAGATATTTCATTTTCTATTCCACATATTAATTTCTTAAAAGAAAAGCAATTAATACTACTGCGAGTTTCTCAATTAACTATGCCTCTTTCGATTAGCATAATAAAATGATTAACTTGTAGTATTGGAGTAAAAAATACTTATCTTGAATGAGTACATCGTATGAACAAAAACCTCTTTCGATTAGCTTTTGTTAAATTCCAAAACTTGGCTAAATGGTTTTCTTCTCTCGAATGAAAAACTCAAATATCAAGATAAAGAATTTTGAGTGATTAAATATAACTATTTCAAATTATTACGAGAATATATTTAGTTATCAATATTCCCATTTAATTTTTGTTTCTTTCGATAACAAAAATTAGCAAGAAGTATTATAGCATAAATATATAGGCTTGATAAAGTTGAATAGCATAGTATTTAATACTCTGATGTAAGATTTTGACAAAGTAGGATTCTCACTCAAGAATAATAAAATACCAAAATTTCCATTATAATAATATACCGAGCTTCAACACTGATCCCAACTTAAAGAAAATTACTCCATGGAGAAAATACTAAATACTACAGAAGTGGAAGAACTTAGTATTTTTAAAGAAATGAAAAATATAATTTTAACACTTAAAAGCTTAACCAATATTATAGATAGTATTTGGTGTTGCTTTACACAGAGAAAGGATGATCTTCTCAACAAAAATGTCGAGCTATTTATAGAGAAATTTTCCTGCGAAATACTCCACTGATGCGAAACCACCGATTCCATGTATGGCATTTCTTTGTTATTTTCTTACGGATGCGAGCCATTGATGGCATTAGTGCACTTCTTTCACTTTTGCCACTAATGTGAAGTCACCACCGATGCCATGTATGGCATTTCTTTGTTATTTTCCCACGGATGCGAGCCATTGATGGCATTAGTGCACTTCTTTCCTTTTTGCCACTAATGTGAAGTCACCACCGATGCCATGTATGGCATTTTTTTGTTATTTTCCCACGGATGCGAGCCACCGATGCCATCTGTGGTTTTTTTTTTTTCATCTTCCTTGCTTTTGCGTTCTTTCCTTTCCTGAAAGGTTGTTTTGTGTATTTGCACATATTTGAAGATAATATCATATATTTTATATAAAAACATAAATATATATAATAATTTATATATCTAAAATTGTATAATATACATAACTATCAAACACCCCCATACTTGAAGTTTTGCTCGTCCTCGAGAAAAATAGAATAATATTTACTTCACCACTTTCATTGCTTCTTTGTAACATAAGAATTTAAACAAATACAATTTTTCATTAATACAAACTATTTACCTTTCCTTATTTATCAAATCTTTACCTCACCTTTCAATTCATCTTTGGTGGACAAAGACAAATATTTCTCACTTTATGTCCTTATTAAAATTGATGATTTTATGATACTGCAAACTAGGCAAAACCAATTCTTTTTCTTCAACGTGCCCCAAATGTCTATCTCATAAAGAACATGGACTCTCAGTATAGTATTTTTTTGTTTGGCTAGTAGAGTGGCTTGGATTTACATGGTATGAAAGATATATTGTATAGTGACAATTCAACTTAATTGTCTTTGAGAAGTTTATTCACCATTTTTTTTTTCACTTCTCTATTTTGACAATTTTTCTTTTCTTTTCTTTGTGTGCTTGTCACCTATATTACAATATTTTCATGATTGTAGGCTATATCTAGACTCCTTTTACTTTACTTCTCTTTTCTCTTCTTTTTTTTTCTTTGGGAAGAGAGATATATTTATTATAGAAGTAAAAAGGAAGTCTATCTTTCTTGAAGTGGTATTTACTAGATAGGTAAAAGAAGCCTATCTTTCAAGAGTGGTTATCTGTACTTTAGCTTAGAGAGACATATGGAGCAAGTTTCGGTAAAATATTGGGTTCACCTATTTTAGATCATAAAACTTCTCAACTTTAATGATTCTTTGAGCTTTGAAATATCCATTTTTGCCTTCACAAAGATAAAATCATTAGCTTAGAAGTTAGATGATAAAAATCGAAGAAATAAATATTTGCAAGAAATGAGAAAACTCTATATTGTAGATTTTTGTATTTACAAAAATACAATAACTAAGGTTAAAGTATATATATAAGCACAAAAATAGTTGTAATTAATCAAGTATGTAAATAAGATGTATAATATATATATATAATTTGTAATGAGCAATCCAAACAACATCAAAGACAAAAAATGATTAGTGAGCCAAGCGTTAGTAGAGAAATAAAAGTACTAAAACACAAGAAAAATATCTACAAGATAATATTAATAATGCATCTAACAATTTACAACATGGGTGATTCCATATTAATACTAATACTGCATCTAGAAGTAGGGGTGTTTCATCTACTGCTATAACTAACAGTAGTTATCTAAATACCAATAGCAACTTTTTTCTACTCCCCCTAACCTTAATAATTATCCTCCTGGATAATCAATACAAAAACCAACATATAGCAGGATTTTTTTTTTCATTCAACCATCCATAATTTCAAGAAGCACATCAACTTTATATCATGAGAGAGCTAAAATAGATCCATGTCCTATTCAAGATGTCCACGTTCAGTAGAGTTTTGACCAATTTTGTCTCCTTTCTTTGTGAAAGTGTATTGCTATATGTAGATATATACTAGTATATTTTTCATACGAAAAGAAATTATAAATTTATTTAATATATATATATATATATATATATATATCTCCCAAAAAAAATATTATTTATAAAATTATTATTTTTGGCTTTCAAATATACAATCACAGAAGAAAGCTTGAAAGAAACTGTGACCGCACATATTCTATGTGCAATAGACTGGAAAATTTTAGACCTTACCAGTCTTGGGTCCTAGTTTAAATATAAACTAGAAAATTACCTGTGCCAATATTAGATTAATATGATTTAATAGTTAACCAACCAGTTACTCAGGCATATCGATCACCATGGAGTTACTCCTGTATAGGTGACACTGTTTTTGTAGAGGTCGTCATTTGCAGTTCCAGTTGTACAATAACCTGGATATTAACCAGATCAATTGGTTAAGTATTTAATCAAATAAATCTATACTGGACTTATAAGGCTCCAATGCTTCACCCTCAATGGCTACGGGTTTGAAAAGTAGTTCTGAGTTTAACGTCGTCAGCTCGACTTATTGCGGTTCCAGGATCATCACTGAATCTCAATTGCAAGAGCTTGCTTTTCATATTGTCCTACATAATATAACTTCAACCTGTGCCCATTAACTTTGAATTTTTCCCCTCCAGGAAATAGTCTTAATCGACTATTATACAAAAGCACTTGATCGCCAGTCTGAAACTCTTTGTGGCGAATCAACTTGTCATGCCACCTTTTCACCTTTTCTTTATACAACAAAGCATTTTCATAAGAGTTCAACCTGAATTCATCTAACTCATCAATTTGGAACAATCTATTTTTACCAGCACCGCCTATATCCATGTTCAACGTTTTCACTGCCCAGAAGGCTTTGTGCTCAATTTCAACAGGTAAATGACAAGCTTTTCCAAAAACAAGCCTATATGGTGAAGTCCCGATTGGTGTTTTGAATGCAGTTCTATAGGCCCACAATGCATCATCTAATTTCAAGGCCCAATCCTTACGTGAAGTACTAACAGTTTTTTTCCAAAATTCTTTTTAGCTCTCTGTTAGAAACCTCAACTTGACCACTCGTTTGTGCATGATAAGGTGTGCCTGTTTTGTGAGTGACCCCATACTTAGACAATAAAGTGGAAAACTGCCTATTCATAAAATGTGTTCCTTGGTCACTGATTATCACACTAGGAGTCCCAAACCTGGTAAAAATATTCTTCTTCAGGAATTTGCATACAACCTTAGCATCATTTGTTGTTGTTGCAATTGCCTCTACACATTTTGAAACATAATCTACTGCTACCAAAATGTATTGATAGGATTGTGAGGAAGGAAATGGACCCATAAAATCTATACCCCAAACATCAAATATTTCACATATGAGTATAGAATTTAAAGGTATTTCATCCCTTTTTGAGATGTTACCTGCCCTCTGACATTTGTCACATGTCAAAACATATGATCTTGCATCTTTGAACAAGGTAGGCCAGTAGAATCCTGCTTCCAAAATCTTTGAGGCTGTTCTGTTAGAATTGTGGTGTCCTCCAACTGCTCCGTCATGACAATGACTCAGAATATCATTCATCTCTATTTCTGGAACACATCTTCGCACTACGTTATCTGCACAAAACTTGAACAGGTAAGGATTTTCCCAAAAATAATATCTAGCCTCAGTTCTGAGCTTCCTTCTTTGTTGTGGAGAAAATTCCTTTGGAATCCAATGTCCTACCAAATAATTGGCAATGTCAGCAAACCAGGGTGCCTGTTTTGTGATCACAAAGATAGAGAAAATATGCTCATCTGGAAATTCTTCCATGATTTCTACATCCTCAACAGGTGGTATTTCCAATCTAGACAAATGATCTGCTACTTGATTTTTTGTTCCCTTCTTATCTTTTATTTCAAGGTCAAATTCTTGCAACAAGAGTATCCATCTTAACAATCTAGGCCAAGCATCCTTTTTTGTCAAAAGATATTTTAATGCTACATGATCTGTGAAAACAATGACCTTGGTTCCGACTAGATAGGAACGAAATTTATCAAAAGCAAATACTACTGCCAGTAGCTCTTTTTCAGTGGTAGCATAATTTAATTGAGCTTCATTCAAAGTTCTACTGGCATAGTAAATTGGACGAAAAATTCTATCCATTCGCTGTCCTAATACAGCTCCAACAGCAATGTCACTTACATCACACATGATTTCAAATGGTTTACTCCAATCTGGAGAAACAACAACTGGTGCTTTTGTCAGTTTTTCTTTTAACAATTCAAAAGATTTCTTGCAATTTTCAGAGAATTCAAACGGCACGCCCTTCATTAAAAGATTTGTGAGGGGTTTTGAAATTTTTGAAAAATCTTTTATGAATCTTCTATAAAAACCAGCATGTCCCAAAAACTTCTAATGCCTTTCACAGTTGTTGGAGGGGGCAACCCTGCAGTTAAATCAAATTTGTCTCTTCGCACCTTTTGAGTACAAGAGTCAAATTTTGCAAACAGTTTTCAAAAGTTTTTCCGAACAAAGTAAAATCATACATAAAAATTTCCAAAAACTTTTCTGTCATATCTGAAAAAATGGCGGACATGCACCGTTGAAAAGTGGTTGGTGCATTGCATAGTCCAAAAGGCATTCTTCTGTAAGCATATGTACCACGAGGACAAGTAAATGTTGTTTTGTCTTGATCCTCGGGGGCTATCGGGATTTGGTTATACCCAGAGTAACCATCAAGAAAACAGTAAAAAGCATGACCTGCTACTCTTTCCAATATTTGATCAATAAAGGGTAAAGGAAAATGGTCTTTTCTAGTAGCATCATTTAATCGTCTGTAATCAATACAGACTCTCCATCCTGTGACAGTTCGGGTAGGTATGAGCTCATTATTTTTATTTTTCACAACAGTCATACCTCCTTTTTTTGGTACTACCTGTACTGGACTTACCCAAGGATTGTCAGAGATTGTGTAAATGATACCGGCTGCCAATAATTTTACCACTTCCTTTTTCACAACTTCCTGCATTGCTGGATTTAGCCTTCTTTGTGGCTGGACAATCGGCTTGTAGTTTTCCTCCATCAGTATCCTGTGTGTGCATATAGCTGGACTAATTCCCTTGATATCTTCGATTGTCCATCCCAAGGCTTTCTTATGCTCCCTCAGCACTTTGATCAATTGCAATTCCTGTTTATTGGTCATCAAATATGAGATAATTACTGGAAAAGATTCTTTCTCAAGATAAGCATACTTTAAATTTGAGGGAAGAGTTTTAAGTTCAAGTTTCGATTGAACTGTTTCTTTTGGCTCATCATCTCCCTCATTTTCTAAAGTTTCAGCTTCTTCTTTAATTTCTGGATCCTCATCATTAGTTGTGCCTGATTTTACCAAACATCTTTCCAATGAGTCTGAAAATAACTTGTCATCCTTGTACTCATCTGTAATATCATTAAGGAGGTCAATAGTAAAACAATGAGATGACGAGTCATCATCAGGATATCTCATTATCTTCTGCATATCAAAAATAACTTTCTCCTCATCTACCCTCAAAATTAATTGTCCTTGATGTACATCTATTATTGCCCTACCTGTAGCAAGAAAAGGTCTTCCCAAAATAAGAGGTACATCAGTATTTTCTTCCATTTCAAGGACAATAAAGTCTACTGGAAACACAAACTTATCAACTCTCACAAGAACATTTTCAATTATTCCTTTTGCCTTTTTTGTACTCTGATCAGCTAGTTGTAATGAAACAATTGTACTTTTTATATATCCCCAAGTTCCAATTTTTGAAAAATTGAAAATGGCATCAAATTGATGGATGCTCCAGAATCACATAAAGCTTTTTCAAAATGAGTTCCTCCCACGCTACATGGAATGGTAAAACTGCCAGGATCTCCAAGTTTTTGTGGAAGCTTATTTTGTAAAATAGCACTGCATTTTTCTGTAAGCTTAACCACTGAAATTCCTTCAAGTTTTCTTTTGCTGGACAAAATTTCTTTTAAAAACTTGGCATATGATGGCATTTGAGTCAAAGCATCTGTGAAAGGAATATTTATATACAATTGTTTCAAAATTTCCAAAAATTTTGAAAACTGCTGATCAAGTTTTTCTCTTTTTAATTTCTGTGGAAAAGGAATTGGCTCACAATTGGAATTATCTTTATTTTTGTGAGCAATTTTTTTCTTTGTTTCAAAATGTTTTTCCTCACCATTATCAACAATTTGACCCTCTATTTGATCTTCCTGTAACTTACCCTTTCTGTTAGGGTATGGATCATCAAGATTCTTACCTGATCGCAAAGCAATGGTTTTAACATGTTCTTTTGGATTTTTTTCAGTATTGCTTGGCAATGGTCCTTGGATCTTTTCTGAAACAAGAGTAGCTAATTGACTTACTTGAGTTTCCAGGTTCTTGAGGGAAGCATTTTGACTTCCCATTTTTTCATCAGTAGTTTTGATGTACTTGTACATCAAATCTTCCAAAGTTGGTGTCTGCTGTTGTGGTCTAGGTTGGTATGGCCTAAAATTTTGTTGCATCCTGTTTTGTCCTTAGAATCCAGGTGGTCCTTGTGTTGGCTGTTTCTGAAAATGTTGAGCATTTTCTGCTTCATTAGGATTACTCCACTGGAAGCCAGGATGCTTTTGGGCCAATGAATTACCGAATGGATACGTTCTGTATCCAATTTGGTTCACCTGTTCATCAACTTGATTACTAGCTTGGAATTCATGGTTCTGATGATTTCCTGCACAGAAATCACAATTGTCAGTTGAAGCGGGCTGTTGAGATCCTACCTGTAAAGTATCAAACTTTTGAGTTAGAGAAGCAATTTGTTTTGACAAGTTAGCCAGAACATCAGATTGGTTTATGGCTGCAGCTTTCTTAAGGATTACTCTTTCAGATGGCCATTGTACCGCATTCTCAGAAATTTCATTCAACAACTGCAAAGCTTCTCCAGTGGTTTTTCCCATTATGGCACCTCCAGCTGCAGCATCTATAACATTTCTCGCCGATGGTTTTAGGCCATGGTAAAAAATATATAGTTGCATGTGCTCAGGGATGCCATGATGTGGACATTTTCTTAACATAGCTTTCAGTCTTTCCCAGGCTTGATATACTGACTCCGAGTCAGTTTGCACAAAGTTGGTTATATCTTGCCTCATTTTAGTGGCTTTGGCTGGGAAAAAATATTTACTGAGAAATTTTCGGGTCATCTGATCCCAAGTGGTAATGGATCCTCTAGGTAAACTATGTAACCATAATTTTGCTTCTCCCTTTAAAGAAAATGGAAACAGGCGTAACTTAATTGCATCTGGTGAGATACCATTATATTTTGCTGTTTCCACCAATTCTAGAAAATCAATCAAATGACTGTGAGGATCCTCACTGGCTTCTCCATTAAATATACAATTTTGTTGTATGGCTTGAATTAAGCCAGTTCGAATTTCAAAGTTATTAGCGGCCACTGGTGGTCTTCTAACACTTGACTCACAGTCAAAGGGATCTGGTCTAGAATAATCCCTTAGGATCATGTCAGCTGGCCTGGGGACCACTTCATCAAATTGGTCCTCAGGAATTGGTGGGATAATTGGTGGGTCTGGTGGTGGTGGTGGATCATGTTCCATGTTTGTATATGATGAAGAGAGAGAGATTGAGTTTTGCTCCTGTCTGCTTTTTCGAAATGATCTTTCAATTTCAGGATCGTATTCAATAAGTTCCTTTGAAGAGGAACGGGTCATATACCAACTGAATTTCCTGCAAAAAGTAACACACAAAAAAAAAATGGTTCTTAAATTAGTAAGAAGATAATTAATCTGAAGTAGACAACTGCCAATCCCCGGCAACGGCGCCAAAAATTTGACGAGTCCAATGTGTATAGGATTTTCCTGCTCGTTCTTGTCAAATTTTAGTATAGTTTATGATATCGTCCACAGAGATTGGAGAATCTATCCTACAAATTTATATTATCAATCCTACTATTTAAGAGAGTCGATTTTGGGTGAAAAGAGTTGAATTTATGATCTACTTGAAAGCAAGAAAACTTGTTTTTGATTTTTCTTTTAAAATAAAAGAGTTGGGATTTCATGGATTCACTCGGTATAAAATTATAAGAGAAGTTAGATATTTCATTTTCTATTCCACATATTAATTTCTTAAGAGAAAAGCAATTAATACTACTGCGAGTTTCTCAATTAACTATGCCTCTTTCGATTAGCATAATAAAATGATTAACTTGTAGTATTGGAGTAAAAAATACTTATCTTGAATGAGTACATCGTATGAACAAAAACCTCTTTCGATTAGCTTTTGTTAAATTCCAAAACTTGGCTAAATGGTTTTCTTCTCTCGAATGAAAAACTCAAATATCAAGATAAAGAATTTTGAGTGATTAAATATACTATTTCAAATTATCACGAGAATATATTTAGTTATCAATATTCTCATTTAATTTTTGTTTCTTTCGATAACAAAAATTAGCAAGAAGTATTATAGAATAAATATATAGGCTTGATAAAGTTGAATAGCATAGTGTTTAATACTTGATGTAAGATTTTGACAAAGTAGGATTCTCACTCAAGAATAATAAAATACCAAAATTTCCATTATAATAATATACCGAGCTTCAACACTGATCCCAACTTAAAGAAAATTACTCCATGGAGAAAATACTAAATACTACAGAAGTGGAAGAACTTAGTATTTTTAAAGAAATAAAAAATATAATTTTAACACTTAAAAGCTTAACCAATATTATAGATAGTATTTGGTGTTGCTTTACACAGAGAAAGGATGATCTTCTCAACAAAAATGTCGAGCTATTTTATAGAGAAATTTTCCTGCGAAAGACTCCACTGATGCGAAACCACCGATGCCATGTATGGCATTTCTTTGTTATTTTCCCACGGATGCGAGCCATTGATGGCATTAGTGCACTTCTATCACTTTTGCCACTAATGTGAAGTCATCACCGATGCCATGTATGGCATTTCTTTGTTATTTTCCCACGGATGCGTGCCATTGATGGCATTAGTGCACTTCTTTCCTTTTTTGCCACTAATGTGAAGTCACCACCGATGCCATGTATGGCATTTCTTTGTTATTTTCCCACAGATGCGAGCCACCGATGCCATCTGTGGCTTTTTTTTTCCATCTTCCTTGCTTTTGCGTTCTTTCCTTTCCTGAAAGGTTGTTTTGTGTATTTGCACATATTTGAAGATAATATCATATATTTTATATAAAAAATATAAATATATATAATAATTTATATATCTAAAATTGTATAATATACATAAGTATCAGCATGTTTGGTACCACCACTATTTGATCCTCGCCATGTGAATGTTATTTTGGAAAGTGAAAAGCAAAGTATATTGGTAGATTGTGTTATGATCTTTAAATTCAAATTTTGGCTCTTGTGTTCACTAATTAGTTCTCATTAGACAATGAGTGAGCTTTAGAGTTCAATTGCTTCTAATTGGGACGCGAATATAATTGTCTTCCTCTCTTTTCTTGTGCCATGTGTGGTGAGGTGTTTGTGTGTTCATTTGTGCGCTTTAGATCTAGAACTTGTCCTAAGTGTGCTTTGAAGCGAATCCTAGGTTGTGCTTGGCTGAAAAAATAAGTTTAGGCTTTCCTTGGCCCGCTAGTAACCTAAAAAGCCTACCCTTGCATTATAAGTGCTTAAAGCACCAATCCACTTTTTGGCCCTACCTCCTTGAGTGCATTGAAAGACGTGCACCTTAGGCAAAAGCCTAAGTTTGGAGGTGGCACGAGTTATGGTGAAAGTGTGGAAGTCAATGAAAATTAAAAGAAAGAAAAGAGCAACAAAAGTAAGTTGAAAAGAAAATCTCTAAAAAAAAAAAGAAGCAAGTGAAAGAAAAGAAAGAAAAAGAAGAAAAATAGAATTGATGAATAAAGAGGGAAAAGACTAGTGTATAATCCTCAATTTAGCAAGGTGTAAGTGCACGAAAAAGGAAGTGTACTTTTAATTTTTGTATGGTGTAGTGCTCAAGGAGGTGGGTAGTCACTATTTGCCCAAATTATACCCCCATCTTTGACCAAAAGCCTACATTACAACCTTAATTAAGTCCTAATTGATTTTGAGCCAAGCATTCCTACATTAGCGGAGATGTACATGAAGTGGAAGCTTATGGTATCTCTAGTGTGCAAGTTGAACTTCTTTTGAGAGAGTGAGTAAATTCTTCTATTATATATCACATTTGTGTTTAATATTGCATTTTTGCGTGTTTGAGATACTCTCTTGTATGGTGAGCGCACTTGTGAAGTTGAGTTGAGGACTTTGTTTCATCTTTCAATTGAAGTGAATGAGCAAAGAAGTGAGCACTTGTGGCAAAGAGGCAAACTTTGAAGTTGTTGTGTCATGACTTGATTTCCTTTTGATTTGTATTATTAATGAGAACTTGGTTTTGTGAAATAATGATTTGAAAAATAAAGAGTATTTCACATGGCTTGGCTTAATTGTTGGTACCAACCTATGTCATGGTTGTTGAGCTAAAAGTTGATTTTTGACTTCTTGTGGCTTTATGGGTTTTAAAAATGATTGAAATACAATTTTGAATTTAGTAGTTTGTGTTTTGCTTGAGAACAAGCAATACTTTAAGTTTGGGGGTGTGATGTGTGGTTAAAATACCACACATTACATACTTATACTTGAGCTTTTGTTGTATTAAATTGGTGAAATATGTGCATTTATCATGGTTTTGTCGCATTTTGTAGGTTGAATATGTTTGAAGAAGAGTGATGGAAGAAACAAGTCAAAATGAAGTCTAGTAGAAGAAATAGAAGAAAAGTGGCAAGTCTGTCAAAAACGCGGCAGAAAAGTGGCTATGCGTGAAACAATGACTAACCTCAGCAGTGATAAAGTGGCTATCGGGTGAACTTTTTGTACCAGGGTGGCTATAGCGTGAAAAATCAGAATTTCTTCATTTTAATCCAGGGAGAATTTTGGAAAATGATGGTATTTCATTTTGGCAACACATAAATAGTTTGTAGCTTTCATTTGTACATATCTTTGGCTACTTTTCCAACTTGGGAGCAAGAATTCATCAACAACACTTCAAGATTGAAGATTGGGTGCACTTTAAATGAGAAATTCTTTATCCCTTTCTTTATTTCTTTGATTTGTATGCTACATTTGGTTAGTTGATGTTATTAGTGGACATGATTTTATATGAATGATTCATGACTAGGAATTTATATTTGTGCGTTTTGATTATCTAGCTTCTATTGTTTTGGTTGCTTGACTTTTGTGCTCATGACACTTAAGTTACACATCTACTTTGCTAATTAAAGACTCGGGAGAGATTAATTAGCGTAGAATAGTAAAGCTAGTGAGGATTTGAGTTGATAGGCTATTTCATAGACTAACTCATCTAAAAGAAGTTACGCTCGGAAGAGGTCTTCTTTCCTCTGGTAATGGGTAGTGCTTTGCAAGCTCAACCATAACTTTGACGAGCGCCATTGAGGTAAATCCCTTCTAGGCCGAAAGGATTCTAGGGATTACATTAGAACGACTCGGCCATAATATATAAACCCCGTGCTATAATTGCATTCTAGGCTCAAAACTTGTCTTCCTTGGTTATGAGAAGGCCATTGATCACCTTTACTTGCTTTTCTAGTGTAGTTTGTAGTTGTTAATATCATTCAACCACCTTATTATCCTAGTTTGGCTTAGTCAAATTAGTTTAGTTCCTCCACTACTTTGATCGCATCACTTTGTTCCTTGTGGATTCGACCCCGACTCCTAGTTGGGTAAATTGTATTACGATGACCGTTCATACCTCAAGCCGAGGTGTGTGTTGAGCGTTCTCAGTATTATACTTCAATTTTCAATTCTTACCAACTTAAGAAGTTACCCGAAAATGGGGACAAATAGGCCCATCATAATTAGCCTTCTTCCTAAAGCCGAGTTAATGAGGCGAAGGCGAAGTGCACAACCAATCTCGCAACACTATTTAAGGAGCAATCACTTTGCAAGGCGCAATCACTTAATTAAACTCAGTCTAATTGTAGGAGCTGCATTCCATTTAAGCTGATTGATTGAAGTTCAAACCTAAAGGCTTTTATTGTTTGTTTTATTTTTTCTTTAAGGCAAACTTCATCGCTCAATTTCTTTTATTTTGAGTTAGACTGAAATTCAATTCAACTTTAGGTCCAAGGGACTAACATTTAGTGGCTATGATTATAAAGTTTTATTTTTCCTTGTTGAAAATGGATGCACCTTAAGGGTGTGTTTGGTATGAAGGAAAAAGGCTTTCATGAATTTTTCTTAGAAAATGAGTGATTTTTCATACTTATTTTTCGGCATTTGGTTTCCAAAGAATCAATCATTTTCCTAACTATCTAATAAGGGATATGGTGGGAGCGGGGGCCAGGGTTGTGGATGGGAGGGATGTGTAGGGTAAGGGAGGAAGATAGAGGGGGCGTGGGGTAGGTAGTAGGGGTTGGCTGGGTTTAACAATAGAGTTGTTGTGGTGGTTGGGTAGGGGATTTATGCAATCCAAACTACCACAAGACCATTCACTAGGAGTTAAGCCAAAGAGATCCAAGATGCTCACCTTCACTTGGTATGGAAAAACATGGAAGATGGAAACTCCGTAAGTGACTTGAAGATCATGCATTGGAGCATCATCGAAGGAGGACCGCCTAGGTTACAAGGAAGAGAGCCCCAAGCTCATTTTGAGGCGCCTCAAGACTTCCCAGGAAGGCGCGGACTGCCTAGGGAAGTGGACGGACCACACTTGTGACAAGGCGGACCGCCTGCTTTGCTGAAGACACAAAAGGGGCGGACTGCCTAGGGGGTGGGCGGACCGCCTAGGGGTTGGGCGGACCGCCTACCCCTATTGGTTTCATTTCTGGATTTTGTTTTATTTTGTGTGTAATTTCTATTTTATCCCTAAGCGTCCTTTATTGTTTTAACCTACTTTGACGGTAATTAGGACCTTTCATATTATGTTAAGGAAGGGCTTTTATTTCATTTTAGCTAACTTTGAATACACAAATAATTGAGAAATACTCTCTAATGAAACCTTGTTCCTGGCTTGAAATTCAATTGGTAGAATCCAAGTTGAACCTCAATCCTTTTCGATCATTATATTTGCGAGAGCCGAGTGTCTCTTGAGGATAGTTGCATAGCATAGGTGATTCTTTGATAATTGAGGTGAAACGAGACTTAGTTCCTCGTTGCTGCTTAGGTAATCGTTCGACTCTCATCTTGCTTTTATTATTACCTTTACTTCCGTGTTTTGCATTGCATCAGTAGATATCAGAGCATGGATAGGTTTTGTTTCTACAAACCCTCTATCGTAAAATTTTATATTTCTGTTTATTGTTTATTTGTTCTTGTTGTTCTTATTTGAAAAAAAAAATTTAGAAAAAGCTAAAAAATACAAAAAAAATATTGGAACTTGTTGGATTTGAACACCCGAACATTGAAAAGCATTGGGGTTTGTTCAATGTTTGATTCTTGTTCTTTTGGTACCAAAATTTCATGATTTGGTGATGTATTTCAAAATTTGAAGATTCAAATTGCAAAAATTTCAAAACTCTAGAAAATCTTGCTTCAAAATCAAAATCGATTGGTTTATATTTTTTTTGGGTTAAAACCTATTAGGAATTGTTTAGAATCAACATATACATCTTTGGGTACCATTAGAATTGAAAACCAACTTGAAAACCATTAGAAAATTGGGTGCAAAGAACCAAGAACACGTTCTTGAATATTGTTGGAAAACCCAGTAGGTTGAGCGCCTACTTTTGAGGCGGACTGCCTCCTTTGTGTTCAGCTCTCTGTATTTTGACTGCGCGGACCGCCAACCTGCAGAGGCGGGGCACCTAGAGCTGGGAGGTGTCCGGGTAGTTGGTTTTCATAGGTTTTCGTGTTTCTTTTACTTCTATTGCTTCCGACTAGTACTTTTAGAGTAACACTTCTACTCGATTAGTATTAGTTCATTGAGCGTTTAGGATACTCGTTCTTAGAGGAGAGTAGAATTCAAAGAAGCCTCGTAGTACATTTTTGCTTCAAGTGCTCACTTATATAGCCTAGCATTGATAGAGTCCCATCAACTCCACTCTTTCCAAAGAGTATTTGGTTCTTGTGAACTTTATTGGTTATTTAGGAGGTTGTTCAACTACGAGGAAGCCTTTGAATCAAGCTTGTGTGACCAATCCACAAATTGAGTGTACTCGAGAGACATTCAAAAGTGAGGGAGTGGGTGAGGACTTTTACTCTAATTTTCTTCTTGTATTTGATTGCTTGTAGGTACATGGCGGAAGAAGGAGAAATGTCCATATCGGTTCTGGAATCCACTTTGGACCACCTACTGTCCGAGGTGAGATCCATAAGCTTGAGACTTGAAAGTTTTGAAAGGGAGAAAACCCTCTAGTGTTCACAAAGAAGCCGATGAAGGCACAAGTGAAGGCTCAACCGTAAAAGAAGCTGATGAAGGCACAAGTGAAGCTTAACCATGAGACCCGAACAATTTACCGAGATGGCTAAACAACAAAGGTTGAGAGAGGAAGCTCTTCGTCGAGAGGGAGTGTTGGGCATTCCCTACAACTTGGGCAAACCCCAAGGAAATGTTCCACCCATGAGACCCCATCGAAATGTAGCACCTCTTGGGCATGATGTTGAGGCTCAAGAAGGGGAGAATCCTGGGCTTGGAGATGATGTTGATGAGTTTGATGCTCCCTATCTGAATAGGGGGCAATAAATGGAAGTGGGGGAATGAATAGAGGAAGAGAATATGATGACTACTTTGGGGGCCAACCGGAGCCTAACTGAGGGGGTCGTGATAACAACAATCTCAATAGTGTGAAGATTACTATCCCTACCTTAATTGGAACTAGTGATCCAGAAAAGTTTCTTGAGTGGAAGGTAAAAATGGAAAGAGCGTTTGACACGAATGACATGTCCGAAGATAAGAAGGCCACATATGCCATTTCTTCCTTTGAGTGCTATGCTTCCACTTAGTGGGAATCGGTCTAGAGATCAAGAAGAAGAGTTGGAATGCCCGTGAACGTTACTTGGGATGAATTGAAGGGTGTAATGAATAACAAGTATATGACTCCTAAGTATTGTCAAGAACAACTCAAAAGACTTTATGAGTTGAAACAAGGCTTCAAAAAGGTTGACGAGTACTTCAGTAAATTTAAGAAAATCTGAATGGCTCTTGACATGGATACGGAAAATGATGAGCAAGCCATCATTAGATTCAAGAATGGCTTGAACCGAGAGATTTCTTCTCAATTGAGGTTGCACATTTATCATTCTCTTGAAGACCTTCATGAAGCCGCTGATGATGTTGTGAAGTGGGTCAAAGAAGATAAGGCTCCTCGCTATAAAAGTGCTACTTCTACTCGTACTAGCCAAACCAAGTGCAAGGGATATGGCCACTTTGCCAAAAATTGACCCACCCGTAGAAAAATGATAGTCATGGATGATGGGATGGTGTATGAGGAAGAAAGTGAGCTCGAGGGGGAAGTAGTTGAGGAAGATGAGTGTAAATTGAATGCGGCGGAGGGTGATGATCCTAGCATGTTTCTAGTGGTACGTCATAGTTTGAGTGCCATGGTGAGTGAGGAGGAAGTAGATATGCAAATGGAGAACTTGTTTCATGCTAGATGTAGAGTGAGGGGACAAGTTTGCTCCATGATTATTGATTCGGGTAGTTCTTCTAATATGGTGAGCCAATCTTTTGTCTCACAATTGAAATTTCCTACCCTTAAACACCCAAGCCCCCTCCATTAGAAATGGCTAAGTGAGTGTGGGGAGTTGAAGGTGGTGAAGCAAGTTTTGATAACTATCAAGATGAGCACATGTTTGATCTGGTGCCAATGCAAGCTTGCCACCTCTTGTTTTGTTGGCCTTGGTTATATGATCAGAGTGTGGTTCCTGATGGCCGAGCCAACACTTATACCGTGAAACATGAGGGCAAGAAGTATGTGCTCACGCCCTTGACGCCTAAGCAAGTGAATGATGACTATAGGCGCATGAGGGAATTGAAAGAAACGGTTGTTGCTCCCAACGCACATGCAAGTATACGCGGTCGACAAGTAATAAAGTGATAAGTAGAGTATCGTTCCCACGAGGACTATTCAGACTGGAATCCTAACAAACAATTTCTACTAACTATCCAAGGATCTTTTTCCAATAGTGATGATTTTATTAACTAAAGAACAGTAATTAAAACGATAGAAGTGAATTCAAACAATGGAGCAAAAGTTGGGTGTTAACAATATTAATGAGACGGTCCAGGATCAGAGTTACGAACAATCCAGTTGAGTTATCCTGTTGATTCCACTTCTTAAATCCCAAGATTGCTAACTAACAGGTTAATTATACCCGTGAAACCATTCAATTCTTCACGGTCTATGCAAGCTACTCCAATTCCTATATGTCTATGGGTTGAATCACGTGCACGCATTAATAAATTCTGTATTTAGTTAAGCAAGGTGAATAGGTATATGTATATCCTACCCATAAATTGATTCCCCCCGATGCCCAGGTTCACAATCAAGCCCTATTATTTCTTATGTGCGTTCATAAATTCCCTCTGTCGAGTTCAATCTAAGAACCGTAGATAGTGTTCAATTATTCGGCCGTTATAATCAAACAACTATGATCAAGAAAGAATAAACAATCTATAATAATTCAATTCATGGAAAACAACATTCAAACCTCAACCTTCATGAATTCACTCTAACCTTAGAACGAAAGAATTGGCCACGCATACTCATAATCACAAGACAATGATTTGATAAAATAATGAAATAATGATGTAATAAATTAATGGAAGGAAGAAACGCCCTTGTTCAAGATGTTATGAGCTCTCAAATTTGCTCCAAAGTCTGAACTCCCTTCAAAAATGAAGTAAAAGAGTATTTATAGTGTTTACAAAAGCCTAGCAATTAGTTACGCCTAAGCCTAGACGAAATAGGACTACAAAAACCGCTCCAGGGGCGCTATAGCTGGCGCCCCGCACCTCAGAACGCGCTCAACTAGGCAGAACCTGTCGAATCTCGCACGCAATAGCCCCGCTCCGCGCTCCAAAACGTGCCAATAAGCTGGGCGCTTTTGGGGCGCCCCGCGCCAGTAACCGCGCCAAGCCATTTTGGCTGCTTTCGTTGTTTGCAGCTTGCTTCGTTCCGTGCCTTCGCGTGCTCGATCCAATCCTCTTTCCAACTCCAATCTTTTCTTGCTCGATCATGCTCTTTAAAGCTCCAATTGCACTTCATAACAACCTACAATCATACGACGTAAAATCAGTGCAAAATCACATTCGTAAACTAGAAAACGTGCGAATAAAGTACTCAAACGTGAGGAAATATTAAGGAAATATAGGCATAAAATGCAAAACATCACCACTCCACACTTGAACCTTTGCTCGCCATCGAGAAATTACAAATAACTTCCCAACCTAGGTAGAACAGGTTTGCCAATGTCTATGGTTGATACCGACCATTGATCAAATGCATACATGACTACTATGGGTCCAACAAACATGCCAATAATTTATCAAACATCAAAACATGAGAACAACTACCCCAAGACTACTCAAATGCACAAACTCGACTCATTGCAACCATGCTCCCACAAAGTCAGCCCTACCTACTCAACCAAGAAGCCACAACTTCACTTATCTCATGCAAACTATGTGCCCTCACCAATAATGAAGCAAGAGAGTGTCCCCCAAATATCACACACAACTATGAATATCAAGAATAGAACGGGGACAATAGCATAGAAAAAATTCACTCACTCTCATGAAAAGCTCACATGTCACACATGATGTACCATAGGCTTGCCCGTAGTGTAGGAATTCACTAATGTAAGCTCACTCGAATCGGGATTAACTAGGACTTTAAAAGGTTGTAATGTAGGCTAAGGGGCTGGTAGGATACATATGGATAATAGTGACTACCTCCCTAAGCACTTTAATACATCACAATACAAATTAAGCACAAAATCTCATCAAAGCAACCCATTTCACCCAACCAACAACTTTCACACACCTTTTTCAACAAAGCAATTTTTCTTTTAAGCACAACACTAGCAAGGATGGATATTCATTTCTTTTCTCTTTATTTCTTTTTTCCAATTTTTTCAGCTTTTTTTTCTTCTTTTGTTTTTTCTCTATTCACTTCTTTCCAAACCTTGCCAATGATCCTCAACTACTTGACAATTTATCAAATATTTCCCTCATTGGTTCCACTCAAAAACCTCCCAATATTTCAACCACAAACTCCACAATAATATAAAATTATCAATTAACATGCTTAAGGAGTAAAGGGTCAAAAGAAAGCAATCTAGAACAAGTGGGTAGGCTTACGGTGTGGGTGACAACAAGAGGGTCAATATGGATCACAACAATCAAGTCCAAAAGGGTATGCCAAAAAAAAAGGGTAGGCAAATCAAGAGAAGACCTGTATCATTTCCCGACTAGAGTAAATCTAGGATTTCGCTTTGCACACACACGGGGCAAGTTCTAGACACCAGTATGCAACACGGAGTACAATAAGAATATGCATCACAACACACATTGCACACAGTCTACACAAAAAGCCTCCATCACAACTCTCAATCAAGCAAATAGGTTGCAACTTGTAGAAAATTAAGCACTAATGCACAAAGGTTCACAACAAAATCAAGTGAGTAGACTCAAGCATTTCAAGGGGGTCATTTCATTTTTTTTAGGCATGCATCACAATTTAAAACCAAAAGACACCACAAATAGCACATGCTCAAGTTCAAGTCCACCGGTATCAAACAAATCAAAGGCACCTAGCATTCCATTCCTTTCGTCTAGGGCCACCTATAACTAACTACTCTAATTCTAATAAAAATAAAAACTACCCGGTTCAAAGGCCTCCCCGTGGAAAAGAACCGAGGTCATAAGAAATACCACGGGGTGGATGACATGTACCACTAATAAAGACTAAAAAGAAAATCTTTTTGGAATTTTTCATTAATTTTCTAATTTTTTTCATATATTAAAGCAAGAAACAAATAAAAATAACATCAAGTGACAAAGTAAAAATCCTAACGGCACATGCATCCCTAACCTCAAAAATAAAGGAGAGTTCCCCACCCCACACTTAAAACTAAGCAATGTCCTCAGTGCGACAAAAAATAAAGTACAAGGGGTAAAAGAACTTCCCTGAAGGTTCTAGTCCTTGGTGCTAGTATCCTCCAAGCTTCCGTATAGTATGAGGTACTCAGACTTCCCTCATCAGGTCAACAATATTAGGCAGGGGTGAGGACACCCCACACTTAAACTCGATATTACATGAACCTGCAATCCAAGGAAAAACAAAAACTACGTGACACTAAATAAAATAATACAAGTACAAACTCGGGTTGCCTCCCGAGAAGTGCTTTAGTTAACGTCGTGGCACGACGACACTTTTAGCTCACTTCCAGCATTTATGTCTTCTCTTCTTACGACGAACCTTTGTTTTCTTCCTTTCTTTGAGAGAACTCATCTTCCACTTCACATGTGATGTGCCATTGCTATCTTGTTCCACATTGTGCTCACACATGTCATTTGGTATACTTCCATGTTCTCGTTTGACACATTCGATCATGGAGCACTCTTCAACCTTAGTTATGTGTTCCTTCTCATTATAAACCTTGAAAGTAACCTTTTCTCCATGCGCTCTAACAGTCATCTCTCCCAGCTCCATGTCAATAATTGCCTTCGATGTGACTAAGAATGGTCTCCCCAAAATGATTGGAGCTTCTCGGTCCTCTTCATAATCTAGGACTACAAAATCAGCAGAGAATGTATACTTACCAACTTTAAGCAACACATCCTCCAACTTACCATCAGGGTGAGTAAGTGATACATCCGCCATCTTAAGAGTAACCGAAGAGGGCTTGATTGCTCCTAGCCCTAACCTTTTGCAAACAGGTAGAGGCATGAGATTTATGCTCGCACCCAGATCACACAATGCACCAGTGATATTATGCCCTCCAATGGTGCAAGGAATAGTAAACCTCCCAGGATCTTAAAGTTTTGGAGGTAGCCTGCTCAAGATTGTGCTGCAATCCTCAACTAACTCAATTGTATCTATCTCTTGAGGCTTTTTCTTCTTGACTAAAATCTCTTTTAAAAACTTCACAAATGATGGCATCAATTCAAACACATCAGTCAAAGAAATGTGAACTTGAAGCTCTTTCAACATACTCACAAATTTTTGATACTGAGCCAAATCCTTTGATGGTATAAGTCTCTGCGGGAATGGTAGAGGCGGCAGAGGTGCCTCCTTCTTCTCTTCTTTCTTCTTTACCTTCTCCACTTTTTCAACTCTTTCTATTTCAGCTTTCTTCTCAGACTTGGCCATCAGCTCTCAACCTTCAATTAAAGTCACTGCAAGACATTGCTCAGGCCCTTTTTTAACAGTACTGATTTCTCCCACCAACTGCCCCAACTGGTGCTCCAGGTTATTTTGAGCATTGTCAAGATCTTGTATGGCCTGTGCATGGGCTGCAGTGTCAGCTATCATTCTCTGCTGGCCCGCCATTATCTGCTTTAGCATATCTTCAACTGAATTGCTAACCTGCTCTGGTGGAGCTGGAAGTGGGTGGTAATTATTTGAGGCTTTCGTATTGCCTTGATAATAAGCATTACCAATCTGATTTTGACCCTGCTGCCTATTTTGATTACCCACGTAATAAACTGACTCTGGATTAGAGGAGCAAACCTCTGTAGCATGATCTTGACCACAAACCTCACAAAAACTCTGGAGTTGTTGCACTGGAGCCACTGGTTGCTGAGTCTTTGGCAGAGCTAGCTTGCTAATTTGATTGGAAATAGCATTCATCTTTGCCCTCAGCTCTAAAACTGCATCTAACTGAAGTACCCTAGCAGATTTCTGCATAGTAGCTCGACCATCTCCCTGCCAATCAGGATTGTTCTGTGAAAACTTGTCTAGTAATTCATAGATCTGGTCAAAGTTTAAGGCCAGTACTTGGCCTCCAGCAGCAGCATCTACCACGATCTTAGTATGCGCAGTCAACCCCTCCACAAAAGTATGTGCAAGAACCTCATTGGATTGGTTGTGGTGTGGACAATCTCTCAGTAAAGCTTTAAACCGCTCCCAGGCTGAATACAAAGACTCTCCTTCTATCTGTCTGAAGGACATAAGTTCACTCCTCAGCCGGGCTGTCTTGGCAGATGGATAAAACTTAGCTAAGAACTCATTAGCCAAATCATCCCAAATAGTGATAGACCCAGACTTTTTAGCCTTTAACCACCTCTTTGCTGCCCCAATCAGTGAAAACGGGAACAATGTCTAGCGCACATAATCAATAGGAACTCCCGTCGGTGTATAAGTATCACTGATCTCCAAGAAATTCTTAATGTGTTGCTGCGGATCTTCATGAAGTAATCCACTATATTTCCCAGTCACATGCAGCAACTGAATCATGCCGGACATAATCTCAAAGTGCCCGGTGATAGCGGGCTTACCTATCACAAAACTCAAAACAAAAATTAAACCTGAATAGATAATAAGTAATAGTTCAAAAAGAAATCCGTCAATTATTAGTCCCCGGCAACGGCGCCAAAAACTTGTTGCTCCCAACGCACACGCAAGTATACGCGGTCGACAAGTAATAAAGTGATAAGTAGAGTATCGTTCCCACGAGGACTATTCAGACTGGACTCCTAACAAATAATTTCTACTAACTATCCAGGGATCTTTTTCCAATAGTGATGATTTTATTAACTAAAGAACAGTAATTAAAACGGTAGAAGTGAATTCAAACAATGGAGCAAAAGTTGGTTGTTAACAATATTAATGAGACGGTTTAGGGTCAGAGTTACGAACAATCCAGTTGAGTTATCCTGTTGATTCCACTTCTTAAGTCCCAAGATTGCTACTTAACAGGTTAATTATACCTATGAAAACCTTTCGATTCTTTACGGTCTATGCAGGCTACTCCAATCCCTATATGTCTATGGGTTGAATCACGTGCACGCATTAACGAATTCTATATTTAGCTAAGCAAGGTGAATAGGTATATGTCTATCCTACCCACAAATTGATTTCCCGATGCCCAGGTTCACAGTCAAGCCCTATTCTTTCTTATGTGCGTTCATAAATTCCCTCTATCGAGTTCAATCTAAGAACCGTAGATAGTGTTCAATTATTCGGCCGTTATAATCAAACAATTATGATCAAGAAAGAATAAACAATCTATAATAATTCAATTCATGGAAATCAACATTCAAACCTCAACCTTCATGAATTCACTCTAACCCTAGAACGAAAGAATTAGCCACGCATACTCCTAATCACAAGACAATGATTTGATAAAATAATGAAATAATGATGTAATAAATTAATGGAAGGAAGAAAAACCCTTGTTCAAGATGTTATGAGCTCTCAAATTTGCTCCAAAGTCTGAACTCCCTTCAAAAACGAAGTAAAAGAGTATTTATAGTGTTTACAAAAGCCTAGCAATTAGTTACGCCTAAGCCTAGACGAAATAGGACTTAAAAAACCGCTCCAGGGGCGCTATAGCTGGCGCCCCGCGCCTCGGAACGCGCTCAACTAGGCAAAACCCGTCGAATCTTGTACGCAATAGCCCCGCTCCACGCTCCAAAACGCGCCAACAAGCTGGGCGCTTTTGGGGCGCCCCGCGCCAGTAACCGCGCCAGGCCATTTTAGCTGCTTTCGTCGTTCGCAGCTTGCTTCGTTCCGTGCCTTCGCGTTCTCGATCCAATCCTCAATCCAACTCCAACCTTTTCTTGCTCGATCATGCTCTTTAAAGCTCCAATTGCACTTCATAACAACCTACAATCATACGACGTAAAATCAGTGCAACATCACATTCGTAAACTAGAAAACGTGCGAATAAAGTACTCAAACGTGAGGAAATATTAAGGAAATATAGGCATAAAATGCCAAAAATCAACGGTTAAAACTAAGTCCCTCGTGGAGAGTAGACCTTTGCCCGAGAGTCAAGAGACTCCACCATTTTCTACCGGTGGCCTTTGTGCCATGATGCAACCGGGTGAGTACTTGAGAGATAATGATGGCACCAAATTTCTCATTTGCCTAGTGCACAAAGGTATGGTTTTAAATTCTGATTGTTATTATGCTACTAACCATTGCCTAGTGCTATTGAGAATGTTTTGAAGGGTTTTTAGGATATTTTCCCGGATGAGATGTCTAGTGGTCTTCCTCCATTGAGAGCGATTGAGCACCAAATTTACTTTGTCCCAGGGTCCCAAATCCTAAACAAGCCGACCTATAGGAGCAACCCCGAAGATACAAAGGAGTTGCAAAGGTAAGTAGATGAGTTTCTCATTAAAGGCTTGGTTCGTGAAAGCTTGAGTCTGTGTGCAGTACCGGTCATTCTTGTGCCAAAGAAGGACAGGACATGGAGGATGTGTGTTGATTGTCGTACGGTCAGCAAGATAACGGTTAAGTATCATCATCCCATTCCTAGACTTGATGGCATGCTTGATGAATTCAGTGGTTCTACTATCTTTTCTAAGATAGATATTAGGTCCAGCTACCACCAAATCCGAATGAAACCGGGTGATGAGTGGAAAACCACATTCAAGACCAAGTTTGGTCTCTACGAATGGTTGGTGATGCCTTTTGGCCTCTCCAACGCACCTAGTACCTTCATGAGGTTGTTGAACCATGTCTTGAAACCGTTTATCAACAAATTTGTGGTTGTCTATTTTGATGATATCTTGATATATAGCAAATCAATAGATGATCAATTTGTCCATTTAAGGCAAGTGCTTGAATTGTTAAGAGCCGAAAAGCTCTATGCTAGTTTTAAGAAATGTGCCTTTTGTGTTGAAAAGGTTGTCTTCTTGGGATTTGTTGTTAGTGCAAATGGTGTAGAGGTTGATGAGTTCAAAGTTGAAACCATTAGAGATTTGCCTACTCCTACCATTGTATCTTATGTGAGGAGTTTCCATGGCCTTGCTAGTTTCTATAGGCAATTTGTTAGGGACTTTAGCACCATTGCCACACCACTCACCGAGTTGGTGAAGAAAGACAATCCCTTTGTGGGGAGAGCCTCAAGAGAAGGCTCTCCAAGAATTGAAAAATAGGTTGAGTACCGCCCTCTTGTTGCAATTGTCCGACTTCAGAAAGGCATTTGAGGTTGAATGTGATGCCTCAGAGATGGGTATTGGAGGTTTTCTCATGCAAGAAGGGAAACTCATTGCCTACTTTAGTGAAAATTTGAATGGTGCAACCTTGAATTACTCTACGTATGACAAGGAGTGTTATGCCCTAGTGAGAGCTCTAGCTCATTGGAAACATTATCTTTGGCCTAGGGAATTTGCTATTAAGAGTGATCATGAATCACTCAAACATCTTAGAGGCCAAGAAAAGTTGAACAAGAGGCATTTCAAGTGGGTGGAGTTCATTGAGTCTTTTTCCTATGTAATTCATTACATGAAGGGAAAGGACAATGTTGTAGCCGATGCACTTTCTAGGATGTTCGCTCTTGCTACCACTCTTTCTTCTAGGTTTATGGGTTTTGAGAGTATAAAATTTATGTATGAACATGACCCAAAGCTTAAGAGCATTTATGATGCTCTAGTAAGTTGGAAAATGGTGGAGACATACCAATGGGTAGATGGCTACATTTTTAAGAATGGGAGAGTGTGTATCCTTAAGTCCTCTTAGAGAGAATTGCTAGTGCAAGAAGCACATTGTGGGGGCTTGATGGGTCACTTTGGGGTGGACAAGACTATAGCCATACTTAAAGAGCATTTCCATTAGCAAAAAATGAGGCCTCTTGTGAAACGCTTTTGCAATTCTTGTTTAGATTGCAAAAATGCTAAGTCTAGATCCAACACCCATGGCTTGTACACTCATTTGCCCGTACCTACTAGTCCGTCGGTTGACATTTCTATGGATTTTTTATGGCTTTACCCCGGACTAGAGGACACGATAGCATTTATGTTGTCGTTGATAGATTCTCCAAAATGGCTCACTTCATTCTATGCAAAAAGAGTAATGATGCACAGCATGTTGCTTCTTTGTTCATTGATAATGTGTTAAAATTGCATGGTGTGCCTCGTACCATTGTGAGTGATAGGGATACTAAGTTCCTTAGCCATTTTTGGAAGTGTTTGTGAGGTGCTCTTGGCACCAAATTGTTGTTCTCCGCGTCCCACCACCCTCAAATCGATAGGAAACCGAGGTGGTGAATCGAACCTTGGGAGCTCTACTTCGAGCTATGACCAAAGGTAAGGCAGGGACATGGATTGATAGGTTATCACTCATGGAGTTTGCATATAACCGTACTTTGAATAGATTGATTGGCATGACTCCATTTGAGTGTGTTTATGGCTTTAATCCTGTGATTCTACTTGATCTTACCCCTTTGTCAAGGGATGCGGTTGTTAATTTTGAAGGTAGGAACTGGGCCAAGGCTTTGCTTGAACTTCATGCCAAGGTGAAGAAGAACTTGGAGGAGGCCTAAGAAAAGATAGCATCCAAGAAAAACAAGGGAAGAAAGAAGGTGGAACTCAAGAAAAGAGATTGGGTGTGGGTGCACTTTCGCAAAGAGAGGTTTCCAAACCATAGGAAAGGGAAGTTGGCACCAAGGGAAGATGGAGCATTCCAAGTGCTCTCGAATATCAACAAAAATGCCTATGTGATTGACTTGCCGGGTGAGTATAATATTTCTAGCACTTTCAATGTTTATGACTTGACTCTTTGTGATGTAGGTGATGATACTTTGGAGGATGATGCCTTGATTTTGAGGATTAAATCTTCTTAAGAAGGGGAGGATGATGCAATCCAAACTACCACAAGACCATTCACTAGGAGTCAAGCCAAAGAGATCCAAGATGCTCACCTTCACTTGGTATGGAAAGGCATGGAAGATGGAAGCTTCGGAAGTGACTTGAAGCTCATACATTGGAGCACCATCGAAGGAGGACCGTGTAGACTACAAGGACGAGTGCCCCCAAGCTCATTTTGAGGCGCCTCAAGAGTTCCCAGGAAGGGGCAGACCGCCTAGGGAAGTGGCCGGACCGCCTACTTGAAATTTGACCAAAATTTGGCTAAGTATAGAAATGCACACTCTCTGGATTTTGAGTGGGCGGACCGCCCCTGTGACAAGGTGGACTTCCTACTCTGCTGAAGACCCAAAAGGGGACCGCATAGGAGGGTGGGCGGACCGCCTACCTCTATTGGAAGCATTTCGGGATTTTGTTTCATTTTGCGTGTAATTTCTATTTTATCCTTAAGTGTCCTTTATTGTTTTAACCCACTTGGGGGGGGGGGGGGGGTAATTAGGACCTTTCATATTGTGTAAAAGAAGAATATAAAAGTCTTCCTTAGCCTTTCATTTAATTTTAGCTAACTTTGAATACACAAACAATTGAGAAATACTCTCGAATGAAACCTTGTTCTTGACTTGAAATTCAATTAGTAGAATCCAAGTTGAACCTCAATCCTTTTTTATCATTCTATTTGTGATAGCCGAGTGTCTCTTGAGGATAGTTGCACAGCGTAGGTGATTCCTTGACATTCATTTGAGGTGTAACGAGACTTCGTTCCTCGTTGCTACTTAGGTAATCGTTCGAGTCTCGTCTTGCTTTTATCGTTACCTTTACTTCCGTGTTTTGCATTGCATCGGGGATGATGTGGTGGGGTGGATGGTGGAAGGAGGCCATGAGTGTTAATTATCACACTTGAAAATATTTTTCCTACTTTCACAAGGGAAAATATTTTTTTCCAATTAAAAGAAAACGAGTAGTGAAAATTATTTTTCAAAACTTTATGAGAAAATTGAAAAAAAAAATTGAAAATATATATATATAATTTTTTTGGTAAGTAAATATTTTCTTTCAAAACTAACAAGTATCATTACAAATCAGTTTCCTCCCTAGCTCACCATCACTGTCCTAAGGACCAATGTGGTTTCACTAAATACTCTACTAACAGTACTTGCCAAACACCTAAAAAAACTATAATTCTGGGTAGAAGTTTAATAGCTCAAGCTCCCTTCTTCGCTTCTTCTGCCTGTAGCCTCTGCATACTACTTCATAGATGATTTGCCTAACCAAGCTTGGTTGTTCTCTCTGTCTGTTCTGAAAAATTCTCCTGTTCCTTTCTTTCCAAATATAGTATACTCCTACAGCAACTAGCATTATGTACACTTGTGCTCTCGCAGCCTTTCCTTTGCAATTCCTTATAGCCCATTCAATTTCTTGTGTCCAGCTGAGTGGCTGTCTGTTAATAGCCAGCCAGTATAGCAACTTACTCCATATCCCTTTTGAGAACCTACAATTAAAGAATAAGTGGTCCATGCTTTCATCTTGCTCCCTACACAGCACACACTGAAGATCAATACTTAGCGACCATCTGCTAATCCTATCTTTTGTTTGCAATCTCCTACATAGTGCCAGGTATAAGATGAACACCCACTTGGGGTGCCCTGAGTTATTACATGTTAGTTTCCGTCAAGTCACCTTCTGGTACTCTCCTTGCAGTTTCAAGTAGATGTGTTTTATGGTGAATTTCTCCATGCTCATCACATCTTGCTCAGTGTATCCTGCCTGCTGGAAGTACTTGTTAGCTTTCAACACTTTATGAACTATCCATGATGTTGTCTTTGCTCTGGCTCCCCAAACTCCATGTTTCCCATAGTAAGTATGAACCCAAAGCACCCACATCTTCTCTTTATGTTTATATATGTTCCATAAGTTTTTACATATAGCTGCTTTGTTCCAAATCTAGATATCAAGAATGTTCAAACCTCCTGCTACTTTGGGGCAACACAGTTTGTCCCAAGCTATAAGTGCCTTTTTGGACATTTCACTTTTGCCTGTCCACAAGAATCTTCTACACACTGCTTCCACCATGGTGATTACCTTTTTTTGGCAATACAAACACTTGCGACCAGAACACTTGAATAGTGAATAGCACACTTTTTATCAGTTGAAGTCTACTTGCATAGGACAGGAACTTAGAAGTCCATGACTATATCCTCCCTAACATTTTGTCCAGTAAAGTCTGGCACTGCATTATATACAATCTCTTTGAGCTCAGAGGTACTCCTAAGTATTTGAGTTAGCTTCACCTTTTGACATCTTGTATGGTAGTTGAAATCTTGGTTATCCTCTAGGGTCATCAGCAGCCTAGTGAAGTATTCCATTACTATAACAAAAAGGAAAGGGGAAAGAGGATCTCCTTGTCTGAGCCCCTTCTTTGCATCAAATGGCTTTGTGAGGTCACCATTCACTATTACTGACTAGGATACAGTGCTTATACATTGCATTATCCATTTGACAAACACTTCGGGAAATCTCAATTCTACTAGTATTTGCTCCAGGAATGGCCACTCCACTGAATCATATGCCTTTCTCATGTCTGTTTTCATCATACATCTTGGAGATATACCCTTTCTTCCATAGCCTTTAACCAGTTCATGGCTCGTTATAATATTGTCTCCTATCATCCTGCCAGGAACAAAAGCAGCTTGGTTATTATCCACTATCCAGTCCATCACTCTTTGCATTCTTCTTGTTAGAACTTTTGAAATTATTTTGTATAAGAGAGTGCAGCATGATATAGGTCTAAACTCAGACACTCTTACTTAGGTTCTTCACTTTGGGTATTAAGGTAATGGTGGTGCAGTTGATATACTTAGTCATGACAGTGCTTGTGAAGAACTCTTGAACTGCCTGTGTGACTTCCTCCCCTATGATACTCCATGCCTTCTTGAAGAAACATGCATTAAATCCATCATATCCTGGGGCTTTCAAGTCATTGATATCTCTTAGTGCTTCCCATACTTCTTCTCCACTAACAGGTTCTACCAGTTTGAGCTGCTGCTGCCTTTGTAATACTCTTCCCCTCTTCATCACTTTCCTGTTGATAGCTGGTATTCTGCTAGCTGCAGTCCCCAAGAGCTCTTTATAGAATCATAAAATTTCTGCTTCAATCCCCTTTTGGTCTTTAACCAAAGCGCCCATCTCATCCATCAGACTGTTGATTATATTCAGGCTAATTCTACTCTTCATACAAGCATGGAAATATGCAGTGTTAGAGTCCCCCAGTGTCAGCCATTAAATTAAAAAAATATTTTCCTTCATATAAAAGACACCCTAAGTAGTGTTGATGTTCTTAGTTGTTGGGTGAAATATTTACGATCCGGAACTATTTCAGTTTTTTGTGTGATTTGAGCAATTTGGTACCTGTTGTTGAAGTTTTGAGCACTTTTAAAGATACTCCCACTTCTACTCTTTTGTGTTCTCCAAGTATACATAGATGAGTGCTGCTCCCAATCATCATTCTCGTCTCCGTTGTGTCCTTTTACACATTCACAACCTTTCGTAGCCACAAGACTTAGTTCCAAGATCACCGAATTCCAACTACGAACGGGCAGACATAATTTCACGCTACTCAGAGCTTCAATTCTGCAAGGAGGTAACGCTTCTATGGTGGAGGAACCAGCTATCTCCATTGTTGCAGCATGTCGGAGGTCCGAATCAGAGTAACTAACCCGCCAGATGAAGTCGATTTCATACGTATTTTTCTGGATGAATAAAGTAAGTACAATTTGACATATCATTTATTTACAATACATGATATTTTGCTCATGGTATGAATGAATGATGTCAGATTGGCCTTATGTTATGTTTTTCATTTGGATTTTTATATGAGCAAAGTAATAACAATTTTAAATTATTTATTTGCATAAAATTCATAGTATTCGACTTACATTATGAACAAATGATGTCGTATTAGCCTTATGCTACCTTTTTTTTTTTTTTTTTTTGTATAAGAGTGAAGCGGTGACAATTTGACTCTATATATTCACAAAATGGATATGATTTTTGGTTCAGTACATGAATAAATAACGACAGATTGACATTATTTTCTTCCTTGTAAGGAGCAGTGGTGTTTTTGTAATCACGGCTTCAAAAAAGCGTGGTGCATTATTCTCACAAAAAATGGTCAAATTTACCCTTCAAGTATTAGAAATTGATCAATTGTACCATCCATTTAAAATTAGTATCAATTATGCCCCTACCGTTATTCTAATAGCTCAAATATACCCCCTAAAAACTAACGGTATGCCTGCTGTATTTTTAATTTATAAAAAATTAATTTTTGATGACATTGAAAAACTAATAGTACTGCCACATATCTTATTCTCCTTCTTTCAAAATTATTTTCTCTTCCATTCAACTTTTCATTTGTTTCCACCAATGCCTTCCTTGCTTCCATTCATTTCATACCTCCTCCCACTTTCTACCTTCCGCCATACCCGTTTTCTGTTGAATTGCTACTAACCGATGAAAGTGGCCGAAAAAATTCTCAAGCGAGCTGGGAACTCAAAAAGTGATTCTTTCCAGAATTTGATCAACAATGGCTTAACTCTTAAAAAAAATCCCATTTTAGCCCCATCTAGTGGAATACTATTGTCTCTATATTCACGTTTTCTTTTTCTTCTTTTTTTGAGTCGAATCTTACTAAATTAAACTTTTAGATTGAAAAGATTCAGTAAAATGACAAAGCAAAACTAAGGTCAGTTTGTTGGTACTTGGTTGCAAATATCAAACCAAGATTTGGTTATGTTTCACCTCTTACAATTGACTGTAAATGTTCTCTCTCTGTGATGGTTTTGATTTTTTTTCTAATTATAATAAAATTGAATAAAAGAGTACTAACTTATTTAAGAAAATCCGGGGAATTAAGTGACTTTTTCTTTCTTGTTGCTGTTTTTTATTTTGAACTAAAATTTGGGAAACTAAATGACTTTTTCTTTCTTGTTATTGTTCTTGATTGTGTAGTTCAATTGGAGTTGAATTGTTTGTGGAGATATAGAGAGGATGGAATGAAGATGTGCAAAAGAAAGGAAAGAGATGGTTAGATTAGAGGTGCTCCTTATGGTGGAAATGAAAAAAAGATATAGAAAGGATTTGGTGTGCGGTTGGTTACGGTGGGCGCAGTGGAAAAGTAAAAAGGAAAGAAAAAAGTGATGGAGGTGAAGTAATAATATTCTTGCCATGTCAGCAAAGAAATTACCTTTTTTATGGGTCAAAAATATAGCTGGCATACAGTTAGTTTTTAGGGGGTATATTTGAGGAATTGCGTTAACCGTAGGGCATAATTGATACCAATTTTAAATGGAGGGTAGAATTGATCCATTTCTATTTGTTGAGGAGTAATTTTAACCATGTTCTGTTCTAATTACGACTAAAAAAGGTGTAGTGATATTCTTATAATTACAGAAGGTGCTATATTATTAAGGATATTTTTGTATTTTTAGCTTTATTAAATGTAAAAGTGTTCAGTTTTTAAAGACTAATTTAAAACGGCTTACTCTCTCAATTGTAATTCAGCCGATCTAATTAGGGGTTCTAACATAAATAGTGATGCCGGCCAAACTACCACTATACCATTCACTCGGAATCAAGCTAAAGAGATCCAAGATACTCATCTACACTTGGTATGGAAGTTCTTGGAAGATGGAGGCTTTGGAGATGATTTGAAGACTATACACTTGAGCGCATGGGACGCTACAGCTCAAGGCGGACCGCCCCTACTGCTAGGCGGACCGCCCAAGCCTGGAACCACTCTCTGAAGATCATTGCAAGGCGGAGCGCCTCAGCTCCAGGCGGACCGCCCAAAAATTGATGAACTCTCTATTGTTTCTGTGAGGTGGACCGCCCACTGTCCAGGCGGGGCACCTAGCCCTGTTATGCCATGACGGAATTTTAACTAATTTTTGTGTGTATTTCCTATATTTAGCCCTATGTGGCCTTTAATATTTTAACCCACTTTGGAGGGGTATTTTAGATCTTTCATTATATGTAAAGGGAAGACTTATAAAAGCTTCCCTTAGGGCTTTATGTTCATTACCTAGTCTTGGCATAAAATACAAACAAGAGAATGCTCTCTAATGAAACCTTGTTCTTGGATTGAATTTAATTGGTAGAATCCACGTTGAACCTCAATCTTTTTCGATCATTCTATTTGCGAGAGCTGAGTGTCTCTTAAGGATAGTTGCTTAGTGTAGGTGTTCTTTGACAATCACCCGAGGTATATCGAAACATCGTTCTTCGGTGCTACTTAGATAATCGTTCGAGCCACGTCTCACTTTTATCTTTATTTTATCGCTTCCGTAGTTTACCCTGCATCAGTTGGTATTAGAGCACGGCTAGGTTTTATTTCTACAAACCCTCGTCCTGTTCATCATGCTATTTTTATCATTGTTATTGTGTTCTTATTGTTCTTATTTGAAAAAGAAGAAAAAAAATTAAAAATTTGAAAATCACAAAAAAAGTCATAGAAGTTATTGGATTTGAATCCCCCTTAAATTGAAAATCATTAGGGTTTGTTATATGTTTGATTCCCGTTCTTTTGATACCATAAAAACGTTATTTAGTGTTGTGATTCGAAAGTTGGAGAATCAAAATCAAGAATTTTCTTAACACCCTAGAAACTTTGCTTCAGATCAAAATCGACTTGATGTTGTTTGTTTGAGGTTAAAAACTCTTAGGGATTGATCTATATTATTTTTCCGTTCTTTTGGTACCAAAACATCTTGATTTGGAGTTGTGAATCAAAATTTGAAGAATCAAAAATCCCAATATTTTGAAACCCTTGAAAAAACAATTGCTCAAACTTGAATCTAAGCATATGTGTTGTTTTTTTGAGGTTGGAAACTATTGGGGATTGTTTGAAATAGTTCAATACAACTTTGGGTACCATTGGATTTGAGAAACAACTTGAAAACGTTGGAAAAATTGGGTGCAAAACGATCAAAAACTATTGTTGTGAAGCTGCAGATTCAGGTCCAGGTGGACCGCCTGGAGCCTTGGGTGGATCGCCCCATCAGACATCACCTCTCTGGGTCTTGGTCCAGGAGGACCGCCCAGCTGCAGGGATGGAGCGCCTAGCTCTGTGTCGGGGTATGGGTAGTTTGTTTGGTAGGATTTCGTACTTTCTTTGTTTGCATTTTTTCCGGCTAGTACTTTCAGAGTAAAACTTCTACTTGATTAGTACTAGTTTATTGAGCTTGTAGGGCGTTCGTGCGTAGTGGAGATTTAGAATTCAAAGAAGCATCGTAGAGCATTTTTGCTTCAAGTGTTCGCTTATATAGCCTAGCTTTCATAGAGTCACATCAACTTCACTCTTCCCGAAGAGTATTTGGTTCTTGTGAACTTGATTGATTATTGAGGAGGTTGTTCAACTATGAGGAAGCCTTTGAAATCAAGCATGAGTGATCCAACCTACTAAATTGAGTGTACCCGAGTGACATTCAAAAGTGAGGGAGTGAGTTGCCCAGTCCGATCCGGTCCAGCCTAAAAGTGAAAAAAAAGCATAAACGGTCCGGTACCGGTCCGGTCTAATGGAGAAAATGCACCACTACCGTGTCAGAACCGGTACCGGCAAGGGAGAACCGGTCCGGTGCCGGTTCGACCCGGTCCGGTACCGGTTCGGTTTCGTATATATATTTTTTCAATTAATTTTTTGATTCTTTGAAATAGATTAAAAAATTATTATAGACAAAATAAACAACACAAAAACACATTTTTATTCAACAATATGAAAATACATTAATTTGGAAATACATAATTAAAAGACTTAAAGTGACATACTAGAAAATAAAAACTAGAAAATAGACTAGAAACTAGAAAAATACATAAATCTTCAACGACTCAAATCAATTGTCGCGCTCGCGCAGATATGTTCCACCACCACGAGCTACCCATTTGGGGATATGTTGGTTTTTCAAATGAGTCCTAAACTTCCATGTCCGTCCATGATTTGGTCCAGATTGATAATTCGAAGTTCTCTTACGAAGAGTACACTGAGCAGTGCAAGTATCATTATTTTTCGTGATAAATTTCATAACTTCGGATCTTCCAGTTCTTGATTGGGGAGACCTTCAGCAGTAGCACGTTGAGCTTGAGTAGGAGTATTTGCAACCATTTTGATAAAAAATTTAGAAAATAGCCTTTGATAGAAAATTCTAGAGAGAAATGAATAGAAAATATTAAATTTTGATTAATTTGATGAAATATGAGAGTATTTACAGGAAAAATAGGTGTGGGGAAGGGGAGGGCTGTTGGGGCGTTTATGGGGGTGGGGGAGGGAAAAATAGATGTTTATGGCAGTTTCCAACGCCTATTTTACAAAAGGGAAAGTAGAAAACTTTTGTTGGGCCAGTCCGGTCCGGCCCGGCCCGGCTTGGACGAAATATATATATATATATATATATATATATATATATATATATATATATATATATATATATATATATATATATATATATATATATATTGTTAGCTTTTTGTTTTTATTTGAGATTAGTTTTTGAATTTTAAATTAAGTATATGAAGAAATAAAAAATAATAAACACTTATAAATTAATAGCAAGGCCTACAACTTGTTATTTTTATGTAGTTATACTACTAGTACTAAGTATTTAGTATTTAGTATCTAGTATTTAAGCATTGAATTGCAAAAGTATAATTGAGAATATATAATGAATGATAACTTAATAGCAAGGCATAACACTTGTTATTTTTTTCAAAATAAATACTAAGTATTAAGTTAGTAGTATTTAGTATTTACTATTTACTATTTACTATTTAGCATTTAGTATTTAGTATTTAAGTATTGAATTGCAAAAATATATAACAAAGGATAATTGAGAATATATAAAGAATGATAATCTAATAGCAAGACATAACACTTGTTAATTTTTTCAAAATAAATACTAAGTATTAAGTTAGTATTAGTTAGTATTTACTATTTAGTATTTAAGTATTGAATTGCAAAAAGATAGAATAAAGGATAATTGAGAATATAACAAAGAATGATAACTTAATAGTAAGGCGTAACGCATTTTATTGAATAATTTTTGATTTTTTTTTGCAAAGTACATAGATATTAAATTGCAAAACTACATATTAATAAAAAAACTTCTCATTTTCGGAATAATTTCTTCTGGCACCTCAGGAGGAACCGGTAGCAAAGATTCATCTTCTTCATAATCATTTTCATTTTCCATACTTCCACCAGCTGATAAGATTTTGGTTGAATATGCTGCATCTGCTTCTTCATTTTCTTCAGCAAATCCAAAATTTCTTCGCTCCGATCTAATCGAATCTCTGAATAATACGGCCGTCTCCATTGCTTCTTCCTTCAATGAATATCTATGATCTCCAATTTGGAATCTTCCTTGGCTAAACGCGCTTTCTGAAGCAATTGATGATGCTTGAATTGTTAGAATATCCCGCGCCATTTTTGCTAAAACTGGAAACTGTGCTTGTTGATCCTTCCAAAATTGCAGTAGTTGATCACTTCCAAAATACTCAATTTCCTTGCAACCATGAAGTAAATAAATATCAAGTTAGTTGAACCCTCCGCTACTCGATTGCCTGCTAGAAAGCCTTTGATTAAGGCTGGAAAAACTTCTCAATCCGGCTGCAGCTCTTTTACTCGCCTGCGTTGAACTTGATCCAGTTCAACTTGGAATACTTGGAACAACATTATCAGCTGCACTCCTATATCTTTCATAAATCCGTTGTCAATCTAGAATTACCTGCGTACAAGCTGTTTCTTCATCAGTAATTTTCAAACTCCGATAAATTTCTCTAATAATCATTTCGGTATTAAACCTGTTTAAAACAGGGATGTAATACAGAAGCAATGTAATAAAGTGGTGGAATAGAAAAAAAAAATATTATTTAAAATTTTCAATCATTGCTTCTACGGTTTCTTCATAACCAGGCACTGATTTATATTCGTTAAGTAATTCTGCTATTCCAGCTATAAAATACAGCATGGTAGTAGCTGTAGGATAATATTGACCGGAAAACTTTTTAGTAGCATAAAATTTTTTTTCTAAAAATATAAGAAGACTCTCAACAAGTTTCCAATCAGTTTCATCTAGGTGATACTCTACAGCCACTTTTCCATTAAAATAACTAGTTATAGGTGCTTGTAAAGTGTAAACAACAGACAAAGAGTCATATACAGTGTTCCACCTAGTTGAAACTTCCTTAGGAACTTTTCTAGGCTGCAAACATTCTTTCATACACTCTACCTGAAAGTCCCTCCATCTATCCGGTTTTTTAAATTTAAAAATATAACTAATTTCGAGTCTAACCTTCACAATAGTAGCATCATATAACTTAAGGCCATCTTTTACAATTAAATTATATATATGACATGCACATCTAACACAAAACAATTCTTCAAAAGGGGGATGCAATGACGGTCTTAACTTACCAATAGCATAATCATTGTTTAAAGCATTATCAAGAGTTATATTTAAAATTTTGTCACTAATACAATACGCCTTACAAATATCAGTTATTTCTCTCTTAATAAATATTCCCGTGTGTGGTTCATCGACAGCGCTATATGCTAATTTTTTTTTTTTTTTTTTGCATTACCCAGTTAGGATCTATCCAATGACAAGTAAGTGTTAAATACTCATACCCATTAACACCACGACCCAAATTAGTAGTAAGACAAACTCTACAATCAAAGTAATAAAATATATATCGTAAATATTGTCTATATTCATTTTTAAATTTTATAATATCACTTCTAACCGTAGTTTTTGGAAAACCTTGAAAAGATGGATTATATACGGTTTGAATATAACGAACAAAACCTTGACAAGAAGCAAATGTAAAAGGTAAGCACTCTACCGCAATCATTTTTGCCATTTGTTCCCTATCTTTCTTCTTATCATAATGCATAAGCCCCCTGCCACTGGGTTAATTTCCTGTTGAACTCCACTACCTTGAGATGGAGCCATTCTATTCCCTGATCGAGTGCCACCCGGCCTCTTTTCCTATTCATTCTTATGATGATTTTCTAAGTGTGCTCTCAACTTCTCTGTCCCACCATGATGCTTGCCGGTTTTAAAATCCCAAACTTTTTTACAAATATTACATTTAGCGGTCTGAGCCGGAACAGTTTTAGTCATAAATTTCCACATAGTGTTAATTTTGATGATTTGTTGGTAAGGCAGGAGTAACTAATTGTGACATGGTGACAAGCTCTAATCTACCTTCCTTCCATTTATTAGGGTCAAATATGCTACCAACACAAGATACTCAGAGACTTTTCAATATATCATTTGAGAATATATTACGCATGTGCATACAGGAGAGGATGCCATTGCCATGTCAGCTCTAATTATTTTATCTTATTTTAGTTATTTTGGAATATGAACTTATTTCCCTATACATAATTTAGTAGAAAAAAATATTACGACAACGTTATACCACATGAAGAGATTATTTATATTACACCAAGTGGATGGATATTATATACTAATAACGTTACATTACAAGCTAATCGAATAATCTTATTGTTTCTAATTCAGAACCTTTAAATTATTTGACAACTAATTAATTGTATGAAATGTGGACATGATCATATCCATTCTTAAATGATTTGTTAAACACAAATTAAACGATTCAACATCGATCATAACATGGGAATTAAATGAACTAAGTTGATTATAACATCTCATATTTATTAGTAACTGAATAGGCGATTTAGATATACTTAGGCGATTTCACATATATCATATAGGCGAACCATTCTCATCGCGAACAAAAGGGTAAGAACCAGCAGCGCAAGGTAACTAATAGCCTTAATGTTTAGATGTGCATGCTAATATCCACCACTCTCAAAATGTTTTTATTACTGCTTTCAAATAGCTTAATGATTGATTCTGGCGGGAGTAAAATACTTAAAAGGTCACTCAACTTTGAGAAATGTATGACCAAAGTCACTTTGCTTTGAGTTGTACCAACAAAGTCACTCAACTTAAGGTAATTCTCACCAAAAGTCATTATAACCGAATTTTGCACAGTCATCTCACCGAAAATCTGACATGACATTTTTATTTTTAATTATATATATATGTGGCATACTTTATTTTCCATGTAGGATTTTATAATAAGTTGATTTATTTTCTAAGGATTTGGAAAGTGTCCTTTTAAATTATCACAATAATAAAATTTTGTGTCTTAGCTAAACTGAACGGGTACTGTCGAAGTATTAGATTTACTACTCTTTCAAGTACTTAACTCTTTAATTAGTTACGATTAGTTTTATTATTTTTTGTAAATCTATTAGGTAAATATATATTTTATATAGGCTCCTCTCTATTACCTAGTGTGTCTCCATTTTCCCAAGTTCTTATTTGGACGAATGACACTTGGCCCTCCTTAAAACCAATGTTCTAGATTTAATAGGGTAAATAAAGGTATTTAACTATGGTTTGGGCAAAATATCTTAATTTAGCAGCAAAATTTCACCCCCTCCCCCTCTCCCAAACCTAAATTTCGATCATCTCAAACTTAACTTTTCATTTTATTTTAGTTCTTTAATAGGAGTAATTTTTTACTATTGTTCGAGAACGTGCACTCAAAAAATTAAGAAGCATTAGAATAAAAATTACATTAATAGTTAAACAAACTCATCTTATTTTTAGATATGGAAGTACTGATGTAATGACCCCGAAAACTACGTTAAATTATGGTATTTTAAGACTTAGATAATCTCTTATAAACTATTGTTAAGCGTATAAAATTTGTACTCTTGATCTTTATAGTGGCATAAATTGGAAAATAAATAAATGAAGTCCTATGTATATATTTGACTAATGGACTACTACGTAATATAATTCAAAGTTCTTGAAGAAAAACTTAAATTGCTTTTTGTAAGTCATTGTCACGTGAAGGCTGAAGCCCCAAGGGAAAAATAAAAATGCCATGTCAGATTTATGATGAAGTGATTGTGCAAAATCCGATTACAATGACTTTCGGTGAGAATTACCTTAAGTTGAGTAACTTTATTAGTACAATTCAAAGCAAAGTGACTTTGGTCACACATTTCTCAAAGTTGAGTGACTTTTTAAGTATTTTACTCATTCTGGTTGCTTTGTTTTTTCTGATTGTGCCGTTGATGTCCAAGCTAGATTGCATGCACTTTGACTAATCCACGATTAAACTTGCCCAGTCCACAAGCATAGATGCCCATGGTAATCCTGCTCACAAAGGTTAGAGCAGATGGGCTCACACCTGTTGTTGTAAGTAGGATTAGAATATGGGATCTCTAGTTTGTCACTCCCATGCCTCACTCGAGGTCATCTCCTTGGGACATAGCCACGAGTAATTTGAATGACGAAAAAAGGTAGTATAAGATTACGAGATGTTTTTTTTTTTTTTTTTTGAGGGAGTCCTACCTTCGATCGAAAGAAAAGACGGTTGGCTGGGAAAACACTAATAATGTGTGAATATTTTGAAGGAGAAGGAGACGATGAAACTGCATTGATCACTTGACTTAATAATGCGTGAAATATAAAAATAGTGTAGTTTCATAGTTGTTTCTATTCATGAATAATTCCTTTGTCTTAATTTTATGTCCTATTGGGAACAGATATGATCTATATCTCTATCATTCATTGCTCTGAAGTTTAGGTTTACGGTCTCTGCAGATTCTGTTTCCTGTAATTATGGATTAGCTTATCGTTGCTTCTGTTGATCATGAAATATAATGTTATTCCATTGTCAGCATGAAGTAGCAATAGAAGGTGGCAATGCGAAGGTGTATAAAGCAAATATTCATGACCACAATGGTAGAACAGTCATTATATCGTGATGAGGAATGCAGGTAATGTAAAAGCAAGTTGACGTCTTCAACATCTTTCTCTTTTGTAATTTTACTTTCTTCTTCATTTAGTGAACATGTTAAAACTTTTGCTCATATTTATAAAATACATCAGCACTAGAACAACCAGATGAATCATTTGGTCTATCTGATAGAGAATGCCATTCTTAATATGCCAGTAGATAGATAACGTGGTTAATAGGCTTCACAAGATGGTCTATTACCAATAATGTTCCGGTAAATTCTGCTTGCGAGACAATCAACATATTGCAAACCAGTACCTGAGAGACTCGCTTTAGCATATCTTTACAACCCACAGAGACATTTTGAAGCATTCTGGAAGGTTTGATTTGGATCCTTTTTGTTTTTCTTACCTCTTCCCTGCTAGTTGATCAAATTTAGCTCACTGCAGTGTTAACTATTTCAAAGATCATAAAATACAGTATAGGTACCTATATATACCATCAATTTAGACTTTTTTTCTTTGGACAACTTCAATGTAAGACTATCTCCTAATGCACTATTTTAGTTGGGTAAAACAAAAAGATTAGTTTCAGAAGTAGATGTAGTGAAGGATTATACACAATCCAAGAACACAAAGTTCGCCCAAGGTCTACCGTATTTGTTTCACTAGTCCGGGATGCAATCACATGTCAATAAAACAAGAACTACATCAAAAGTTCACAGTCTATGATGTACCTGTTACAGAAGACTGTTCCAATTAGTAGAAGACGTCTATGTTCTTCTTGGGAATCTTCCATTAAAGTTCTTCACTTGAGAAGAAGAGAGTTTTTTTTTTCTTTGTTGGAGAGGGAAGGAAGTAAGCGCTGGTTTTATTTTACAGGGAGTAGTAACGTTCCTTTCTGCCTAGCAGAAATATACTCCTAACTGGATACAACTGTTCAGGAAATAATCCTAACAGTTGTGTCTCTTCCTTTCCCTTTTTACTTTAATAATCTAATTATATATATGACGCATTATATATATTCGTTATTAGACACGGCTCGGGTTGACCCACATGGGTGCCCCGAATCCAATTTCCAACATCTCCTACTCACATATAGTGGGTCGACTCTCATTCCAAATCTGTAACATCCATACATAAACGACTAGACCGTGTGACCAGTGTATACTTCGAGAGCTTATTTGTTATACATCTGTTAGGAATATATAACATCTCGATTAACGGAACCTTGGAGTAGATTGTAGTATGCAGGTACCCTAGATCATTTATCACATTCGCATTTATCATAATCTCTTTGTATTAATTTGTGTTCGTCATTATGTTATTATGTTCTTGTCTCAAAGACAAACATAATGGGTCGACCAATGAACACAATTAATGTGATAGTATCATTAATGATCTCCCTCATCTCATGAATCTCTTAATCTCAATTTGACTTGCTTTTCTAGAAATGTCCCACCAGACGGAATCATTCATGATCTCTTGGTAACACCCTAAGATAGCAAACACCAAATTGAATCTCGAGAAACTGATCAAAGTTATGAGGGTACTGAAACGACCTCGGTCAGTCGTTTCGGAAGTTAGGATTCCGATTGGCGTGCCGATAATTTTAAAATATTCGTAATGTCCATTAGAACCTGTCTGTAAAATTTGAGCTAAATCAGACCTCGTTTGGTAGGCATCGGAAGAAGGTTTCAGTTTTTATTGGCGATTAATATTAAAAGGAGATTTTCGAGCTCGGTTTTTGCCGAATGAGCTCCGATTCGAAATCCGAAAGCGCCGTTAGGTTCGTATGATTATTTGTAATTTTTGTGAACTTTCGAAAGTGAATTTCAATGTTGTTCGGCTAGTATCCGCTAAAATGCCGAAAGTTAAATAATTTGACTTCTTTTTATTTAAATTCGTATCTTGAGTTTCGGGAGTCCAATTTGAGATCCGTCTTCGCGAGTATGTTACATATATTTTATATAACTTGTATGCAAAAGTTAGAATTATTTCGAGTATCATAGGATATTGTTTTAATTTTCAAAAAGAAAAGAAATTATATAAAAAATAAAAAATAAAATAAAAAAAGAAGATGAAATAATTATGACGGTGGGCCTTGGGATAATTATCCCTTAGCTGCACCTCCATTTAAATGGAGCTCAAAAGCACGTACAGTAACAGGAAAACCAAAACGCAGAAAAAAAAAAAACAATACAAGACATAACGCGAAAAAATGCCAGAAAATGAGAAAAGGGCCGGAAAAAAAGTAGAATTTTCACCCTGAAACATTCAGGTAATGATTCTAATATATTATTTGCGTTTATTACGTGTGTTTAAATATATTTTGACGGTAAAACTTGGAATATTAGACATCGTTTTAATAAGTTCAATTAATACTTTAAAGGGTCAAATGGACCCCGATAATGAAATTGATTATATATTCGTACTCAGGGAGTTATGGGCAACATATAAATGTAATTTATTTAGGGTTTGGTCATGTGACCCTAAACCCTGTATATAGGCCTTGCCTGCGTATTGCGTATGCGAATAGGGTATCAGGTTCCTACCTGGATTGCCCTAAGATGTGAGGAATGAGCCTTTAGCCTAATGTGATATATTTTTCTGCTTATTGAACACAGTGGGATCGTTTGGCAATGAATCCAAAGGACAAAGCGGTTATTGAGTGGCTGTACTAACTTTTTAACAAGGTAAGTGTTTATATCCATTTCTTTGGAGGCACCTGGCCTCGTGGATTTTCTACCACGTGTTCCTTACGTGTGTAGCTGCCGATAGGCGTACTCATTACGCCTTAGCTTTGGATTTACATTATATATTATATGTTATGTCCGATTGTTGGTATTGCAATGAGGATCTGAGCATTGTACTCTGGCTGTGAGTTGTCATCTACTTCCCGGTTGTCGATGAGAGTCCCGCGCCGGTGAAGGGTTATTATTGCATCACATTGCATTCATATGCAATATTTGTCATTCATATGCATTACATTGCATATCATATTGAGGGCAGGAGTATTCCGCCCTAGGAGCAGGAGTATTCCGCTCCATTGTATCATATTGAGGGCAGGAGTATTCCGCCCCAGGAGCAGGAGTATTCCGCTCCATTGTATTATATCGGGTGCAGGAGTATTCCGCCCCAAGAGAGTGCAAGGGTATTCCGCCTCTGGTTTATATTATATCGGGTGCAGGAGTATTCCGCCCCCAGGAGCAGGAGTATTCCGCTCCAGTTGGTTATCAGATTGGATTCCCCTCGAATGCAGGAGTATTCCGCTTCGAGATGGGACGACGGGCACATGTGACCCTTTGCATCATATTTCATTTCATCTCACTTCATTTCATTTCATCTCAATTCATACCATTGTGTAGACTTGCGGTACATGACTACTGTTCTGCTTATATGTGCATCGCTTATTTGTTGATATGTTTCTGCCACGCACCCTTGGTTGAGTTTAGAAGTTTCTTACGTGTTTTCGGTTGTTATCTGGCTCTGCCTTTTTATAATTTAAATAAAAGGAATTTGGTTTATCTGTTTCTTCTCCCTGGCTAGCTATCCTATTCTTTGAGGTGGCTAGTCTGCCCCACTTATTGAGTCCTTTTGACTCACCCTTGTTTGTTGTTTGTTTCTTGTCTATCTATTTCGTTTCGGCAGGTTCGCTCCAGGATTGAGTTCGCCGCGTTGTTCAGGAGCGAAGACGACTTCAGCTGTCAGGGTGAGCCTGATTTATTCCGGATGGCCACCAGTTTATTGTTTATTATTTCAGTTGCATTCTGCTCCCTTCAGGAGGTATCTGTCTTCTTTTGTACACTTAGATGTCTAGTCTGGATAGCCCTAAACCTAGTATGTTGGGTAGTCAGCTGTAATTCCTTTTGTACAGCTAGAGGTATTAGTATGTCTGTGTTCTTGTTTTAAGTCTTGTCCTTATTTATGAATTATTATATTTATTTTCCTAATTTAATTGGTAAGGGTTCGCCCGACGGGTCTAGGGGAGGATGTCGGGTGCCCGCACGGCCTAGCCGGATTCTGGGTCGTGTCAGTTGGTATCAGAGCCCTGTTTAGAGTCTATCCAGACTAAGACAGTGTCTAGTAGAGTCTCGCTGATGGGTACGTAGACGTCCGTACTTATCTACGAGAGGCTATGATGGCATTTAGGAAGTCTCACTTCCTTCATTTCTGATCGTGCGTCGGTCTAGGATTCAAAAGTATTTTCATTAAATTGGTTAATTCCTTCGTGGTAATTGTGAACCCTCGTGCGACAAATCAGCAAATGGTATGAGTTCAGGACGAAGCAGTCTAGCCTGGGGCTAGCACTGACGAAGCCCGAGAGTTTTGATCGTGTTGACGATCTAGTTACGGAAGTCCCAGCTGTACGAGTTTGCGATGGGCAAGGGAGCAGGGCCTTATAGTTCCCTTGGCTCTCTATGATGCGTTTACGAGAATCTTGGTGACGCAAATACCGCAAGAACCTATTATTCGCTAGGCAGCTTATCAGGTTGCCGCAGATGCATATGTTCGGTCTCAGGGAGCTCCTATTCTAGTTCTTAATATTGCCATAGTAAAATATGTTCCAAATGCAGCATGTATTGCGCCACCAATTGTTCTGGCTGGTTAGCTAGCCGAGGTAACAGTTCGGTCCGAGTGCCCAAAGAGGGTATATTATTTTACGCGGTTGAACATCTCGATATTCCCAGGCCATGTAGCAAATAATCCCTGTGTAAGTTTTTTTTTTAAAAAATAAATAAAATGACGTCAGCATATCCTTCGGGCTCTTGTTATATCGAGTGGTATGGTGTCGATCATTCTGTTTTCCAGTTTCAGAGGTCCAGTGTTGAATTGGTGGACTGCTCTTTATTAGCCAACTTTGTTCGATTTTTCTTCTAGAATCGTGGAAAAGTTCCTTTCGAGTAGCGAACAAGATGAAAAAATGTTGCCAGTTCGAGTGGGTTGGACAGGGTAGCCCGTCGGTTAGCCTGTTGTTGTTTCAGAATATGAGATTGAATTCTATAGAATGACTGAATATGCATTAGAACTAGTCCATGAGCCTTTCGAGAGATTCAAAGATTTATTGATGACCTTTATTTTTCCTTGAAATCCCAGATGGCTCGAGAAATTGAGGTCCGTATTTTATTTGATGTTGTTGTTAATATTCCCCGAAGGTTCGAGGCATACCATGAGTTAGAGCGGGAGAGCAAGAGATCCCGTGGCCATAGTGGGTAACCATAGTACCTCATATGGAGGTAAAAGTTATGATTATTTTGGGAGGTCACCTTCAAGGTTATCTCAGCTTGTGTCACTTGATTCTTAAAGTGCGCTAGTAGCTCATCAAGATCAGATTTAGTCTTTTCTTTTATAGCTTTCAACAATCTGCCCAGCTTCCATTCTCAGAAAAAAAGGTGTTATCATTATCGTGAGTCTGGTTATCCTTTGAGGAGTTTTTTCCTTACTCCGGTAAGTAGGCAGTCATCTTTTCTCTTGTCATCAGGCACCTGTACAGTCGTAGGGAATTTTATTTAAATCTTAATCAGCCAGAGAAACGCCACGATCCAGTAAAGGTTGAGAGCGTGGTGGCAGTGGTTCTTCAGAAGGTAATTATCAGTGTAGCGGCTTAGTTCAGCCGCAGAGGCAGTTCTATGAACTGCCAGTCTGGCAGAATGCTGAGGCATCCGATGAAGTACACCCATGTAATTCTTCTTTCATTATATGTGAGTAAGATTTGATTCTTCCGATCGGTCTGAACTTCGTTTATTTTATCATGTTTCCATGGCTTCCTTGGATATTGTTTCTATTAAGAATCGGTTGCGGTAGAGGGGTGAGTTTATGATACGATTTATTCCTGGCATTTATGAGACCCTACCAGTTTATCTGGTTTAAATGCGAGAGATTTGTGAGTGAGTGTCGGTATTGTTTGCTTTGCGTTTTGTTATGCCTCATTCTGTTATAATGTCAAGTCAATCTACCTCTCTTTTTGAAATTCGGTGTTAGTAGGTTGATGGGATTCTTACCCATCACCATCAGAATGCATCATTATTTCTTCAGGTGTAAAGTGATTGGTAAGCAATACTCGATCTACGTATCTCTTCATGGTTCAAGGCGCTAGCAGAGTCATGTTATTCTATGAGCTTGTCTCGATTATAACAGGGTTTCTGGTAAATTGTCAGAATTTCGTTCTTATTGGAAGGTTAAAATTGGTATGGATGTTTTTCCATAAAGCTTATTTAATGTCTATCTCTTCAATTGCGATTTTTTGGCTCGCTTGACGCGAAAGTAGTCTAGGTTTGGTAGTCAAGCAAATAAGAAGATGAACTTCCTGAAGCTCTAATTATATCTATCCTCGATCTATTTCCATTTCTTCTTCGTCCGGCACTAGTGAGCTTGGGCGATTGGTAGCTGCTTGTGACGTTCCCTGTGTTGAGCCAGAGTACGTGTTATTGTGGCCGGGTAAGCATATTATTATTTTGGAAGCATATTATTGTTTTGGTCCAGTTGTCTCATCTTGTTATCCGTTTAACATGTTTATGTTATCAGTTTATCCGGGTATCCATTCCCATGTATAGTATAGTGCTGGTTCTGTTTTTGCGGATCATCCATTTTCAGGGGAAACTCTGCCGAAATTTTTATATAGAAGTACCATCCATCAGGCGGTGGTGTTTACGGCAAAGGTATGGAGTTGTGAACTTGAGAGTTGCAGCTGTTTGGCAACTCAAAAGTGTAGTTGATAGCTTAGGTCTGCCTACATTCAGCTTTTAGCTAAATCTTCTTTAGTCCAGCAGACTGTGTGAGGATGGTTATTCCTATTCAAATGGTTGCATGAGTTTGTGCTTTAAGTGGAGGAGTCTTCCTCCAAATACTGAATGGTAATATTAAATCTCTGAGGTGTTGATACCACTTTTCTCACGACCCAAAGTAAGGCCACGGTAGAAATCTGCAATGAGTGTCGATCATTGCTAAACCCACTAATAATCTATTAATGACAAAGATAAGCTGGCAACCTGATCATATATACCCACCTATCTGCTGAAAGCATAAATTCTGGAAAGATGACACGACTTTAACTGGCTGGCAATTAGAACACTAAGCCACAAATTCTCCTATGTCATAGTTCATTTCGTCCCACCAATAAATCTGCGTAAGATCATGGTACATCTTAGTCGAACCTGGATAAATACTGTATTTGGAATAATGTGTCTCCATCATAATCTATCCACGTAAATCTGCAACATCAGAAACTCAAAGTCTATCTTTATACATGAGAACACTGTCAGTAATAACCCTGTATGGTGACTCCGGTTTTCTTCTGGCTATCTGTCTGTATTCAACCAGAACTGGATCCTCATATTGACGTTGTTTTACTTCATGAAAAAAATTTAGAGTTAAAGGTCTAGTGCAGATTGTCGTCCATCCATCATTGGCATATCTCCTTCACACCTCAACTCCTTAAGAAGTTACTTTAGCGTTATAAATGCACATGTAATCAATTTTATTGCTGGTATTCTGCCTCAGATGAAGATCCAACTACATGTCTCTTTTATTTGCACTTTTCCAAGTTATAATATTTCCAATCCAAAGACAATACCCTGAAGTAGATGTTCGGTCTGAGGATCATTCCTGGTCTGCATCATACTATCCAGTAGTAGTTGCATGATCCTTATCCTTATACGATAGACCCTGTTCAGATAAGCCTTTGGCATACATTATAATATGAGTAACTACATTCCCACGAGGAGCTTGCGGAACAACACTAAGATCAACTGAGATGTTGCATAGTGCATTCGTAAAAATAATATAGCTTGCATCAAATCTTCTAGAGTGTGTACTAACAAGGTACTTCAAAATCTTCCCCTATTGTATCAAGAGTGAGCTAATTCTTAGTTCCATCGACTTGTTTTATATCGAAAGGTATATCGAAGAGGTGATTATCGGCTTAATCATGTTAACCCATTCAAAGTTCTGTGTATCTTCGTTTCAAAAATGTAGAACTCTCTTCTCGCAGTCAAGGAAGGATCCGCTTAGTCAGAATAAGTTGTGCAATGGTATCATTATATTATCCAGTTATATTTTATTCCAAAAGTACGATATGCGTGTTATGATTCTGATTCTGTAATCAGGAGATAAGGCCCATGGAGTAGTTTATGAAAGTCGTGTAAGTTCTCTTATTATCTGCGTGAATCTTGCTTTAGATTTAGGCTCGTTCGAGGACGAACGAGAGTTTAAGTGGAGGAGAATGAAACGACCTCGGTCAGTCGTTTCGGAAGTTAGGACTCCGATTGGCGTGCCGATAATTTTAAAATATTCGTAATGTCCATTAGAACCTGTCTGTAAAATTTGAGCTAAATCAGACCTCGTTTGGTAGGCATCGGAAGAAGGTTTCAGTTTTTATTGGCGATTAATATTAAAAGGAGATTTTCGAGCTTGGTTTTTGCCGAATGAGCTCCGATTCGAAATCCGAAAGCGCCGTTAGGTTCGTATGATTATTTGTGATTTTTGTGAACTTTCGAAAGTGAATTTCGATGTTGTTCGGCTAGTTTCCGCTAAAATGCCGAAAGTTAAATAATTTGACTTCTTTTTATTTAAATGCGTATCTTGAGTTTCGAGAGTCCAATTTGAGATCCGTCTTCGCGAGTATGTTACATATATTTTGTATAACTGGTATGCAAAATTTAGAATTATTTCGAGTATCATCGGATATTGTTTTAATTTTCGAAAAGAAAAGAAATTATATAAAAAATAAAAAATAAAATAAAAAAAGAAGATGAAATAATTATGACGGTGAGCCTTGGGATAATTATCCCTTAGCTGCACCTCCATTTAAATGGAGCTCAAAAGCACGTACAGTAACAGGAAAACCAAAACGCAGAAAAAAAAACAATTACAAGACATAACGCGAAAAAATGCCAGAAAATGAGAAAAGGGCCGGAAAAAAAGTAGAATTTTCATCCTGAAACATTCAGGTAATGATTCTAATATATTATTTGAGTTTATTACGTGTGTTTAAATATATTTTGACGGTAAAACTTGGAATATTAGACATCGTTTTAATAAGTTCAATTAATAGTTTAAAGGGTCAAATGGACCCCGATAATGAAATTGATTATATATTCGTACTCAGGGTGTTATGGGAAACATATAAATGTAATTTATTTAGGGTTTGGTCATGTGACCCTAAACCCTGTGTATAGGCCTGGCCTGCGTATTGCGTATGCGAATAGGGTATCAGGTTCCTACCTGGATTGCCCTAAGATGTGAGGAATGAAGCCTTTAGCCTAATGTGATATATTTTTCTGCTTATTGAACACAGTGGGATCGTTTGGCAATGAATCCAAAGGACAAAGCGGTTATTGAGTGGCTGTACTAACTTTTTAACAAGGTAAGTGTTTATATCCATTTCTTTGGAGGCACCTGGCCTCGTGGATTTTCTACCACGTGTTCCTTACGTGTGTAGCTGCCGATAGGCGTACTCATTACGCCTTAGCTTTGGATTTACATTATATATTATATGTTATGTCCTATTGTTGGTATTGCAATGAGGATCTGAGCATTGTACCCTGGCTGTGAGTTGTCATCTACTTCCCGGTTGTCGATGAGAGTCCCGCGCCGGTGAAGGGTTATTATTGCATCACATTGCATTCATATGCAATATTTGTCATTCATATGCATTACATTGCATATCATATTGAGGGCAGGAGTATTCCGCCCTAGGAGCAGGAGTATTCCGCTCCATTGTATCATATTGAGGGCAGGAGTATTCCGCCCCAGGAGCAGGAGTATTCCGCTCCATTGTATTATATCGGGTGCAGGAGTATTCCGCCCCAAGAGAGTGCACGGGTATTCCGCCTCTAGTTTATATTATATCGGGTGCAGGAGTATTCCGCCCCAGGAGCAGGAGTATTCCGCTCCAGTTGGTTATCAGATTGGATTCCCCTCGAATGCAGGAGTATTCCGCTTCGAGATGGGACGACGGGCACATGTGACCCTTTGCATCATATTTCATTTCATCTCACTTCATTTCATTTCATCTCAATTCATACCATTGTGTAGACTTGCGGTACATGACTACTGTTCTGCTTATATGTGCATCGCTTATTTGTTGATATGTTTCTGCCACGCACCCTTGGTTGAGTTTAGAAGTTTCTTACGTGTTTCCGGTTGTTATCTGGCTCTGCCTTTTTATAATTTAAATAAAAGGAATTTGGTTTATCTGTTTCTTCTCCCTGGCTAGCTATCCTATTCTTTGAGGTGGCTAGTCTGCCCCACTTATTGAGTCCTTTTGACTCACCCTTGTTTGTTGTTTGTTTCTTGTCTATCTATTTCGTTTCGGCAGGTTCGCTCCAGGATTGAGTTCGCTGCGTTGTTCAGGAGCGAAGACGACTTCAGCTGTCAGGGTGAGCCTGATTTATTTCGGATGGCCACCAGTTTATTGTTTATTATTTCAGTTGCATTCTGCTCCCTTCAGGAGGTATCTGTCTTCTTTTGTACTCTTTGATGTCTAGTCTGGATAGCCCTAAACCTAGTATGTTGGGTAGTCAGCTGTAATTCCTTTTGTACAGCTTTGGGTATTCCTTTTGTACAAAGAAAGAAAATTACTTATAATTTTCAGGGTTTCACACGATAGACAAGTAGAGATTAAACTTGTATCACCCATAGGTCACTTTATGCATACGTGGTATGAATCACGTATCACAGTATCGACTCCTTTCCCATGGAGCATATGTCTTTCATAAATGAAAATACTGTGCAGATGATAGTTCAGACAACTCATGTCTAACTTTGAGTTCTCACATCTACTCATACATTTATCAATCAGAACTCACATTTGGCATTGAGACAGACTCACATTTAATCAAATCTGATTAACCAAAAAAAGAAACAAGCGACATTCTTATTATAAACTTCAAGCTCTCTATTATTATCACTTCAGATAATAATAAGTTTATAATTGTCTCATCCCTATTAGCCTCCTAGATAATAGAGGCGACAGCCGGAGTGAATAAGCCAATCTTTTTGTCTGTCCGACATACTTCAAATTTATGTACTAAACATAAAACCATTCTATGTATATGAATCAACAAAATATCAATTTAGGCTTCAACTAAATTAACTCCAATAATGTAGTTTTATATGAATATGTTTGGGAAAGTTTAAATATAAATACATCAACATCTACGCAAACTCAATGCCTTCACATATATTAAAATTTACCCTCCGTAAGTTTCTTTTAGGCCGGATAAAATTGTAATTTTGATTTTAATTAATATATTAAAAGTTCATTAAAAAAACTATTTTTATACGTAAATATAGCTATCTGTTTCTAATCTAATTGGGTTTTCCGACTTACCTTATTAACCTTGTTCAGAAATATTAGGAGCCTTTAAAGCCAAAGTTTTAGGACCTTGCCTAATAATTAGCACTTATTTTTCAGAAGAAAATTTGTCTGATATGTTTTGCTGATCTCCCAATTGTATTTGACTTGAAGTTAGTTACTTTTATGATATTATTGTTATTACTTTAATAGTTTATTTTACTGTAATTTGATTTGACTTGTGCATGATGGATTCATTATGAGGCTGATTGGTATACTAATCCCCCAAAATAATAGTTCAGATTTATTTCTTCTTGGAAATATATAGAAGTCCTAATAATTGTCTTTTTTTTTTCTCTCTATTGTTGTAGATCACTTCCCCTGCTGCATCTCTTAAAGTAATTTGCAGTTATTTTTCAATGCCTTAATCGTGGTTGAAAATTGTGTTCAATAAAGACCACTGTATATTGGCAGACTCGAATGGCAGTCGACTTGACCACTTGCTTTTGGTATAACTTTTGTTGTTATGTTTTATGGTTGTGATTTATGAGTTCTATTTTATTCTATTTCATCTTATTGTTTAAGATCCATTAGTGACAATATTAATATACGTGCTACTCACTAATGTTATATGTATTTTTCATAATTATTTTAGGTTTTATATCAGTAAAGATTATTCAGGCAAAGATTTAGAGATGTCACATTCTTTATTGATGAGGTACCTAGCTCTTGAATAAATAATATTTTCTTTGCTGTAATTTTGGTGGGCTATTTGACTTTTTCATTGAATTGTTTATTGTTCAATTCTGTCTTTCGTAGTTTAGGTGGGTATAAATTATCTTCAGTATACATTAAGTATTACCTTTTTGTGTATTTTTTGGTGTAGATTAACGTAAGCCGAATTATTTACTTTGTGATTGGACTTGTTCAATTTATTCTCTTTCTTAGTGCATGGGAATATAAATCTTAATGCATAGACTATATGGTCCATTTTTATTATGTATTTTTGGGTGTCTATGAACTAAACTTGATTGTTTGTCACTTTGGGTATGTTTGGGTGCAGAATCCAAGAATAGAAGATTATTCATCAAAGAAAAAAGTTTATTCGTCCATGCAAATAAGTTAATTTGACAAAAGTATTAGTATTTTTGTTCATGATAATGTGAGTTTTTTGTTTTCTTTTAGTCAATCCTTTAAATAATGAGAGATTATAGTAGAAAAATACATAATGTTATTGACTGTGTTCTTCATATAAAAGTTTTATTTCTTTGTCGATTATAATAAATATAGTTAATTTGATTTTGTCTAAGAGATGTTTATACAGTTCAAGGAACACAGGGTTTGCACATGTACAAACGATGGGCTATTTGGCTGTTTGAGTTTAATGAATGCCACGTATTCTCTGTGTCCGCTTGTTGGTTTATTCTTCCCATGCGAGTCCAGCTTTCAAGCTGACGTTGTCATATATTGCTTCATGTCTTAACTCACCTTTGATGATCTAGCCGGTTGCTTTCAGGGTAAAACTTTTTTTGCCTAAACATACAACCATGGATCATTGCCTAGACATTTGGAAGGAGCAGTATCCTATCTAAATTCTAAACGGTGCATGTAAACATCTATTTCAAAGGAGAATAAATTAAAGACCAAACATTGTTACGTTGCTTTTGTTTATGACCAGTCATCCATTTTTGAGAAAAAAAGGCACATATGGAAAGATACTTATAGGAGTATTTGTTTTACACAATCTTCTACATAGTCTTTTTGAAGTTAGAGTAAATCGCATTTTCGATTTTCAGTTTTTGAAAGTGTATAGCATGATTTTGACGATTTTAGGTTTCATAATCAGCCACTTATGGTATACTCTGATTTTTTGTTGGGTAAGATTTAATTGATTATTTAAAATTTTGACTAATAATTGATGTAATACACGCGTGAAACGCGTACCCAAAGACTTTTATTATTATAAAAGCACGAAAACCTTAGTGAAATATTATTCGCCATTTTTTCCCTTCCTAAGTTTATATTATATTGGATAAAATTGTAATTATCGTTAATTTTTATGAATATATATATATATATCATTTCTGTTAACTAAATTTTAATTGGTTGAAATAACACTCAAAACTGCATACGAGTCCGTGAAATTAGGTCTCCATGAACTTTCTTCCCTCTCAAACTAAAGGTTGAAGGAGAATTCTATAGCAGTGATAATTGTACTCTCTCTAGGATTGCATTTATATAGTCTTTAGCAACTATGTACAATCAATGACTCCCACTTCTATATATATCAAGAGATAAAAAGACCTGCAGACAAAAATAATTCTTCCGGATATTAATTGCTACAGGTGAGTTCTTTAACCTTTTATTTTTGTAGAATATGTTATAATTATCTTTATATATAGTAATAGTTTTGTCTTGTTTCAGTTTGATAGTTTGTTACTTTAATGTTTTAATGTTTAATGTTTATAATATGCTTTTGTAGATTAATTTTTTATTTTAGAATAAGTGGTTCTGAAATCATTCTTAAGAGATTAGATTACTGAAGTTCTAAAAGATTGAAGCAGATTTGAATTTTCTATTCAATATAGTCCTAAAGGAAATTTTTAATAGGAAGAAAAATATTATTCTGACCTGAAAAGAATTCAGATTTTAACCATATCTTTCTGGCTCTCAGAAGCTTTCAAAATGTTTCATGATTCATGCTATGTACCTTGTTAATATGTCAAATAAGTGAAATAATACAATGTCATGGTTGATGCGAGGGGAAATTGTGCGCGATAGTCGATGCACAGTCGTAATGTAAGGCTATAATTTTGACATGACATGACCATATATAAATAGTTTTTACTCCTATATATATATCATCTATAAACCATGCCTTAAGTATTTTTTTCCATCTTTCTTATACCAAAAGATTTTGAGATGTGGAGTCTAAATGAATGTAGTGGGGGAGAAACAGGGACTAAAAGAGTATTGAATAGATCGAACCCATGTATGAACGTGGCGCAGGAGTACTAATAGATGTAGGTAGCTTAATAAGTTCGACTTTTAAAATTCTTAACATTAAACTCATTATATGTATAAATTTTTATTTTGATTTTATAACCTATCATATTGTTTAGTAATATTTTTGTTGTTTTTTGAGATGGTCAAATTATTGAAATATGATACGCGTAAAATGCGTATCGAGAGACTAGTCTATAATAAAATCCCCTATCCTGGGTCCCAATAACTCGTTCATAACAGCTATATACAACAGAAACTAGAACTGCAAAAACAACATACAGTAGAAGATCACCAAATCTGGTACCATAAGGAAATCTTAATAGCTCATGAAGGGGTGACAGACTCAATTAACTTCCGATCCATTGACACTAAACAAGGTAAATAAACATTAATTCACCAAGATTTGGTGGAAAAAGGGTGGAGCGAGGTACAGGTGTCTAATTGTAGTGAAAATATTTGTGCATTCTATTTCAAGAAAATCTTATTTCGGGTCAAAGTGTGCAATCTTTTGATATAATAATTAGCAGTATTATTTATGTGACATAATTTAAAATTTTAATCTGTTCAAATAAATTACATACTTTCAACTTTTGAAACAATTAATGTTACGCTTTACATTGTACCCTTAACTAAAAATAATTATAATCAAAAAAAGTTATGGCATGTTTAATGCATAATTGTTTAAAGTGTGTTTTAAAGATAAGTTTAGAAAAGAGTAAAATTCATTAAACCCCCTTGATCTTTATCATTTGGGAAACGATACCCCCTTCACCTATTGAATGAGACATGTTACCTCAATTGACTCAAAAATCAATGATCGGAAAACGAAAGAGTTCTGAAAAATGCAAAAAAGACAATAATAACCCCTTTTTTTAGGAAATTTTTGGCTCCGATAGAGTTATATTGATCTATTTATTCATTCTATTTTAAGTAAAGTTTTATCAAATCACAGTTTAAGATTTATTTAACTAGAAAACATGAATTAGCTGCCTTGAAATCGAGGAAAAATCAAATGCATCGAAAAAGAAGACAAAAAGGTAAAAGTATTTATGATACTACCAGGTCTTTTAGTGGCCGTTTGGCCATAGATTCCAAAAAATATTTGAAATTTTTTTTTTTTTGGAGTTGAGTTGAAAAATGGTATTTGAAGGTTGAAGTTGTGTTTGGACATATATTTCACTTGATAAAAAGGTAAATCTTTGTGAGAGAAGTAGTAACTTTTTTTTGAAAAATCTGAAAAAGTGATTTAAACCACTTTTTGGTTTTTCAAAAATTATTTTTCAAAAAAAGTTGAAAAAGTCATAAGATTTCATGGACAAATATTTTTTCAAAAACTTTTTGAAAAAAAAGAAAAAATTGTATGGACAAACAGGTCTTAGTACTGCTCCGTGTCAGTATCTTTCACAAGTATCAATGTGTTGTTATCACAAAAAGTAGAAAAGTCAAAAAAGTGTAGGCCATTTGTTTAGTTCTGTGTATATGCCCAAGGATACGAGTTTACATCGTCAATTTTGGAAACTTCACACACTGTTCTTCACTTTGCAGTCCCTTTAATTCTCAAGTCTCGTTACAGAATTCCTCAGTGTGGATTAATGGTATTACGTTATTGACAATTGTGTATTGCTTCGAAAAGAATATAATTGGAAGTTACCGGTGTATTGGTCGGATTTCGTCCGATCACACATGTGACACGTAATCAACGATGTGGCAAGATGTGAGCAAATATCGGAGACAACGTAATGTGAGGTCGGAAGAAGAAAACGTTGATCGATGAAGGCTAATCGATTCAACCGAATCATGGTCGGAAGATTTCGAAGACATGCCACAACAGATAAGAATGGTTGACCTTATCCCGTTTTTGCCGGATCACGTTTGGCGGAGGTTGTTAGACATGGGCAACTACTCCACTCATGGAGAGGCGTGTGATAGTGGAATTCTGCTAGGGTTAGACTCTCCTAGATTTTTCATCTATAAATAGATCTCTCGGAGTTATTTGTAAGGTTACATTCATTTGAACAAAACCTCCCCCTAAGTTATTTTATCGCCACCATCATCTACCATTGTTATTGCTATTCTGCCACCACTATAATCATAACACCACCATTGTATTGGCATCAACTGACTTTGTTGTGAAGGAAGGGATTCATCCTTTTCAACGGAGCACAAGCCTTCAATCATTCAATACAATAAGCTTTACTGCTTTGCTTATTTATTTACTATTTGCTTAATTGCTTGATTGCTAGTTCGATTACTTGCTTTGTCTACTTATCATCGTGAATCTTGTTAATTGCTATTTATTGCTTTGAACGTAACATCAATTAAGCAAGATCACTATTCGGTTCCTAATACGTATTTTCATCATCTTAATTAGGTAGATAGTCGTTTGATTCGTATTATCTTGTTCGCTTGCATTCATTGTCATCTATTTATTCAGAATTAGTGTTTGATAAGTCACTGTCGGAGTCTGATCTGCTTGCTCATTTACTTTGTTTGTTATCTATCTGTTCGGATTAGTGTCAGTTGGTTAATCGTTCGTAATCAATCGCACATCCTTATAATCGGCAACGTATTCCTCATTGCTCTGAAGTTTAGGTTTACGGTCTCTGCAGATTCTGTTTCCTGTAATTATGGATGAGCTTATCGTTGCTTCTGCTGATCATGAAATATAATGTTATTCCATTGTCAGCATGAAGTAGCAATAGAAGGTGGCAATGCGAAGGTGTATAAAGCAAATATTCATGACCACAATGGTAGAACAGTCATTATATCGTGATGAGGAATGCAGGTAATGTAAAAGCAAGTTGACGTCTTCAACATCTTTCTCTTTTATAATTTTACTTTCTTCTCCATTTAGTGAACATGTTAAAACTTTTGCTCATATTTATAAAATACATCAGCACTAGAACAACCAGATGAAGCATTTGGTCTATCTGATAGAGAATGCCATTCTTAATATGCCAGTAGATAGATAACGTGGTTAATAGACTTCACAAGATGGTCTATTACCAATAATGTTCCGGTAAATTCTGCTTGCGAGACAATCAACATATTGCAAACCAGTACCCTGAGAGACTCGCTTTAGCATATCTTTACAACCCACTGAGACATTTTGAAGCATTCTGGAAGGTTTGATTTGGATCCTTTTTGTTTTTCTTACCTCTTCCCTGCTAGTTGATCAAATTTAGCTCACTGCAGTGTTAACTATTTCAAAGATCATAAAATACAGTATAGGTACCTATATATACCATCAATTTAGACTTTTTTCTTTGGACAAATTCAATGTAAGACTATCTCCTAATGCACTACTTTAGTTGGGTAAAACAAAAAGATTAGTTTCAGAAGTAGATGTAGTGAAGGATTATACACAATCCAAGAACACAAAGTTCGCCCAAGGTCTACCGTATTTGTTTCACTAGTCCGGGATGCAATCACATGTCAATAAAACAAGAACTACATCAAAAGTTCACAGTCTATGATGTACCTGTTACAGAAGACTGTTCCAATTAGTAGAAGACGTCTACGTTCTTCTTGGGAATCTTCCATTAAAGTTCTTCACTTGAGAAGAAGAGAGTTTTTTTTTTCTTTGTTGGAGAGGGAAGGAAGTAAGCGCTGGTTTTATTTTACAGGGAGTAGTAACGTTCCTTTCTGCCTAGCAGAAATATACTCCTAACTGGATACAACTGTTCAGGAAATAATCCTAACAGTTGTGTCTCTTCCTTTCCCTTTTTACTTTAATAATCTAATTATATATATGACGCATTATATATATTCGTTATTAGACATGGCTCGGGTTGATCCACATGGGTGCCCCGAATCCAATTTCCAACATCTCCTACTCACATATAGTGGGTCGACTCTCATTCCAAATCTGTAACATCCATACATAAACGACTAGACCGTGTGACCAGTGTATACTTCGAGAGCTTATTTGTTATACATCTGTTAGGAATATATAACATCTCGATTAACGGAACCTTGGAGTAGATTGTAGTATGCAGGTACCCTAGATCATTTATCACATTCGCATTTATCATAATCTCTTTGTATTAATTTGAGTTCGTCATTATGTTATTATGTTCTTGTCTCAAAGACAAACATAATGGGTCGACCAATGAACACAATTAATGTGATAGTATCATTAATGATCTCCCTCATCTCATGAATCTCTTAATCTCAATTTGACTTGCTTTTCTAGAAATGTCCCACCAGACGGAATCATTCATGATCTCTTGGTAACACCCTAAGATAGCAAACACCAAATTGAATCTCGAGAAACTGATCAAAGTTATGAGGGTACAAAGAAAGAAAATTACTTATAATTTTCAGGGTTTCACACGATAGACAAGTAGAGATTAAACTTGTATCACCCATAGGTCACTTTATGCATACGTGGTATGAATCACGTATCACAGTATCGACTCCTTTCCCATGGAGCGTATGTCTTTCATACATGAAAATACTGTGCAGATGATAGTTCAGACAACTCATGTCTAACTTTGAGTTCTCACATCTACTCATACATTTATCAATCAGAACTCACATTTGGCATTGAGACAGACTCACATTTAATCAAATCTGATTAACCAAAAAAAGAAACAAGCGACATTCTTATTATAAGCTTCAAGCTCTCTATTATTATCACTTCAGATAATAATAAGTTTACAATTGTCTCATCCCTATTAGTCTCCTAGATAATAGAGGCGACTGCCGGTGTGAATAAGCCAATCTTTTTGTCTGTCCGACATACTTCAAATTTATGTACTAAACATAAAACCATTCTATGTATATGAATCAACAAAATATCAATTTAGGCTTCAACTAAATTAACTCCAATAATGCAGTTTTATATGAATATGTTTGGGAAAGTTTAAATATAAATACATCAACATCTACGCAAACTCAATGCCTTCACATATTACTCATAAGCACCAAAATACTATGAGTTTCGTTATTGGATCTACTATCATATAACGCGTAGAGATGTATTTCATATTCACTTTTCTATATACAAGTACAACTATATCTCTAATGAAATTATACTTATATCAATATATGTTGTCTTCCAATGATATTTGAGACCCTTTTTGTGTAAGCTATTGAGACTTGACTATCACACTTGATTGTCACTAATTCAATAGCACTGTCAATCACACCCAAAATTATCATAAAGATGTTTAAGCTAAACAGCTTCTTGTACAGTTGCTGAAAAATGCTACAAAATTCAGCTTTCTTTATAAATAAGGCTGATGATTATTTCTTGCTACCCAAACAATATACATATCGCTATTGTTTAGCAAAGAAGACATACTTATATTTAGATTTCCTTTCATCTAAATATTCTTCTCAATCATCATAAATATAGCCTTTAAGTCGAAAATAATCGACTGTGCCTTTGAGATACCCCAGTATCCTTGAACTGCTTTCCAGTATTCCTTTTCAAATCATATTCTTGTGGATTCACGAGGACACATCCTCCCACTAGAAACTCTATCTCTAGAAATAGGAGTATATATGGATTTGCACTATTGCATATCAAATCGTTCAAGAAAATTTCTTATTATAAGATTTTTCTGAAAGAGATAACAATCTCTTTGAGCGATCTCTTAAAGTCTGAATTTCAAGAATTCATATATTTTTCGATACTACAATAAGTCTTTAATGTATTTTGAGAACCCATTTGTTCCCAATGGCACTATGACCCATAAGTAAATCAACCAATTCCAACTCTTGATTTGGTTTTACTAACTCCATTTCATATTCCATTATTCTAGGTACTTATACTTAGCAGAGTATTTAAGAGCATCATTTATCTTTCATTGCTCTTACTCATCTTGTGGAGTAACTACATATATGCTTCCCCTTCGATCTCGAATCGACAATTGGGGAATATGTATATGACGCATTTGTCGAGATTGAGATTGATAACATTGATTTATCAATTGATAGTTACTCCCACTAGGACCAACAATATTAAATGGATTTACTTTTGGATAACATATTGGTGTTAACTGGAACATATCCATTATTACCAAATATGACTCCGACTCGTATCCATTTAGCATTAATAGCGGAAGCAATCTGGTCCACTGTTTTATAATGAGACAAGTCTTGACCTATCTCATCCTACTTAGGAAAAATATTCGCTAAGAATGTGACATCATGTGATTCAAATATAGTTACAGTGCCAACGTTGTCTTGTTCACTTATGAACATCAAACCTTGGACATAGAGTATCATCGAATGATACATATCCTTCCCCTTGGAACTAGTTTTCCATGTGGAAAAAAAATTAGTCGAAAGCAGCACAAGCGTAAAAAAAATTGGGGTTTCATCTATCCATAACTTATATGGAATATAAGTAACTAACTTAGAATAATTTCATAATTTGAATCACATATGTCATAATGTACTAGCTACAATGGAATGTAATGCCACTTTTAGGAGACACCGTAGATATATCTAGAGTCTCAAGAGCCTCTTGCTCTTTTAGGACATACTGGATTTTATTGTCACTGTTAACACTTTTGTTAAACTCGAGACAATATTCTTGTAGTAGTTGACCTATTGATATAAACTATTATAAACTTATTGAGACAACTATGTACCTTTTAGAGCCTAAAATTCATATACATACTAATCCTTTAATTTAACTATGTTAATATTTATTTTATATTAGATTCGGAATCGAAAGTTCACTAAGTTCCCAATCATCATCCAAATTCTAATATTCCATAAATATATCATAATTAAATATTCAAAGAACACTTGTCTTAAACTACTTAAATTCAAGACCAATTTAATATAAATTCCATATAAATATAGAAATACTCAATAAAGATAGCACAAAGCAATGAATCTTTATAATTCAAGCAGCACACTCAAACAAGTACATGCGACATACGTTGTATGGATTATGACAAGTATTCTGCTAAACATGGATCGTCAACATAGATGATTCAAGTTAAAGGTAGAAAAAGAACTTTAACTTTTCTCTATGCTGATGGCTTTCGGGCTTTTATTGCAAAAAAATTCAATGTCAGCTACAAATGACCTTGTCAAGCAATACTCCAAAAAAATTCAAGACACACTAAAACATTAAAGTTTAAAATCTGTACAAGTACACATACTTGTTGTTAAAGTTATTTGAGAATGCATTTTGATTATGACAAAAAGAATGTGATACCTAAAACTGTCTATGTGCTTCTCGCAGGTTTCGGTCTCTGTGAATCACAAATTGATTCTCCTTCGAAGTCAGCTATGGAAAGATTAATTGACAGCGCCTCTTTCGCAGATGGGTTTGCCCTTGCCTTATTCTCTGGAGATATTTATATCTCTAAGAGAATCAAATCTCTTGGGTCAAATCTCTCTATCATCAGATCCCGTCAATCTCTCCTATCGCATCTCTTCGATATTCTGCCCTGATCTTCCGCAACGGTCTCCTTGCTTTGTTACTATTTAGTCGAGAGTTTCTGAAGGATCTCCTTACGCTTCTATTCTACTGTCTACTTTTCTCCACACTTTTACTTTGCAAAAATACTGTAACAAGCTAGTGATCAGTGTTAGAAAAGAAAAGAAGGAGAGGTTCTTGTAGAGGTAATAGTTGTGTCAAACAGAAGTTGGTTTGGTGAGCTATAAACCAAACAGAACGTTGGTGGTTATCGAGTGGTGAAAAACCATCTGTGTGAAGACGTTCGTGGTTAACGATAAACCACACTTGTATTTCTGTTTACTAAAGAGCTTAAAGAGAGATCACTCCCTTGTGACCCAAGGGGACTGGATTAGGAACCAATTGGTTCTGAACCAGTATAAAAACTCTGTGTCGTTCCCTGTTTACAGCTTTGCTTTCTGCATTACTTATTATCTTTAACTTACAGTCAACTCACGAATTGATTAGTCGACTAAAATTAATAGTTTTTACAATTCACCCCCCCTCTTGTATTCATCAATTGGTATCAGAGCTTGGACTCACACTTTGTTTGTTTTGCCTTACAGCAAGTGAGTAAAAGATCATGTCTACACACATTGTCAACGGTGCTCTATTACAAGAGGGAACTTCCTCCACCCGGCCTCCCTACTTCAACGGGAAACATTACAGCCACTGGAAAATCCGCATGGAAACCTATGTCAAGTCAGTCGACTTGAAAGTCTGGCGTGTAATCAAGAAAGGTCCCTATACCATTCCAACCGGTATCACTACTAAGAAGGAAGATGACACTGACAAAACTTCCGATTCCCTTGATTTGGATGACTATACTGATGAGCAAAGGGAAGTAATTCAATTGAATTACAAAGCAGTGAATATTCTCTACAATGCCATAAGCGGTGAAGAATGGGAAAAGATCTCCAGCTGTGATACTGCAAAAGAAATTTGGGACAAGTTGGAAGTAACATATGAAGGTACCAGTAAAGTGAAAGAAACCAGAATCAATCTTCTAGTATATGAGTATGAACTATTTCAAATGAAAGATGGAGAATCTGCTGAAGATATGTTCGCTAGATTCAGCAAAATCATTGGGGAACTCAAAGCTCTGGGAAAAATCTACTCCAGTGGTGAGCAGATAAGGAAGATTCTGAGAAGTCTGCCTACTACCTGGCAACCCAAAGTTATTAACATCAAAAGCGGAGATCTCAACAAAATATCTTATGACGAACTCAGAGGAGATCTGATTGCGTTCGAGAAAACACACTTGAAACGAAATGTGATGGAAGAGAAAAAGAAAACTGTTGCATTCAACACTACTGTGGAAGAAGTCGACTATGATCAGGATGTTGAAGAAGACGATATCCAAGAACAACTTGCTATGATGTCCAGGAATCTAAATGGTTTAATAAATCGCAGACGTCAGTTCAGGAAAGGAAAGGTTCCCTTCAAGAAAGATCAAACCAACTACAGGAATGAAGGTCGATGCTTTGAATGCGGCAAACAAGGACACATTGCAGCAAACTGTCCTGATGCCAAAAGAAAGGGAAAGAATAGATCTTATGCTGCATGGAGTGATGAAGATACAGCCGATGCTGAGCAAGATGAAATAGCCAACCTTTGCTTCATGGCCTCAGACAATTCTACCAGCAGTGGGATCAAGTCAAACGACTCAAGTGAGGTACGTTGTGAATTCTGTATTGAAAATTCCAGAAACCTTGATGAAGTTCTAGATGAACTAGAAAATGCACTTAGGAAAATAAAGAAACTAAGTAAAGAAAAGGAAGAATGGGAGATGAAACTAGAAGTAGTCGAGACAGAAAACGAATTTCTGAAAGAAGAAATAAATCAGCTCAAAATTAAGCTTAACAGTTATAGGAAATCCGCCAGTCAAAGCTCGGTAGGATCAAACAGTTTCTATAGGTCTGCTAGATCCTCTATGTCTTCAAAAGAAACTATGCCCACATGTTATCACTGTGGTGAAGTTGGTCATGTATTTAGAAGATGTCAGAAAAGAAATCCTGGAAAGTGGATTTGGAGACCAAAAGTCAAAACTGAAGCTAGCACCTCTAAGACTAACCCCCAAGGACCCAAGCAAGCTTGGGTACCTAAGCATACTTAAAAACTTTGTTTTGCAGGGAAACCACAACAGATCAACAATGATGAGAAAATGGTTTCTTGATAGTGGTTGCTCCCGACACATGACTGGAGACAAACAATTGTTCAAATCTATAACCAAGATCGATGGAGGTTCTGTTAAGTTTGGAGGTGATGCCAAAGGAAAGATTATTGGCATTGGGATTATCTCTTTAAGTCCAACCTGTGACATCAAGGAAGCTTTTCTTGTTGATGGACTTAAACACAATCTCCTTAGTATCAGCCAACTTTGTGATGGAGGGTACAAGGTAAAGTTTGAATCCAGCAGATGCATTATTCATGACACAAAAGGTAAAGTAGTTCTCTCTGGATCCAGAGAAAACAACATCTATGTTCTCAACAATGGTAAGCCTTCTACAGGTAAACACTTATGTCTTGCTTCCATCACCAACGATCCCTGGACATGGCATAGGAAATTAGGTCATGCCAGTATGTCCTTAATTGAAAAACTGTCTAAACAGGAACTAGTAATTGGGCTACCAAAGCTTAACTTCTCAAAAGATCATATTTGTGATGCATGTCAACTTGGTAAGCAAACTAGAACCTCTTTTAAAGGAAAAGATATTGTCTCCACCTCTAATCCTTTAGAATTATTGCATATGGACCTATTTGGCCCAACTAGAACTGCCAGTATCGGAGGAAAAAGATATGCTCTTGTAATTGTTGATGATTACTCTCGTTTTACTTGGGTTATGTTCTTATCTAACAAAGATGATGCATTTAAAAGTTTTGAAGTTTACTGCAAGAAGGTACAAAGAGAGAAAGGCTACTTCATTTCCACTATCAGAAGCGATCATGGAGGGGAATTCGAAAGCAAAGTCTTTGAAGAATTTTGCAATTCTCATGGATTTACTCACAACTTCTCCTCTCCTCGAACTCCTCAACAGAATGGCGTAGTTGAAAGAAAGAATCGCACTCTTCAAGACATGGCCAGAACTATGTTAGTTGAACACTCTCTTCCAAATCATTTTTGGGCTGAAGCTGTAAGTACTGCATGTCACATTTTGAATAGATGCCTCATTCGTCCTATCCTTCATAAAACTCCCTATGAACTTTGGAAAGGCAAGAGGCCAAATATTAGTTACTTTCATCCTTTCGGCTGTAAATGTTTTATTCATAATAATGGTAAAGATAATCTCGGTAAGTTTGATCCACGTAGTGATGAAGGAATCTTCCTAGGGTACTCTAACACCAGCAGATCATACAGAGTATTTAATAAGAGAACCCTAACAGTTGAAGAATCCATGCATGTTGTTTTTGATGACTCCTTGATCCATGTCGAGAAAGGTAATAACGCTGATGATGATGAAGTTGAACCAGCTCCTTTCAGTCCATCAGAAACGAATACATCAAACCTTGAGTCTCATAATCCTCAAGTCCAGGAGGATAAGGATTCAGAATCTGCTCCTGAACAGACTATGTCAAACTCACAGCTCAAAGAACTGGAAGTAGTTGTGCCAAATGAATGGAGAAGTGATCCTGACTATCCGCAGAAGTATATCATTGGGGATCCACGAGAAGGTATGAAAACGAGAAACTCACTTAAATCTAACCTGGCTTTCATCTCACAGATAGAACCAAAAAAGATAGATGAAGCTCTTCAAGATGACTCTTGGGTTCTTGCCATGAGAGAAGAGCTCGATCAATTTGAGAAAAACCAGGTATGGGAGCTCGTTCCGAGACCCAAAGGCAAGTCTGTGATCGGTACAAAATGGGTGTTCAGAAACAAACTCAATGAAGAAGGTAAGGTGGTAAGAAACAAGGCTCGTCTAGTGGCTCAAGGCTACTCTCAGACAGAGGGAGTCGACTATGACGAGACATTCGCTCCTGTTGCTAGACTTGAATCTATTCGCATGCTTCTAGCTTTTGCCTCTTTCAAACAATTTAAACTCTTTCAAATGGATGTGAAAAGTGCTTTTCTAAATGGGTTTATTAAAGAAGAAGTTTTCGTTAAACAACCTCCAGGTTTTGAGAATCCTAAATTTCCTCATCATGTGTTCAAACTTTCCAAAGCTCTTTATGGTCTTAAACAAGCACCTCGTGCTTGGTATGAAAGACTTAGCTCATTTCTACTAGCACACGGATTTTTCAGAGGAAAAAGTGATAAAACCCTTTTTATACAAAAGACTTCCTCTGACATTCTTATTATTCAAATTTACGTTGATGATATTATTTTTGGAAGCACTAATCCCAAATTATGCAAGGAGTTTGAAGTACTTATGCAGGGGGAGTTTGAAATGAGTTTGATGGGAGAACTTACGTTCTTCCTTGGACTCCAGATCAAGCAATATGAAACCGACATCTTTATTTGTCAATCTAAATATACCAAAGAACTTATTGTTAAGTTTGGAATGAATGATGCAAATCCTGCTAAAACTCCCATGAGCCCAGCTACACATCTAGTAAATGACTCAAAAGGTACTAGTATCAATGCTTCACTTTATCGAGGTATGATCGGATCACTACTCTATTTAACTGCCAGTCGACCAGATATAATGCTTTCTGTATGTAAATGTGCTCGCTTTCAGTCAGCTCCTAAAGTATCTCATCTCACTGCAGTTAAAAGAATCCTTCGTTATCTTGTTGGCACAGTTAACTATGGCTTATGGTATCCTCGAACACAATTTTTTGATCTTATTGGCTTCTCAGATGCTGACTATGCAGGTGACAGGGTTGACAGAAAAAGCACCAGTGGTGCAAGCTTTTTCCTTGGAAAGTCTCTTGTTTCTTGGCATAGCAAGAAACAGGACTGTACTGCTCTTTCCACAGCTGAATCTGAATATGTTGCTTTAGGACATTGTTGCACTCAACTACTTTGGATGGGGAAACAGCTCTCTGATTATAACCTATTTTTTAAACCTATTCCCATGCTATGTGACAATACTAGTGCAATTGAACTTTCCTACAATCCAGTTGATCATCCTAGAACTAAGCATATTGATGTTCGTTATCATTTTATTAGAGATCATGTTCAGGATGGTGACGTTGATATTGCCTTTGTTAGCACTGATTTTCAATTAGCTGATATCTTCACAAAACCTCTTTTAGAGGAACGATTTTGTGCTCTACGTGACTTACTTGGAATATTGCCTGATCCCTCTTAATGTTCCTCAGTTTATTACCCTAAGTTTTTTTTAACCTCTTAATTATTAATGTTTATTTTACTATGTAATTATTACCTTTTGCTCTTTACTTGTCATTATTACTTTCTTCAGTTGAAAAGCTGTCAGGCGGCGTGGAAAGCAGTTCCCAAGGGTCTGCACCTTGTCCCTTCATCTCCATCAGTCATCCGTCTCTTCAGTTCATCTACCACTCACACGACACTTCCCTTCCCTTTCCCATTCCTTTTAACCCTTCTTCTCCCAGAAAATTTACTCCATCTCTTTTCCTCTCCCCAAAGCACCTCCATTAAAATGGCTCGCAAAACATCTTTCTCTGCACGCCGAAGCCAGCGCACTAAATCTAAACCACCCACCACCTCTACCACTCCAGTTCCGGTAGAATCAGACCACTCTGAAAACACCATATCCACCTATCAAAGCCCAAACCGAAACCCTATGTCTTCTAAAAAGGCCGGTAAAAGACCCATGCAAAGTCCTGATGATGAATGTGTTAAAAGGCCCAAGAAGGAATTCTCCCTTGCCGACCTGGATGAAACCCTAGATTTCTGGGATGCCTCTGCCTGTGAAAAGCTTATCTCTCTTAAGGACAAACCCTTGGCTCATGGTAGACTTGTGGACCTGGAGACCATGGACTCTCTCAATTGCTCTCTGACTCCATGGTTTGCTGCTCAGGACTGGTCCAGTTTCTTCTCTACCGAACCTGTTGAAATTCCTGAGGATCTGGTAAGGCTCTTTTATGCCAATCTCCGTCCCTGTTCTTCTGGTGGGTTTGAAACAATGGTATTGAACACTCGCATTGTCATCACTAAAGCTATTCTTTGTCGCATTCTGGGCTGTAAGTCTTCTGGCTACTCTGACTTTTTTAAAATCTCCTGGCCTGCTGATTTTGAGGTCTCGTTTGACCAAGCCAAAACCTTTCTCTCTGATAAGACTGATGTTCCTGAAGGGCAACTTGGCCCCCTTGACTTATCTTTTGAAATGCGTGTTCTTGCTCATATTGTTGGTACTACTTTGCTTCCTCGAACTGGGTCTCTTAGCTCTCTGTCTCAGCATGATACCCTGATTGTTTACTGTCTGGTCACTAAAAAGAAATTTGATTTAGCTACCTGGATCATTGAATACATGCTTGAAAGTACTGCTGAATGTGCATCCCTTCCATATGGCATCCTGATAACTCGTATCCTGCATTTTTATAAAGTAAATGTCTCTGAGTGGAAAACCTTCTCTTTAACTGCCTGTTACAATTCCCGTACGTTTGCCTCTATGGGATATGTTCATATTAATGACTCCTGGGTTCGTAAAGAACCAAAATCCCCCAAGCCTGTTGATGATGTTGCTGGTCCCTCTAAGGTCTCTGCTCAAGTTGAAACTGAGCTTGCAGGTAAGTTTAAAACTGCTCTGGCTGATGTCAATGACCTGGTGCTAAGCTTGCACTACAAATGTGACAAGGCCTTTGAGGATATTGCTGAGCTTAAGTTGGATGTCGGCAGATTCTCTCTTAAGCTTGATACTGCTGTTACAGACTCTGCTGCTGCCCTTAGGCAGGTTCATGAACGCATTGATACTATCTCCACAGATGTTCAAGCCAGAATCACTGCCATGTCCACTGATGTTCAAACTAAGCTGGATCGTATGACTGACAATGTTGTGAACACTCTTACTTATTTTCTTGATCCTCGCTAAATTTGACTACTTGGGTCTGTAATATTCAGGATAACCTAGCAACTACTGTGCTTATTTTTGCTTGCTCCTTTTTGGTTGATGCCAAGGGGGAGAACAGACTAGCTTAATTATGCTACTTATGTGAATATTGAATTATCTGTGTTATGTCTTATGTCTTCTGTCTTAAGGGTAACTCACTCAGGGGGAGTCAACTAACCTCCCTACCCGCTTTAAAGATAACTCACTCAGGGGGAGCTATCACCCTCAGGGGGAGTCAACTATCAGCTTCAAACAGTCGACTTCAGAAACAAAGGGAAGTATACTGGCACATTCTCTCTCTCACTTTTTGTCATCACCAAAAAGGGGGAGATTGTTAAAGTTATTTGAGAATGCATTTTGATTATGACAAAAAGAATGTGATACCTAAAACTGTCTATGTGCTTCTCGCAGGTTTCGGTCTCTGTGAATCACAAATTGATTCTCCTTCGAAGTCAGCTATGGAAAGATTAATTGACAGCGCCTCTTTCGCAGATGGGTTTGCCCTTGCCTTATTCTCTGGAGATATTTATATCTCTAAGAGAATCAAATCTCTTGGGTCAAATCTCTCTATCATCAGATCCCGTCAATCTCTCCTATCGCATCTCTTCGATATTCTGCCCTGATCTTCCGCAACGGTCTCCTTGCTTTGTTACTATTTAGTCGAGAGTTTCTGAAGGATCTCCTTACGCTTCTATTCTACTGTCTACTTTTCTCCACACTTTTACTTTGCAAAAATACTGTAACAAGCTAGTGATCAGTGTTAGAAAAGAAAAGAAGGAGAGGTTCTTGTAGAGGTAATAGTTGTGTCAAACAGAAGTTGGTTTGGTGAGCTATAAACCAAACAGAACGTTGGTGGTTATCGAGTGGTGAAAAACCATCTGTGTGAAGACGTTCGTGGTTAACGATAAACCACACTTGTATTTCTGTTTACTAAAGAGCTTAAAGAGAGATCACTCCCTTGTGACCCAAGGGGACTGGATTAGGAACCAATTGGTTCTGAACCAGTATAAAAACTCTGTGTCGTTCCCTGTTTACAGCTTTGCTTTCTGCATTACTTATTATCTTTAACTTACAGTCAACTCACGAATTGATTAGTCGACTAAAATTAATAGTTTTTACAATTCACCCCCCCCCCCCTCTTGTATTCATCACTTGTATCATGTGACATACATAATCTCATACATTAAATGCACATGTGCACAATTTTCCTGTAAAAAATACAGAAACAAAACAGGCACATTCATGTTTACAATTATTTTTGCTTCACAATATTGTTTACTAAAATTTTTTTTATCCAAACGTCTTGACTTCCAAAACTTGTGAGGTTTCTACCCAGATTCCTCGTTAGATAAGCCAAAAGCCAGATTCACATGAATGAAATGCGTTACCACTTATACAATTTGAGTTTTACTCATAGTCCATGTTGGATTAGTAGGACCAAGATACAAACTTTAGCATTCATAAGTAGGACCAAGATTCAGTGACTAAAGCCCAACAAGGTTATGGTCTTAAACCAAGTTTATAGCATAACAATGTGATTTAGTTCTCAAAGTCACTTTCTTGTAACATATATAAGAAAAGAAAATTGGATAAACATGGATACTTTATGTTCTTTTTTTTCAAGCACTATCACATTCCCAAAACAAAAATGAAATCATATAATGCAGAGAGAATCAAAAAACACCTTTCAGAAGATAGCTATCCAGATGTTTGAGGCTCTAACAAAACTTATTGATTGTAGGAGTCTATACATACACTCATGTACATATATTTCTATCATGCACACACCTGTACATAACTAAAATAGTGACATCAAAGTTTTACAGAAGCTTTTATATTAGTGCATTCCAATGAGGACGACTCTAGCTTCTAAATTATATTAGTGCATTCCAATGAGGACGACTATAGCTTCTAAACAAATTTAGAACTCATCTGCTAGGAAGTAAAATATGAAGTTTCATTGTACACATGTATATACTTAGACATGTAAACACTTCTCAGTCTCTATTTCCCTTTTTGTTTAAAGTAGTGTAGTAAAGAGAACGAGTAAAAGGTTGGGCAAATGATTTGCCAAAACAAATCTTTTTCAAGGTTAGAGACTCATCACCCTTATGAAAAAAAATTATTCTGATGCTGACCAAAAGCATTCGGTGATGTGTTGTCAACCCCTATACTAAGACACATATGCCTTAGATTGAAGATTATCCCATTCTTGGCACCAAAGTAGTACAATTGGGAATCTAGTGAACTGCTGCTGCCTGTTCCTTCATAAAGAAAACAAACCACTCCACAATAGTTCATATCTTTTCTGACTTCCTATTGCATAGAATTAGAAAACTTGAACAGTCACACACCCTTTCCAAAAAAACTAACTTCTCAATTTTTTGTTTTGAACAACAAGAACATCAACAGTTCTTCTCTTGAACTCATCCCACTCCAATATATACTAGAGAAGTTTCTAACGTGGATGACATTGCAATCACATAGCCAAATCCATGAAGACAAGTAGAGTTCTGATGAAGAAAAGTAAAAGAAAAAATATAAAGCCAACGTTTGGCTTCTTAACCCATATGAGTATAGCAATTGCCACACTTGGCTATTAGCCTATACTGCCTTTGACAATAGATGGGTAGGCTATCATTGCCTTCCACATCAGAAGGCAGCCCCGTAAAAGAGCAATAATTTTCAAGGTATTCGGAAACGTCTAACGCATACAATATATTCAAAAATACCTCAAAGTACTTTCGAAAATGTTCACACTACGAAAGAGCTAACGTTAGTCGTTAGTCATGACAAGCAGATTTTACTTTTCTTCCCTTAATTATAAACTAGGAAACAAATAACCTGGACTCTGATACCAATGACGGATTATACACAATCCAAGAACACAAAGTTCGGCCAAGGTCTACCATATTTGTTTCACTAGTCCGGGATGCAATCATATGTCAATAAAACAAGAACTACATCAAAAGTTCAAGTCTATGACGTACCTGTTACAGAAGACTGTTCCAATTAGTAGAAGACGCCTACGTTCTTCTTGGGAATCTTCCATTAAAGTTCTTCACTTGAGAAGAAGAGAGTTTTTTTTTCTTTGTTGGAGAGGGAAGGAAGTAAGCGCTGGTTTTATTTTACGGGGAGTAGTAACATTCCTTTCTGCCTAGCAGAAACTTTCTTTTATACTCCTAACTGGATACAACTGTTCAGGAAATAATCCTAACAGTTGTGTCTCTTCCTATCCCTTTTTACTTTGATAATCTAATTATATATATGACACATTATATATATTCTTTATTGGACACGGCTCGGGTTGACCTACATGGGTGCTCCGAATCTAATTTTCAACATGTAGCTTTTCAATGCATGGTCAAACTGTCTCTCTAGAATGGAGTTGTAAACTACGAAAGCTCGGGCAGGGTATACGGGCTTTCTGGCATAGTGATAGTACTTGAATTTGCTACTCTCAAATTATTATTCATTTATTCTTTCCATTAATTAAAGCTGTTTCCTTGTTGGATTGTCAAATACCTAATGGTTCCCAAATCAATTCAGAAGATCAAATTTGTGTGTCCAAAGAACAAGGATGGTTTGGAACTGATGAAGTCATTCTTCGAAATAGACAATCTCCCAACCGAGGAGGAACTGCACTTTGCATTATGATCATGAGGAGTTTTCGAGGCAAATGGCTCAAAATGATGTGAAAGCTGCCAAGTTTGGGGGTTTTGACAAACACCACCCTGGTGCTAATGGTTTTTCTGCAGCAGAGATTTCTCCAGAGGCTGAATGTATTGCTCCACCACCAGCTCCAGTGCTTAGATACTTGCTCAACTGACCAGTTCAGTCTTATATTATATGCCTAGCTGAGTTTAACTAAATAATGAGGAAGGTAAAATCAATCCTTCAGCACTATCACAGTTCAGAACACTTTATCAAGTTGTTTGTAGATTTAATTCATGGAAGCTATAATCCTTTGTATCTAATTTGTAGTTTGCATAACAGCTAGTAGCTTCAGGGCTTCATATTTTGTGTTCTTCATATTCCAAGTGATTTTCATTCAGAAGCAGAATTCATATATCATAGCACTTCTAAATTAACCATGAAAGATAGCGCGTGATGAGTTCCCAAAGATTATCTGGATGAGAATACACGTGAGATAATTGATTGACTACCTTATATTATTGCATGTGACACTTCGATATCATCCAAATGTAAAACAATTGATAGGAAAAAAGAACGACAATTGACAGAAGGTATCTTTATTTGTTTTTTTTCCTTCTCCTCCTTTCTTCCTTCTGAATTTATATTTCAGAATGTCAAGACATAATGCTACCAATAAATAGCCGCAAGATCTAGCGTTGCATGGTAAAACATTCCATTGATGTTGGAGGTGAAGTGGTTATTTAGACAAAAATCTTGTTTTTGTGATACTATTCAATCATTTCGATGTTGATTTTGAGGTAAAGGTTGGCAATAACGTAGTACAGCCAGTCATTGAGCTCCAAATTTACTGGAGCAGTTACATATCTATCTAAACCACATGGTGTTGAATGTTGTCATTGTTGACGCTCTTATAACCCCGTCGCAGGCCTACATTTTCTTTATGTAGTTGTAATCTTCAATTCCATTAACCATCCATTCAATTGACGTTGAATATATATATATATATCATATTACTATAAAAGCATGTCCTAAAAAAGGAAAAGTTAGATTCCGATAATACCCTTTCAAAATCTAACAATACTCTACTTCAGAAAAGAAAAAAGAAAAAAACAAATACACCTCTACATCATGTTTACTCAATCGTTGCTCTCAGCCAAAGGGTATCCACCACCATTTGCGAAGAGTTGCATAAACAAAAGATAAAGGATAGAAGATCCGGATTCTAAAGAGTAGAATCCAATTAGGACTCAAACTCAAGGGAGCTTTGGAGTTCTAATTCATCAAGACTTCTTGGCTGCTGAAGCTATAAAACGTGGAGCATATCAACCATAGAAGGGTGCACAAATACAGAGAGCATTGAGCAAAAGCTTAAAAGAGTCATTAGCTTATTTGTATAATCAGTTAGCTACAGTAGAACTAAGTTAGAACCTGTTCCTTAGATTGAATCTTGTAAAATTTCAAGTCTTAGTTTAACTGTAGAAAGCAATAATCGAGTTGTAAACTTTCTGGTTCAAGTCGTGGACTTGATACAACTTCACTGATCGTGAGAAAGATCACTAAAGGATTATAGTTAGTCCTAGGTTAGTAAGAGTGAGTCTTGTAACCAAGTGGGTCTTTTTACATAGTGAAGTTGAAATCCTGCTTGAGAAGTAGGTTGTGGTTTTTTGATCCCGAGTCAAGGGATTTTTCCACGCTAATATCTGGTGTTCATTTACTTACGGTTTTTATTCCGCATATAGTTTAGTAAAGGAACACAATTTAAGGAACTGGTCCTTAAAACAGTAAAGTGGTGTAATCGTGGGAAATAACAATTGGTATCAGAGCGGGTTATCCTTGAAAAGGCTAACACCTAGGATTAGATGAGTACATCACGAGAGAATAGTGAGGGTCAGTCAATGGTTAGAGCTCCTTATTTCAATGGGAAATACTATTCATGGTGGAAATAAAGGATGCGTGATCACCTTCAAGCAGAGGACTATGAATTGTGGGATATAATAACTGAAGGTCCCATGATCCCTGTGAAGAAGGACGCTGTGGGAAACGATGTTCCCAAAACCAGGAAGGAATGCAATGCAGAAGATATAAAGCAATGGAAAAAGAATGCAAAAGCTAGGAAGTGGCTTGTTGGTGGACTTAGTCCGGACGAATGCACTAGAATCAGAGGGTATGCCACTGCAAAGGAGATTTGGGATGCTCTACAAGTTGCACACGAAGGAACAAGTCAGGTAAAAAGGTCCAGAGGTACACTTCTTTATGCTGAATATGAAAGTTTTAAAATGAAAGAAGAAGAGTCAATCTCTGAAATGTATACTAGATTTAATGCCATTGCTTCTGAAATTATCTCTTTGGGAAGGGTTTTAACTGTGGAAGATAGAGTAGAAAAGATTTTAACTAGGGTTCTTCCAGATTCTTGGGAGATCAAAGCTTGTGCTATCATAGAAAACAAAGATTTAACCACTCTATCCTTAGATGAACTTATAGGCAATTTAAAGACTTATGAACTAAGGAAAAAGGTTAAAAACATAGGAGTTCCAGTTAAAACTGAGCCTAACCTAGCCTTGACTGTCGCTAATAAGATTATTGATGATAAGGACCCAGTCCTTATTACTAAAAGTGTTCAGAAATATTTGATTAAGAAAAAGGCAATTAGTGGACAGGGTAGGTCTACTAACATGAAACATGCTGGAGAATGCCACAAATGTGGAAGCTCGGAGCACTACATCAGCAAATGTCCAATTATGGAAGGAGAATGGAGGAAGAGATTCATTGAGGAAAGGAAAAAGGCTAGGGAACAGGTCCATAAGAAAAGTGGAAATCCCAAAGCAATGGTTGCAGGATGGCAAGACAGTGAAGACGAAATAACTGATGATGATCTGGATGAGGATCTTACTCTAATGGCTCTTGGAGATTCAGAAAATGAAGAAGATGCTGAGGTATTTGTTTCTAAACTTAAAGAAAATGTAAAAAAACATGTCTAGAGAAAAATTGGTTAAAGTATTCCATATTGTGCTAAATGAATTTAAATCTCTGAGGGATGGCAATCATCAACTGCATGATAAAATTGATTGTTTAGAAGCAGAATGCAAAGAGGAAGTAATTAAAAATGATTTTCTGGAAAGGAAGATTAGCATGCTTGAGGAACAGGTCCTCACACTTGAATCAACTGCTCAGAAATTAGAAAATATTAAAACAGTTGAAAAAGGTAAAGGTATTGCTAATTCTCATCAGATCATTGCTGAAGAGAAACTGAAAGTCACAGTTGATGAACTGTGTAAAAAATATGAGAAGATAAGATCTTTAGAAGAAGACTTGGTTAAAACAAAAATGGAACTAAGAAAAACTATAGAATGGAACAAGTCTTCTGAAGCACCAGAATGATTACAGGAAAATCATAGTAGTAACAGGAAAGGTATTGGATTCATGAAAGCACAGAGTTCATCCAAATGGGATCCAAAGAGTAAGTACTTATCACTTCCTGAAAACTGGCTATGCACTCATTGTGGGAACACTGGTCACTGGAAAAAAAATTGTCAATCTTTAAAAAGGGCTGCCCAGAGGAACAGGTCCTATAAACCTGTTCAAAATTCTGTGAAACAGAAGAATAGGTCCTATAAACCTGCTCAACATTCTGTAAAAAGGGAAACTGTTCACACAAAGAAACCATTACCATTCTGGGCTAGGAGAGATCTGATTCATCCTTTTTCTAAAGGAAAGGAACCCAAACTAGTTTGGGTTCTTAAAATTAACCCCTAGTTTTATTTTGCAGGCTAGAGTGAAGGAGATAAACCACAAATGGTACATGGACAGTGGTTGCTCAAGGCACATGACAGGACATAAGAAACTGTTCCTTTCTCTCTCAGCCTTCCAAGGAGGAAGTGTTTCCTTTGGTAATGGTAAGAAAGGGGAAATCATTGGAATTGGAAAGGTAGGTAGGTCTGATTCACACTGTATTGATAATGTATTTCTGGTAGATGGGCTGAAGCATTGCTTATTGAGCATATCTCAATTGTGTGACAAAGGTAATAATGTTAATTTCTCATCTACTGGATGCACAGTGACTAACCAAACTTCTGGAGAGATTATTTTGCAGGGAAATAGGCATGGAAACATCTACAACGTAGACTTTCTGACACTATCTGATGGAAGCATGAGTTGCTTTAGGGTGATGCAAAATGATCCCCTCCTATGGCACAAAAGACTAGGACATGCCAGTCTTTCACAATTGAACAAACTTGTGTCCAAAGACTTGGTGATAGGTCTTCCTAACATCAAGTTTAATGATGAAAAAGTATGTGAAGCATGTGCCAGGGGAAGCAGGTAAAATCCTCCTTCAAACCGAAGAAATAGGTAAGTACCACTAAACCTTTGGAACTGGTCCATATGGATTTATGTGGTCCAATGAGAACAATGAGTCGTGGAGGTAAGAAGTATGTTATGGTATTGGTGGATGATTACTCCAGATTTACATGGACTATATTTCTTGCATATAAAGAAGAAGCATTTAGTGCATTTTCAATTTTTGCTAAGAAAGCTCAAAGAACTCTAGATAATCATATTGTAGCCATTAGGTCAGATCATGGAACAGAATTTGAAAATCATATGTTTTTCAATTTTTGTAATGAAAATGGCATTAATCATAATTTTTCTTCACCTAGAACTCCACAACAAAATGGTGCAGTGGAAAGGAAAAATAGGACTTTAGAGGAAATGGCAAGGACTATGTTAATATCTGAAAATCTTCCACAAAACTTTTGGGCTGAGGCTATTAATACTGCATGCTACATAATAAATAGATGTATGACAAGGCCATTAATAGAAAAGACTCCATATGAATTGCTTAAGGGAAGAAAACCCAATATCTCTCATCTTAGGACTTTTGGTTGCAAATGTTTTATACATAAAAATGGGAAAGATGCCTTAGGAAAATTTGATCCTAGAAGTGATGAGGGAATATTTGTTGGTTATTCTTTAAATAGTAAATCTTATAGGGTGTTTAACAAGAAAATATTGAAAATTGAAGAAAGCATGCATGTTAAATTTGATGAAACTGACAGTCACACTCAAGAACAGGTACAGGAGGATGAAGAAATTGGAATGCTGAAAGAGTTTGAACTTAATCCACAAATGCAGATTCTGGATATGAGAAGTGAACTGCAAGGAACTGTTCCTCAAGACAGAACTGAAAAGAGTGGCACAGAACTGTTCCTCAAGACAGAACTCAAGTTTGGCATCTGGAACCCAAGCCAAGGAACAAGTCCATAATTGGAACAAAATGGGTTTTCAGAAACAAACTTGATGAGGATGGCATGGTAACAAGAAATAAGGCCAGGCTAGTCATTCAGGGATATAGTCAAGAGGAGGGCATCGACTATGATGAGACTTTTGCTCCAGTTGCAAGATTGGAAGCAATAAGACTTCTTATAGCCTTTGCTACATACATGGAATTTACTCTACATCAAATGGATGTTAAGAGTGCATTTCTGAATGGTTACTTGAAAGAAGAAGTGTATGTCAAGCAACCTCCAGGTTAAGAAAGTGAACAGTTCCCTGAACATGTGTACAAGTTGGACAAGGCCTTGTATGGGCTCAAGCAGGCACCAAGAGCATGGTATGAAAGACTATCAAAATTTCTACTCCAGCATGGATACAAGATAGGTAAAATTGACAGTACATTGTTTTTAAAAGAAAAAGGTAAGCATCTCTTAATTGTTCAAATTTATGTAGATGATATAATCTTTGGTGCTACTTGTGAAAATTTAAGTAAGGATTTTGCAAACTTGATGGGGAGTGAATTTGAGATGAGCATGATGGGTGAACTCAATTTCTTTTTGGGTTTACAAATTAAGCAAACCTCAAATAGAACTATGATCCATCAACAAAAGTATGTTAAGGAATTACTTAAAAGATTTGATATGGATAATGCTAAGGAAATTGACACACCTATTGGCACTGCCACAAAATTGGATCTTGATGAACATGGAATATCAGTTGATCAAAAATTGTATAGGGGTATGATAGGTTCTCTAGTTTATCTAACTGCTAGTAGACCTGATATTGTGTTCAGTGTTGATTTGTGTGCTAGGTTTCAATCAGATCCTAAGGAATCTCATTTGAAAGCTGTTAAAAGAATATTGAGGTATCTGAAAGGAACAGGTCCCTTGGGACTTTGGTATCCAAAAGGTGGTAGTTTTAATCTTGTTGGATATACTGATGCTGACTATGCAGGTTTCCTTGTTGATAGAAAAAGTACCTCAGGTATGGCACATTTTCTTGGGGAGTGTTTGGTTTCTTGGGGAACTAAGAAACAAAATTCAGTTGCACTTTCCACTGCTGAGGCTGAATATGTGGCAGCAGCTTCATGTTGTTCACAGTTGTTATGGATAAAACAACAATTACAGGATTTTGGTGTTGATGTAGGAACTGTTCCTATCTATTGTGATAACACTAGTGCTATTAATATGACAAAGAATCCAGTGCATCACAAAAGGACTAAACACATTGACATAAGACATCATTTCCTAAGAGACAATTATGAAAAAGGTTTGATCACCATAGCATTTTTCCCCACTGAAAAGCAAATTGCTGACACTTTTACAAAAGCTCTAGGTAGAGATGATTTTGAAAGAAATAGGTTGGAATTAGGGATGATTAAATTCACATAAAATCATCAATGCTTTACTTCATAATTGGCTAAAAAATTGCTCTTAAAATGAATTTTATTCAAGTCATTATGAATGATTCAGTGCAGCTTAATACTTAAATGTATACTCTTATGCCATATTTCTTATTTAGAGTTGCTAAAATTGAATGATGTTACCCTTATGCTCTTAGAATTTCAGATTGATCAAAATGTTGCAAATTGGAAGGACACTGAATTTTTGTGTTAAAACTCAGGTATGTACTTGTTATTATTCAGTTAATTCAGAAGTGCAAAGGCTATAGGTAACTTGTTATTAGGATAAATCCCACTACGTTTCCTAACCATATCCAAATTGAAAAAGAATCCCATCGGAGGAACAGTTCCCACTCTGAAAAGGTAACCTGGCAGCCCAACGGCTCTATTTCTCCGGGAGACTACCAAGAGTCCATAACGGTTGCATGTTGTGCTGAGGTAAGTGTGATCGATTCCTACTCTATTCCTACTACCTAATTCATCCTATAAATACACTCCTTCTCCCCCATTATTCTTTTACCTTGTTCATCAACTAAATTCTCAAAATTTCAGAAAGAATAGTCAATTATCTTTTAATTTGAATTGCAAGAATGTCTCTTTCTTCTGATAATTCTTCAACTGCACCCACTACTGAACAACCACAAAATCTCAATCCTTCTTCACCCATGGATACCACTGACCTAAACCCTAAAATTCCTGAAACAATCCCAGAAATACCTGAACCTGAAATTCAGGGGGAAGGACCAGTTCCCTCGGCTGAATCAATTGCTGAGTAGGTTGAGGATTTGTCACGAGCTATGGTTTTGTATCAGTATCAGGTAAATTTCACATATTCTCTGAATGTTGTGATAGATGAGGAAGAAAAGGGAGAGGGGTCTGAGGCTGTTCTTGAGGGGGAAACAGTTAAGAGGTTGGAAGCACCCATGCATGGGTCATCGGGGTCTCCAGAGGCTGCTTTTAGAGCACCCATGGAGGATGTTATAGATGTTGATGAAGCTATAAGTGATAGTGATAGGCCCTTGGTGGATTTGATCAACATTAGGAGTCTGAAAATAAAATTAGCTAGAAAGGGACCCATTGATGACCATATGACTGCTGAAATTGCTGCTAAGTTGATGAAAATAGGTAATAGTTACAAGCCCGGAATTAAGAAGAAAGTTGAAAGTTCCTCCAAAGCAAAAGGACCTGTTCCTTCAGCCTCAACCCCTGCTTCTGGGGTTAGGAGGACAAGAAGTGCTGCTAAAGCTGCCGATGAACAATTAGCTGCTGCTTTAGAAAGAAGCAGAAAAGGGAAAGGGAAACAGGTTGTTGAAGAGGAAGAAGTGGAGGATATTGAATTTAATGATTTTGGTGAAGATGATGAGATGGTAGTTGCTGAGGAGGTTGCTCCTAAATCTAAGAAAAGAAAAGTCGTTCAAAGAAGGGTAACAAGAAGTTCTGTTAAGGTTGCAGAAAAGTCTGCAAAGAGGACCAGGTCCTCTAAAAGAGTTGTTGTAATTGAAAGTTCTGCTAGTGACAGTGCTGAAGCTTTTGCTGGAGATGAAAGTGATAGTAAAGCTGAAGGTGATGAGTCTGTACACTGTGTTCATGATGACATGCTTACCAGGAAGGTGTTGAAAGGTAGAGTATTGTCTGATGTGTAAGAAGAAGGGATGCTATGGTTACTGCAAAAACTGCATACTCAGGGCTGGAGGGACATGGTCCTTCAGATTTCTGGCAGGTGTGCAAAAGGGATGGTGCAAGAGTTCTACAAGAACTGCTCCATCAAAGATGACAGGATTACTACCTCTGTTAATGAAAATGTGATAATGTTTGATACTAGGGAACTTGGTGAGCTGTTGGGTATTCCTTTTACTGGGTATGACAGTTATGTCAAGAAGGTTTGGCCTGTCTTGACAAACTTGCCAACTGATTTGGAGATCACTAGGAAGTTTGCTGAGAATGAAGGGGAAGAAAAACCCAGGGCTGTGCAGAAAAGTGAGATGCACCCACAGCACCAAGTGTTGTTCGAATTTGTGAACAAGGTTGTGATGCCAAGGCAGGAGAAAAGAGGAATTGCCAGTTTCATGGACCTGGTCCTTATGGAACTGTTGGACACTGAAAAGCAGATCAACTGGCCCAGTTTTATGATCCACCTGATAAAAAGGGTGATAGCTGGGAAGAGAAAGCATTCCTTGCCGTTTGGGTTCATCTTAACTGATGTGTTTGCAAAATTGAAGATTCCCTTGGAAGGGGTAGTGAAGGCTACCAAGAAGGAAAAATTTGGATGTGCCACACTGATTAGTTGTGATTTGCCTGTTCAGGCTGATCCTCCACAGGCTGGTGCTGGTAGGCAGCCATTGAACAACAAGGTAAGGGCACTTAGGCAATAGGTTGCTATTCAGGCTGCTGAAATAGCAAGGTTGGAAGAGGAGAAGAATTACTGGAAGGCAGAGGCCACAAAGGCAAAAGAGACCAATGAGGGAATGCTCAAGTAGATGTTTGAGTTTCTTAACAAGTCTCAGGGACCTGGTCCTTCCACATCCTGACCACCTTAGCCTTTAGACACCTTGTGTCCAGTGGGATTTAGCCTAGTCTAGTGCCTTAGTCTTTTCCTTCTTTAGTCTTTGAATAATTCTGTAGTACTTGCTTGTATCCCCTGGTTTCATCTTTTGATTAAATGAATTGTCTTTGATGGCTAATATCATTGTCTTGCAGTTGCTTTAATCTGATTTATGTTTGCATTTTGAGTTGCCTTAATGGCCATGTGCTGATTAATTCTAACCTTGAGTTATATTTTTTATGCAACCTTTTCAATGATTCCAAAAGGGGGAAGAGTAAGTCTGATTTTGCGTGAACTTATACCTAGTTGAAAATATGTTCCTTAATGATGAATAAAGTTTCTACTAACTGCTTTTTGAGCTTAAGTTGTACTTCAGGACATTAAGGATATGAAGCTATGCTTATGAATTTGTCATCATCAAAAAGGGGAAAAATGTTAGCTTGGATAAGCTTGGAATTTTGACTGATGACTGAGGAATGGATTCAAAGGACCTGTTCCTTTGAATCACTGCAGCTAAATAGATAATTTATGCAAAATCGTTTAAGTTGAGATATTATTAATTATCCTAAAACTAATGTTTATCTTGATAATTATGCAGGTCTAAACGGATATGAAAAGATTGCATAAACAAATGATAAAGGATAGAAGATCTGGATTCTAAAGAGTAGAATCCAATTAGGACTCAAACTCAAGGGAGCTTTGGAGTTCTAATTCATCAAGACTTATTGGCTGCTGGAGCTATAAAACGTGGAGCATATCAGCCATAGAAGGGTGCACAAATACAGAGAGCATCGAGCAAAAGCTTAAAAGAGTCATTAGCTTATTTGTATAATCAGTTAGCTACAGTAGAACTAAGTTAGATCTGTTCCTTAGATTGAATCTTGTAAAAGTTCAAGTCTTAGTTTAACTGTAGAAAGCAATAATCGAGTTGTAAACTTTCTGGTTCAAGTCGTGGACTTGACACAACTTCACTGATCGTGAAAAACATCACTAAAGGATTAGAGTTAGTCCTAGGTTAGTAAGAGTGAGTCTTGTAACCAAGTGGGTCTTTTTACATAGTGAAGTTGAAATCCTACTTGAGAAGTAGGTCGTGGTTTTTTGATCCCGAGTCAAGGAGTTTTTCCATGCTAATATCTGGTGTTCATTTACTTACGGTTTTTATTCCGCATATAGTTTAGTAAAGGAACACAATTTAAGGAACTGGTCCTTAAAACAGTAAAGTGGTGTAATCGTGGGAAATATCAATTTGGTTGTTCCCCCGCACACTACACTAGATCTTCTTTGTGCCTTCAGGTTCGTCCTCCACCATTTTGTTTTACTAATTAGATTTACTTTAACATTCTATATAAAATAGTGCTATTGCTAGCACTGGAGACGATTCAACAACATTCAACACAAAGTTTTGCAGAGCTTTAGGTTTTTCCATGTCAACTTATGACCGAACCTCTAATCTCTTTCTTAATGTTATTGTTCCTTTGAGTGAGTTCTCATACTTTTTTTGACGTAGTTTGCATGTTAATAATAGTGAAATCATTAATTGGAGAAGGATGGACTAAGAGAAAAGATACAAATGAAGGGTAACTAAAATCACACACGTTAATATGAAAAAGATCATTACGTGTATTTTATGCATAGATATGTTAATGGAATTTATGCCGTTTTTAATATTAAAATTTAGATTTGATTATTCAATAATACAAGGTGCTAACGTGCAACGCACGTTCGTAGACACTAGTATATATATATATATATATATATATATATATATATATATATATATATATATATATATGTATATATGAATAAGCAATCTTTAGCGATTTCGGATAATATAGAGGCATATTTGGTCATTTTCCTTTAAACCATAACTTTACTGATGTAACTGAAGTAACATGTTGTGGATATAACACAAACATGAAATTAGTTACTAGTGGTTGATAAGTTTTGTGATAGTAAAACCTTCGCATGCTCTAACTCCAGTACACCAATCAGTTAGATTACAGAAGAAAAGTAGTACTTAGTACGTACTACTAAATTATCCTTCGTCTTCTGCCTTGTTCAATATTTGAGGTCTTTCTAAAACTAATCCTTTCGGAACTACAGTTATATAATATGACACACAACTCGTATAATGTAGTCCAAATCCTATATTTGCCTTAAGAAATTAGTTTAATAAGTACAAATTGTATTGGATAAAAGCTGACTAAACTTGAAAAGGTGACACGTGTCCTCCACGTGGCACAGGCAGACATTCCAACAGACAGACATCCAACGGACAGACATTCGTCACGAACAGACCTAAAGAAGTTATGAAGCACTTCAACTGTCAACACGGGGTAAATGAGCAGTTATTAACACGATCATCCACTATCAATCTATTAATGGTCATTAAGGCAATCATTACAACCCAACGGTTATGACTCCAATGGATATGTGACCGGAAGTTACTTATCCAGACGGATCCACGCCCAGCGGTTACAAAAATCCCAACGGGTGCCTACCATGCTTATAAATAGCATTCGCCTTAGTCGATTGTACAACAACTTTTACTTCCTGTCTACACTATCAATAAGAATACTCTCTCGCTCTTGCTCAGATATTCCCTTTGTTCTTATTTAGTTTTCTACTTTGGTCCTCTAATCGTCCGAAGTGCGATTGATATCGAAGAACTCTCTCCGAAGACGAGTGATACGATACGGATACTTCTCCTTATTTCCATTTTATGCATTACTTTTATTAGCTCATACTTGCATATTATTATCATCTCAGCTCACCGTACAAACTCTTAATCTCAACTATTGATCGTGACTCTGCAAATACAAATTTAATTGTTAATTGGCCTAAAATCGGATCTAGGTTAAACAATTTGGCGACCACAGTGGGAGCCGGTCAATAGCCTTCATAGGTTAATAGTTTGTCTTTGATATTATATTTTCATCTATCTTTTTGCTCTACAACTAACATGGCAGAAAGCAACTCCCAACAAATTATCGCAAAAGGATGTCAGAAAAATATTCGCATAGCGAATATTCTCGAAGTGAAGCAGAAGGCCGGTGAATCTCTTTGCCAGTATATAGATCGCTTCCAGGAAGAGCGAGCAGTACTCCCCGAAATGCCAGACAAGTGGGCGATAATCGCGTTTACTTACGGTCTGGATATAGGAAGCTCCATAGTTACGCGTCGATTGTATGAATCTCTCCGTGAATCCCCAGCAGTCAGCTGGATGGACGTTTGTGGTTGTTACACTTCAAGGGTAAATTTTAACGAGCCCGAATGAAAAGACTCTCGGGGAGATTACCCTCACGACTCTTGCCGAAGGGGTAGCAAAGGAAACAACTTTCCATGTTGTCGATGCGGATTTAGCCTACAATATCATATTGGGCAGATCTTGGATCCACGACATGAAAGTTGTTCCTTCCACTTATCATCAGGTGTTGAAGTTCCCATCCGAATGGGGAGTACGTGAGGTTCGAGGAGAGCAACGCTCTGCCCGAGATTGCTATTCTGTGGCTCTCAAACTGCCCGAAGAGAACAAATAGCAATTACAGCGACCGGGGCCAGACATACCACCCGAAGCGGCTGAGTACGAAGTCCGGGAGTTCATTACCAAGATGGATGAAAAAGAAAGCCACATGCCAACCGTGGAGGCTTTGAAACCCAAAGAACTGTTCGCTGACAAGCCATAACGGAAGGTATATCTAGGGACCGAGCTGAACGAGCGCCTGCGAGGAGATATCCTCCAGTTTCTCAATGAGCGGCATACAACATTCGCCTGGTCTCACGCAGATATGACAGGTATTTCTCCTGACATCATTACTCACAGGTTGAACGTTGATCCATATCACCGCCCGGTGAAACAAAAGACGCGCCAGCAAGGAGCCTTTCGGAACCAGGTCATCAACGACGAAGTCGACCGGCTGTTGAAAATCGGTTCAGTACGTGAAGTCAAATACCCAGACTGGTTAGCCAGCATGGTTGTCGTACCTAAAAAGAACGGCAAATGGCGAGTCTGCATTGACTTCACAGATCTAAACAAAGCCTGCCCAAGATTAATATCCTCTTCCCAGGATAGATCAACTGATCGATGCAACAGCCGGACACGAGGTGCTAACCTTCCTCGACGCGTACTCCGGGTAAAACCAGATATTGATGGATCCCAAAGACCAGGAGAAAACAACATTCATCACCTGCCAAGGTACGTACTGTTACAAAGTTATGCCTTTTGGACTGAAAATTGCAGGTGCAACCTATCAGCGTCTAGTCAATCGAATGTTCCACGACCATATCGGGAAGACCATGGAAGTGTACATCAATGACATGCTAATAAAATCCAAACGAGCAGAAGAGCATCTGGCACATCTGAAGGAAGCTTTCCGAATCCTGGATCAGTATAATATGAAGCTGAATCTAGAGAAATGCGCCTTCGGAGTCAGATCGGGGAAGTTTCTGGGATTTATTGTTTCTCAGCATGGCATTGAAGTCAATCCCGCTCAGATTAAAGCCATTGAATCTATCCCAGATGTACTTCACAACAGGAAAGATGTCATGAAACTAACAGGGAGAGTGGTAGCTCTACGCAGATTCATCTCCCGGTCATCTGACCGTTGCAAAAGTTTCTTCGATGTCTTAAAATAGAACAAGGAGTTTGAATGGACTCCCGAATGCCAGCAAGCATTAAGGGATTTGAAAAAGTATCTATCAAATCCTCCACTGCTCTCCACGCCTCAGGAAGGCGAACAACTGCTGATTTATTTGGCAGTCTCGGAGTCATCGGTAAGCGCTGTGTTAGTTCGGGAAGATAAAGGTAAACAACTTCCTATCTATTCACTACAAGAAATATGGGATATGACGACATTAAATAAATGTCATATTTAGATGCATAAATGTCGCAAAATCAATTAATGACATTTATTTTACACTTGCACTAAATGTCGGCGTTGTCAATGTCGTTAATTTTCCGACATTTAAATTAATGTCAGTAAAAATTTACGACATTTATTTGTGACACTTTTAAAATGTTACATAGAAATTCTTGACATTTAGTGAAATGTCATATTGAAATCCCCAACATTTAACTAAATGTCAATAATTAAATTATAACATTTATTTACGGCTTATCAAATGTCAGCATTTACAACTTCTAGCTTAATAATTGTGCTTGCAACATTTTAGAAGTGTCAAAAAATTGAGTTATTATTGGCTGTAATGCAAATAATGGGAAATTCCCCAAACAATACAAATATTCAAATACAATGAATTCACCATAGACAATACAAGTTGAATTCAAATATTCTGAAATCAAAAGTTCTCCATATCTAATTCCAAGAATAATATGCGTAGTCTTTACACTAAAACAATGACACAATAAAAGTGTTCTTCAGTAATCAAGCAAAGTCGAGCTAATCTTGGAACAACGACAGATTTCTTCACTTCTATTACTCTTCCACTCTTTCTGCACTTCCTTCCTGAGCTTTTCCCCTCAAATTTACTTGTGTATTGACCATTCGTATTTTGACCGGGGATAAGAAGATTAATATCAGCCAGAGTTTTCAAAATATGCAGAACAAGTTAGCGAACAGTTCAAATTAACAATAAATCTCATGATGTACAAGCATTACAAGCATGAACAATTTCATATTTGTGAATGTTAACAGTAGAGTTTCTTTACAAAGGCTATCCGCTAAAATTGTCACAGGATGTTTGAAACACAATCTTTAAACACATAAAATATCAACACATATGTTTCATGGCAGTCAAATAGTTAATATCTAAGAACACAACGAATTTGCTAAGCTATCAATTATAAGAATTTGTTTCTTAGCCGAACACACATAGAAAAACAAGTAGATAGAAACAAATAAAGGAGAAATCTTAATCCAGTTGAGCATCCGAACAAATACTCCGTGAAGATACACATGCCAAAAATTATTGTAACCAAAATAGAAGATTACAATGCAGGAAAATAGAACTAGGAACATTTCGAACATACCACGATATTGATGTTCTCAACATTATAAAGGACAGCATCATTGTACATCTCTCCCTTCTGTCGAGTCTCAGAATGTTATTAATGGTACAAATTCATGCTATTGGTACTTTCAAGCCACCTGCAAAAGATATAAATATGCTATCAGTTAAAATTTCAAAAATTCGTACTTCCTTTCTCCTGCTTATGAGACTAACTGATACAAGCAATTACATTGTCTATGACTATCCCAAAACTTGATGCAAAGTGAAGCAATTTATCATTGATACATGATTGCAATAAACAAAAGGTCTCAAGAGCTTAAAAATACTAGCACGATACCTCAACTATTGATGGACTTACTGCTTCTTCAAGAGCAGGGGTCAATATCTGCACCTACTGCTTCATATGGCTTCCATCATGTAGAGGAAAATTCTCAAACTTCCAGCACATATACCCGAAGATCTGCCACTTACTAAAACTTTAAAAATTATTCTAGTGCAAAATAGAACTTTAACAAAAGTGACCTAATTCTCTATCAAAAAGATAATTAAGTTGAACCACAAAGCAAAAAACAAAGAAAGGAACAAACTTTACCATCCATTGAGCACTCCAAACTGGTATCTTACGAAGATATAAAAACACTGAACAAAAGTATCTAAAAGATTTTAAGATCGTATCAATTTTACAGGAGAAGAGCATGACCAAAGCTGCATACTGTATAACCTTAAAATTGTAAACATAAATGTATGATTAACAACCAAAGAGGTATTTTGAAATAAAGAAAGAAGTGAAAATAAAACATGGGGCTACTTGATTATAGCAGAGAAACAGATATCCAAAGATTTCGTATTCAACGTGGAATCTCACATGAATTCTACTCTTAATTTAAATAATATAGTGTCTATAGGAATTCAAATACCCCAAATTCTGTCCCAATATAACAACTTTGCTATCTAATCCTTCGAGTCTACAATGGAAGTGTGATTAAAACCCTATTTGAGAGGAAAACAAAAAGGGCAAATCAATCAGTAAATTTAAAAATAGAAATATACAGCTTCGCTGAATTTTCCGTGATGGGGCTCCGTCTACTTCTCTCGAGAATTGCTATGGTGTACGGTTTTCTTGCTTGGGTTATTTTTTTAACCCTTGCTTGAATTATTGGAAGCTAAGGAGATAATGGGGTGTGTGTGTTTGTGGGGTGCGAGGAGGAGTCGGAAAAAATGAAAAAGTAATGGGGGGAAGTTTAGGTTGTACTGGGGGGAAAGTTTAGATTGTACTAATGGGGGGAAATTTGATTTGATCAATTAAAAAGATATGTATGAAATTTTGACTGTTAAGTCACTAATTACCGACATATAGTGTGACGTTTAGATCAAAAGTCATAAATTTTATGACATTTTGCACCAATTGTCATTATTTTTATGACATTTGTACACAAATGTCAAGAAAGTATATCTTTTACGATATTTTTTTCAAGTGTCATTAAATAAATGTCACCGTATCCTAATTTTCTTGTAGTGATTACATTAGCAAAGCTCTAATTGATGCAGAAACACGCTATCAACCTTTAGAAAAATTAGCACTAGCACTAGTAACTGCTGCTCGTAAGTTACGCCCTTATTTTCAAAGTTATTCGATAGCTGTGGTTACAACTTTTCCTTTGCGAAATGTTCTGCAAAAACCTGAATTTTCAGGAAGGCTGGTGAAATGGGCTATAGAATTATCTGAATTTGATATCACCTATCAGTCTAGAGTAGCTATAAAGTCACAATTCCTAGCAGACTTCGTAGCAGACTTCAGCACTAACATATACCCTGAAGCAGAAAGGGAATCTATTCTTTATGCAGGGCAGACTCCCGGCACATGGACCCTTCACACAGACGGCTCCTCGAGTGTCAAAGGGTCCGGCCTTGGACTGGTTCTTGTCGATCCATCCGGCGAAACGGTAAGGCAGGCCATCAAGTGCCCATTTATAACTAACAATGAGGCCGAATATAAGGTCGTTATTGTAGGATTGGAACTAGCCCGAAGTTATGGAGCAACCATCGTCAAGCTAAAAAGTGACTCTCAGCTCGTGGTCAATCAAATCAATGGAGGTTTCATTGCACAAGAATCCAGGATGCAGATGCTCTTGCAAACATGGGATCAGTGGCAGAGATAGGGGCAGCTAGCTCTTCAGCTGTTGTTCAACTTCTCTACACAAGCATGGATAGAGAAAAGTTCGAAGTCAATACCATCAACGCTACTTGGGACTGGCGGAATGAGATAAGAAATTATCTTATCCATGGAACTCTACCTGCAGATGCAAAAGCTGCACGCAAACTCCGAGTGAAAGCTGCCCGATATACAATTCTCAACGGCGAGCTTTACCGGAGGATGTTCGCAGGGCCTCTCGCAAAATGCCTTGGACCTAATCAGATCAATTACGTGATGAGAGAAGTCCACGAAGGCTGTTGCGGAAATCATTCCGAAGGTAAGGCACTAACTCGGAAGTTGATTCGTGCAGGCTATTATTGAGAAGGATACGAACGAGTTTGTCAAGAAATGTGACAAATGCTAGAGGTTCGCCCATCTTCTCCATCAACCAGCAGAGCCACTCCATTCAATAATCTCCATGTGGCCCTTCATGAAATGGGGGATGGACATCGTTGGACCTTTTCCCACAGCACCAAGAGGGATGCGGTTCCTATTGATCATCACTGACTACTTCACAAAGTGGGTCGAAGCGGCGGCATATTCAAAGATACGACAAACGGAAGTCGTCGACTTCCTCTGGCGTTTTGTCGTGTGTCGCTTTGGAGCACCTAAGGAAATAGTCATGGACAATGGCCCGCAATTCATCGGCCAGAAAGTGACTAGGTTCCTCGATGATCTGCACATCAAGAGGATCACTTCCTCTCCATATCATCCTGTTGCAAATGGACAGGCGAAATCTACCAACAAAATCATCATTGAATCCCTTAAAAAGCGCCTCGAGCAGGCAAAGGGATGTTGGGTAGAGGAGTTACCTGGAGTATTATGGGCTTATCGCACAACTATAAAAACGAGTACCGGAGAAACTCCTTACTCATTAGTGTATGGTGCAGATGCTCTAATCCCAGTCGAAATCGGAGAGCCCAGCTTACGATACGCACATGCCACTGAGGAATCAAACTCAGACAATCTATCCGAAGAGCTGGACCTCCTCGAAGAACACAGAGAGCTAGCTCTTGTACGAGTAGTCACTCAAAAAGAACGAATCGAGCAATACTACAATCGGGGGCTGCACGTACGAAGTTTTCAAGTCGGGGACTTTGTACTCAGAAAAGTCTCCCAGAGCACACAGGAAACAAATGCAGGGAAGCTTGGTCCTAACTGGGAAGGCCCCTACAAAGTAATTGCTTCGGTCGGCAAATGATCTTATCGTTTGGCACGACCAGACGGCTCTACTGTCCCGAACAGTTGGAATGTGGTTCACCTCAAAAGGTATCACTTTTAAGTGGTAAAACGGTTAGTTATCTTACACTTAACTTTTATCTTTATGAAAGTTCTTACTTTTATTATATATTCTCTAAATGGTACTAACGACCTGAACAAGGTCAGATCTGTTTAGCTCAACTGGTAGAGCTCGAAGTTCTTCAACTTCGCGGCTTTGGGTTCGAATCCCACCACGGACACACTCCTCGTTTGGTTATATGTGTTCTATATGCAACTCACCGAAAACTCTTTTCATGTTGTCACTTTACGTGCTCCAAGATAAAAACAAGGAGGGTGGTGAGAGGCCCCTGTAGGCCAGATAAGACCTTCATAGAGGCAAAAGACCTTACCAAAAGGCGAATTTTTAAAGTTTTTCAAAAAACTTTTACGTGATAAGACTTCCACGGAAAATAAGAGGAGTCATTCACAATACAATAACTTTTACGTGATAAGACTTCCACGGCAAATAAGAGGAGTCATTCACAAAATAAAAACTTTCATGTGACAAGGCTTCCACGAAAATAAGAGAAGTCATTCACAAGGCCAGCGACTCGGCCAAAGCCAATCTACAAAGCCATGCAACAACTTTCAACTATCGAAACGATAAGCAAAGTTATACGCACAGAGCAACGATTCGGCTAAAACTCTAAACGACCACAATTCGGTCAGACTACCTACAACTTACGACCTTTTCCTAATGAAAGTCTAAGTTAAAAATATTTGGGCAGACTCTCGGAGAAGCGAACTTAATAAAGTTCAAACTTCAGAAAGCTCCCAATTACAAGGCACGAACGCCACAAACACATGCGAACAAAAAGATCAAGATTCAAACTAAATATAGTCACTGAACAGATCTAAAGTAGCATATATGCATTAAACTGTAAAATGATAAAATACCGAATACGGCTGACAGAAATTTGCAGAGTGTTCAAAGGCCAAACAAACCGGCCATACAAAGGACCAGAAAGTCTTTGTTAGACTTCTGTCCACCAACAAACAAGTCCGGCTCTCGCCAGAGAATAAAAAAAGTACAATCAATCACAGATTGAAGAAAAGGGCATTAGCATTTAGGGCTACGACCAGAACTCGATGCACCAGCTCCGTCAGTCCTGCTGTCGTTTCCTGAATTCTCGCCGTCGTCTTCGTCTTCATCATCATCACCTTCAGACTCTTCAGGGGAGAGACCCAATGCTTGATTTATTCTTCGAACAGTGTTCTTTGTTGTCTGCAGCATCTCCTCGACATTAACTTGTCCAGCCTGAATCTGCACGAGCAATGTACGCTTGGCCTCAAGAGCAGCAAGCTTGGTTTTGATTTCAGATTGATCACGCAGGTTCGCCAAGTCCTTGGTTAATGCGGTCTGAGCACTCATTAACTGAGCGACCTGATCCTTGGCAGCTTGGAGATCGGCCCTGGCTTTAACTGATTCTTCATTAGCTCACTGCAGATCCATCTCAAGAGATGTGCGATCTTCGATAGCACCGTTCAAAGAATTTCGACAACCTTCAAGCAGACTCTCCAAACCCTGGACAGAGCGTGCGAACTCTTCTCTCTCTTCGAGAAGAAGGTCCTTCTCCCTGGTGAGTGCGTTGATTTGCTCAACACGTTCGTTGTTGACATCAGTCAACCGGTTATCCTCACCACCAAGAAACCACACTGCTCTATCAGAGTCTTATTCTCCTTCAGAGCTTCCAGCAACTCTTTCTTTATTTCAACCACTTGATCGACGTTGTTAAGCCTGGAGCGAAACATGAGCTCGGCAGTGAGCATACTCGACTGAAAATAGAAAAGTAACCTAAAGTTAGAAGTCCGAGACTAAAGTTATTCCCAAAACAAAGCGGAAAAAACTTACCCGGGCAGAGTCGGAAGCAATTTGGAAGGCTAACTCCTCATTGGTCAGCTCCCTTAGCACCCATTCTTCACGGGGACCGATGAACGAGGAAATCGCCTTAGCCAAGCTACGTGGCCTAGTTACAAAGTTAACATCGGGGGCAAGTTCCAAAGTGTGCTTCCTCTCGCAGAACTTAGGCTCCCAAGCCTGTTCAGAGGGATAATTTGGCCCGAACATGTAACGCACCCCCCTGATGTCACTCAGCTCTGTCCGGCCACCAAACGAATCTTGACGAGGAAAGGTTAGAGTCACCTTCCACTCTAGGATATATTGTCTCACATTCACGAAGAAAAACGGGAGCCGCCCCCTCAGTAGCCACATTCTCCAGGTCCTCGAAACGATAAACACGAGGACCCTGGCTACCCTCTTGGGTAGCTTCTTCTCTTACTTCTTCTTTCATCTATTCTTCTTCTTCTTCACCTACTTTTATTTTCCCCTTGTCGGCACGAGAAGGACCTGCCTCCGCCCCGTCACTAACTCGGGGACTCATCTGTGGAGTATGGAAAGCTTCCTCCTCGGCCCTTCTCCTGTCACTACGAAGATGAGGCCTTCGCCTAAGAGGAACATCAACTTCGACCTCAGTGTCCGAAAGAGTGATAACCTCCTTGGCTATGCCCTCTCCCCGTGCAGACTCGGGGACTCCAGCAGCAGAACCAGTATTCTCTTCTACGGGCTCCGGTACACTGGCCCTAGAAGAAGGATCACCGCCAGCCGACGAGGTTTGCCCGGCAGCCACGGAAGTCTTACGAGCAGACTTCTTCCGTGCTCCGCCCTCGCCTTGGCTCCTCTTCTTCCTCTTCAAGGAGCCCAGTCCACTGGACAGGAGTTCTTCTCCCCCCCTCCCTGCTGCGCAGAGCGCCCACTGAAGCTAGTATAGCCTCAGCTTCAGCTTCTGGGTCAGCCACAGGCTCGGGAGGCCCATCTTGAGGAGGAGCAGGAAAGAAATCTCTCGAAGTGCCCAAACCTATAAAAAGGTAAAACGGTCAAATATGAAGAAGGTTCAAAGAAGAAGAATGATCATGAAAAAAGAAATAGTCTCACCGTGATTTTGTACAACCAAACTCTTCTGAGTGGCAAAATACATCCACTCTCTCTTCTCAGGAGTAAACTCCTTCAAATTTGGCTCAACCCACGCGGTCAAATCTTCGATAGAAATGAGTCCGTCGTAGGGTTGCTTGGCCGCTACAAAAATTGAACGGAGTTAGAAGACGAGAAGAAGAAAAAGCACGAAGAACTTCAAAAATACTCGGGGACTTACGCTTCTTATTCCAGACTTCTAGAAAGTAGGCCTTGTCGTCGAAAGTCAAGGCCGAGGAGTGCACAAACAGATACGGGTGTGCCCAGCCTCGGTCACCAGTATTCTCAGAACTGCGCACCAAGCCCTTGCTTCCGCGCATTCTGGCATTTACATAGCCGTCTTTGAAAATTTGTATACTATACAAAGAAATAAAATGCTCATAACCAAAAGATTAATCGGTTCCTGCCGCGAACCAATCCAAAAGAGTAACTATTCTATATATACTGGGGCTCAGCTGCCCCGAACAGAGGAGATACTCCCTGCAGAGCCTCTCCAGCACAGGATGCAGAGGTAATCTACTTCCCACGGTGAAAGGGTAGGTGCACATGGCTGTCCACCCACCCCTATGGGAAGTAATATTCTCCTCCTCGGAGACCGACAAGAGGGGAACCTCATTGCCCCAGTGGCAGTCCATCCTTACTCGTGGGATCACATCTTTCGTGATCCCAGACTTATACCTATACGCCGGCCAGTTCCGCGTATCTCCCTTTCTATTATGGAAGGACTTAATGTTACAGTCTGCCTCAAGTTCACCCCACTTCTTGGGGATTATCTCTGCAGCAGTAGCTTGTATAGCCCGGGACCTGGGAGTGGCCGCCGAGGAACTACCAACGACATCAGTACTCTGATTTCTCCTAGATTTTGAAGTCATGATTGCAAGGAAAATACGAAGTTATCAAGAAGAATTCAAAGCTAGTTCAAAGTATTTTCAAAGAACAGCAGAGAAGAGATAAAGGCAAGTAAAAGGTTTCTCATCAGGCAAACCCCTATTTATAGGAGAGAAAATTCAGCCCCACAAACTTCCTTCAAGACACGTGGAAGCCATCAGAGAAACCTCGATCAGATCTGGCCGTTGAGAAGAAGAATAGGGTTTGCCAAAACTTTATAGCATCATCATTATTCTGGAAAGTAGCGGTCACCTCGCGATCAACAGACGACGTGTGCACGTGACTGAAGCGGTTAAAATCATTATTTTTACCCTTGGGGCACGCAATAGTCATTTTGGAATGACCTGCAGTCTCGCAGGCATGCCAGCTGCAGTTACATTTTGTTACGGCGCATTAAATGTGCACGTCATGAGGGCTTGTCACTTAGCTGATAAGCCACGTACGTCATCAAGATACATCACACGAAGACAAAATTTCACAAGAAATTCCCGCCAAAAATCGTATCCACTCCTCGAACAGATACTCTGTTCGAGAAGTGCGGGGACTATCTGTATTGGATAAAAGCTGACTAGACTTGAAAAGATGACACGTGTCCTCCACGTGGCACGGGCAGACATTTCAACGGACAGACATCCAATGGACAGACATTCGTCACGAGCAGACCTAAAGAAATTATGAAGCACTTCAACGGTCAACACGGTTTAAATGAGCAGTTATTAACACGATCATCCACGATCAATCTATTAATGGTCATTAAGGCAATCATTACAACCCAGCGGTTATGACTCCAACGGATATATGACCGGCAGTTACTTATCCAGACGGATCCACGCCCAGCGGTTACAAAAATCCCAACGGGTGCCTACCAGGCTTATAAATAGCATTCGCCTTAATCGATTGTACAACAACTTTTACTTCCTGTCTACACTATCAATAAGAATACTCTCTCGCTCTTGCTCAGATATTCCCTTTGTTCTTATTTAGTTTTCTACTTTGGTCCCCTAATCGTCCGAAGTGCGACTGATATCAAAGAACTCTCTCCGAAGAAGAGTGATACGATACGGTTACTTCTCCTTATTTCCATTTTATGCATTACTTTTATTAGCTCATACTTGCATATTATCATCATCTCAGCTCACCGTACAAACTCTTAATCTCAACTATTGATCATGACTCCGCAAATACAAATTTAATTGTTAATTGGTACGATCTAAAATCGGATCTAGGTTAAACACAAATTATTACTCCACGTAGAACCATACAACAAAATTATAAAGTTGTTAGGAACAAATTGATGTTCCAAGTTTCCTGGGGCTAATATATACTGTATCTATTTAGAACAAAATTTGGTTGAAACTGAAATTGAACAAGAATGCACAATCTATAATTAAATTGGTAGACATACCTGCTAACAGTGTCCACAGCTAGCTTGCGGAACACAATTAAGAAAAAACGAGAGTATAAACTTAACATAAATTCTCATTCAATTTCAAACTGTTAAGGACGATAACGGGATAATGTTCTCAACGTAACTACTAACAAACCTAAGCCACAGAAAAGGTCTCCTTTTGTCTTTCTCAATCAAACCGCTAACAAATATTCGCGCACAAGAACATGAGGAGGAAAGCAGAGAAGCTGGGGCACTAATTACACTTGCTGTTGCTAAAACATGTGCTCCCTTTGTCTCGTCAATCCTTTCTGCTCCAAGTAACGAAAGCATAACCTCACAAAAAGTTGCCCTGGTGGCAAATAAATCTTTGTTAACGTCATCGTATATAACTTGATTGCCATGTCCAATATACCCAATAGCCATAGCCAGTTTTCCCCACAGTGCGGTTTGCAATTTACTCAGCCTTCCAAAACAACTCTGTGGTGGGGGTGAAATTTTCCCAAACTTCTCCTCGCTAAAGTTGAAATAGGCTACATAAGAGCGCGAACTAGTCCAATAAAGAACCCCATTGAGGAAGATACAGTCCTTAGAAAAATAACATAATTTATAATCTAGCAGAACGATTTCTCTCCAGGAGGAGTTGGTTACTCCCAGTGTTTGAATTTTTGCCACCTTTGCTTCTTCACGACCAAAAACATGAAGCAATTTGTAGCTTTCTGTCACCTGATCGAACCCCAAAAACAAGTTAGGACTCCATGGGTGGTCATATCGCTTCCTTTTTATTCTCGATGGTGGCAAAGCTTTTAGCTCCCTCGTGGTTATATTGTATAAATATACTTGAGTATCTTTATAACTATACAAACAAACAAGGCCATTGCAATTATTGGAGCAAATAGTCATCTCTCCATTGTAGCAAAAATAATCAATCTGTAACGGAAATCTTTCCAATTTACTTTTTTTATCATAGTACCGTTTTCCAGGATATGTTATGAATTGAAACAATAATCGGTTGGCTGAGGGGCGGACTTGAGAACGAGCAGAGTGCAACTGGACAAAGTTGGGGTGTCCTATCAAAATATTCCAAGTTTTACAAACACACTTGAATCGCATGAGAGACTTCGGAAGGAGGAATGATAAAATCTCCATTGCTATGTCATCATGCGTCTCCATAATGTCTGCCGAAACGAAATTGAAACATGACAAAACTTTTTATAGAGCACGGGTAGGGGTTTCAACATTCCATATTTGCGTTGGATTCAATGAAAAGGCAAGTTTTGAATATTAACTTGAGTAATAATTGGATTCCCACTAGAAATAGAATTGTCCCCATAACCAAATTTTACTTTGATAGCTCACAACTAATTTTCTTTCACGGACAAACGTTTATTGCTTTGGCTTTTATGTAAAACACTTTTACTTCCAAAGATAATGTTACTTGTTGTTACTGCAACAGTAGAAAAGCTAAAATAGGTTGCAAGTATTATGAACTTAATAATTACATTACATGAACATGAAATAGTAGTATGCATTTATGTGCATGCATAAAAATAGTTGTCTTCACTCTTCTCCGAATTCCCTGTCACTCTAACACCGCTATTGTAATGTATACTAATTCAAATACTGCTCAACAAACATAGAACGGTTTCTTTGATTCAATAACGATTACAAGGATAGAAATATTACACTAAAGAAGGTGGAGGAGATGGGATACAGACTCAGAGAAGAACAATATAGAGAGGGAAGAACAGAAAGAGAAGATAGAGGGAGATAATAGGAGAGGAGAGATAATTCAATACATTTTGCCTAAAACCCTTCTACACATGAATACCTAGTATATATAACTAATCTATCTATCTATATATTATTATAAAAGCACGAAGGTCTTAGTGAAATGTTATTCGTCTTTTTTACCCTCCGTAAGTTTCTTTTAGGCCGGATAAAATTGTAATTTTGATTTTAATTAATATATTAAAAGTTCATTAAAAAAACTATATTTATACGTAAATATAGCTATCTGTTTCTAATCTAATTGGGTTTTCCGACTTACCTTATTAACCTTGTTCAGAAATATTAGGAGCCTTTAAAGCCAAAGTTTTAGGACCTTGCCTAATAATTAGCACTTATTTTTCAGAAGAAAATTTGTCTGATATGTTTTGCTGATCTCCCAATTGTATTTGACTTGAAGTTAGTTACTTTTATGGTATTATTGTTATTACTTTAATAGTTTATTTTACTGTAATTTGATTTGACTTGTGCATGATGGATTCATTATGAGGCTGATTGGTATACTAATCCCCAAAATAATAGTTCAGATTTATTTCTTCTTGGAAATATATAGAAGTCCTAATAATTATCTTTTTTTTTTCTCTCTCTATTGTTGTAGATCACTTCCCCTGCTGCATCTCTTAAAGTAATTTGCAGTTATTTTTCAATGCCTTAATCGTGGCTGAAAATTGTGTTCAATAAAGACCACTGTATATTGGCAGACTCGAATGGCAGTCGACTTGACCACTTGCTTTTGGTATAACTTTTGTTGTTATGTTTTATGGTTGTGATTTGTGAGTTCTATTTTATTCTATTTCATCTTATTGTTTAAGATCCATTAGTGACAATATTAATATACGTGCTACTCACTAATGTTATATATATTTTTCATAATTATTTTAGGTTTTATATCAGTAAAGATTATTCAGGCAAAGATTTAGAGATGTCACATTCTTTATTGATGAGGTACCTAGCTCTTGAATAAATAATATTTTCTTTGCTGTAATTTTGGTGGGCTATTTGACCTTTACATTGAATTGTTTATTGTTCAATTCTCTATCTTTCGTAGTTTAGGTGGGTATAAATTATCTTCAGGATACATATTAAGTATTACCTTTTTGTGTATTTTTTGGTGTAGATTAACGTAAGCCGAATTATTTACTTTGTGATTGGACTTGTTCAATTTATTCTCTTTCTTAGTGCATGGGAATATAAATCTTAATGCATAGACTATATGGTCCATTTTTATTATGTATTTTTGGGTGTCTATGAACTAAACTTGATTGTTTGTCACTTTGGGTATGTTTGGGTGCAGAATCCAAGAATAGAAGATTATTCATCAAAGAAAAAAGTTTATTCGTCCATGCAAATAAGTTAATTTGACAAAAGTATTAGTATTTTTGTTCATGATAATGTGAGTTGTTTGTTTTCTTTTAGTCAATCCTTTAAATAATGAGAGATTATAGTAGAAAAATACATAATGTTATTGACTGTGTTCTTCATATAAATGTTTTATTTCTTTGTCGATTATAATAAATATAGTTAATTTGATTTTGTCTAAGAGATGTTTATACAGTTCAAGGAACACAGGGTTTGCACATGTACAAACGATAGGCTATTTGGCTGTTTGAGTTTAATGAATGCCACGTATTCTCTGTGTCCGCTTGTTGGTTTCTTCTTCCCATGCGAGTCCAGCTTTCAAGCTGACGTTGTCATATATTGCTTCATGTCTTAACTCACCTTTGATGATCTAGCCGGTTGCTTTCAGGATAAAACTTTTTTTGCCTAAACATACAACAATGGATCATTGCCTAGACATTTGGAAGGAGCAGTATCCTATCTAAATTCTAAACGGTGCATGTAAACATCTATTTCAAAGGAGAATAAATTAAAGACCAAACATTGTTACGTTGCTTTTGTTTATGACCAGTCATCCATTTTTGAGAAAAAAAGGCACATATGGAAAGATACTTATAGGAGTATTTGTTTTACACAATCTTCTACATAGTCTTTTTGAAGTTAGAGTAAATCGTATTTTCGATTTTCAGTTTTTGAAAGTGTATAGCATGATTTTGACGATTTTAGATTTCATAATCAGCCACTTATGGTATACTCTGATTTTTTGTTGGGTAAGATTTAATTGATTATTTAAAATTTTGACTAATAATTGATGTAATACACGCGTGAAACGCGTACCCAAAGACTTTTATTATTATAAAAGCACGAAAACCTTAGTGAAATATTATTCGCCATTTTTTCCCTTCCTAAGTTTATATTATATTGGATAAAATTGTAATTATCGTTAATTTTTATGAATATATATTATTTCTGTTAACTAAATTTTAATTGGTTGAAATAACACTCAAAACTGCATACGAGTCCGTGAAATTAGGTCTCCATGAACTTTCTTCCTTCTCAAACTAAAGGTTGAAGGAAAATTCTATAGCAGTGATAATTGTACTCTCTCTAGGATTGCATTTATATAGTCTTTAGCAACTATGTACAATCAATGACTCCCACTTCTATATATATCAAGAGATAAAAAGACCTGCAGACAAAAATAATTCTTCCGGATATTAATTGCTACAGGTGAGTTCTTTAACCTTTTATTTTTGTAGAATATTGTTATAATTATCTTTATATATAGTAATAGTTTTGTCTTGTTTCAGTTTGATAGTTTGTTACTTTAATGTTTTAATGTTTAATGTTTATAATATGCTTTTGTAGATTAATTTTTTATTTTAGAATAAGTGGTTCTGAAATCATTCTTAAGAGATTAGATTACTGAAGTTCTAAAAGATTGAAGCGGATTTGAATTTTCTATTCAATATAGTCCTAAAGGAAATTTTTAATAGGAAGAAAAATATTATTCTGACCTGAAAAGAATTCAGATTTTAACCATATCTTTCTGGCTCTCAGAAGCTTTCAAAATGTTTCATGATTCATGCTATGTACCTTGTTAATATGTCAAATAAGTGAAATAATACAATGTCATGGTTGATGCGAGGGGAAATTGTGCGCGATAGTCGATGCACAGTCGTAATGTAAGGCTATAATTTTGACATGACATGACCATATATAAATAGTTTTTACTCCTATATATATATCATCTATAAACCATGCCTTAAGTATTTTTTTCCATCTTTCTTATACCAAAAGATTTTGAGATGTGGAGTCTAAATGAATGTAGTGGGGGAGAAACAGGGACTAAAAGAGTATTGAATAGATCGAACCCATGTATGAACGTGGCGCAGGAGTACTAATAGATGTAGGTAGCTTAATAAGTTCGACTTTTAAAATTCTTAACATTAAACTCATTATATGTATAAATTTTTATTTTGATTTTATAACCTATCATATTGTTTAGTAATATTTTTGTTGTTTTTTGAGATGGTCAAATTATTGAAATATGATACGCGTAAAATGCGTATCGAGAGACTAGTCTATAATAAAATCGCCTATCCTGGGTCCCAATAACTCGTTCATAACAGCTATATACAACAGAAACTAGAACTGCAAAAACAACATACAGTAGAAGATCACCAAATCTGGTACCATAAGGAAATCTTAATAGCTCATGAAGGGGTGACAGACTCAATTAACTTCCGATCCATTGACACTAAACAAGGTAAATAAACATTAATTCACCAAGATTTGGTGGAAAAAGGGTGGAGCGAGGTACAGGTGTCTAATTGTAGTGAAAATATTTGTGCATTCTATTTCAAGAAAATCTTATTTCGGGTCAAAGTGTGCAATCTTTTGATATAATAATTAGCAGTATTATTTATGTGACATAATTTAAAATTTTAATCTGTTCAAATAAATTACATACTTTCAACTTTTGAAACAATTAATGTTACGCTTTACATTGTACCCTTAACTAAAAATAATTATAATCAAAAAAAGTTATGGCATGTTTAATGCATAATTGTTTAAAGTGTGTTTTAAAGATAAGTTTAGAAAAGAGTAAAATTCATTAAACCCCCTTGATCTTTATCATTTGGGAAACGATACCCCCTTCACCTATTGAATGAGACATGTTACCTCAATTGACTCAAAAATCAATGATCGGAAAACGAAAGAGTTCTGAAAAATGCAAAAAAGACAATAATAACCCCTTTTTTTAGGAAATTTTTGGCTCCGATAGAGTTATACTGATCTATTTATTCATTCTATTTTAAGTAAAGTTTTATCAAATCACAGTTTAAGATTTATTTAACTAGAAAACATGAATTAGCTGCCTTGAAATCGAGGAAAAATCAAATGCATCGAAAAAGAAGACAAAAAGGTAAAAGTATTTATGATACTACCAGGTCTTTTAGTGGCCGTTTGGCCATAGATTCCAAAAAATATTTGATTTTTTTTTTTTTGGAGTTGAGTTGAAAAATGGTATTTGAAGGTTGAAGTTGTGTTTGGACATATATTTCACTTGATAAAAAGGTAAATCTTTGTGAGAGAAGTAGTAATTTTTTTTTGAAAAATCTGAAAAAGTGATTTAAACCACTTTTTGGTTTTTCAAAAATAATTTTTCAAAAAAAGTTGAAAAAGTCATAAGATTTCATGGACAAATATTTTTTCAAAAACTTTTTGAAAAAAAAGAAAAAATTGTATGGACAAACAGGTCTTAGTATTGCTCCGTGTCAGTATCTTTCACAAGTATCAATGTGTTGTTATCACAAAAAGTAGAAAAGTCAAAAAAGTGTAGGCCATTTGTTTAGTTCTGTGTATATGCCCAAGGATACGAGTTTACATCGTCAATTTTGGAAACTTCACACACTGTTCTTCACTTTGCAGTCCCTTTAATTCTCAAGTCTCGTTACAGAATTCCTCAATGTGGATTAATGGTATTACGTTATTGACAATTGTGTATTGCTTCGAAAAGAATATAATTGGAAGTTACCGGTGTATTGGTCGGATTTCGTCCGATCACACATGTGACACATAATCAACGATGTGGCAAGATGTGAGCAAATATCAGAGACAACGTAATGTGAGGTCGGAAGAAGAAAACGTTGATCGATGAAGGCTAATCGATTCAACCGAATCATGGTCGGAAGATTTCGAAGACATGCCACAACAGATAAGAATGGTTGACCTTATCCCGTTTTTGCCGGATCACGTTTGGCGGAGGTTGTTAGACATGGGCAACTACTCCACTCATGGAGAGGCGTGTGATAGTGGAATTCTGCTAGGGTTAGACTCTCCTAGATTTTTCATCTGTAAATAGATCTCTCGGAGTTATTTGTAAGGTTACATTCATTTGAACAAAACCTCCCCCTAAGTTATTTTATCGCCACCATCATCTACCATTGTTATTGCTATTCTGCCACCACTATAATCATAACACCACCATTGTATTGGCATCAACTGACTTTGTTGTGAAGGAAGGGATTCATCCTTTTCAACGGAGCACAAGCCTTCAATCATTCAATACAATAAGCTTTACTGCTTTGCTTATTTATTTACTATTTGCTTAATTGCTTGATTGCTAGTTCGATTACTTGCTTTGTCTACTTATCATCGTGAATCTTGTTAATTGCTATTTATTGCTTTGAACGTGTCATCAATTAAGCAAGATCACTATTCGGTTCCTAATACGTATTTTCATCATCTTAATTAGGTAGATAGTCATTTGATTCGTATTATCTTGTTCGCTTGCATTCATTGTCATCTATTTATTCAGAATTGGTGTTCGATAAGTCACTGTCGGAGTCTGATCTGCTTGCTCATTTACTTTGTTTGTTATCTATCTGTTCGGATTAGTGTCAGTTGGTTAATCGTTCGTAATCAATCGCACATCCTTATAATCGGCAACGTATTCCTCATTGCTCTGAAGTTTAGGTTTACGGTCTCTGCAGATTCTGTTTCCTGTAATTATGGATGAGCTTATCGTTGCTTCTGCTGATCATGAAATATAATGTTATTCCATTGTCAGCATGAAGTAGCAATAGAAGGTGGCAATGCGAAGGTGTATAAAGCAAATATTCATGACCACAATGGTAGAACAGTCATTATATCGTGATGAGGAATGCAGGTAATGTAAAAGCAAGTTGACGTCTTCAACATCTTTCTCTTTTGTAATTTTACTTTCTTCTCCATTTAGTGAACATGTTAAAACTTTTGCTCATATTTATAAAATACATCAGCACTAGAACAACCAGATGAAGCATTTGGTCTATCTGATAGAGAATGCCATTCTTAATATGCCAGTAGATAGATAACGTGGTTAATAGACTTCACAAGATGGTCTATTACCAATAATGTTCCAGTAAATTCTGCTTGCGAGACAATCAACATATTGCAAACCAGTACCCTGAGAGACTCGCTTTAGCATATCTTTACAACCCACTGAGACATTTTGAAGCATTCTGGAAGGTTTGATTTGGATCCTTTTTGTTTTTCTTACCTCTTCCCTGCTAGTTGATCAAATTTAGCTCACTGCAGTGTTAACTATTTCAAAGATCATAAAATACAGTATAGGTACCTATATATACCATCAATTTAGACTTTTTTCTTTGGACAAATTCAATGTAAGACTATCTCCTAATGCACTATTTTAGTTGGGTAAAACAAGAAGATTAGTTTCAGAAGTAGATGTAGTGAAGGATTATACACAATCCAAGAACACAAAGTTCGCCCAAGGTCTACCGTATTTGTTTCACTAGTCCGGGATGCAATCACATGTCAATAAAACAAGAACTACATCAAAAGTTCACAGTCTATGATGTACCTGTTACAGAAGACTGTTCCAATTAGTAGAAGACGTCTACGTTCTTCTTGGGAATCTTCCATTAAAGTTCTTCACTTGAGAAGAAGAGAGTTTTTTTTTTTCTTTGTTGGAGAGGGAAGGAAGTAAGCGCTGGTTTTATTTTACAAGGAGTAGTAACGTTCCTTTCTGCCTATCAGAAATATACTCCTAACTGGATACAACTGTTCAGGAAATAATCCTAACAATTGTGTCTCTTCCTTTCCGTTTTTACTTTAATAATCTAATTATATATATGACGCATTATATATATTCGTTATTAGACATGGCTCGGGTTGATCCACATGGGTGCCCCGAATCCAATTTCCAACATCTCCTACTCACATATAGTGGGTCGACTCTCATTCCAAATCTGTAACATCCATACATAAACGACTAGACCGTGTGACCAGTGTATACTTCGAGAGCTTATTTGTTATACATCTGTTAGGAATATATAACATCTCGATTAACGGAACCTTGGAGTAGATTGTAGTATGCAGGTACCCTAGATCATTTATCACATTCGCATTTATCATAATCTCTTTGTATTAATTTGAGTTCGTCATTATGTTATTAAGTTCTTGTCTCAAAGACAAACATAATGGGTCGACCAATGAACACAATTAATGTGATAGTATCATTAATGATCTCCCTCATCTCATGAATCTCTTAATCTCAATTTGACTTGCTTTTCTAGAAATGTCCCACCAGACGGAATCATTCATGATCTCTTGGTAACACCCTAAGATAGCAAACACCAAATTGAATCTCGAGAAACTGATCAAAGTTATGAGGGTACAAAGAAAGAAAATTACTTATAATTTTCAGGGTTTCACACGATAGACAAGTAGAGATTAAACTTGTATCACCCATAGGTCACTTTATGCATACGTGGTGTGAATCACGTATCACAGTATCGACTCCTTTCCCATGGAGCATATGTCTTTCATAAATGAAAATACTGTGCAGATGATAGTTCAAACAACTCATGTCTAACTTTGAGTTCTCACATCTACTCATACATTTATCAGTCAGAACTCACATTTGGCATTGAGACAGACTCACATTTAATCAAATCTGATTAATCAAAAAAAGAAACAAGCGACATTCTTATTATAAACTTCAAGCTCTCTATTATTATCACTTCAGATAATAATAAGTTTATAATTGTCTCATCCCTATTAGTCTCCTAGATAATAGAGGCGACTGCCGGTGTGAATAAGCCAATCTTTTTGTCTGTCCGACATACTTCAAATTTATGTACTAAACATAAAACCATTTTATGTATATGAATCAACAAAAAATCAATTTAGGCTTCAACTAAATTAACTCCAATAATGCAGTTTTATATGAATATGTTTGGGAAAGTTTAAATATAAATACATCAACATCTACGCAAACTCAATGCCTTCACATATTACTCATAAGCACCAAAATACTATGAGTTTCATTATTGGATCTACTATCATATAATGCGTAGAGATGTATTTCATATTCACTTTTCTATATACAAGTACAACTATATCTCTAACGAAATTATACTTATATCAATATATGTTGTCTTCCAATGATATTTGAGACCCTTTTTGTGTAAGCTATTGAGACTTGACTATCACACTTGATTGTCACTAATTCAATAGCACTGTCAAACACACCCAAATTTATCATAAAGATGTTTAAGCTAAACAGCTTCTTGTACAGTTGCTGAAAAATGCTACAAAATTCAGCTTTCTTTATAAATAAGGCTGATGATTATTTCTTGCTACCCAAACAATATACATATCGCTATTGTTTAGCAAAGAAGACATACTTATATTTAGATTTCCTTTCATCTAAATATTCTTCTCAATCATCATAAATATAGCCTTTAAGTCGAAAATAATCGACTGTGCCTTTGAGATACCCCAGTATCCTTGAACTGCTTTCCAGTATTCCTTTTCAAATCATATTCTTGTGGATTCACGAGGACACATCCTCCCACTAGAAACTCTATCTGTAGAAATAGGAGTATATATGGATTTGCACTATTGCATATCAAATCGTTCAAGAAAATTTCTTATTATAAGATTTTTCTGAAAGAGATAACAATCTCTTTGAGCGATCTCTTAAAGTCTGAATTTCAAGAATTCACATATTTTTCGATACTACAATAAGTCTTTAATGTATTTTGAGAACCCATTTGTTCCCAATGGCACTATGACCCATAAGTAAATCAACCAATTCCAACTCTTGGTTTGGTTTTACTAACTCCATTTCATATTCCATTATTCTAGGTACTTATACTTAGCAGAGTATTTAAGAGCATCATTTATCTTTCATTGCTCTTACTCATCTTGTGGAGTAACTATATATATGCTTCCCCTTCGATCTCGAATCGAAAATTGGGGAATATGTATATGACGCATTCGTCGAGATTGAGATTGATAACATTGATTTATCAATTGATAGTTACTCCCACTATGACCAACAATATTAAATGGATTTACTTTTGGATAACATATTGGTGTTAACTGGAACATATCCATTATTACCAAATATGACTCCGACTCGTATCCATTTAGCATTAATAGCGGAAGCAATCTAGTCCACTGTTTTATAATGAGACAAGTCTTGACCTATCTCATCCTACTTAGGAAAAATATTCGCTAAGAATGTGACATCATGTGATTCAAATATAGTTACAGTGCCAACGTTGTCTTGTTCACTTATGAACATCAAACCTTGGACATAGAGTATCATCGAATGATACATATCCTTCCCCTTGGAACTAGTTTTCCATGTGGAAAAAAAATTAGTCGAAAGCAGCACAAGCGTAAAAAAAATTGGGGTTTCATCTATCCATAACTTATATGGAATATAAGTAACTAACTTAGAATAATTTCATAATTTGAATCACATATGTCATAATGTACTAGCTACAATGGAATGTAATGCCACTTTTAGGAGATACCGTAGATATATCTAGAGTCTCAAGAGCCTCTTGCTCTTTTAGGACATACTGGATTTTATTGTCACTGTTAACACTTTTGTTAAACTCGAGACAATATTCTTGTAGTAGTTGACCTATTGATATAAACTATTATAAACTTATTGAGACAACTATGTACCTTTTAGAGCCTAAAATTCATATACATACTAATCCTTTAATTTAACTATGTTAATATTTATTTTATATTAGATTCGGAATCGAAAGTTCACTAAGTTCCCAATCATCATCCAAATTCTAATATTCCATAAATATATCATAATTAAATATTCAAAGAACACTTGTCTTAAACTACTTAAATTCAAGACCAATTTAATATAAATTCCATATAAATATAGAAATACTCAATAAAGATAGCACAAAGCAATGAATCTTTATAATTCAAGCAGCACACTCAAACAAGTACATGCGACATACGTTGTATGGATTATGACAAGTATTCTGCTAAACATGGATCGTCAACATAGATGATTCAAGTTAAAGGTAGAAAAAGAACTTTAACTTTTCTCTATGCTGATGGCTTTCGGGCTTTTATTGCAAAGAAATTCAATGTCAGCTACAAATGACCTTGTCAAGCAATACTCCAAAAAAATTCAAGACACACTAAAACATTAAAGTTTAAAATCTGTACAAGTACACATACTTGTATCATGTGACATACATAATCTCATACATTAAATGCACATGTGCACAATTTTCCTGTAAAAAATACAGAAACAAAACAGGCACATTCATGTTTACAATTATTTTTGCTTCACAATATTTTTTACTAAAATTTTTTTTATCCAAACGTCTTGACTTCCAAAACTTGTGAGGTTTCTACCCAGAGTCCTCGTTAGATAAGCCAAAAGCCAGATTCACATGAATGAAATGCGTTACCACTTATACAATTTGAGTTTTACTCATAGTCCATGTTGGATTAGTAGGACCAAGATACAAACTTTAGCATTCATAAGTAGGACCAAGATTCAGTGACTAAAGCCCAACAAGGTTATGGTCTTAAACCAAGTTTATAGCATAACAATGTGATTTTGTTCTCAAAGTCACTTTCTTGTAACATATATAAGAAAAGAAAATTGGATAAACATGGACACTTTATGTTCTTTTTTTTCAAGCACTATCACATTCCCAAAACAAAAATAAAATCATATAATGCAGAGAGAATCAAAAAACACCTTTCAGAAGATAGCTATCTAGATGTTTGAGTTTCTAACAAAACTTATTGATTGTAGGAGTCTATACATACACTCATGTACATATATTTCTATCATGCACACACTTGTGCATAACTAAAATAGTGACATCAAAGTTTTACAGAAACTTTTATATTAGTGCATTCCAATGAGGACGAATCTAGCTTCTAAATTATATTAGTGCATTCCAATGAGGACGACTATAGCTTCTAAACAAATTTAGAACTCATCTGCTAGGAAGTAAAATATGAAGTTTCATTGTACACATGTATATACTTAGACATGTAAACACTTCTCAGTCTCTATTTTCCTTTTTGTTTAAAGTAGTGTAGTAAAGAGAACGAGTAAAAGGTTGGGCAAATGATTTGCCAAAATAAATCTTTTTCAAGGTTAGAGACTCATCACCCTTATGAAAAAAAAATTATTCTGATGCTGACCAAAAGCATTCGGTGATGTGTTGTCAACCCCTATACTAAGACACATATGCCTTAGATTGAAGATTATCCCATTCTTGGCACCAAAGTAGTACAATTGGGAATCTAGTGAACTGTTGCTGCCTGTTCCTTCATAAAGAAAACAAACCACTCCACAATAGTTCATATCTTTTCTGACTTCCTATTGCATAGAATTAGAAAACTTGAACAGTCACACACCCTTTCCAAAAAAACTAACTTCTCAATTTTTTGTTTTGAACAACAAGAGCATCAACAGTTCTTCTCTTGAACTCATCCCTCCAATATATACTAGAGAAGTTTCTATCGTGGATGACATTGCAATCACATAGCCAAATCCATGAAGACAAGTAGAGTTCTGATGAAGAAAAGTAAAAGAAAAAATATAAAGCCAACGCTTGGCTTCTTAACCCATATGAGTATAGCAATTGCCACACTTGGCTATTAGCCTATACTGCCTTTGACAATAGATGGGTAGGCTATCATTGCCTTCCACATCAGAAGGCAGCCCCGTAAAAGAGCAATAATTTTCAAGGTATTCGGAAACGTCTAACGCATACAATATATTCAAAAATACCTCAAAGTACTTTCGAAAATGTTCACACTACGAAAGAGCTAACATTAGTCGTTAGTCATGACAAGCAGATTTTACTTTTCTTCCCTTAATTATAAACTAGGAAACAAATAACCTGGACTCTGATACCAATGAAGGATTATACACAATCCAAGAACACAAAGTTCGCCCAAGGTCTACCATATTTGTTTCACTAGTCCGGGATGCAATCACATGTCAATAAAACAAGAACTACATCAAAAGTTCAAGTCTATGACGTACCTGTTACAGAAGACTGTTCCAATTAGTAGAAGACGCCTACGTTCTTCTTGGGAATCTTCCATTAAAAATCTTCACTTGAGAAGAAGAGAGTTTTTTTCTTTGTTGGAGAGGGAAGGAAGTAAGCGCTGGTTTTATTTTACAGGGAGTAGTAACATTCCTTTCTGCCTAGCAGAAACTTTCTTTTATACTCCTAACTGGATACAACTGTTCAGGAAATAATCCTAACAGTTGTGTCTCTTCCTATCCCTTTTTACTTTGATATCTAATTATATATATGACACATTATATATATTCTTTATTGGACATGGCTCGGGTTGACCTACATGGGTGCTCCGAATCTAATTTCCAACATGTAGCTTTTCAATGCATGGTCAAACTGTCTCTCTAGAATGGAGTTGTAAACTACGAAAGCTCGGGCAGGGTATACGGGCTTTCTGGCATAGTGATAGTACTTGAATTTGCTACTCTCAAATTATTATTCATTTATTCTTTCCATTAATTAAAACTGTTTCCTTGTTGGATTGTCAAATACCTAATGGTTCCCAAATCAATTCAGAAGATCAAATTTGTGTGTCCAAAGAACAAGGATGGTTTGGAACTGATGAAGTCATTCTTCGAAATAGACAATCTCCCAACCGAGGAGGAACTGCACTTTGCATTATGATCATGAGGAGTTTTCGAGGCAAATGGCTCAAAATGATGTGAAAGCTGCCAAGTTTGGGGGTTTTGACAAACACCACCCTGGTGCTAATGGTTTTTCTGCAGCAGAGATTTCTCCAGAGGCTGAATGTATTGCTCCACCACCAGCTCCAGTGCTTAGATACTTGCTCCACTGACCAGTTCAGTCTTATATTATATGCCTAGCTGAGTTTAACTAAATAATGGGGAAGGTAAAATCAATCCTTCAGCACTATCACAGTTCAGAACACTTTATCAAGTTGTTTGTAGATTTAATTCATGGAAGCTATAATCCTTTGTATCTAATTTGTAGTTTGCATAACAGCTAGTAGCTTCAGGGCTTCATATTTTGTGTTCTTCATATTCCAAGTGATTTTCATTCAGAAGCAGAATTCATATATCATAGCACTTCTAAATTAACCATGAAAGATAGCGCGTGATGAGTTCCCAAAGATTATCTGGATGAGAATACACGTGAGATAATTGATTGACGACCTTATATTATTGCATGTGACACTTTGATATCATCCAACTGTAAAACAATTGATTGGAAAAAAGAACGACAATTGACAGAAGGTATCTTTATTTGTTTTTTTTTCCTTCTCCTCCTTTCTTCCTTCTGAATTTATATTTCAGAATGTCAAGACATAATGCTACCAATAAATAGCCGCAAGATCTAGCATTGCATGGTAAAACATTCCATTGATGTTGGAGGTGAAGTGGTTATTTAGACAAAAATCTTGTTTTTGTGATACTATTCAATCATTTCGATGTTGATTTTGAGGTAAAGGTTGGCAATAACGTAGTACAGCTAGTCATTGAGCTCCAAATTTACTGGAGCAGTTACATATCTATCTAAACCACATGGTGTTGAATGTTGTCATTGTTGACGCTCTTATAACCCCGTCGCAGGCCTACATTTTCTTTATGTAGTTGTAATCTTCAATTCCATTAACCATCCATTCAATTGACGTTGAATATATATATATATATATATATATATATATATTACCATAATACCCTTTCAAAATCTAACAATACTCTACTTCAGAAAAGAAAAAAGAAAAAAACAAATACACCTCTACATCATGTTTACTCAATCGTTGCTCTCAGCCAAAGGGTATCCACCACCATTTGCGAAGAGTTGCATAAACAAAGGATAAAGGATAGAAGATCCGGATTCTAAAGAGTAGAATCCAATTAGGACTCAAACTCAAGGGAGCTTTGGAGTTCTAATTCATCAAGACTTCTTGGCTGCTGGAGCTATAAAACGTGGAGCATATCAGCCATAGAAGGGTGCACAAATACAGAGAGCATCGAGAAAAAGCTTAAAAGAGTCATTAGCTTATTTGTATAATCAGTTAGCTACAGTAGAACTAAGTTAGAACCTGTTCCTTAGATTGAATCTTGTAAAATTTCAAGTCTTAGTTTAACTGTAGAAAGCAATAATCGAGTTGTAAACTTTCTGGTTCAAGTCGTGGACTTGACACAACTTCACTGATCGTGAGAAAGATCACTAAAGGATTAGAGTTAGTCCTAGGTTAGTAAGAGTGAGTCTTGTAACCAAGTGGGTCTTTTTACATAGTGAAGTTGAAATCCTGCTTGAGAAGTAGGTTGTGGTTTTTTGATCCCGAGTCAAGGGATTTTTCCACGCTAATATCTGGTGTTCATTTACTTACGGTTTTTATTCCGCATATAGTTTAGTAAAGGAACACAATTTAAGGAACTGGTCCTTAAAACAGTAAAGTGGTGTAATCGTGGGAAATAACAATTGGTATCAGAGCGGGTTATCCTTGAAAAGGCTAACACCTAGGATTAGATGAGTACATCACGAGAGAATAGTGAGGGTCAGTCAATGGTTAGAGCTCCTTATTTCAATGGGAAATACTATTCATGGTGGAAAGAAAGGATGCGTGATCACCTTCAAGCAGAGGACTATGAATTGTGGGATATAATAACTGAAGGTCCCATGATCCCTATGAAGAAGGACGCTGAGGGAAACGATGTTCCCAAAACCAGGAAGGAATGCAATGCAGAAGATATAAAGCAATGGGAAAAGAATGCAAAAGCTAGGAAGTGGCTTGTTGGTGGACTTAGTCCGGACGAATGCACTAGAATCTGAGGGTATGCCACTGCAAAGGAGATTTGGGATGCTCTACAAGTTGCACACGAAGGAACAAGTCAGGTAAAAAGGTCCAGAGGTACACTTCTTTATGCTGAATATGAAAGTTTTAAAATGAAAGAAGAAGAGTCAATCTCTGAAATGTATACTAGATTTAATGCCATTGCTTCTGAACTTATCTCTTTGGGAAGGGTTTTAACTGTGGAAGATAGAGTAGAAAAGATTTTAACTAGGGTTCTTCCAGATTCTTGGGAGATCAAAGCTTGTGCTATCATAGAAAACAAGGATTTAACCACTCTATCCTTAGATGAACTTATAGGCAATTTAAAGACTTATGAACTAAGGAAAAAGGTTAAAAACATAGGAGTTCCAGTTAAAACTGAGCCTAACCTAGCCTTGACTACCGCTAATAAGATTATTGATGATAAGGACCCAGTCCTTATTACTAAAAGTGTTAAGAAATATTTGATTAAGAAAAAGGCAATTAGTGGACAGGGTAGGTCTACTAACATGAAACAGGCTGGAGAATGCCACAAATGTGGAAGCTCGGAGCACTACATCAGCAAATGTCCAATTATGGAAGGAGAATGGAGGAAGAGATTCATTGAGGAAAGGAAAAAGGCTAGGGAACAGGTCCATAAGAAAAGTGGAAATCCCAAAGCAATGGTTGCAGGATGGCAAGACAGTGAAGACGAAATAACTGATGATGATCTGGATGAGGATCTTGCTCTAATGGCTCTTGGAGATTCAGAAAATGAAGAAGATGCTGAGGTATTTGTTTCTAAACTTAAAGAAAATGTAAAAAAACATGTCTAGAGAAAAATTGGTTAAAGTATTCCATATTGTGCTAAATGAATTTAAATCTCTGAGGGATGGCAATCATCAACTGCATGATAAAATTGATTGTTTAGAAGCAGAATGCAAAGAGGAAGTAATTAAAAATGATTTTCTGGAAAGGAAGATTAGCATGCTTGAGGAACAGGTCCTCACACTTGAATCAACTGCTCAGAAATTAGAAAATATTAAAACAGTTGAAAAAGGTAAAGGTATTGCTAATTCTCATCAGATCATTGCTGAAGAGAAACTGAAAGTCACAGTTGATGAACTGTGTAAAAAATATGAGAAGATAAGATCTTTAGAAGAAGACTTGGTTAAAACAAAAATGGAACTAAGAAAAACTGTAGAATGGAACAAGTCTTCTGAAGCACCAGAATGATTACAGGAAAATCATAGTAGTAACAGGAAAGGTATTGGATTCATGAAAGCACAGAGTTCATCCAAATGGGATCCAAAGAGTAAGTACTTATCACTTCCTGAAAACTGGCTATGCACTCATTGTGGGAACACTGGTCACTGGAAAAAAAATTGTCAATCTTTAAAAAGGGCTGCCCAGAGGAACAGGTCCTATAAACCTGTTCAAAATTCTGTGAAACAGAAGAATAGGTCCTATAAACCTGCTCAACATTCTGTAAAAAGGGAAACTGTTCACACAAAGAAACCATTACCATTCTGGGCTAGGAGAGATCTGATTCATCCTTTTTCTAAAGGAAAGGAACCCAAACTAGTTTGGGTTCTTAAAATTAACCCCTAGTTTTATTTTGCAGGCTAGAGTGAAGGAGATAAACCACAAATGGTACATGGACAGTGGTTGCTCAAGGCACATGACAGGACATAAGAAACTGTTCCTTTCTCTCTCAGCCTTCCAAGGAGGAAGTGTTTCCTTTGGTAATGGTAAGAAAGGGAAAATCATTGGAATTGGAAAGGTAGGTAGGTCTGATTCACACTGTATTGATAATGTATTTCTGGTAGATGGGCTGAAGCATTGCTTATTGAGCATGTAACGACCCTCAAATAGTCGTTACGGGATCCGAGACCTCGATTTGTGTGTCGACAGTCCCAAAAGCTCCGTTAGGTCATTTATGACCCGTCTGTGAAATCTGAGTCGAAACGGAGTCCGTTTGATAGGTTTTCGAGAAAAGGATCCGTTTATGAAATTCCGGAAAGGAATTTGGCGTTTCGATAGGTCGTTTTGAGTAAACGAACCCCGATGGAAAATCTGAGCGCACCGTTAGGTCCGTCTCGTCATTTATGATATGTAGCAACCTTCAAAATTGAAAATGGACCTCGTTTGATAGGACTTTTGATAAAGTCCCCGTTTCAGAAGTTTAAAAGAGTTAAAAGAGGTTTCCGAGCTCGATTTGAGCAAATAAACTCCGATGAGAGATCCGAAAGTTCCGTTAGGTTCGTATAGTCATTTGTGACTTGTAGCAACTTTCGAAATTGGATTCCGAGGTCGTTTGGTTAAATTTCGCTATCTTGGCGAAAGTCGAAAATTGAACCTTTGCCGTGGGACCCACTTTTTGAGTTCTGGAGGTCCGAATTGAGTTCGTCTTGACGAGCATGTCACCCAAGTATTTTACGGCTTGTGTGCAAAATTTGGGATCATTCCGAGCTTCGTAGTGTCCCGTTTTGCCCCTAAAACAGTAGAAAATCTGGTGCGACTTTTCTGTTCTGTTTTGGCGCAAACAGCCGGATAAAAGCTGATTTTCTGGCCAATCCGTAAGGAATTAGGAAAACCTCAAAACATGAAAGTTGTAGCCCTTTGAGTTTTGGTTCTAATGGCACCAGTTTCAGGTCATTTGGACATTCCTATCAAAAGTTATGGTTTTTTCAAAAGAAGCTATCACAGAGGTAAAAAAAAAACTGCTATAAAAAGGCCATTTCGGGCAATTTCGGTTCATAACTTATAAAAATCATTTGGTGAGCTCTTGAGGCGATTTTTGGGTATTTCTGTAAGACCCAATCATACTTACACTTAAGGTAAGCCTTTTCAATCCATCTTTATGTTGATTAACACAAGAACCAAAGGGTTGATTCTTGGAAATGGGTTAGAACCCTAGATTCTTAAGAATTGGGGAAAGACATCGAGCAAGGCTCGCATGTGGAATCTAAGTGTACTTTTGGACTCACGGGAGCGTGGGGAGTCTGGAAAAGTATATTTTGTAAATTTAGGGCTCGGCCCTACCCGGGGGCATTTTGGTAATTTTTACCCTAGGATGCCTATAGGCTTAAATAGCTATAATTGAGCACTCATATGTGCTATATCTTGTCTTAATAGACCTAGTGGAGAGTCCTTCGCGGACAAGGCGAGCGGGAAAGGAGATTCTTCCCGGCATTTGAGCCCGAATTTCGAGGTAAGTGAGACTTGACCTCTATTGTGCTTGTGGACTCTTCCTTCATGCTAGTATGCTTCATGTACGCATATATATACCTAACAATGGTCAGGATTAATGATGTGAATTACTTGCTATTATTGTTTGTTATAAATAGCGAGATTGTGACTCGACCGAGGTATGTGCCGGTCTAAACGCTACGTCGAGGTAGCTTAAATTTATATCGTAGTAACGCTTGCTACGCCATGCTTAGATAGCAAGAACTTGGGACATGGCCGAGGATGTTGCCGGCATGTCATGATAAATGTCTTGCCGAGGATTTTGCCGGCTTTTGTATGATATTGGTACTTGATTTGTTCACGTGCCGGGTTGGGTACTGCTGTCTATACGTAACCTTGGGTTGGACGACATGGGAGTAGGGATTGTACCCCCAAACTGTGGTCGGGTTAACCTTCGCCTTACGTTCAGCTAGCATATCCAACCTGGGTTACAGTGACTGTGAAATATTATCGTTATTAATATTTCTGTTATTATTTCTGTTATTGTTATTAATGTCGTGGATATTAATACTGTTAGAGGGACACTTGACAGGGGGTGTGGTGTCGCCTATACTATGAGATGTGTCACACTTGACAGGGGGTGTGGTGTGGACACTTGATCTTTGAGATGTGACACACTTGACAGGGGGCGTGGTGTGGTCACTTGATTTATTGAGATACGACGCACTTGACAGGGGGTGTGGTGCGATCGTAGACAGATTTGAGATGAGCCAACGACTACGGGTCGTTGGTCTACTTATTCATGATTGTGATAGTGACTTCGGGTCACGGTATATGGTTTATACTTAGTAGTGGTGTTGCTAGTCCATCGTAGGTCTAGGTTAATCGGCACGGGAGTAGAGATTGGACCTCCAAACCGCCGCTGAGTTGACCTATGCCTTACGTTGGATGGGCATAATCCTTGAGACTTCTGGATACTACTTGTGTGTATGGAATGTGTTACATCTATTTGTGATTTCACTACTTTATTGTATGATTACTATAGTATGTTGTTGCTTATGATGCATGTAGCGACTTGTCCCGCAAGGGTACCTTAGCGGGCCTGTCGGTGATCTTACTGGGCTTCGGCTCATAACTTACTCTGCTACGTGCGCAGGTCCTTCATCCAGTCAGCAGCCCGGACGTTAGCGGTTCCCGAGGCTTCTGAGACTTTTGATTGAGGTGAGCCGACCACACAGACCGTGGTGGCATACCGCCGGAGTCACTTAGAGATAGGACTCAGATTTCTTTGATGTATATTCATACTTTATTGAGTCACTCTTAGAATGCTCCAATTCTTTTGTGGATATATTCTTTTGGACTTCACCCTTTTATATTTATATATCCACTTATGATCTTTTCACATTATTGTTCTTTTCCGCATCTTGTTTCATTGGTTCGCCTAGGCATATGTTGTTTAGGTGCCATCACGAGCCCTTGGAAATTGGGTCGTGACAGTTTGGTATCAGAGCCCTAGGTTCTAATTCGAGTCCTAGGAGTCTTGGAGCAGTGTCTGAGTAGAGTCTTGCTTATGGGTATGTTGTCGACCATACTTATGAGCGAGAGGCTACAAGGGCATGTTAGGAAATGTTTTCCCTTCGTTTCATCTCTATTCGTGCTGAGTAGCTTATATAGGTGCTGACCCTTTTTCGTGTATTGTATCAGATGGCGAGGACGCGAGCATCCTCAGCCAGGAGGGCTGCATCTTCTACACCCGCGTCTGCGGGAGAGCCATCAGCACCTACGCAGCCGCCAGCTGCTAAGAAGACTCGGGCAGGTCGCCCGTCAGCCACTAGGCAGGACACAGCTATCCCTGCGGTGTCCGCAGCGACTCTGTCAGCATCTATTCCCCCTGTGCCTGCTGTTGTGCCAGGCACCGTTGTGATCTCTTCAGAGGAGTATATGAGACTGATGGCCTTGTCTAGCCATCAGGTCCCTGTCAGAGATGATGTTGCAGCTCCTGTTTCGGCTCCTCAGCCGACCACACCTGTTATGAGCATGCCTACTTCTGAGGCTGCTCCTGATCATATTGCCCAGCCTTCTGCTTCTGCTCCTCAGGCAGGTCCTGTTATTTCTACTCCTCCTATGGGCACTGAGGAGGTTTCCAAGAGGATAGAGTCATTCATGAAGCTTCAGCCTCCAGAGTTCGACGGTACCTCAGCTACATGTACTGCCCAGAGGTACATTCAGAAGTGTGAGAAGATTTTGACAGTTCTTGGTACTAGAGACACCTTAGGGGTGCAGTGTGCTTCTTTTAGATTATCGGGAGATGCGGAGACATGGTGGGTCTCCATGATGCGGCAGAGGTCTAGTGACCTCCCTCCTTTGTCTTGGGCTGAGTTCGTGTCTATGTTCATGAGCAGGTTCGTGCCCCAGAGTCAGCACGATGCTCAGAGGCGCGAGTTTGAGGGGTTGAGGCAGGGAAACCTGTCTGTTTCAGAGTATGATACCCGGTTCTTGTGGTTGTCTCAGTTTGCGCCGGCTATGGTGGCTCAGGAGAGGGACAAGGTCCTCCAGTTTGTTGAGGGTCTTCATCCCCGCTTGCAGGTAGCTGTTGCCCCTGATATGGGCAACAAGTCATATTTTGAGATAGTTGATGTGGCGCGGCGGATGGAGGATATCTTCGCCAGGGCTGACGCGGAGAGGGCGGCCAAGAGATTGCGTCAGTCTGGTGGGTATAGTGGATCCGCTTAGAGGGGTCAGTGTCATCAGGGCCGTTCTCAGTCTAGGCCCCAGGCTGCTGCTTTGCCTGCCCAGGATTTTTCTTCAGAGACCCTAAGGCCTCAGTCATCCCAGAGGCGGGGTGGCTCTTCGCAGTCTGGTCCGCCGCAGTGCGGGAGGTGCCATCAGAGGCATCATGGGAGGTGTTCGTCTGGAGGTGGTCATGACAGAGGTGGTAGAGGCGGTAGAGGAGGTAGAGGTGATGGATGTTTTGAGTGTGGGTCTCCAGAGCACTATGTCAGGAGTTGCCCTTATGTTTCATCAGGTCGCCAGGGATCCGCAGCTATGGTACCATCTGGTCCTCAGGCCGCCAGGCCCGTTTCTTAGATTCCTCCTAGACAGCAGTCTCAGAGAGCTCCGAGTTCAGGAGGCTCGGCGCAGGTCTATGCTATGACTAGTCAGGATGCTGAGGCATCCAATGATGTCATCACAGGTATTATTTCTGTCTGTGGCCGCGATGCTTATGTTCTTATTGATCTGGGGTCTACCTATTCGTATGTGTCGCCGGGATTTGCCCCTTGCTTGGGCAGGGATCTGGTCTTCTTAGATGATCCCTTTATGGTTACCACCCCTGTCGGGTCTTCTATATGTGTAGATAGGGGTTATCGGCAGTGTATGATCTCCATCTGTGGTGTAGAGTCCTTAGTGGACATGATGCTGCTCGATATGTCTGATTTCGATGTCATTATGGGCATGGATTGGCTGGCTTCCTGTCATGCGACTTTGGATTGCCATGCCAAGTCCGTGACAATCGGGGCAGAGGGTGAGTCTCGGGTCGTATGGAGAGGTTCCAGGCCTTCTCCGAAGAGTAGGATCATTTCTTTCTTGGAGGTGCAGAGGGTGATATCTAGTGGGTGCGAGGGATATATTGCTTCAGTTCGGGATATCCGGGCAGAGGAGTTATCCCTTGATAGAGTTCCGGTTGTTTGTGAGTATCCGGATGTGTTTCCTGATGATTTGCCGGGTTTGCCGCCTATGCGGGAGATAGAGTTTTGCATTGATCTATTGCCAGGCACTCAGCCTAAATCTATTCCCCCGTATCGTATGGCTCCTGTTGAGTTGAGGGAGCTGAAGGAGCAGATTCAGGATTTGCTCGATAAGGGCTTCATTAGGCCCAGTGTGTCTCCATGGGGTGCCCCGGTATTATTTGTGAAGAAGAAGGATGGCTCTATGCGGATGTGTATTGATTACCGGCAGCTGAATAAGGTTACTATCAAGAATAGGTATCCTTTGCCGCGTATTGATGATTTGTTTGATCAGCTTCAGGGTGCTACCTTCTTCTCGAAGATTGATTTGAGGTCGGGGTATCATCAGTTGAGGATTCGGTCCGAGGACGTTTCCAAGACTACTTTTCGTACCCGATATGGCCACTATGAGTTTCTGGTGATGTCTTTCGGGCTTACGAATGCCCCAGCTGCTTTCATGGATCTGATGAACCGAGTGTTCAAGGCCTACCTTGACTCCTTCGTCATTGTGTTTATCGATGATATCTTGGTTTATTCGAGGAGCAGGGAGGAGCATGAGCAGCATTTGAGAGTTGTTCTTCGGACTCTGAGGGATCAGTAGTTGAATGACAAATTCTCCAAGTGTGAATTTTGGCTCAGTTCTGTATCTTTCCTAGGTCACGTGGTGACCAAGGATGGGGTGTGTGTTGATCCAAAGAAGATAGAGGCCGTTCAGAGTTGGCCTAGGCCTACTTCTCCTACAGAGATTCGGAGTTTCTTAGGCTTGGCAGGTTATTATCGGCGGTTCGTCGAGGGGTTTTCTTCTATTTCAGCACCTCTGACGAAGTTGACCCAGAAGAATGTTCCTTTCCTGTGGTCCGATGCCTGTGAGTCTAGCTTTCAGAAGCTTAAGACTCTGTTGACTTCAGTGCCAGTGTTGGCCTTGCCTAGTGGATCCGGGGGATTCACCGTATATTGTGATGCTTCGGGTGTTGGCCTGGGTAGCATTCTGATGCAGGAGGGTAAGGTGATAGCTTATGCCTCGAGACAGCTGAAGGTCCATGAGAAGAATTATCCTGTCCATGATTTGGAGCTGTTAGCTATCGTGTTTGCACTGAAGTTGTGGAGGCACTATCTTTATGGCGAGCCATGTGAGATATTCACCGATCATAAGAGTCTCCAGTACTTGTTCACTCAAAAGGACTTGAACGGGAGACAGCGCCGCTGGTTAGAGCTGCTGAAGGATTATGATCTTTCTATCCGGTATCATCCCGGAAAGGCTAATGTTGTAGCCGATGCCTTGAGTAGGAAGTCCATGGGTAGCCTCGCCTATCTTGATGCTGATATGAGGCCGTTGGCCCTTGAGTTGCAGGCTTTGTCCATTAGTGGGGTTCGGTTTGATGATTCTGTTCCAGGCCGGGTGCTTGCATATGTGGGGTCTCAGTCGTCTTTAGCTTCCCAGATTCGGGAAAGACAGTTCGAGGATCCTTATCTGAGAGATCTCCGGGACAGGGTCCTGAGTGGGGGAGTGTCCTCGTTCGTGATTGGTGATGATGGTGCTTTGTGCTTAACGGCCGGGTATGTGTTCCAGCCATTGTGGAGCTGAGGCAGATGATTTTGGCAGAGGCTCACAGTTCGAGATATTCCATTCATCCGGGTACTGTGAAGATGTATCATGATCTTCGAGAGCTGTATTGGTGGATAGGGATGAAGAGGGATGTTGCTGATTATGTATCTCGGTGTTTGAATTGCCAGCAGGTGAAGTATGAGCACCGGAGGCCAGCCGGGGTGACCCAGTCTATGCCCATTCCCGAGTGGAAGTGGGAGCAGATCACTATGGATTTCGTAGTTGGTTTGCCGCTGACCGTGGGTAAGCATGATTCGGTGTGGGTAGTAGTTGATCGACTGACGAAGTCGGCTCACTTCATTCCAGTGAGGACTACTTATACCTCGGAGCGTCTGGCTCGTATCTTCATTGAGCAGATTGTGAGATTGCATGGTGCTCCTGTTTCTATCATTTCTGACCGAGGTGCTCAGTTCACAGCTCAGTTTTGGAGATCTTTCCAGAGAGAGCTGGGTACTCGGGTCGATCTCAGCACTGCATTTCACCCGCAGACTGATGACCAGTCTGAGCGGACTATTCAGATCCTCGAGGATATGTTGAGGGCGTGTGCTATTGAGTTTGGAGGCCATTGGGATAGCCATTTGCCGCTAGCAGAGTTTGCGTATAATAATAGCTATCAGGCTTCTATCCAGATGGCTGCGTTTGAGGCATTGTATGGTCGGAGATGTCGCTCGCCTATCGGTTGGTTCGAGTCTGGTGAGGTCCAGGTGTTGGGGCCCGATTTGGTGCAGCAGACCTTAGATAAGGTCCGGGTTATTCAGGATCGACTCCGCACGGCTCAGAGCCGGCAGATATCGTATGCAGATCGGAGGCGGAGAGATCTTGAGTTCATGGTTGGGGACCGGGTATTCCTCAGAGTGTCGCCCATGAAGGGTGTTATGAGATTTGGGAAGAAAGGCAAGCTCAGTCCTAGGTTCATTGGGCCTTTTGAGATATTGGAGCGCGTTGGCGCCGTTGCTTATAGACTGGCTTTGCCTCCCTCTCTGTCTGTTCATCCGGTGTTCCATGTGTCCATGCTCCGGAAGTATGTTCACGATCTGTCTCATGTGATCGATATGGCTTCCGTGGAGGTAGATGGCGACTTAGCTTATTCGGAGGAGCCTATTGCTATTGTGGCTAGAGAGGTCTGTAAGATGAGATCGAAGGTGATCCCGCTTGTGAGAGTTCAGTGGGGGCATCACTCCATTGCCGAGGCCACTTGGGAGCTTGAGTCCGAGATGCGTGAGAGGCATCCGCGCTTGTTCGATGATTCAGGTATGAAATCCTTGTATTTTCTAAGCCTGAATTTGCATTTTTAAGTTTTATTGATTTCGGGTGGTACCGAGGGGTCCTCGAAATCCGTTCCAGCTCCGTGGCTAGTGTGTGGATCCTACCTTAGACTTAGGCTCGTTCGAGGACGGCCGAGAGTCTAAGTGGGGGAGAATGTAACGACCCTCAAATAGTCGTTACGGGATCTGGGACCTCAATTTGCGTGCCGACAGTCCCAAAAGCTCCGTTAAGTCATTTATGACCCGTCTGTGAAATCTGAGTCGAAACGGAGTCCGTTTGATAGGTTTTCGAGCAAAGGATCCGTTTATGAAATTCCGGAAAGGAATTTGGGGTTTCGATAGGTCGTTTTGAGTAAACAAACCCCGATGGAAAATCCGAGCGCACCGTTAGGTCCGTCTCGTCATTTATGATATGTAGCAACCTTCAAAATTGATAATGGACCTCGTTTGATAGGACTTTTGATAAAGTCCCCGTTTCGGAAGTTTAAAAGAGTTAAAAGAGGTTTCCGAGCTCGATTTGAGCAAATGAGCTCCGATGAGAGATCCGAAAGTTCCGTTAGGTTCGTATAGTCATTTGTGACTTGTAGCAACTTTCGGAATTGGATTCCGAGGTCGTTTGGTTAAATTTCGCTATTTTGGCGAAAGTCGAAAATTGAACCTTTGCCGTGGGACCCACTTTTTGAGTTCTGGAGGTCCGAATTGAGTTCTGTCTTGACGAGCATGTCACCCAAGTATTTTACGGCTTGTGTGCAAAATTTGGGATCATTCCGAGCTTCGTAGGGTCCCGTTTTGCCCCTAAAACAGTAGAAAATCTGGTGCAACTTTTCTGTTCTGTTTTGGCGCAAACAGCCGGATAAAAGCTGATTTTCCGGCCAATCCGTAAGGAATTAGCAAAACCTCAAAACATGAACGTTGTAGCCCTTTGAGTTGTGGTTCTAATGGCATCAGTTTCAGGTAATTTGGACATTCCTATCAAAAGTTATGGTTTTTTCAAAAGAAGCTGTCACAGAGGCAAAAAAAAAAAAAAAAAAAACTGCTATAAAAAGGCCATTTCGGTTCATAACTTAATAAAATCATTTGGTGAGCTCTTGAGGCGATTTTTGGGTATTTCTTGAAGACCCAATCATACTTACACTTAAGGTAAGCCTTTTCAATCCATCTTTATGTTGATTAACACAAGAACCAAAGGGTTGATTCTTGGAAATGGGTTAGAACCCTAGATTCTTAAGAATTGGGGAAAGACATCGAGCAAGGTTCGCATGTAGAATCTAAGTGTACTTTTGGACTCACGGGAGCGTGGGGAGTCTGGAAAAGTACATTTTGTAAATTTAGGGCTCGGCCCTACCCGGGGGCATTTTGGTAATTTTTACCCTAGGATGCCTATAGGCTTAAATAGCTATAATTGAGCACTCATATGTGCTATATCTTGTCTTAATAGACCTAGTGGAGAGTCCTTCGCGGACAAGGCGAGCGGGAAAGGAGATTCTTCCCGGCATTTGAGCCCGAATTTCGAGGTAAGTGAGACTTGACCTCTATTGTGCTTGTGGACTCTTCCTTCATGCTAGTATGCTTCATGTACGCATATATATACCTAACAATGGTCAGGATTAATGATGTGAATTACTTGCTATTATTGTTTGTTATAAATAGCGAGATTGTGACTCGACCGAGGTATGTGCCGGTCTAAACGCTACGTCGAGGTAGCTTAAATTTATATCGTAGTAACGCTTGCTACGCCATGCTTAGATAGCAAGAACTTGGGACATGGCCGAGGATGTTGCCGGCATGTCATGATAAATGTCTTGCCGAGGATTTTGCCGGCTTTTGTATGATATTGGTACTTGATTTGTTCACGTGCCGGGTTGGGTAGTGCTGTCTATACGTAACCTTGGGTTGGACGACATGGGAGTAGGGATTGTACCCCCAAACTGTGGTCGGGTTAACCTTCTCCTTACGTTCAGCTAGCATAACCAACCTGGGTTACGGTGACTGTGAAATATTATCGTTATTAATATTTCTGTTATTATTTCTGTTATTGTTATTAATGTCGTGGATATTAATACTGTTAGAGGGACACTTGACAGGGGGTGTGGTGTCGCCTATACTATGAGATGTGTCACACTTGACAGGGGGTGTGGTGTGGACACTTGATCTTTGAGATGTGACACACTTGACAGGGGGTGTGGTGTGGTCACTTGATTTATTGAGATACGACGCACTTGACAGGTGGTGTGGTGCGATCGTAGACAGATTTGAGATGAGCCAACGACTACGGGTCATTGGTCTACTTATTCATGATTGTGATAGTGACTTCGGGTCACGGTATATAGTTGATACTTAGTAGTGGTGTTGCTAGTCCATCGTAGGTCTAGGTTAATCGGCACGGGAGTAGAGATTGGACCTCCAAACCGCCGCTGAGTTGACCTATGCCTTACGTTGGATGGGCATAATCCTTGAGACTTCTGGTTACTACTTGTGTGTATGGAATGTGTTACATCTATTTGTGATTTCACTACTTTATTGTATGATTACTATAGTATGTTGTTGCTTATGATGCATGTAGCGACTTGTCCCGCAAGGGTACCTTAGCGGGCCTGTCGGTGATCTTACTGGGCTTCGGCTCATAACTTACTCTGCTACGTGCGCAGGTCCTTCATCCAGTCAGCAGCCCGGATGTTAGCGGTTCCCGAGGCTTCTGAGACTTTTGATTGAGGTGAGCCGACCACACAGACCGTGGTGGCATACCGCCGGAGTCACTTAGAGATAGGACTCAGATTTCTTTGATGTATATTCATACTTTATTGAGTCACTCTTAGAATGCTCCAATTCTTTTGTGGATATATTCTTTTGGACTTCACCCTTTTATATTTATATATCCACTTATGATCTTTTCACATTATTGTTCTTTTCCGCATCTTGTTTCATTGGTTCGCCTAGGCAAATGTTGTTTAGGTGCCATCACGAGCCCTTGGAAATTGGGTCGTGACAGAGCATATCTCAATTGTGTGGCAAAGGTAATAATGTTAATTTCTCATCTACTGGATGCACAGTGACTGACCAAACTTCTGGAGAGATTATTTTGCAGGGAAATAGGCATGGAAACATCTACAACGTAGACTTTCTGACACTATCTGATGGAAGCATGAGTTGCTTTAGGGTGATGCAAAATGATCCCCTCCTATGGCACAAAAGACTAGGACATGCCAGTCTTTCACAATTGAACAAACTTGTGTCCAAAGACTTGGTGATAGGTCTTCCTAACATCAAGTTTAATGATGAAAAAGTATGTGAAGCATGTGCCAGGGGAAGCAGGTAAAATCCTCCTTCAAACCGAAGAAATAGGTAAGTACCACTAAACCTTTGGAACTGGTCCATATGGATTTATGTGGTCCAATGAGAACAATGAGTCGTGGAGGTAAGAAGTATGTTATGGTATTGGTGGATGATTACTCCAGATTTACATGGACTATATTTCTTGCATCTAAAGAAGAAGCATTTAGTGCATTTTCAATTTTTGCTAAGAAAGCTCAAAGAACTCTAGATAATCATATTGTAGCCATTAGGTCAGATCATGGAACAGAATTTGAAAATCATATGTTTTTCAATTTTTGTAATGAAAATGGCATTAATCATAATTTTTCTTCACCTAGAACTCCACAACAAAATGGTGCAGTGGAAAGGAAAAATAGGACTTTAGAGGAAATGGCAAGGACTATGTTAATATCTGGAAATCTTCCACAAAACTTTTGGGCTGAGGCTATTAATACTGCATGCTACATAATAAATAGATGTATGACAAGGCCATTAATAGAAAAGACTCCATATGAATTGCTTAAGGGAAGAAAACCCAATATCTCTCATCTTAGGACTTTTGGTTGCAAATGTTTTATACATAAAAATAGGAAAGATGCCTTAGGAAAATTTGATCCTAGAAGTGATGAGGGAATATTTGTTGGTTATTCTTTAAATAGTAAATCTTATAGGGTGTTTAACAAGAAAATATTGAAAATTGAAGAAAGCATGCATGTTAAATTTGATGAAACTGACAGTCACACTCAAGAACAGGTACAGGAGGATGAAGAAATTGGAATGCTGAAAGAGTTTGAACTTAATCCACAAATGCAGATTCTGGATATGAGAAGTGAACTGCAAGGAACTGTTCCTCAAGACAGAACTGAAAAGAGTGGCACAGAAACAGGGGGAACACATGTTGGTTCCACCTCACAAACTGGTAGTGCTACTCTATCAGGAACTGTTCCTCAGCAGAGGACTTCTGACAATGGATTGACACCCAAGCCTTAAAAGTATCAAGGGTCACATCCTGTGGATCAAATAATCTCAGATAAGACTGCTGGGGTTCAAACTAGATCAGCAATCAAGAATCACAATCTGTGTGCCTTTAGTGCTTTCTTATCTCTTGTTGAACCTAAAAATGTGAAAGAAGCACTGAAGGATGCATATTGGATTAATGCTATGCAAGAGGAATTGAATCAATTCCAAAGGAGTCAAGTTTGGCATCTGGAACCCAAGCCAAGGAACAAGTCCATAATTGGAACAAAATGGGTTTTCAGAAACAAACTTGATGAGGATGGCATGGTAACAAGAAATAAGGCCAGGCTAGTCATTCAGGGATATAGTCAAGAGGAGGGCATCGACTATGATGAGACTTTTGCTCCAGTTGCAAGATTGGAAGCAATAAGACTTCTTATAGCCTTTGCTACATACATGGAATTTACTCTACATCAAATGGATGTTAAGAGTGCATTTCTGAATGGTTACTTGAAAGAAGAAGTGTATGTCAAGCAACCTCCAGGTTAAGAAAGTGAACAGTTCCCTGAACATGTGTACAAGTTGGACAAGGCCTTGTATGGGCTCAAGCAGGCACCAAGAGCATGGTATGAAAGACTATCAAAATTTCTACTCCAGCATGGATACAAGATAGGTAAAATTGACAGTACATTGTTTTTAAAAGAAAAAGGTAAGCATCTCTTAATTGTTCAAATTTATGTAGATGATATAATCTTTGGTGCTACTTGTGAAAATTTAAGTAAGGATTTTGCAAACTTGATGGGGAGTGAATTTGAGATGAGCATGATGGGTGAACTCAATTTCTTTTTGGGTTTACAAATTAAGCAAACCTCAAATAGAACTATGATCCATCAACAAAAGTATGTTAAGGAATTACTTAAAAGATTTGATATGGATAATGCTAAGGAAATTGACACACCTATTGCCACTGCCACAAAATTGGATCTTGATGAACATGGAATATCAGTTGATCAAAAATTGTATAGGGGTATGATAGGTTCTCTAGTTTATCTAACTGCTAGTAGACCTGATATTGTGTTCAGTGTTGATTTGTGTGCTAGGTTTCAATCAGATCCTAAGGAATCTCATTTGAAAGCTGTTAAAAGAATATTGAGGTATCTGAAAGGAACAGGTCCCTTGGGACTTTGGTATCCAAAAGGTGGTAGTTTTAATCTTGTTGGATATACTGATGCTGACTATGCAGGTTTCCTTGTTGATAGAAAAAGTACCTCAGGTATGGCACATTTTCTTGGGGAGTGTTTGGTTTCTTGGGGAACTAAGAAACAAAATTCAGTGGCACTTTCCACTGCTGAGGCTGAATATGTGGCAGCAGCTTCATGTTGTTCACAGTTGTTATGGATCAAACAACAATTACAGGATTTTGGTGTTGATGTAGGAACTGTTCCTATCTATTGTGATAACACTAGTGCTATTAATATGACAAAGAATCCAGTGCATCACAAAAGGACTAAACACATTGACATAAGACATCATTTCCTAAGAGACAATTATGAAAAAGGTTTGATCACCATAGCATTTTTCCCCACTGAAAAGCAAATTGCTGACATTTTTACAAAAGCTCTAGGTAGAGATGATTTTGAAAGAAATAGGTTGGAATTAGGGATGATTAAATTCACATAAAATCATCAATGCTTTACTTCATAATTGGCTAAAAAATTGCTCTTAAAATGAATTTTATTCAAGTCATTAAGAATGATTCAGTCCAGCTTAATACTTAAATGTATACTCTTATGCCATATTTCTTATTTAGAGTTGCTAAAATTGAATGATGTTACCCTTATGCTCTTAGAATTTCAGATTGATCAAAATGTTGGAAATTGGAAGGACACTGAATTTTTGTGTTAAAACTCAGGTATGTACTCGTTATTATTCAGTTAATTCAGAAGTGCAAAGGTTATAGGTAACTTGTTATTAGGATAAATCCCACTAAGTTTCCTAACCATATCCAAATTGAAAAAGAATCCCATCGGAGGAACAGTTCCCACTCTGAAAAGGTAACCTGGCAGCCCAACGGCTCTATTTCTCCGGGAGACTACCAAGAGTCCATAACGGTTGCATGTTGTGCTGAGGTAAGTGTGATCGATTCCTACTCTATTCCTACTACCTAATTCATCCTATAAATACACTCCTTCTCCCCCATTATTCTTTTACCTTGTTCATCAACTAAATTCTCAAAATTTAAGAAAGAATAGTCAATTATCTTTTAATTCGAATTGCAAGAATGTCTCTTTCTTCTGATAATTCTTCAACTGCACCCACTACTGAACAACCACAAAATCTCAATCCTTCTTCACCCATGGATACCACTGACCTAAACCCTGAAATTCCTGAAACAATCCCAGAAATACCTGAACCTGAAATTCAGGGGGAAGGACCAGTTCCCTCGGCTGAATCAATTGCTGAGTAGGTTGAGGATTTGTCACGAGCTATGGTTTTGTATCAGTATCAGGTGAATTTCACATATCCTCTGAATGTTGTGATAGATGAGGAAGAAAAGGGAGAGGGGTCTGAGGCTGTTCTTGAGGGGGAAACAGTTAAGAGGTTGGAAGCACCCATGCATGGGTCATCGGGGTCTCCAGAGGCTGCTTTTAGAGCACCCATGGAGGATGTTATAGATGTTGATGAAGCTATAAGTGATAGTGATAGGCCCTTGGTGGATTTGATCAATATTAGGAGTCTGAAAATAAAATTAGCTAGAAAGGGACCCATTGATGACCATATGACTGCTGAAATTGCTGCTAAGTTGAAGAAAATAGGTAATAGTTACAAGCCCGGAATTAAGAAGAAAGTTGAAAGTTCCTCCAAGGCAAAAGGACCTGTTCCTTCAGCCTCAACCCCTGCTTCTGGGGTTAGGAGGACAAGAAGTGCTGCTAAAGCTGCCGATGAACAATTAGCTGCTGCTTTAGAAAGAAGCAGAAAAGGGAAAGGGAAACAGGTTGTTGAAGAGGAAGAAGTGGAGGATATTGAATTTAATGATTTTGGTGAAGATGATGAGATGGCAGTTGCTGAGGAGGTTGCTCCTAAATCTAAGAAAAGAAAAGTCGTTCAAAGAAGGGTAACAAGAAGTTCTGTTAAGGCTGCAGAAAAGTCTGCAAAGAGGACCAGGTCCTCTAAAAGAGTTATTGTAATTGAAAGTTCTGCTAGTGACAGTGCTGAGTCTTTTGCTGGAGATGAAAGTGATAGTAAAGCTGAAGGTGATGAGTCTGTACACTGTGTTCATGATGACATGCTTACCAGGAAGGTGTTGAAAGGTAGAGTATTGTCTGATCTGTAAGAAGAAGGGATGCTATGGTTACTGCAAAAACTGCATACTCAGGGCTGGAGGGACATGGTCCTTCAGATTTCTGGCAGGTGTGCAAAAGGGATGGTGCAAGAGTTCTACAAGAACTGCTCCATCAAAGATGACAGGATTACTACCTCTGTTAATGAAAATGTGATAATGTTTGATACTAGGGAACTTGGTGAGCTGTTGGGTATTCCTTTTACTGGGTATGACAGTTATGTCAAGAAGGTTTGGCCTGTCTTGACAAACTTGCCAACTGATTTGGAGATCACTAGGAAGTTTGCTGAGAATGAAGGGGAAGAAAAACCCAGGGCTGTGCAGAAAAGTGAGATGCACCCACAGCACCAAGTGTTGTTCGAATTTGTGAACAAGGTTGTGATGCCAATGCAGGAGAAAAGAGGAATTGCCAGTTTCATGGACCTGGTCCTTATGGAACTGTTGGACACTGAAAAGCAGATCAACTGGCCCAGTTTTATGATCCACCTGATAAAAAGGGTGATAGCTGGGAAGAGAAAGCATTCCTTGCCGTTTGGGTTCATCTTAACTGATGTGTTTGCAAAATTGAAGATTCCCTTGGAAGGGGTAGTGAAGGCTACCAAGAAGGAAAAATTTGGCTGTGCCACACTGATTAGTTGTGATTTGCCTGTTCAGGCTGATCCTCCACAGGCTGGTGCTGGTAGGCAGCCATTGAACAACAAGGTAAGGGCACTTAGGCAACAGGTTGCTATTCAGGCTGCTGAAATAGCAAGGTTGGAAGAGGAGAAGAATTACTGGAAGGCAGAGGCCACAAAGGCAAAAGAGACCAATGAGGGAATGCTCAAGCAGATGTTTGAGTTGCTTAACAAGTCTCAGGGACCTGGTCCTTCCACATCCTGACCACCTTAGCCTTTAGCCACCTTGTGTCCAGTGGGATTTAGCCTAGTCTAGTGCCTTAGTCTTTTTCTTCTTTAGTCTTTGAATAATTCTGTAGTACTTGCTTGTATCCCCTGGTTTCATCTTTTGATTAAATGAATTGTCTTTGATGGCTAATATCATTGTCTTGCAGTTGCTTTAATCTGATTTATGTTTGCATTTTGAGTTGCCTTAATGGCCATGTGCTGATTAATTCTAACCTTGAGTTATATTTTTTATGCAACCTTTTCAATGATGCCAAAAGGGGGAAGAGTAAGTCTGATTTTGCGTGAACTTATACCTAGTTGAAAATATGTTCCTTAATGATGAATAAAGTTTCTACTAACTGCTTTTTGAGCTTAAGTTGTACTTCAGGACATTAAGGATATGAAGCTATGCTTATGAATTTGTCATCATCAAAAAGGGGGAAAATGTTAGCTTGGATAAGCTTGGAATTTTGACTGATGACTGAGGAACGGATTCAAAGGACCTGTTCCTTTGAATTACTGCAGCTAAATAGATAATTCATGCAAAATCGTTTAAGTAAAGATATTATTAATTATCCTAAAACTAATGTTTATCTTGATAATTATGCAGGTCTAAACGGATACGAAAAGATTGCATAAACAAAGGATAAAGGATAGAAGATCTGGATTCTAAAGAGTAGAATCCAATTAGGACTCAAACTCAAGGGAGCTTTGGAGTTCTAATCCATCAAGACTTCTTGGCTGCTGGAGCTATAAAACGTGGAGCATATCAGCCATAGAAGGGTGCACAAATACAGAGAGCATCGAGCAAAAGCTTAAAAGAGTCATTAGCTTATTTGTATAATCAGTTAGCTACAGTAGAACTAAGTTAGAACCTATTCCTTAGATTGAATCTTGTAAAAGTTCAAGTCTTAGTTTAACTGTAGAAAGCAATAATCGAGTTGTAAACTTTCTGATTCAAGTCGTGGACTTGACACAACTTCACTGATCGTGAAAAACATCACTAAAGGATTAGAGTTAGTCCTACGTTAGTAAGAGTGAGTCTTGTAACCAAGTGGGTCTTTTTATATAGTGAAGTTGAAATCCTACTTGAGAAGTAGGTCGTGGTTTTCTGATCCTGAGTCAAGGAGTTTTCCACGCTAATATCTGGTGTTCATTTACTTACGGTTTTTATTCCGCATATAGTTTAGTAAAGGAACACAATTTAAGGAACTGGTCCTTAAAACAGTAAAGTGGTGTAATCGTGGGAAATAACAATTTGGTTGTTCCCCCGCACACTACACTAGATCTTCTTTGTGCCTTCAGGTTCGTCCTCCACCATTATGTTTTACTAATTAGATTTACTTTAACATTCTATATAAAATAGTGCTATTGCTAGCACTGGAGACGATTCAACAACATTCAACAAAAAGTTTTGCAGAGTTTTAGGTTTTTCCATGTCAACTTATGACCGAACCTCTAATCTCTTTCTTAATGTTATTGTTCCTTTGAGTGAGTTCTCATACTTTTTTTGACGTAGTTTGCATGTTAATAATAGTGAAATCATTAATTGGAGAAGGATGGACTAAGAGAAAAGATACAAATGAAGGGTAACTAAAATCACACACGTTAATATGAAAAAGATCATTACGTGTATTTTATGCATAGATATGTTAATGGAATTTATGCCGTTTTTAATGTTAAAATTTAGATTTGATTATTCAATAATACAAGGTGCTAACGTGCAACGCACGTTCGTAGACACTAATATATATATATATATATATATGTATATATGAATAAGCAATCTTTAGCGATTTCGGATAATATAGAGGCATATTTGGTCATTTTCCTTTAAACCATAACTTTACTGATGTAACTGAAGTAACATGTTGTGGATATAACACAAACATGAAATTAGTTACTAGTGGTTGATAAGTTTTGTGATAGTAAAACCTTCGCATGCTCTAACTCAAGTACACCAATCAGTTAGATTACAGAAGAAAAGTAGTACTTAGTACGTACTACTAAATTATCCTTCGTCTTCTGCCTTGTTCAATATTTGAGGTCTTGCTAAAACTAATCCTTTCGGAACTACAGTTATATAATATGACACACAACTCGTATAGTGTAGTCCAAATCCTATATTTGCCTTAAGAAATTAGTTTAATAAGTACAAATTGTATTGGATAAAAGCTGACTAAACTTGAAAAGGTGACACGTGTCCTCCACGTGGCACAGGCAGACATTTCAACGGACAGACATCCAACGGACAGACATTCGTCACGAGCAGACCTAAAGAAGTTATGAAGCACTTCAACTGTCAACACGGTTTAAATGAGCAGTTATTAACACGATCATCCACTATTAATCTATTAATGGTCATTAAGGCAATCATTACAACCCAACGGTTATGACTCCAATGGATATGTGACCGGCAGTTACTTATCCAGACGGATCCACGCCCAGCGGTTACAAAAATCCCAACGGGTGCCTACCATGCTTATAAATAGCATTCGCCTTAGTCGATTGTACAACAAATTTTACTTCCTGTCTACACTATCAATAAGAATACTCTCTCGCTCTTGCTCAGATATTCCCTTTGTTCTTATTTAGTTTTCTACTTTGGTCCTCTAATCGTCTGAAGTTTGATTGATATCGAAGAACTCTCTCCGAAGACGAGTGATACGATACGGATATTTCTCCTTATTTCCATTTTATGCATTACTTTTATTAGCTCATACTTGCATATTATTATCATCTCAGCTCACCGTACAAACTTTTAATCTCAACTATTGATCGTGACTCTGCAAATACAAATTTAATTGTTAATTGGCCTAAAATCGGATCTAGGTTAAACAATTTGGCGACCACAGTGGGAGCCGGTCAATAGCCTTCATAGGTTAATAGTTTGTCTTTGATATTATATTTTCATCTATCTTTTTGCTCTACAACTAACATGGCAGAAAGCAACTCCCAACAAATTATCGCAAAAGGAAGTCAGAAAAATATTCGCATAGCGAATATTCTCGAAGTGAAGCAGAAGGCCGGTGAATCTCTTCGCCAGTATATAGATCGCTTCCAGGAAGAGCGAGCAGTACTCCCCGAAATGCCAGACAAGTGGGCGATAATCGCGTTTACTTACGGTCTGGATATAGGAAGCTCCATAGTTACGCGTCGATTGTATGAATCTCTCCGTGAATCCCCAGCAGTCAGCTGGATGGACGTTTGTGGTTGTTACACTTCAAGGGTAAATTTTAACGAGCCCGAATGAAAAGACTCTCGGGGAGATTACCCTCACGACTCTTGCCGAAGGGGTAGCAAAGGAAACAACTTTCCATGTTGTTGATGCGGATTTAGCCTACAATATCATATTGGGCAGATCTTGGATCCACGACATGCAAGTTGTTCCTTCCACTTATCATCAGGTATTGAAGTTCCCATCCGAATGGGGAGTACGTGAGGTTCGAGGAGAGCAACGCTCTGCCCGAGATTGCTATTCTGTGGCTCTCAAACTGCCCGAAGAGAACAAATAGCAATTACAGCGACCGGGGCCAGACATACCACCCGAAGCGGCTGAGTACGAAGTCCCGGAGTTCATTACGAAGATGGATGAAAGAGAAAGCCACATGCCAACCGTGGAGGCTTTGAAACCCAAAGAACTGTTCGCTGACAAGCCATAACGGAAGGTATATCTAGGGACCGAGCTGAACGAGCGCCTGCGAGGAGATATCCTCCAGTTTCTCAATGAGCGGCATACAACATTCGCCTGGTCTCATGCAGATATGACAGGTATTTCTCCTGACATCATTACTCACAGGTTGAACGTTGATCCATATCACCGCCCGGTGAAACAAAAGACGCGCCAGCAAGGAGCCTTTCGGAACCAGGTCATCAACGACGAAGTCGACCGGCTGTTGAAAATCGGTTCAGTACGTGAAGTCAAATACCCAGACTGGTTAGCCAGCGTGGTTGTCGTACCTAAAAAGAACGGCAAATGGCGAGTCTGCATTGACTTCACAGATCTAAGCAAAGCCTGCCCGAAGGATTCATATCCTCTTCCCAGGATAGATCAACTGATCGATGCAACAGCCGGACACGAGGTGCTAACCTTCCTCGACGCGTACTCCGGGTATAACCAGATATTGATGGATCCCAAAGACCAGGAGAAAACAGCATTCATCACCTGCCAAGGTACGTATTGTTACAAAGTTATGCCTTTTGGACTGAAAATTGCAGGTGCAACCTATCAGCGTCTAGTCAATCGAATGTTCCACGACCATATTGGGAAGACCATGGAAGTGTACATCAATGACATGCTAATAAAATCCAAACGAGCAGAAGATCATCTGGCACATCTGAAGGAAGCTTTCCGAATCCTGGATCAGTATAATATGAAGCTGAATCCAGAAAAATACGCCTTCGGAGTCAGATCGGGGAAGTTTCTGGGATTTATTGTTTCTCAGCATGGCATTGAAGTCAATCCCGCTCAGATTAAAGCCATTGAATCTATCCCAGATGTACTTCACAACAGGAAAGATGTCATGAAACTAACAGGGAGAGTGGTAGCTCTACGCAGATTCATCTCCCGGTCATCTGACCGTTGCAAAAGTTTCTTCGATGTCTTAAAATAGAACAAGGAGTTTGAATGGACTCCCGAATGCCAGCAAGCATCAAGGGATTTGAAAAAGTATCTATCAAATCCTCCACTGCTCTCCACGCCTCAGGAAGGCGAACAACTGCTGATTTATTTGGCAGTCTCGGAGTCATCGGTAAGCGCTGTGTTAGTTCGGGAAGATAAAGGTAAACAACTTCCTATCTATTACATTAGCAAAGCTCTAATTGATGCAGAAACACGCTATCAACCTTTAGAAAAATTAGCATTAGCACTAGTAACTGCTGCTCGTAAGTTACGCCCTTATTTTCAAAGTTATTCGATAGCTGTGGTTACAACTTTTCCTTTGCGAAATGTTCTGCAAAAACCTGAATTTTCAGGAAGGCTGGTGAAATGGGCTATAGAATTATCTGAATTTGATATCACCTATCAGTCTAGAGTAACTATAAAGTCACAATTCCTAGCAGACTTCGTAGCAGACTTCAGCACTAACATATACCCTGCAGCAGAAAGGGAATCTATTCTTTATGCAGGGCAGACTCCCGGCACATGGACCCTTCACACAGACGGCTCCTCGAGTGTCAAAGGGTCCGGCCTTGGACTGGTTCTTGTCGATCCATCCGGCGAAACGGTAAGGCAGGCCATCAAGTGCCCATTTATAACTAACATTGAGGTCGAATATAAGGTCGTTATTGTAGGATTGGAACTAGCCCGAAGTTATGGAGCAACCATCGTCAAGCTAAAAAGTGACTCTCAGCTCGTGGTCAATCAAATCAATGGAGGTTTCATTGCACAAGAATCCAGGATGCAGATGCTCTTGCAAACATGGGATCAGTGGCAGCGATAGGGGCAGCTAGCTCTTCAGCTGTTGTTCAACTTCTCTACACAAGCATGGATAGAGAAAAGTTCGAAGTCAATACCATCAACGCTACTTGGGACTGGCGGAATGAGATAACAAATTATCTTATCCATGGAACTCTACCTGCAGATGCAAAAGCTGCACGCAAACTCCGAGTGAAAGCTGCCCGATATACAATTCTCAACGGCGAGCTTTACTGGAGGATGTTCGCAGGGCCTCTCGCAAAATGCTTTGGACCTAATCAGATCAATTACGTGATGAGAGAAGTCCACGAAGGCTGTTGCGGAAATCATTCCGAAGGTAAGGCACTAACTCAGAAGTTGATTCGTGCAGGCTATTATTGAGAAGGATACGAACGAGTTTGTCAAGAAATGTGACAAATGCTAGAGGTTCGCCCATCTTCTCCATCAACCAGCAGAGCCACTCCATTCAATAATCTCCCCATGGCCCTTCATGAAATGGGGGATGGACATCGTTGGACCTTTTCCCACAGCACCAAGAGGGATGCGGTTCCTATTGATCATCACTGACTAATTCACAAAGTGGGTCGAAGCGGCGGCATATTCAAAGATACGACAAACGGAAGTCATCGACTTCCTCTGGCGTTTTGTCGTGTGTCGCTTTGGAGCACCTAAGGAAATAGTCATGGACAACGGCCCGCAATTCATCGGCCAGAAAGTGACTAGGTTCCTCGATGATCAGCACATCAAGAGGATCACTTCCTCTCCATATCATCCTGTTGCAAATGGACAGGCGAAATCTACCAACAAAATCATCATTGAATCCCTTAAAAAGCGCCTCGAGCAGGCAAAGGGATGTTGGGTAGAGGAGTTACCTGGAGTATTATGGGCTTATCGCACAACTATAAAAACGAGTACCGGAGAAACTCCTTACTCATTAATGTATGGTGCAGATGCTCTAATCCCAGTCGAAATCGGAGAGCCCAGCTTACGATACGCACATGCCACTGAGGAATCAAACTCAGACAATCTATCCGAAGACCTGGACCTCCTCGAAGAACACAGAGAGCTAGCTCTTGTACGAGTAGTCACTCAAAAAGAATGAATCGAGCAATACTACAATCGGGGGCTGCGCGTACGAAGTTTTCAAGTCGGGGACTTTGTACTCAAAAAAGTCTCCCAGAGCACACAGGAAACAAATTCAGGGAAGCTTGGTCCTAACTGGGAAGGCCCCTACAAAGTAATTGCTTTGGTCGGCAAATGATCTTATCGTTTGGCACGACCAGACGGCTCTACTGTCCCGAACAGTTGGAATGTGGTTCGCCTCAAAAGGTATCACTTTTAAGTGGTAAAACGGTTAGTTATCTTACACTTAACTTTTATCTTTATGAAAGTTCTTACTTTTATTATATATTCTCTCTAAATGGTACTAACGACCTGAACAAGGTCAGATCCGTTTAGCTCAACTGGTAGAGCTCGAAGTTCTTCAACTTCGCGGCTTTGGGTTCGAATCCCACCACGGACACACTCCTCGTTTGGTTATATGTGTTCTATATGCAACTCACCGAAAACTCTTTTCATGTTGTCACTTTACGTGCTCCAAGATAAAAACAAGGAGGGTGGTGAGAGGCCCCTGTAGGCCAGATAAGACCTTCATAGAGGTAAAAGACCTTACCAAAAGGCGAATTTTTAAAGTTTTTCAAAAAACTTTTACGTGATAAGACTTCCACGGAAAATAAGAGGAGTCATTCACAATACAATAACTTTTACGTGATAAGACTTCCACGGCAAATAAGAGGAGTCATTCACAAAATAAAAACTTTCATGTGACAAGGCTTCCACGAAAATAAGAGAAGTCGTTCATAAGGCCAGCGACTCGGCCAGAGCCAATCTACAAAGCCATGCAACAACTTTCAACTATCGAAACGATAAGCAAAGTTATGCGCACAGAGCAACGATTCGGCTAAAACTCTAAACGACCACAATTCGGTCGGACTACCTACAACTTACGACCTTTCCTAATGAAAGGCTAAGTTAAAAATATTTGAGCAGACTCTCGGAGAAGCGAACTTTATAAAGTTCAAACTTCAGAAAGCTCCCAATTACAAGGCACGAACGCCACAAACACATGCGAACAAAAAGATCAAGAATTCAAACTAAATATAGTCACTGAACAGATCTAAAGTAGCATATATGCATTAAACTGTAAAATGATAAAATACCGAATACGGCTGACAGAAATTTACAGAGTGTTCAAAGGCCAAACAAACCGGCCATACAAAGGACCAGAAAGTCTTTGCTAGACTTCTGTCCACCAACAAACAAGTCTGGCTCTCGCCAGAGAATAAAAAAAGTACAATCAATCACAGATTGAAGAAAAGGGCATTAGCATTTAGGGCTACGACCAGAACTCGACGCACCAGCTCCGTCAGTCCTGTCGTCGTTTCCTGAATTCTCGCCGTCGTCTTCGTCTTCATCATCATCACCTTCAGACTCTTCAGGGGAGAGACCCAATGCTTGATTTATTCTTCGAACAGTGTTCTTTGTTGTCTGCAGCATCTCCTCGACATTAACTTGTCCAGCCTGAATCTGCACGAGCAATGTACGCTTGGCCTCAAGAGCAGCAAGCTTGGTTTTGATTTCAGACTGATCACGCAGGTTTGCCAAGTCCTTGGTTAATGCGGTCTGAGCACTCATTAACTGAGCGACCTGATCCTTGGCAGCCTGGAGATCGGCCCTGGCTTTAACTGATTCTTCATTAGCTCACTGCAGATCCATCTCAAGAGATGTGCGATCTTCGATAGCACCGTTCAAAGAATTTCGACAACCTTCAAGCAGACTCTCCAAACCCTGGACAGAGCGTGCGAACCCTTCTCTCTCTTCGAGAAGAAGGTCCTTCTCCATGGTGAGTGCGTTGATTTGCTCAACACGTTCGTTGTTGACATCAGTCAACCGGTTATCCTCACCACCAAGAAACCACACTGCTCTATCAGAGTCTTATTCTCCTTCAGAGCTTCCACCAACTCTTTCTTTATTTCAACCACTTGATCGACGTTGTTAAGCCTGGAGCGAAACATGAGCTCGGCAGTGAGCATACTCGACTGAAAATAGAAAAGTAGCCTAAAGTTAGAAGTCCGAGACTAAAGTTATTCCCAAAACAAAGCGGAAAAAACTTACCCGGTCAGAGTCGGAAGCAATTTGGAAGGCTAACTCCTCATTGGTCAGCTCCCTTAGCACCCATTCTTCACGGGGACCGATGAACGAGGAAATCGCCTTAGCCAAGCTACGTGGCCTAGTTACAAAGTTAACATCGGGGGCAAGTTCCAAAGTGTGCTTCCTCTCGCAGAACTTAGGCTCCCAAGCCTATTCAGAGGGATAATTTGGCCCGAACTTGTAACGCACCCCCCTGATGTCACTCAGCTCTGTCCGGCCACCAAACGAATCTTGACGAGGAAAGGTTAGAGTCACCTTCCACTCTAGGATCTATTGTCTCACATTCACGAAGAAAAACAGGAGCCGCCCCCTCAGTAGCCACATTCTCCAGGTCCTCGAAACGATAAACACGAGGACCCTGGCTACCCTCTTGGGTAGCTTCTTCTCTTACTTCTTCTTTCATCTCTTCTTCTTCTTCTTCACCTACTTTCATTTTCCCCTTGTCGGCACGAGAAGGACCTGCCTCCGCCCCGTCACTAACTCGGGGACTCCTCTGTGGAGTATGGAAAGCTTCCTCCTCGGCCCTTCTCCTGTCACTACGAAGATGAGGCCTTCGCCTAAGAGGAACATCAACTTCGACCTCAGTGTCCGAAAGAGTGATAACCTCCTTGACTATGCCCTCTCCCCGTGCAGACTCGGGGACTCCAGCAGCAGAACTAGTATTCTCTTCTACGGGCTCCGGTACACTGGCCCTAGAAAAAGGATCACCGCCAGCCGACGAGGTTTGCCCGGCAGCCACGGAAGTCTTACGAGCAGACTTCTTCCGTGCTCCGCCCTCGCCTTGGCTCCTCTTCTTCCTCTTCAAGGAGCCCAGTCCACCGGACAGGAGTTCTTCTCCCCCCCTCCCTGCTGCGCAGAGCGCCCACTGAAGCTAGTATAGCCTCAGCTTCAGCTTCTGGGTCAGCCACAGGCTCGGGAGGCCCATCTTGAGGAGGAGCAGGAAAGAAATCTCTCGAAGTGCCCAAACCTATAAAAAGGTAAAACGGTCAAATATGAAGAAGGTTCAAAGAAGAAGAATGATCATGAAAAAAGAAATAGTCTCACCGTGATTTTGTACAACCAAACTCTTCTGAGTGGCAAAATACATCCACTTTCTCTTCTCAGGAGTAAACTCCTTCAAATTTGGCTCAACCCACACGGTCAAATCTTCGACAGAAATGAGTCCGTCGTAGGGTTGCTTGGCCGCTACAAAAATTGAACGGAGTTAGAAGACGAGAAGAAGAAAAAGCACGAAGAACTTCAAAAATACTCGGGGACTTACGCTTCTTATTCCAGACTTCTAGAAGGTAGGCCTTGTCGTCGAAAGTCAAGGCCGAGGAGTGCACAAACAGATACGGGTGTGCCCAGCCTCGGTCACCAGTATCCTTAGAACTGCGCACTAAGCCCTTGCTTCCGCGCATTCTGGCATTTACATAGCCGTCTTTGAAAATTTGTATACTATACAAAGAAATAAAATGCTCATAACCAAACGATTAATCGGTTCCTGCCGCGAACCAATCCAAAAGAGTAACTATTCTATATATACTGGGGCTCAGCTGCCCCGAACAGAGGAGATACTCCCTGCAGAGCCTCTTCAGCATAGGATGCAGAGGTAATCTACTTCCCACGGTGAAAGGGTAGGTGCACATGGCTGTTCACCCAGCCCTATGGGAAGTAATATTCTCCTCCTCGGAGACCGACAAGAGGGGAACCTCATTGCCCCAGTGGCAGTCCATCCTTACTCGTGGGATCACCTCTTTCGTGATCCCAGACTTATACCTATACGCCGGCCAGTTCCGCGTATCTCCCTCTCTACTATGGAAGGACTTAATGTTACAGTCTGCCTCAAGTTCACCCCACTTCTTGGGGATTATCTCTGCAGCAGTAGCTTGTATAGCCCGGGACCTGGGAGTGGCCGCCGAGGAACTACCAACGACATCAGTATTCTGATTTCTCCTAGATCTTGAAGTCATGATTGCAAGGAAAATACGAAGTTATCAAGAAGAATTCAAAGCTAGTTCAAAGTATTTTCAAAGAACAGCAGAGAAGAGATAAAGGCAAGTAAAAGGTTTCTCATCAGGCAAACCCCTATTTATAGGAGAGAAAATTCAGCCCCACAAACTTCCTTCAAGACACGTGGAAGCCATCAGAGAAACCTCGATCAGATCTGGCCGTTGAGAAGAAGAATAGGGTTTGCCAAAACTTTATAGCATCATCATTATTCTGGAAAGTAGCGGTCACCTCGCGATCAACAGACGACGTGTGCACGTGACTGAAGCGGTTAAAATCATTATTTTTACCCTTGGGGCACACAATAGCCATTTTGGAATGACCTGCAGTCTCGCAGGCATGCCAGCTGCAGTTACTTTTTGTTACGGCGCATTAAATGTGCACGTCATGAGGGCTTGTCACTTAGCTGATAAGGCACGTACGTCATCAAGATACATCACACGAAGACAAAAGTTCACAAGAAATTCCCGCCAAAAATCGTATCCACTCCTCGAACAGATACTCTGTTCGAGAAGTGCGGGGACTATCTGTATTGGATAAAAGCTGACTAGACTTGAAAAGATGACACGTGTCCTCCACATGGCACGGGCAGACATTTCAACGGACAGACATCCAACGGACAGACATTCGTCATGAGCAGACCTAAAGAAATTATGAAGCACTTCAACGGTCAACACGGTTTAAATGAGCAGTTATTAACACGATCATCCACGATCAATCTATTAATGGTCATTAAGGCAATCATTACAACCCAGCGGTTATGACTCCAACGGATATATGACCTGCAGTTACTTATCCAGACGGATCCACGCCCAGCGGTTACAAAAATCCCAACGGGTGCCTACCAGGCTTATAAATAGCATTCGCCTTAATCGATTGTACAACAACTTTTACTTCCTGTCTACACTATCAATAAGAATACTCTCTCGCTCTTGCTCAGATATTCCCTTTGTTCTTATTTAGTTTTCTACTTTGGTCTCCTAATCGTCCGAAGTGCGACTGATATCAAAGAACTCTCTCCGAAGAAGAGTGATACGATACGGTTACTTCTCCTTATTTCCATTTTATGCATTACTTTTATTAGCTCATACTTGCATATTATCATCATCTCAGCTCAGCGTACAAACTCTTAATCTCAACTATTGATCATGACTCCGCAAATACAAATTTAATTGTTAGTTGGTACGGTCTAAAATCGGATCTAGGTTAAACACAAATTATTACTCCACGTAGAACCATACAACAAAATTATAAAGTTGTTAGGAACAAATTGATGTTCCAAGTTTCCTGGGGCTAATATATACGGTATCTATTTAGAACAAAATTTGGTTGAAACTGAAATTGAACAAGAATGCACAATCTATAATTAAATTGGTAGACATACCTGCTAACAGTGTCCACAGCTAGCTTGCGGAACACAATTAAGAAAAAACGAGAGTATAAACTTAACATAAATTCTCATTCAATTTCAAACTGTTAAGGACGATAACGGGATAATGTTCTCAACGTAACTACTAACAAACCTAAGCCACAGAAAAGGTCTCCTTTTGTCTTTCTCAATCAAACCGCTAACAAATATTCGCGCACAAGAACATGAGGAGGAAAGCAGAGAAGCTGGGGCACTAATTACACTTGCTGTTGCTAAAACATGTGCTCCCTTTGTCTCGTCAATCCTTTCTGCTCCAAGTAACGAAAGCATAACCTCACAAAAAGTTGCCCTGGTGGCAAATAAATCTTTGTTAACGTCATCGTATATAACTTGATTGCCATGTCCAATATACCCAATAGACATAGCCAGTTTTCCCCACAGTGCGGTTTGCAATTTACTCGGCCTTCCAAAACAACTCTGTGGTGGGGGTGAAATTTTCCCAAACTTCTCCTCGCTAAAGTTGAAATAGGCTACATAAGAGCGCGAACTAGTCCAATAAAGAACCCCATTGAGGAAGATACAGTCCTTAGAAAAATAACATAATTTATAATCTAGCAGAACGATTTCTCTCCAGGAGGAGTTGGTTACTCCCAGTGTTTGAATTTTTGCCACCTTTGCTTCTTCACGACCAAAAACATGAAGCAATTTGTAGCTTTCTGTCACCTGATCGAACCCCAAAAACAAGTTAGGACTCCATGGGTGGTCATATCGCTTCCTTTTTATTCTCGATGGTGGCAAAGCTTTTAGCTCCCTCGTGGTTATATTGTATAAATATACTTGAGTATCTTTATAACTATACAAACAAACAAGGCCATTGCAATTATTGGAGCAAATAGTCATCTCCCCATTGTAGCAAAAATAATCAATCTGTAACGGAAATCTTTCCAATTTACTTTTTTTATCATAGTACCGTTTTCCAGGATTTGTTTTGAATGTTTAACCGTAATTTCGTTTTGTTAGGTTAATTTACAATTAAATTTGTAGAGCGGAGTCACGGTCAATAATCGAGATTAAACGCTCTTAATGGAATAAATATAAATGACAGTAATAAATGCGAAAGAGTAAAGATGTAATTAATGCGATATAATAAATGAATGATCGAACGAAAAAGGAACCGTGCTCAGGCCGTTTCGACTTGATTAAATTTCCTTCCTCGTACTCTTTATGATATTCAGTCAACGGAACAATAAAGGAGATCTTTCGATCAGCAATAGTAATAAATATTCGCTGGAGATAAAGAATTGAATGCTAGTAAATAGTTTGAATACAAGTGTAGATTCAGAGAAGCATTAGCTTTCATGCTTGTGACTTAGATTACAATATATAGGTAGCTATGTGTCCGTTCACAAGCAGTTGTAACGCCTTAGTCGAGCAGTTGCGTTGTTTGTGGATAAGATTCCTATTTTGAACTGCCTTGATTGATGGGCCGCGACTTTTCTGGTCGTGGCGACTGTTCATCTGTCCGTTGTAACTGTTTATCCTCGATCTTATCCATTGCCTTTATGTCCATTCGCAGCCACGTGTCGTCCGTGCGCCGTCCTACGTGGATGCCGAGTCATCAACTTGGGTGACGATAGATTTAAACCAATACAGATAGTCCCCGCACTTCTCGGGCAGAGGATCTGGTCGAGGAGTGGAAAACGAATTGCGAGTGGGAATGAACTCTTTTGACCTCTCCTTACATAGTAAGCGTGAGTCCTTACAAGATACTGCCCATTGGACTGATCGTTATCCCATCAGTATGAGTATTAAATGTTTTCTCAAGAGCTTTTGACTGATTGGCGTCCTTTTAGTGTGTGCATTAAATGCTCTGTTAAAGACAAAACGTGCAAGCTGTCAATTCCGCTCCACTTTTTACTGAAGAAGTGACTGTTGCGCGTTCCGAGACTGCAGGCGTGATGATTGAACTGCGCCTACTCATCTTTTGTGTGGATGTCTGCCACGTGTGGGTTTTGCGAACCCTATAAATATGATTTCCACCAGCTGAAAATCCCTTTACTTCATTCCAAATTTCATACTAATCTTCAGAGCTCCAAACAACTTTCCAGCAAAAAATTTGAAACGCGACAAATTCTCTCAATCTTTTAATCAAAATGTCTCCTAAGGCCAAGAGGAATTTGAATATGGATGCTGCAGCTAGTACTTCTTCGGCAGCGGCTGGTCAACCTACGAGTTCTCCAACCTTAGTTGCCGATGTGATCCCAAAAATTTGGGGAAATATTGAAAATGACTGTTCAATCAGCTCGTTCAGTCATTACGGTAATGTAAGGTCGTGGCCTTCAAGCCGCTTTAAGAGTTCAATCACTCCCGACCTTTTGCCTAAGGTTAGGACAGATTGCGGGTGGGATGATGATGTTATGGTTTCTTGCCCCCTCCTGATGAGAATCAAACGCGGAAAAAGTAAAAGATAAGAACGAGACGTAACTCGATCTCTAATCCCAAGTAGCAACGGAGAACTTGTTCCGTTACACCCCGAGAGAAGGACAAGAACACCTACGCTATGCAACTACCCTCGAGCTAACGCGAGCACGCAAGTAGAATGGTCGGGGAGGAAAAGTATTCATCTAGATCCGCTAGAAGAACTACAAGTCCAAGATCAAAAGGTTTCATTCAATAACCAAGAGCCATGCCCATGTTCAGTGTTTAACATTCATCAAATATCAAAAACTAAGTGTAAAATAAGCTAGGCTTGGATATTTATAGTGTTTCCCAAGCTTACACAAAGACTTAATTACCCTTACTAATAAGGTTCATCAAATAAGCCACGTAGGGCAAAATAGTAAAAGAAACATAAGTTCAGCAGCTAGGAGGGGCGCCTGGGGCTGGGAGGGGCGCCTGGAACATGCTGAAGCTAGGCTGGGCGCCTGGAGCTAGGTGGGGCGCCTGGCTTGGCCTTCAGCTAGGCTGGGCGCCTGAAGCTAGGCGGGGCGCCTGGCTTGGCCTTCAGCTAGGCTGGGCGCCTAGCCAGGTGGGGCGCCTGGTGCTTTGCTGGGCCTTAGGCAGTGAGCTCCCTAGGCGGGGCGCCTGGGGTAGGCGGGGCGCCTAGCTCTGCTGGGCTCTCTTCTTCCTTAGGCGTGAGGCCTAGTTTGAGCACCCGGAATGGCTTCCAATCGCTTCCTTCTTCAAGGCCCTTCCTCACCAAGTGTATGTGTACTCCTTGGATCTCCTTAGCTTGACTACGTGTGAATGGTCTTGTGGGGGTTTGGGTCTCATCATCCTCCCCTTCTTGAGAAGATTTCGTCCTCGAAATTGAGGCATCATCACCCACGACCGCATCATCACCTACATCCAAGGGAACCAAGTCACAAACATTAAAAGTATTAGAAACTTGATACTCACTTGGCAAGTCGACCACATAGGCGTTGTTGTTTATCTTTGAAAGCACTTGGAATGGGCCATCGCCACGGGGTGCTAACTTCCCTTTTCTAAGGTTTGGAAACCTTTCTTTCCGGAAGTGCACCCACACATAGTCACCCTTCTTGAGTTCCACCTTCTTGCGTCCTTTGTTTTTCTTAGAAGCAACCTTAGCATAGGCTTCCTCCAAATTCTTCTTCGCCTTTGCATGGAGTTCCATCATTGCTTTTGCTCTAGCTTTACCTTCAAAATTAACAACCATTTCCCTTGGCAAAGGGGTTAGATCAAGGGGAATCAAGGGGTTAAACCCATAAACACACTCGAATGGTGTCATGCCAATCATTCTATGCACGGTTCGATTGTAGGCAAACTCCATAAGAGGTAAACGATCAATCCAAGTCCCGGCCTTACCTCGGGTCATGGCTCGAAGAAGAGCACCCAAGGTTCGGTTTACCACTTCCGTTTGCCCATAGGTTTGTGGGTGGTGGGACGTGGAGAACAAGAGCTTGGTGCCTAAAGCACCCCCATAAACTTCGCCAAAAATGGCTTAGGAACTTAGTGTCCCTATCACTCACTATAGTTTGAGGCACACCATGTAGCTTCAAAACATTTTCAACAAACAAGGAAGCTACATGTTGGGCATCATCGCATTTCTTGCATGGAATGAAATGAGCCATCTTTGAGAACCTATCCACAACAACATAAATGCTATCATGGCCCCCCCTAGTCCTAGGTAATCCCATCACGAAATCCATTGAGATATCCAACCATGGACTAGTAGGTACGGGGAGAGGGGTATACAACCCATAGGGGTGGGCTTTGGATTTAGCACGCTTGCACTCAAGGCAATTGTTGCAAAACTTTTCCACTTGCACCCCCATCTTTGGCCAATGAAATTGTTCTTTAAGAATATCCAAAGTCTTTCTTGTGCCAAAATGTCCCATGAGTCCCCCGCAATGTGCCTCATGCACAAGCAACTCCCTCCAAGAGGACTCCGGTATGCACACCCTACCATTTTTGAAGATATATCCATTAACCCATTGGTATTTTTCAACTCTCTCCCCCTTCTCTAGAGCGTCATGGACACTCTTTAGCTTTGGGTCATGAGCATACATCAATTTAATGCTCTCAAAACCCATGAGCTTAGAGGTGAGAGTGGTGGCTAGAGCAAACTTCCTCGAAAGCGCATCCGCCACAACATTGTCCTTCCCTTTCTTATATTGAATCACATAGGGAAAGGACTCAATGAATTCAACCCACTTGGCATGTCTCTTATTGAGCTTCTCTTGGCCTCTCAAATGCTTGAGTGACTCATGGTCACTCTTGATTACAAACTCACGAGGCCAAAGATAGTGTTGCCAATGGGCAAGGGCTCTCACAAGGGCATACAACTCCTTGTCATATGTAGAATAGTTCAAGGAGGCCCCTTTCAATTTCTCACTAAAGTAGGCGATGGGTTTGCTATCTTGCATTAAAACACCACCGATTCCCACCCCCGAGGCATCACACTCAACCTCAAATGCCTTTCCGAAGTCGGGCAATTGCAATAGAGGGGCGGTACTCAACCTACTTTTCAATTCATGGAAGGCCTTCTCTTGAGGCTCTCCCCACACAAACGGTTGGTCTTTCTTCACCAATTCGGTGAGTGGAGCGGCAATGGAGCTAAAGTCCCTCACAAATCGCCTATAAAAGCTTGCGAGACCATGAAAGCTCCTCACTTGAGTCACGGTAGTAGGAGTAGGCCAATCACGTATGGCCTCTACCTTAGACTCATCCACCTCCACTCCTTGAGCACTCACAACAAACCCAAGGAAGACCACCTTCTCAACACCAAAGGCACACTTTTTAAAATTAGCATAGAGTTTTTCGGCTCTCAACTTCTCAAGCACTAGCCTAAGGTGTTCAACATGGTCGTCTATTGATTTGCTATAGATCAATATATCGTCAAAATAGACGACCACAAACTTGTTGATGAATGGCTTTAGAACATGGTTCATTAGCCTCATGAAAGTGCTAGGTGCATTGGAGAGCCCAAAGGGCATCACCAACCATTCATAGAGACCAAATTTGGTCTTGAATGCGGTTTTCCACTCATCACCGGGTTTCATCCGGATTTGATGGTAGCCGGACCTAAGGTCAATTTTGCTAAACACACATGAACCGCTCAATTCATCTAACATATCATCAAGTCGGGGAATAGGATGACGGTACTTTACCATTATTTTGTTCACGGCCCGACAATCAACACACATTCTCCAAGTGCCGTCCTTTTTGGGAACAAGGATCACGGGCACGGCACAAGGACTCAAGCTTTCCCTTACCAAACCTTTAGTGAGAAATTCATCAACTTGCTTTTGCAATTCCCTTGTATCCTCCGGATTGCTCCTATAGGCCGGTTTGTTTGGGATTTGGGATCCCGGGACAAAGTCTATTTGATGCTCAATGCCCCTCAAAGGAGGCAATCCATCCGGCATTTCATCCGGGAACATGTCACCAAAATCCTTCAAAACATTCTCAAACACACTAGGCAAAGGGTTAGAAGAAAAATCACAATTAGAGTTAAGGATCATACCTTTGTGCACTAGGCATAGGAGAAACTTGGTGCCATCATTACCTTTCAAGAGCTCGCCCGGTTGCATCATGGCACACATGCCACCGGTAGATGAAGTAGGTGGGATTGCTACCATGCTTTTGGACAAAGGGCTAGTCTCAATGAGTGACTTAGCCTTTGCCACCTCCCTCAACTCCTTCATTTTCTTGTAGTCATCACTCACTTGCTTAGGAGTGAGAGGTTTAAGCACAAATCTCTTCCCTTCATGTTTGACCGTGTAAGTGTTGACACGACCATCATGCACCACTTGCCTATCGAATTGCCATGGCCTCCCTAAGAGTAGGTGGCATGCTTGCATGGGCACAACGTCAAACAAATGCTCATCAACATAACTACCCATTCTAAACTTGATCATGGCTTGTTTCATCACCTTAAGCTCTCCACATTCACTAAGCCATTGTAACCGGTAAGGTTTAGGATGCTTCATGGTAGTTAACTTCAATTGAGCCACTAGTGATTGACTCACTACATTTGCACAACTTCCGGAATCAATTATCATAGAGCAAACAACATCTTTGACCCGGCACCTAGCATGGAAAAGATTTTCCCTTTGCAAGGTTTCACTATCTTCCACGATCATGGCCCCTAGGCTCCTTCTCACAACCAAGAAAGTATGAGGATCCTCCTCCTCCATCGTATCATCAAGCAAATAATTCTCCTCTACTCCCTCATCTCCCTCTACTCCCTCTACTCCCTCATCTTCCGATTCACTCTCTTTCTCATATGCATCATTACCAACAACAATCATGGTCCTCTTTGTAGGACATTCCCTAGCAAAGTGACCATAGCCCTTGCACTTGTGGCATTGTATTGAAGAAGAAGTAGGAGCATGTAATTGAGCTTTAGAATTACCTCCCACATTAGGTGTGTTCTTCTCAAACGGCTTTTTCACATCCTTGGTAGCATTTGCACCACTTGTTCCACTTGCACTTGGGAACCTTGCATTTGTGGTAGGAGGCTTCCAATCCTTTGGTTTGCTTGTTGGAGTAGTAGTGCTACTCTTGTAGCGAAGGGATTTCTCCTCCTTGAGCCATTTCTCGGCCTCAACCGCATCTTCACATAGCTTGTAATGATCATCATATTTGTGGAACTTCAATTGTGAAGCTATGTCTCAGTTCAAGCCCCCTTTGAAACGGATCATGGCCGTCTCATTGTCTTCATCATCTAAGTCAAGGATCATTCGAATTTGCTCAAATTCATTGAAGTATTCACCAACTGATTTGTATCCTTGCTTCAAATCATATAGACGCCTTTGTTGTTCAACCCGGTATTGGTTAGTCAAGTACTTCTCATCCATCACACGGATCAACTCTTCCCAAGTAAGATTAATAGCCATACCCGTCCTTCTTCTATTTCTCTTCACCGACTCCCACCAAGTAGAAGCAAAAGATTCAAAGGAGGATATTGCATACTTGGTCTTCTTCACATCGGGCATATCATTGGTGTCAAAGATACGCTCCATAGCCAATTTCCAATCAATGTACTCCACCGGGTCACTACTTCCTTTGAAAGAAGGAATAGTGAGCTTCACACTATTGAGGTTGTTATTGTTGTCACGACCCCCTTGGAATGGCTCCGGTTGGCCTCCATGGTGATCATCATAAGCAACATAGTCCCTTCTAGCATTCCTCCCTCCATATCCTAAGGGTGGCCCTCGACCTCGGCCTCTACCCCGATCCACATTTCGACCCCAATTCATAGCTCGCCTTGGTTGAAAGTGATCATCAAACCCATACACATCGTCACCATAATCAACTTCCTCCCCTTCTTGAGCCTCAACAACTTGCTCAAGAGGTTGCACATTTCGGACGGGTCTTGGTAGTGGAAAGTTTCTTGGGGGATTATCCAAGATACGGGGAATGCCCGTTCGTTCAATTCTCTCTCGATCCTCCTTTACCCGTTGTTGATTGAGCAATTCAACAACTTGCTCCGGGGTAAAGGTAGGGCTACTTGAGCCTTCACCGGTCTCAATTTGGACACTCGGGGTCCCCTTTTCAATTGGGACACTCGGGGTCCCATGTTCACCTTGAGTACTCGAGGCTCCCTTTTCAAGAGAATCAATCCTTTGGTTCATGAGGTCCATCTTGGCAAGAAGATTAGCCAAGGCCTCCTTAATGAAATCTTGACCTTCGTTGGCCATTGTACCTACAAAGAAAGAAACAAGAGTTAGTTAAAACACCTCACTCGCTCCCTCACTTGTGTTCACTCGGATCACTCTTTTGGGTGGCGGTTGATATTTCACTCAACTTGTAGTTCCAAAGCTTCACGTAGATGATTAGCAACTCCTCAACTCAACTAAACTATTCACGAGTCACGCACACTCCGGGGTGAGTGGAGTTAATGGGACTCAATGAACGCTAGGCACTTTGAAGTGAAGGACTTGAGTTAAAAGATTCTACGCTTTTCCTTAGAATTCTACTCTCCTTGCTAGGCACGAATCACTTAAGAGCAATCAAAGGGTTAGCACTATTCAAGTAGATCGGTTACTCAAATGACCACTAACTAGATGTTATGTTATCAAACAAAGGGAAATACCTACGAAAATCTACCCGAAACAATACCTTCAGCACTCAGGAGGGGCGCCTGAAACTCAGGTGGGGCGCCTAGCCTGTGCTGTATTCCAGGCGGGGCGCCTGGGTCTAGGCGGGGCGCCTGGGACTTAGGCAGTAGCCAAGTCAGGCGGGGCGCCTGGCTTAGGCGGGGCGCCTAGCCTGAAGCTTTTTCCAACTCGTTCCAAACTCGTTTCAAGTCGATTTTCAAGCCTCAAATCCGATGTTTTCAACTTGTTTTCACAATCCAAAGATACCCAAAGTTGTTTTTGATCTTCCTTAACAAAACCCAATCAAATTATCAACCAAACAATCAATCAAATCAAGGTTCAATCTCAAGAACTCAAGAACACAAGGGTTTAACAAAAGGGTTTCAACAAGGATTGTGATTCATCAAAGAAGGTGTTAAACATGTTCAAATCCCACAAAATTGGTATCAAATCGTTTGTTTTTCAGTGAAGTTCAATCCCCAATAACAAATTTCCAATCAAACATCAATCCAACCCAAGAATCAAGCCAAAATTCATCAAGAACAAGTTCTTCAAGGGTTTAAGGGGTTTTGGGGTTTCAATTTTTCAAACTTCACCAATTCCACAATTTTGGTATCCAAGTAACGGGAAATCAATCACGATCAAGAATCCATAACACCCATATCACAAATCATCCAAATCAACAAGTTACACCAAATTTTTGTATTTTTTAATTTTTCAATTTTTTTTGCAATTTTCTCCTTTCTAATAACTTCAACAACAAGAAAAACTAAAAGAAGATACTAGGCACGAAGAATCAAGGGTCGGGGGTTTGTAGAAACAAAACCCGAGCCTTGCTCTGATACCAAACTGATGAGAATCAAACGCGGAAAAAGTAAAAGATAAGAACGAGACGTAACTCGATCTCTAATCCCAAGTAGCAACGGAGAACTTGTTCCGTTACACCCCGAGAGAAGGACAAGAACACCTACGCTATGCAACTACCCTCGAGCTAACGCGAGCACGCAAGTAGAATGGTCGGGGAGGAAAAGTATTCATCTAGATCCGCTAGAAGAACTACAAGTCCAAGATCAAAAGGTTTCATTCAATAACCAAGAGCCATGCCCATGTTCAATGTTTAACATTCATCAAATATCAAAAACTAAGTGTAAAATAAGCTAGGCTTGGATATTTATAGTGTTTCCCAAGCTTACACAAAGACTTAATTACCCTTACTAATAAGGTTCATCAAATAAGCCACGTAGGGCAAAATAGTAAAAGAAACATAAGTTCAGCAGCTAGGAGGGGCGCCTGGGGCTGGGAGGGGCGCCTGGAACATGCTGAAGCTAGGCTGGGCGCCTGGAGCTAGGCGGGGCGCCTGTCTTGGCCTTCAGCTAGGCTGGGCGCCTGAAGCTAGGCGGGGCGCCTAGCTTGGCCTTCAGCTAGGCTGGGCGCCTAGCCAGGTGGGGCTCCTGGTGCTTTGCTGGGCCTTAGGCAGTGAGCTCCCTAGGCGGGGCGCCTGGGGTAGGCAGGGCGCCTAGCTCTGCTGGGCTCTCTTCTTCCTTAGGCGTGAGGCCTAGTTTGAGCACCCGGAATGGCTTCCAATCGCTTCCTTCTTCAAGGCCCTTCCTCACCAAGTGTATGTGTACTCCTTGGATCTCCTTAGCTTGACTACGTGTGAATGGTCTTGTGGGGGTTTGGGTCTCATTACCTCCCAACGGAAAATATCACTTCAGCGAGGCCCGGATGGACGGCTATATCTACATATCCATTCACGATAGGTCATACGTTCCCGTTGCACCATGTCATAGAAGATATCTGTAAATACTATCTGATCTGCCCGGGGCAGTTGTGTCCAAGCGTCTATAGGATTGTTACCCTGCTGCAGTGGTTTGCCGACGAGACTGAGCAGGATTTTGAGTTTAAGCATTTTATTGCTTTGTATAGTCTTCAGGTCGCTAGGGATGGGTATATCAATGCCCGTATGAGGGGGAGAAAAGCCCTAGTGAGCAAATCCGAAGACTCAGGGGATAGGGGCTGGATGCACCGGTATGTTTATGTGCAGTCCAGACTCCTCACACGCGGCGACAAAACTAATCTCCGCGAGGCGTGGAACAAAATTCGTAAGTCCCCGAGCCTTTGTATTAAGCATTCTCTGGATTATGTATCTGCACTTTCTAATTTCCACTCTTTGTTGGTTAGCTGACAAGATCCCCTATGATGGTCTGATTACTGAGGAGGAATTGTCTGCTTGGGTTGAACCAATTTTGACAGAGTTCACCCACGAGCAGAGGTAATGGCCTCACTATGCTTCCTTGAAGCATTTGTCTAACCCCAGCACCCACGGTAAGATGTTTACTTGAATTTCTTGCTAACTTATGCAGAGCTTATTACGGTATTGATACGCTTCTATTTTCAGGTCTAGGTACTGGTGGTAGTTACTTTCCTGCTCCTCCTCCCGAGGAGGTGGTTGTTGATCCTGTGGCTGAGGTCAACGAGGAGGCGGTTGCTATTCTTCAGACTGCAGCAGCTATCAAAGCTAGGGAGGGTGGCGAGGAGGTTCTTGCGAGCCTGAAGAGAAAACAAACCGACTCTGAAAAGAGTAAACCCAGAAAGAAGAAAAGGACAGCTCGTAAGACCCCTCAGTCTTCTGAGAAAACAGTTGAGGCTACTGTAGCTGCTGCTAAGACCCCTAAGTCTGGGCAGGAGAGTGTCAAAAGCTCGACGGCTGCCCCTGAATCAGCTGATCCTGTGGTGGTTGTCCTGTCAGATTCTGAGGTTCCCGACGTGAGTTTGACTCAGAGGAGGAGGGCATATCTTCGGAGTGATAAGAGGAGAGCCGTGGAGACTTCCTCTTATGCTTTCGAGGAGAGTCCCCGAGTCGGTGATGGGGAAGGAGAAAAAGCTGAGGAAATGGGGGAGGAAAGAATGCACGAAAGTTTTGCATTCTTTCCTGAGGCCTCAGAGCCAAACGAGCCTGAACGGGCTGGAAGCCAACAAAGTGAGCCTGAGCAGGCCAGCCACAGGCGCCCAGGCAAGGAGCCAATGAGAGAGGATGACGGGGAGAAGGGTGAGGTGAAGGGTGAGGAGGTTGACGATCGGAAGAAGGCTGGGGGGGAGGCTGAACCCCAGGTCTTCTATTATAAGGACATGATGAACTTGGCTGCCGACGGGGTGGCGCCAGTTTATTTGCAGGAATGCGACACCCTGGGCCTCGACGAGACAGGTGAGGTCGAGGTCTCTCGCACTAGGCTTACCAGGCGAGTTTCTTTATGAGGCACGATTGGGGCGTACTCCGTTAAAGGTATTCGCCACAAATTTGGCCCCAACTATCCTTCGGAGCAGGCGAGAGAGCCCAGGCCGTGCATGAGGGAGTGTGACTTCATCATCCCCCCAGACACAGATTTTCTTACGAAGCCTGGCCACTTAGTCAAGGTGACGTCCAACCTGATCGGCCCTCGTGAAGAGTGGAACATGCGCAGCATGAACGATGAGCAGTTGGCTTATGCGATTGCTGAGGACACTGCTCGGGTAATGTTTCCTTCTTTACTTTCTTTATTTTTGTCAAAAACCTTAGTTCTAATTATCTGTGTATTTCTTACTTGTTGCCAGGCGAGTATGATGGCTACCGAGCTCATGCTTCGCTCCAGGCTGAACAACCAGGATCAAGTCCTTGGCCTGAAGAAAGACCTTTTGGAGGTTCTCCAAGTAAATCAGGCCTTAGAAGAGGAAAAATAGGTTCTGATCGGGGAGAAGCGGGTCCTGGAGGGGAGGCGCGACTTCTTTGAGGATAAGATAGGTAGGTTGGAGAAATCCAACGCTGAAGCTAACGACAAGATAAGCGCACTCCTCGAGGAGAGGGACCGTCTTCTTGATGAGAAGGACAGGTTTGTGTTGTCTTTTGAAGACCTGAAAGTGAAGATGGACGAGCAAGGCCGTCAGATCTCCCAACTTGCCCATGAGCTCAATATGAAGGAAATCACTCTGGCGAGTATCCGCGACGCTTCCGACCTGATGTTGAGGAACATGAACAAAGCTGAGGCTGAATCTCAAGCTGCTCGAGGAGAACTACAAGAGGCCAGAAATCGGGTTGCGGAATCTGCAAAGGTTCAGGAGCTACTGACGAAGGAGTTGGCAAATTTGCGGGATCGTTACACGATCGAATCCAAGTTAGAAGCTCTTGAGGCCAAAAAGAAATTGCTTATCCAAATGCAGCGCGGCCAGATCAATGTCGACTTAGTCCTCGATCAGACCATAGCAGCCATCATCAGCATCAAGCAAGTCCTGGGCATGGAAGTGGGAGCTGATGATGATGAAGTCGAAGGGGACGATGAAGGCAGCGAGGACAATGAAGATGAAAAAGATGAAGATTTGGGCGGGGATCCGACTGATGGAGCTAGTGCATCAGGTCGGGACCCTGGTCAACATGATGATATATGCCTTGTCTAGTCCTTCTGTTAAATTTGTTGGATGTTGTTAACTTCGAATATTTGTTAACTTTATGAATGTATGTTTTTGGCTGTTTTCCTCTTTTGTCTGACTGGTTGAGGCTTGACGACCATATTTAGTCTTTCAAGTCTTATTCATATGAATGCTGATTGTTGTTTACTGCTTAGTGAAGTTTTCAGAGGTCAAGATTATGTTTCAAACCTTAGTGTCTGAGTCCCCTTTTCGGTTTAATCTGCGCAGATGTTTTGAAATAAAATCTGATCGTAACCAGGTTAAGTTACCCTTAGTTAGGATGACGGAAGTCAGGCCCTCTGGGCTGAACGAAATCAGGTCGTTCAGGCTGACTGAAATTTGACCGTGTAAGACGGTTTTGCGATAAACTTTGCTTATCATATTTGACAGTTGAAAGTTTTCGCAGAGAAACGGAAAAAATTTGGTTTGGTTTGGTTAAGATTGCCCTGTTATTTCTATTGAAAAGGACAAGTAACCCAATGACCAGAACGTAGGATTGTTTGGTCGTAAATCAGAACACAAGATTGTCTGGTCGTAAAGTTGTGGGACTTGAGCGGATGCTGGCCGCAAAGATGTAGGAGATAATACAGCACAAGTAAAATAGTTCTATTGAACTTACTTGATTTTGCTTAGCCGTGCTTTTAACGAATGACCTTGCTCTGCTCGAAGATCACCTGTGTTAGCCGGGATTTTGGCCTACTGGGGCCCTCGCCTCCCCCCTGTTTTTATGTCTAAATTTCGTAATTTCAGACATGAAAAGACAATGGGTAAAGCGCTGAATCTGAGAACACATATAACCAAAAGAGGAGTGTGTCCGTTGCGGGATTTGAACCCACAGCCGCGAAGCGCGAGGACTTCGAGCTCTACCAGTTGAGCTAAACGGATCTGGCCTTTTGAAGACCGTTAGTACCATTTAGACAAAGATAAGAAAACAGAGCAACTTAAAAGAGAGCGAAGGCATGTAAGCAACATAAAAATGGATAGAAACACTAACCCTTGTACCACTTAAAAGTAGTACCTCTTCAAATGAGTCACGTTCCAACTGCTGGGTAGAAGCGATCCATCTGGTCGTGCCAATCGGTATGAACCCTTACCAGCTGATGCAACCACCTTGTATGGACCCTCCCAGTTTGGACCAAGTTTGCCGACGTTCGCTTCTTGCGTATTCTGGGAGACTCTACGCAATACAAAGTCCCCGACTTCGAAGTTACGTAGCCTCAGTCCCCGATTGTAATATTGCTCTACCCTCTCTTTCTGAGCCACTACTCGTATCAGTGTTAATTCCCTGCGTTCTTCTAGAAAATCCAATTCCTCTGAGAGATTGACTGAATTGGATTCTACGGTTGCATGGGCATATCGTAGACTTGGCTCGCCAATTTCGACTGGGATCAATGCATCGGAACCATATACTAAAGAGTAGGGCGTCTCCCCGGTGCTCATTTTCGTGGTTGTTCTATATGCCCAAAGAACCCCGGGGAGTTCTTCCACCCAACACCCTTTGGCCTGCTCGAGGCGCTTCTTGAGTGAATCCACTATTATTTTGTTGGTCGATTCCGCCTGCCCGTTTGCCACTGGGTGATACGGGGAGGAAGTAATCCTTTTAATATGCAGATCTTCAAGGAATTTTGTGACCCTCTGACCAACGAATTGGGGACCGTTATCTATGACAATTTCTTTGGGTGCTCCGAATCGACAAATGACATAACGCCACAGGAAATCAACTACTTCCGTTTGACGTATCTTCGAATATGCTGCAGCCTCAACCCACTTTGTAAAATAATCAGTAATTACTAACAAGAAACGCACCCCCCTGGGCGCAGTGGGTAGTGGCCCAACGATGTCCATTCCCCACTTCATAAACGGCCACGGGGAGATGATTGAATGCAAGGGCTCCGCCGGTTGATGGAGGAGATGCGCAAACCTTTGGCACTTATCGCATTTTTTGACAAACTCGTTAGTATCTTTCTCCATCTTGTCCCAATAATAACCTGCTCGTATGAGTTTTCGCGCAAGCGCCTTTCCTCCCAAATGATTTCCACAGCACCCCTCATGAACTTCCCTCATCACATACTCTATTTGGCTGGGGCCTAGACATTTGGCGAGTGGACCTGCGAAAGTCTTTCGATAGAGGGTGCCATCTATAATTGTATATCTGGCAGCCTTTATCCTCAATTTTCGAGCAGCCTTAACGTCTGATGGCAAGGTTCCATGCAGTATGTAATTGATTATCTCATTCCTCCAATCCCAAGTTAGATTGGTCGTGTTGACCTCCATTGCGTCTTTATCGATTGTTGTGCACAGGAGATGAGCTACGGCCATTGAACCTGCTGCTCCAATTTCTGCGACTGAACCCAAATTGGCCAAGGCATCGGCTTCATGATTCTCCTCTCGCGGGATCTGTGTGGCTTCCCAATTGTTGAATTGTGCCAGCAAACCAGTAACTCGGGCAAGATACCTCTGCATACGAGACTCCCTTGCAACGAAACCTCCAGTTATCTGGTTGACGACCAGGGCGGAATCACTCTTAAGATGAATCCTATCTGCTCCATAATCTCGAGCCAATTTCAATCCTGCAATTACGGCCTCATATTCGGCCTCATTATTAGTAATAAAGGGACATTTTATGGCCTGTCTAATGGTTTCACCCGAGGGAGTGGTGAGGACTAAGCCTAGCCCTGACCCTTTCACGCTCGAGGACCCATCGGTGTGCAAGGTCCAAGTCCCCGGCTCGGATCCGGCGAAAAGAACCGCCTCACGCTGAGCATCAGGGTACATGGTGGCGCTAAAATCTGCGATAAAATCTGCTAGAGGTTGAGACTTTATTGCTACCCGGGGTTGATAAGATATATCAAATTCACTTAATTCTACTGCCCATTTTACTAGCCTGCCCGAAAATTCAGGTTTGTGCAAGATACTACGTAAGGGGAAGGTAGTAACTACAGCTATTGAATGACTTTGAAAGTAAGGTCTTAATTTGCGGGCAGCGATTACCAATGCTAGTGCTAGTTTCTCCAAAGGTTGATAGCGTGTTTCAGCGTCTAATAGAGATTTACTAATGTAATAAATTGGTAGTTGCTTACCTTTGTCTTCTCGAACCAAAACTGCACTTACCGCTGACTCAGATACGACCAGGTAGAGTAATAGTTGTTCACCTGGTTGTGGCGTTGAAAGTAAAGGCGGGCTTGACAAGTACCGCTTCAAGTCCTTAAGATCTTGCTGACATTCAGGGGTCCATTCGAACTCCTTGTTTTGTTTCAGCACGTCGAAGAAGCTTTTGCACCGATCAGACGAGCGGGAGATGAATCTCCTCAGCGCCGCTACTCTTCCGGTTAGCCGCATTACATCCTTTCTGTTGTGAAGTACGTCGGGGATGGCTTCTATTGCTTTTATCTGGGCGGGGTTCACCTCGATCCCTCGCTGGGAGACAATAAAACCAAGGAACTTCCCTGAACCCACTCCAAATGCGCATTTCTCCGGGTTGAGCTTCATGTTGTATTGATCAAGGATTCGAAAGGCTTCCTCCAAATGAGCCAAGTGGTCCTCTGCTCGTTTGGACTTGATCAGCATGTCGTCGATGTAAACCTCCATGGTTTTGCCAATGTGATCGTGAAACATCCGGTTGACTAACCGTTGGTAGGTTGCACCTGCATTTTTTAGTCCAAAAGGCATTACTTTGTAGCAATACGTACCTCGGCAAGTAATGAAAGAGGTCTTCTCCTGGTCGTCGGGATTCATCAAGATTTGGTTGTAGCCTGAATATGCATCAAGGAATGTAAGCACCTCGTGCCCGGCCGTTGCGTCGATTAGTTGGTCAATTTGAGGTAGTGGATAAGAATCTTTCGGGCAGGCTTTGTTCAGATCAGTGAAGTCAATGCAGACCCTCCACTTGCCGTTTTTCTTCGCCACTACGACCACGTTGGCCAACCAATCTGGATATTTGACTTCTCGGACAGAGCCAATCTTGAGCAAGCGGTCAACTTCGTCGTTTATGATCTGGTTCCTGAATGCTCCTTGCTGGCGTTTCTTTTGCTCTGGGCGGAAGTATGGATCCACATTCAACTTATGAGAGATAATCTTCGGGGAGATTCCCGTCATGTCTTCATGTGACCACGCAAAGGTGGTGTGCCGCTCCTTGAAGAAGTGCAAGATGTCTTTCCGTAAGTCTTTGTTCAGCTCTGCTCCCAAATATACCTTCCTTTCAGGCATGCTGTCGAAAAGTTCTTCTGGTTCCAGAGCTTCGATGGTTGGCGCGTACTCTTCTCGTGCATCCAATTTTGATATGAATTCCGGGATTTGGTAGTTTGATGCTTCATTGCTTGATTCTGATCCCGGGTTCTTTAATTGCTATTTTGTTTCCTCGGGGAGCTTGACTGCGACTGAGTAGCAATCTCTAGCGCAACGCTGCTCTCCCCGAACTTCTCGTATTCCCCACTCTGAAGGGAATTTCATCACTTGGTGATAGGTTGACGGGACTGCCTGCATGTCGTGTATCCATGGCCTCCCAAGGATTATGTTGTAGGCCATGTCTCCATCAATGACATGAAACGTTGTCCGTCTCATGACGCCTTCGACCAGGGTCGTCAGTGTAATTTCTCCCAACGTTTTCTCGCTGGAATTGTTAAATCCTGAGAGAACGCGAGAAATTGGTACAATCCCATCGTATAGCTTCAACTGCTGCACGACCCGAGATAATATGATGTTTGTTGAGCTGCCTGGATCAACGAGCACTCTCTTGACGTCGAACTCCTCCACTCGCAGCGTTATCACTAAAGCGTCCATGTGAGGAAACTGCAAGCCATCTGCATCTGCTTCTTCAAAAGTCATCGTATCCTCAAGTCGCGGTCGTTTGGTCTTCATAATAGAGACTTTGGCATACTTCTTTGCTGTGTATGTGACTGCATCAACCTCAATTCCGCCAGAGATGACGTTGACCGTCATTTTTGGAGAAGATACTCGGGGAGGTCCTGATTTGTTTTGCTGGGCCTTCGCGTGAGTCTGCTTCCCTTTTTCTGTCAAGTACTCCTTGAGATAGCCCTGTTTCAACAAATTAGCAACTTCATACCTTAGAGCCTTGCAGTCATCCGTTATGTGGCCGTGATCGCGATGGAATTCGCACCATAAGTTCTTGTTACGTTTGCTGGGGTCACCCTTCATATCCTTGGGCCATTTGACCTTTTCGCTCATCCCCTCGAGTACTGCTACAAGTTCGACTGCTCCGATGTTGAAGACGGGCAGGGTTGGGATCCCACTAGAAGTTGAGGCAGAATCATTGCTCCTTGCCAGGCCTTTGTTGTTGCGACCGCGTCCGTTTGAGTTGTTGCGTGATCGGCTGGGGTATGGCTCGTGCCGTGCATCTGGCCTATCCGTCTCGATCTTTCCCCCAGCGCCATTGGTGCGAGTTTGGCTCCGTCCTCGGGTACCTGTGCCAATTAATTTATCTTCGTCTATACGTACCTTGGAATTGTAACGGTTGTAGACATCCGACCAGCTCGCCGCAGGATATTCTCGCAGGGATTCGTACAGTCGCCTGGTCGCCTCAGAACTCTTGACGTCCAGGCTGTTGGTGAACGCAATAGCCGCCCATCGATCTGGAACCTTGGGTAGCAACATACGCTCACGCTGAAAGCGATCCACATACTTCCGGAGAGACTCCCCAGGCAGTTGCTTGATTTCAAAGATATCCTCAACTCTTGTTTCTGTCTTCTGAGCGCCTGTGTGTGCTTTGACAAATAACTCCGCCATCTCGGTAAAAGATCCTATTGAATTTGGTGGCAGCATTGAATACCACCGTAGAGCGCCGTCTGCTAAGGTTTCCACGAACTTCTTCAATTGCACTGATTCGATCTCCTCGTCGGTGAGATCGCTTGCCTTTATGAAGTTGCTAAACATCATCAAGTGATCATTGGGGTCAGTTGTTCCCCGGTATCTTGGTATGTTTGGTATTTTGAATGTTTTGGGGATGGCCTTTGGTGCTGCTTCTTTCTTCCATGGCCTTTGAGTGTACCGCTGAACGTCAACTTTCTTCAAAGTGGGTGGTGCGCCAGGGATCTGGTCGATTCTCTCATGAAGAGAGCGCTGCAGAGCCTCTTGACTTTCTTTGAACTGCTTGGTGAGGGCCTCCATGACTTCGCTCATCTCTGTGGGCACCGCTGATCCTGCATTCTGATTTTCAGCGCGCCTCGAGGCATGAGATGGTGAAGCATCCCTTGGACGTCCCATGGGTGGATTTCCCGTGTTTGGCAGGTTCTGTCCTCGCAGGCTGTCGATAGCTTCCCGTATTTGCCTGTTGATCTCGGCCTGTTGCCGTATGAATTCAAGGATAGCGTCTTGAGAGTTCCTCGAATTCCCAGGTCCATTGGGTCTTCTAGACCCTCCAGCCCCCTGATCGACATTTCCTCGGCCAGGCTGGCGGCTACTTCTGCTACCTTGCTGACTGTGCTCGTTCTCCTGCTCCGCTGGAAGCACATTCTCGTCCTCTGCAATGGGGATCCCGTCGTCGTCTGCAAGGGGAACATCTTGCTGCTCGTCTCCGGCCAGATTCTGGTTTATCTGCTCTGCAGCGTTGAGGTCTTGTTGCTCTTCAATAGAAACGTTGTTGTGCGAGTTGTTATCTGCCATTTCAACAAAAAGAAAACGGGGAGAACCAGCGATCGAAGGGAAAACGAATAGATAATAAAATACGACGAGCGATTTAACCTACGGAAGTTATTGACCGGCTCCCACTGTGGTCGCCAAATTGTTTAACCGTAATTTCGTTTTGTTAGGTTAATTTATAATTAAATTTGTAGAGCGGAGTCACGGTCAATAATCGAGATTAAACGCTCTTAATGGAATAAATATAAATGACAGTAATAAATGCGAAAGAGTAAAGATGTAATTAATGCGATATAATAAATGAATGATCGAACGAAAAAGGAACCATGCTCAGGCCGTTTAGACTTGATTAAATTCCCTTCCTCGTACTCTTTATGATATTCAGTCAACGGAACAATAAAGGAGATCTTTCGATCAGCAATAGTAATAAATATTCGCTGGAGATAAAGAATTGAATGCTAGTAAATAGTTTGAATACAAGTGTAGATTCAGAGAAGCATTAGCTTTCATGCTTGTGACTTAGATTACAATATATAGGTAGCTATGTGTCCGTTCACAAGCAGTTGTAACTCCTTAGTCGGGCAGTTGTGTTGTTTGTGGATAAGATTCCTATTTTGAACTGCCTTGATTGATGGGCCGCGACTTTTCTGGTCGTGGCGACTGTTCATCTGTCCGTTGTAACTGTTTATCCTCGATCTTATCCATTGCCTTTATGTCTATTCGCAGCCACGTGTCGTCCGTGCACCGTCCTACGTGGATGCCGAGTCATCAACTTGGGTGACGATAGATTTAACCCAATACATTGAATTGAAACAATAATCGGTTGGCTGAGGGGCGGACTTGAGAACGAGCAGAGTGCAACTGGACAAAGTTGGGGTGTCGTATCAAAATATTCCAAGTTTTACAAACACACTTGAATCGCATGAGAGACTTCGGAAGGAGGAATGATAAAATCTCCATTGCTATGTCATCATGCGTCTCCATAATGTCTGCCGAAACGAAATTGAAACATGACAAAACTTTTTATAGAGCACGGGTAGGGGTTTCAACATTCCATATTTGCGTTGGATTCAATGAAAAGGCAAGTTTTGAATATTAACTTGAGTAATAATTGGATTCCCACTAGAAATAGAATTGTCCCCATAACCAAATTTTACTTTGATAGCTCACAACTAATTTTCTTTCACGGACAAACGTTTATTGCTTTGGCTTTTATGTAAAACACTTTTACTTCCAAAGATAATGTTACTTGTTGTTACTGCAACAGTAGAAAAGCTAAAATAGGTTGCAAGTATTATGAACTTAATAATTACATTACATGAACATGAAATAGTAGTATGCATTTATGTGCATGCATAAAAATAGTTGTCTTCACTCTTCTCCGAATTCCCTGTCACTCTAACACCGCTATTGTAATGTATACTAATTCAAATACTGCTCAACAAACATAGAACGGTTTCTTTGATTCAATAACGATTACAGGGATAGAAATATTACACTAAAGAAGGTGGAGGAGATGGGATACAGACTCAGAGAAGAACAATATAGAGAGGGAAGAACAGAAAGAGAAGATAGAAGCAGATAATAGGAGAGGAGAGATAATTCAATACATTTTGCCTAAAACCCTTCTACACGATGAATACCTAGTATATATAACTAATCTATCTATCTATATATTATTATAAAAGCACGAAGGTCTTAGTGAAATGTTATTCGTCTTTTTTACCCTCCGTAAGTTTCTTTTAGGTCGGATAAAATTGTAATTTTGATTTTAATTAATATATTAAAAGTTCATTAAAAAAACTATATTTATACGTAAATATAGCTATCTGTTTCTAATCTAATTGGGTTTTCCGACTTACCTTATTAACCTTGTTCAGAAATATTAGGAGCCTTTAAAGCCAAAGTTTTAGGACCTTGCCTAATAATTAGCACTTATTTTTCAGAAGAAAATTTGTCTGATATGTTTTGCTGATCTCCCAATTGTATTTGACTTGAAGTTAGTTACTTTTATGGTATTATTGTTATTACTTTAATAGTTTATTTTACTGTAATTTGATTTGACTTGTGCATGATGGATTCATTATGAGGCTGATTGGTATACTAATCCCCCAAAATAATAGTTCAGATTTATTTCTTCTTGGAAATATATAGAAGTCCTAATAATTATCTTTTTTTTTTTCTCTCTATTGTTGTAGATCACTTCCCCTGCTGCATCTCTTAAAGTAATTTGCGGTTATTTTTCAATGCCTTAATCGTGGCTGAAAATTGTGTTCAATAAAGACCACTGTATATTGGCAGACTCGAATGGCAGTCGACTTGACCACTTGCTTTTGGTATAACTTTTGTTGTTATGTTTTATGGTTGTGATTTGTGAGTTCTATTTTATTCTATTTCATCTTATTGTTTAAGATCCATTACTGACAATATTAATATACGTGCTACTCACTAATGTTATATGTATTTTTCATAATTATTTTAGGTTTTATATCAGTAAAGATTATTCAGGCAAAGATTTAGAGATGTCACATTCTTTATTGATGAGGTACCTAGCTCTTGAATAAATAATATTTTCTTTGCTGTAATTTTGGTGGGCTATTTGACCTTTTCATTGAATTGTTTATTGTTCAATTCTTTGTCTTTCGTAGTTTAGGTGGGTATAAATTATCTTCAGGATACATATTAAGTATTACCTTTTTGTGTATTTTTTGGTGTAGATTAACGTAAGCCGAATTATTTACTTTGTGATTGGACTTGTTCAATTTATTCTCTTTCTTAGTGCATGGGAATATAAATCTTAATGCATAGACTATATGGTCCATTTTTATTATGTATTTTTGGGTGTCTATGAACTAAACTTGATTGTTTGTCACTTTGGGTATGTTTGGGTGCAGAATCCAAGAATAGAAGATTATTCATCAAAGAAAAAAGTTTATTCGTCCATGCAAATAAGTTAATTTGACAAAAGTATTAGTATTTTTGTTCATGATAATGTGAGTTTTTTGTTTTCTTTTAGTCAATCCTTTAAATAATGAGAGATTATAGTAGAAAAATACATAATGTTATTGACTGTGTTCTTCATATAAAAGTTTTATTTCTTTGTCGATTATAATAAATATAGTTAATTTGATTTTGTCTAAGAGATGTTTATACAGTTCAAGGAACACAGGGTTTGCACATGTACAAACGATAGGCTATTTGGCTGTTTGAGTTTAATGAATGCCACGTATTCTCTGTGTCCGCTTGTTGGTTTCTTCTTCCCATGCGAGTCCAGCTTTCAAGCTGACGTTGTCATATATTGCTTCATGTCTTAACTCACCTTTGATGATCTAGCCGGTTGCTTTCAGGATAAAACTTTTTTTGCCTAAACATACAACAATGGATCATTGCCTAGACATTTGGAAGGAGCAGTATCCTATCTAAATTCTAAACGGTGCATGTAAACATCTATTTCAAAGGAGAATAAATTAAAGACCAAACATTGTTACGTTGCTTTTGTTTATGACCAGTCATCCATTTTTGAGAAAAAAAGGCACATATGGAAAGATACTTATAGGAGTATTTGTTTTACACAATCTTCTACATAGTCTTTTTGAAGTTAGAGTAAATCGTATTTTCGATTTTCAGTTTTTGAAAGTGTATAGCATGATTTTGACGATTTTAGGTTTCATAATCAGCCACTTATGATATACTCTGATTTTTTGTTGGGTAAGATTTAATTGATTATTTAAAATTTTGACTAATAATTGATGTAATACACGCGTGAAACGCGTACCCAAAGACTTTTACTATTATAATAGCACGAAAACCTTAGTGAAATATTATTCGCCATTTTTTCCCTTCCTAAGTTTATATTATATTGGATAAAATTGTAATTATCTTTAATTTTTATGAATATATATTATTTCTGTTAACTAAATTTTAATTGGTTGAAATAACACTCAAAACTGCATACGAGTCCGTGAAATTAGGTCTCCATGAACTTTCTTCATTCTCAAACTAAAGGTTGAAGGAGAATTCTATAGCAGTGATAATTGTACTCTCTCTAGGATTGCATTTATATAGTCTTTAGCAACTATGTACAATCAATGACTCCCACTTCTATATATATCAAGAGATAAAAAGACCTGCAGACAAAAATAATTCTTCCGGATATTAATTGCTACAGGTGAGTTCTTTAACCTTTTATTTTTGTAGAATATTGTTATAATTATCTTTATATATAGTAATAGTTTTGTCTTGTTTCAGTTTGATAGTTTGTTACTTTAATGTTTTAATGTTTAATGTTTATAATATGCTTTTGTAGATTAATTTTTTATTTTAGAATAAGTGGTTCTGAAATCATTCTTAAGAGATTAGATTACTGAAGTTCTAAAAGATTGAAGCTAATGGATTTGAATTTTCTATTCAATATAGTCCTAAAGGAAATTTTTATTAGGAAGAAAAATATTATTCTGACCTGAAAAGAATTCAGATTTTAACCATATCTTTCTGGCTGTCTCAGAAGCTTTCAAAATGTTTCATGAATCATGCTATGTACCTTGTTAATATGTCAAATAAGTGAAATAATACAATGTCATGGTTGATGCGAGGGGAAATTGTGCGCGATAGTCGATGCACAGTCGTAATGTAAGGCTATAATTTTGATATGACATGACCATATATAAATAGTTTTTACTCCTATATATATATCATCTATAAACCATGCCTTAAGTATTTTTTTTCATCTTTCTTATACCAAAAGATTTTGAGATGTGGAGTCTAAATGAATGTAGTGGGGGAGAAACAGGGACTAAAAGAGCATTGAATAGATCGAACCCATGTATGAACGTGGCGCAGGAGTACTAATAGATGTAGGTAGCTTAATAAGTTCGACTTTTAAAATTCTTAACATTAAACTCATTATATGTATAAATTTTTATTTTGATTTTATAACCTATCATATTGTTTAGTAATATTTTTGTTGTTTTTTGAGATGGTCAAATTATTGAAATATGATACGCGTAAAATGCGTATCGAGAGACTAGTCTATAATAAAATCCCCTATCCTGGGTCCCAATAACTCGTTCATAACAGCTATATACAACAGAAATTAGAACTGCAAAAACAACGTACAGTAGAAGATCACCAAATCTGGTACCATAAGGAAATCTTAATAGCTCATGAAGGGGTGACAGACTCAATTAACTTCCGATCCATTGACACTAAACAAGGTAAATAAACATTAATTCACCAAGATTTGGTGGAAAAAGGGTGGAGCGAGGTACAGGTGTCTAATTGTAGTGAAAATATTTGTGCATTCTATTTCAAGAAAATCTTATTTCGGGTCAAAGTGTGCAATCTTTTGATATAATAATTAGCAGTATTATTTATGTGACATAATTTAAAATTTTAATCTGTTCAAATAAATTACATACTTTCAACTTTTGAAACAATTAATGTTACGCTTTACATTGTACCCTTAACTAAAAATAATTATAATCAAAAAAAGTTATGGCATGTTTAATGCATAATTGTTTAAAGTGTGTTTTAAAGATAAGTTTAGAAAAGAGTAAAATTCATTAAACTCCCTTGATCTTTATCATTTGGGAAACGATACCCCCTTCACCTATTGAATGAGACATGTTACCTCAATTGACTCAAAAATCAATGATCGGAAAACGAAAGAGTTCTGGAAAATGCAAAAAAGACAATAATAACCCCCTTTTTTTAGGAAATTTTTGGCTCCGATAGAGTTATATTGATCTATTTATTCATTCTATTTTAAGTAAAGTTTTATCAAATCACAGTTTAAGATTTATTTAACTAGAAAACATGAATTAGATGCCTTGAAATCGAGGAAAAATCAAATGCATCGAAAAAGAAGACAAAAAGGTAAAAGTATTTATGATACTACCAGGTCTTTTAGTGGCCGTTTGGCCATAGATTCCAAAAAATATTTGATTTTTTTTTTTTTTTTTTTTTTTTGGAGTTGAGTTGAAAAATGGTATTTGAAGGTTAAAGTTGTGTTTGGACATATATTTCACTTGATAAAAAGGTAAATCTTTGTGAGAGAAGTAGTAATTTTTTTTTGAAAAATCTGAAAAAGTGATTTAAACCACTTTTTGGTTTTTCAAAAATTATTTTTCAAAAAAAGTTGAAAAAGTCATAAGATTTCATGGACAAATATTTTTCCAAAAACTTTTTGAAAAAAAAGAAAAAATTGTATGGACAAACAGGTCTTAGTATTGCTCCGTGTCAGTATCTTTCACAAGTATCAATGTGTTGTTATCACAAAAAGTAGAAAAGTCAAAAAAGTGTAGGCCATTTGTTTAGTTCTGTGTATATGCCCAAGGATACGAGTTTACATCGTCAATTTTGGAAACTTCACACACTGTTCTTCACTTTGCAGTCCCTTTAATTCTCAAGTCTCGTTACAGAATTCCTCAACGTGGATTAATGGTATTACGTTATTGACAATTGTGTATTGCTTCGAAAAGAATATAATTGGAAGTTACCGGTGTATTGGTCGGATTTCGTCCGATCACATATGTGACACGTAATCAACGATGTGGCAAGATGTGAGCAAATATCGGAGACAACGTAATGTGAGGTCGGAAGAAGAAAACGTTGATCGATGAAGGCTAATCGATTCAACCGAATCATGGTTGGAAGATTTCGAAGACATGCCACAACAGATAAGAATGGTTGACGTTATCCCGTTTTTGTCGGATCACGTTTGGCGGAGGTTGTTAGACATGGGCAACTACTCCACTCATGGAGAGGCGTGTGATAGTGGAATTCTGCTAGGGTTAGACTCTCCTAGATTTTTCATCTATAAATAGATCTCTCGGAGTTATTTGTAAGGTTACATTCATTTGAACAAAACCTCCCCCTAAGTTATTTTATCGCCACCATCATCTACCATTGTTATTGCTATTCTGCCACCACTATAATCATAACACCACCATTGTATTGGCATCAACTGACTTTGTTGTGAAGGAAGGGATTCATCCTTTTCGACGGAGCACAAGCCTTCAATCATTCAATACAATAAGCATTACTGTTTTGCTTATTTATTTACTATTTGCTTAATTGCTTGATTGCTAGTTCGATTACTTGCTTTGTCTACTTATCATCGTGAATCTTGTTAATTGCTATTTATTGCTTTGAACGTAACATCAATTAAGCAAGATCACTATTCGGTTCCTAATACGTATTTTCATCATCTTAATTAGGTAGATAGTCGTTTGATTCGTATTATCTTGTTCGCTTGCATTCATTGTCATCTATTTATTCAGAATTAGTGTTCGATAAGTCACTGTCGGAGTCTGATCTGCTTGCTCATTTACTTTGTTTGTTATCTATCTGTTCGGATTAGTGTCAGTTGGTTAATCGTTCGTAATCAATCGCACATCCTTATAATCGACAACGTATTCTACTCTACTTGTTGGCATGTTTATTCAATTAAATTTAACTGTCTTCATGTTGAATCCATCGCCCGATCTATTATCTGATTTATCATCGTTTGTGTGTTATCGAAATCATAATTAGCTTATTTTCAGCGGACTGATATCTATTGAAACGGTCAAACCTACCAACGTAAAATTGTATATCAACCGATCAAATTTTGATATAAACGGTCGCCCAAGGCTCAACTAAATATTAATTTAATTGTAATACCTGAAATTGATTTTTAGGTTATACAATTTGGCGCCTACCGTGGGGCCTAGGCAATCAATTTGTTTCGAGATTTGATCGTTGATACTACTTACGTTCGTCTTCTTGTTTTGCAATGCCAGATGAACACAATGTTGATGGCACCGCCGCTTTGAACGGCATAGAACGGCTTAATCTCAATGATGGGGTTCAAGTTCCAGCGGTCGAAGAAGGTCAGTGAATCAACCCACCAAGAACAGGATCTGCCTCACGACCACATTCCTACCGGTTCATAGTTGAATGCGCCTCGAGGACGTCGACCCGACAAAGAACCCGTGGTCGAAGTTACATCGGTGGATACTAATATGGTATTGATGGAATATTTAAAAAAACACAATGCACAGTTTGAGTTGATACACAAGCACTTGGAGATTCTGTCTGGCTCTATCGAACATGGAGCGCCTACCTCCCCAATCACACCTCTCACAGGCATTCTGATCTCGGTTCCTCAGGGCGCCGTAATAGGGGGACCTATAGCGGGATCCAGAGGATCAGGTACGGCCGCCGTGGCAATGGTAGCTCCGGCCTCCATTATGACAGAAGCAAGGGTGATGGCTAATGTGAATACAGTTATGAATGATTCGGTAGAAAGGAAGTCTGAAGAGATAAAAGCATTTATGGAGAGATTGCCAGGGGTTCCCAAGTTAACGAGCAGTTCTTCCTTGAAATCGATATCGCAACGACCATTCCCACCAAGTGAGGCTCCTTTGTCGATCCCCAAAACTTTCAAGTTACTGGAAAATCTCTTATATGATGGAACCACGGATCCAATAGATCATGGCAATTTGAATACAGTCCCAGTGCAGGCAAATGACTTGACAGCTGATGAGATAAATTCGGTGAGTCTCAAGAAATTTTGTGAAACACTCAGAGGGGGAGCATTGAAGTGGTACATGCAATTGCCGTAGGGTCGAGGACATCTTGAATATCAAATAGTGTCCGAATGAAATGATCAAAGAATTCATGAAGAGGTTTAACGTTGAAAAGACTAACATACCACATGTCGAAGAGAGGTGGGCTTGCTTAGCGTTCCAAAATAATCTAAGTATGTATGCTTCGGATACTTGTAGGAAGCTAAGGGAGCATTTGAGGAAAGTCACTCCGACGACGTTTGTTGCTCTCCACGTTGAATGCGATCCAAAGATTCGAGCTGAGGAGAAGAAGTTGCAGTTAGCTGAGTATAATAGACGTTATGAACGACCACCATGGAGAGTCGACAATGATAGGCTGAACTATAGGGATCAACGATGGGAACCCTACAGTTTCCCTTTACCAGGAAACAACAACGAAGCTGGTACTTCGAGGAATCAATCAAAAAAAGAGCAGTTGGGTCCATCCTTGGCTCCAAGAGATCGACCACTGCCTCCTAAAGTTTCAGAGTATAATTTTTGTGTGTCGACAGCCAATTTGGTGAATCATTTGAGAGGAATGGGTGAAAAACTTGTGAAATTCCCCGGTCTCATAAAGACGAATCTGAACACAAGAGATAAAAACTTATGGTGTGCTTTTCACCACGATCACGGTCATACGACCGAAGAATGTAAAGCATTGCGTTATGAGATAGCTAATTTGTTAGAAAAAGGGCACTTGGTGGAGTTCTTAACCGAAAGGGGACGAAATAATTTCAATAAGAAGAAAGACGACGAACCACCAAAACCTCCTGCTTCGAGGAAAATGGTGAATGTCATCACCGGATGAGATGATGTCTGTGGAGTAACTTATACCGCGAAGAAGTATGCAAAGGTTTTATTTACACGAGATAAGAGGACGCGAGAGGATATGAACGATGACATCGTGTTCGGGGATTTCGAATTTGATGAAAGGATTCATCCCCTTGATGATGCTTTAGTAGTTACTATGAGAGTTGATGTTGTTGATGTGAGAAGAGTGTTGATCAACACGGGTAGTTCGGTCAACATAATTCACTCAAGAGTAGTGTAGCAGCTACAATTGAACGATAAAATCGTACCTCGATCGACGATCTTATCTGGGTTCAACAACTCAAGCAAAATAACTATAGGGGAAATTACGATGAAGACATATGCAAAAGGTGTCGAAAATGAAACTTTGTTCCAGGTGATGAAAGGAGATTGGCTTACAACGTAATACTTGGTCGACCATAGATCCACGCTATGGGAACGATTCCATCGACTTTACATCAAGTTGTGAAATTTCCTACTCCATGGGGAGTGCGTGAAATCAGAGGTGAACAACAAACTTCGCGAGAATGCTACTCAGTGGCCGTCAAGGGCGGCGCTAATTCAAGCATTCAGCAATAGCAATTACAGCCACCGGAATCTGTGGTCAAAGATGATGAAACAGATCCAAGTCCAACGGATAAGGACTTCCCCATGATTTCTGCATGTGTTAGGGAACTGAATAAACAAAAAAGCAAAAGACTCTATAATAGAAGAATTGGAAGAAGTAGTGTTGTTCGATGACAAGCCAGATCGAAAAGTGTATGCCGGGGTAGAGTTAAATTCAGAAATGAAGTCAAAGATCATATCTTTCCTCAAGGATAATTCCGACTGCTTTGCTTGGTCCCACGTGGATATGGTAGAAATCGATCCCAAAGTTGTTATGCATAAGCTAAACGTCGATCCAAAACATCAACCAGTGAAACAGAATAAGCGACCGGATGGTGGTTTTCGAAGGAAAGTTATTAATGACGAAGTAGACAAGTTATTGCTGAATGGATTTATCAAGGAAGTTAAGTATCCGGAGTGGTTGGCAAACACAGTTGTTGTACCGAAGAAGAATAGAAAGTGGAGGGTGTGCATAGATTACACGGATTTAAACAAACCTTACCGGAAAAACTCATTTCTGTTGCCTCACATCGATAGATTGATCGTTTCGATGGCAGAACATGAAATGTTGAGTTTTTTAGACGCCTACTTAGGCTATAATCAGATTTTGATGGACCCAACAGATCAGGAGAGACTTCTTTTATAACAGATTTCGGGACTTACTGTTATATGGTCATGCCTTTCGGTCTCAAAAATGTCGGGGCTACCTATCAATGGTTGGTCACCACTATGTTCAAGAACTTGATTGGGAAAACAATGAAAGTATACATTGATGACATGTTGGTAAAGTCATTGGAAGAAAAAGATCATTTGAGTCACTTGAAGGAGACATTTACGATATTATGGCAGTACAACATGAGGCTGAACCCGGAGAAATGTGCGTTTGGGGTCAGATCCAAAAAGTTCTTGGGATTCATCGTATCACAGAGAGGAATTGAAGCCAATCTAGACAAGATCAAAGCAATAGAAAACATACCCGATGAGCTGACAACAGTGAAGAAAGTTCAACAATTGACTGGTCGAGTAGCCTATCTCAACAGGTTCATCTCGAGGTCATCTGAATGATGTCATAAATTTTTCTCAGTGCTGAAGAAGAACACTAGCTTTGATTGGACGCCGGAGTGTAAGCAAGCCCTTAAAGAATTGAAGCTATACTTGTCCAACCCTCCATTTCTCTGAAAACCGATGGAAGGAGAAGTATTGCCGATTTATTTGGCTGTGTCCGAAGTAGCTGTGAGTGTTGTCCTCGTTCGCGAGGATGGAGGTAAATAATTTCCCATTTATTACGTTAGCAAAATACTACTTCATGTGGAAACTAGATATCCACACTTAGAAAAAATTCACTTGCACTAGTTATAGCAGCATGAAAACTAAGACCATATTTTCAATGTCATGCTATATCTGTCATAACTACTTTTTCTTTACGAAGTATTTTACATCAGCCGGATCTCTCCGGACGATTGATAAAATAGGTGGTCGAGCTGAGTGAGTATGATATCACTTAGCAACTCAAACCGCCATCAAATCATAAGTTTTGGCTGACTTTGTAGCATATTTTAGTGCTAACATTCTTCTGGAGGCAAAAAAGAAGGAACTTATGATGAGGGACCCAAACCCCGGAGTCTGGATGATGTACACGGATGGAGCATCGAACGTGAAAGAAACTGGCCTCGGAGTCTTGCTGATAGCACCAACCGGTGAAAAGCTAAGGTGTGCAATCAAACTACATGTCAAAACTAACAACGAGGCAGAATATGAGGCCCTCGCTGCAGGTCTTATGATTGCTAAGGACTTAAAAATCGATTGGTTGGACATCAAAAGTGATTTACAACTAGTGGTGAATCAAATCCAAGGAGACTTCAGTGTTCGATACACAAGGATGCAATAATTACTCAGCAAGGTACAAAATATTTTAGCTTCTTTTCAGGAGTGGAAGATAGCTCAAGTCCCAAGGGAAGAAAACATCGAAGCAGATGCTTTGGCCAACCCCGGCTCTGCAGCAATGATAGAAGAAGACCTCGATGAAACAATCGTGCACTTGTTCGAGTCACCACTATATCAAAGCATTAAAGAGGTAAACAATGTCAATTACACTTAGGATTGGAGAAACAAGTATTTGTCTTATTTGTAGGCAGGTATTTTACCCGAAGACAACAAAGCTGCCAGATCGCTTAAAGCTAAAGCGACTAGATATTGCCTCGTAGACAACCAACTCTATAGGCGAATATTCAGCGGCCCTTTAGCAAAATATGTCGGACCAGATGGCACAAGTTATGTGATGAAGGAAGTCCACGAAGTCGAGTGTGATAATCACTCAGGAAGCAAGTCGTTGGTACGAAAGCTAATCAGAACTGGTTACTATTAGCCAATGATGGGAAATGATGCAACAGACTTTGTTTGTAAGTGTGACAAGTGCCAGCGATACGAAAACCGCATACATCAACAAACATAGCCCCTTCATTTGGTCACATCACCGTAGTCGTTCATGAAGTGGGGGATGGATTTGGTCGGACTGCTACCAACAGTGGTCGGTGGGGTAAAATTTATATTAATTTTAACTGGCTATTTTTCTAAGTGGGTGGAAACATTTGCTTTAGCGAAGATACGGGAACAGGAAGTTATCAAATTTATCCATCAAAACATAATGTGACGTTTTGGAATACCGAAGGAGATCACTTGTAATTATAGAAAGCAATTCATCGGAAAGCGAATTATAACTTTCTTCGAAAAATGGGGGATCAAGCGGATTGCAACAACTCCATATCATCTAAGTGCAAAGGGAAAAGCTAAATCTTCGAACAAGACAATAATGGAATACTTAAGGAAAAGAATGGATGAATCAAAGGGTAATTGGTCGGACAAACTCCCAGGTGCGTTGTGGGCTCACCGAACAACGGTGAAAAGTAGGACTGGTGAGACTCCATTTTCACTTGTCTATGGAGCAGAAGCTTTGATTCCGGTTGAAGTTGGTGAACTAAGTTTACGATTTGCACACTCAACCGATGAGTCAAACAAAGAAACAATGTTGGTGGAGTTGGATCTGCCTGAAGGAAAAAGAGATCTAGCCTTGATTCGAATACAGGCACAAAAAAAAAAGGGCAGAAAAATATCTCAACAAAAAGCTTAAATGCAGAAGTTTCAACGTAGGAGACTATGTGCTAAAGATAAAACGGCCGAAGAAAGATGAGCCTAACGATGGCAAGTTAGACTCAAATTAGGAAGGGTCTTATCGAGTCAAAGCAGTGGTCAGAAAAAGCTCATTACAGCTTGAAACAATAGACTCGAAGCCAGTCAACTTCAATTGGAATGTTACACAACTGAAGAAGTACTATTTCTAAAAACTCCACGGTATCGTACGATTAAATTCTACTTTCTTTCTTTATTTAAATTTCTTTCTCCCTCTATCGGGCATATTTGATTATCGATTGTTTGGTAATAACACTTTTAGATGATAGGCATATTTGGAATCGAATGATAACAAATATCACCCACAAATATTTGAGCTCGAAATGCTCCAATCGGGCTCAATAAGTTTGACGAATACTCTAACGTGGTCTTCATCTTTAAGGCCTTTTCTTTCGTTTCTTTGTCAACGTGTTCGTTTCAGATATCGTTAAACGAAGTCCAGTGTTTGACTGCTCATACTTCACACCCAAATACTAGGGGGATGGAGGTAGTAAGATGGTCGCACACTCAAGGATTGGGGTCTGCCCAGAAACCGGGGACTTTTTTCGAAGATGAAATTGTGATCGTTTAAAAAATAAAAAACTGGATACTCGCTTGAATCCAAAGGAAGCGTTTAAGCATCACTTTTTCGACTGCAAACGCTCACACCGGGGACTACTCGAAAACATGAGCGGCGGCTAACGAACACCCATACTGGACTGCTCGTTTAGATAAAAATATAGGCGAAATATAAACGGTCCATAAGCGACCAAAGAATCTTTTAATTATTAGTGCCTTTAAAGGGCCACACTTTGTAAATGATCAACCTGATTGATTGAATGATGTATCAAGCTCCCGATAACGGTCAATACTTCAATAAAATACAACACTTCTTGTCAATCATCTGGTCGATTGATATTTTATTTCTATTTTGACGACTTAAAAGTGTTAAATTGAAACTTCCTGAACTCAAAATGTTTGAAGCGTGCACTTACGTGAAAATGAGACGTCATTCTTCACTATGCGCTAAATACATTGGGCCCCAATCGTTTCACCCTTTTCCGACGACTGTTGCTAGAACGTTGAAATTTCGAACTATTGAATTAACTTGTCTTTCGGAAAAAGCCAAGACAAAATTCTATCTTAAAAAAACAATACTTAAAGCAATAAATGGAAAAGAAGAATTCATAAATGGGAAAGAAAAATTCATTCATTTGAACGAAATATTTACATCGATCGGCCAACGGTCTCATCATTCCTAAACAAAAACGACCACAACTACTGGTCGAAAAAGTTAAAAACTTAAGCAAAATAGAAACCAGGTCTTGAAGCTTTCATTCATCATCCCCATCAGAGCCTTCATCGGAGGAGCTTGGAGGGAGGACGAGGTCTTCACGAGCAAGCCTCACAATGGCTATGGTTTCAGCCAACTCAGTGGGAACATCAACACTGCGCCCGAGCATCTCCTTTAGCACATCGCGCCTTGATTCAACAAGAATGAGATCCTTATTTTTCACAAACTCCTCTTCAAGGTCGCGTCTCTGGGTGCTCAACTCCAGGTGAAGAACCCGATTCCTCTCGGTTAAGCTGTTGACTTGAGCTTTTCAAATTTTCATTGCTCCCATAGAGAGTTTGGAGTTCTTCGGACAGCTTAGCAAGCTCTCGATCTTTGCTTTCTAAAGCAGAATTCAGTTCGGCACACTTGCTTTCCATCCTGGCCTCATGCTGGTTGAGCTGGTCATTCAAAGCTTGAATCTGAGATTCCAATTCAGATTCACGAAGGGCATGTTCCTTCATTTTCTTATCGAAGTTAGCTTCGAGCTCAACATGTTCCACCTCCAAGCCCTTCAATTTTATATGCCCAAGGTAAGCTGGGCAATTTTCTCATTTAAGACTGTGGCCCCCACCTGGAGTTGACGAATTCGATCAGCTGTTTCAATAGCCAACATGGTGTTCTGAAAATATACCAAAGTTAGAATTAAATAGCTGTAGTTGTATTCGAAGAAATGCAAAGACTAGTCAAAAAAATTACCCCGAAACCAGCAAAGGCGATTTGCGAAGGAAGACTCAAATCTCTATGAACATTCAATCGAGCCTTTTCCATTGAGCCCATAACCTTGCAGAGGTAGTCGGCAAGGCGTCGTGGGCATCTAAGCAAGTCAACATTGTCGGGCACGGTCACAGTGACTGACCTCTCACCCAATTCCTTGGCAGCCTCTAAAACAGTAAAGGCTGCAGCATCCTTACCTCGAGGGAAAGGAATCAATGGATCAGCATGGTCCACAACAAAAAATGACGAACTAGTACTCTCATCGTATTTTGACTTCGTCGTGCCAATTGGCCGATCTAGAGCCGGCATTTTCCCCTTCTTCGGGTCCCTTTCCTCGAGATCTTAATCCATCGCTTCGATGATCGTTTCCCCGATTTCGGGGACAACACCTAGAGAAACGATGGTGCCTTCTCTGTTGGGCAAACCCCCAGACCCCGATGTGACTTCTAAACCTTCAGTTATTGGAGATAAGGGAAGGTGACCTTCACCCCCAAGATCATTTGAAGACTCCTCAAATTTTTCAGGCACTCTAACTTGAATGGTTGTTTCTTGAAGCCTCTCTTTCACTGGCTTCTTGTGGTGCCTTACCAAGTGTTTGGACCATGATTCCTCTCCCGCCTCATCTTCGAGGACCACACAGACTGGCACAGTTTCTTTGGCAACCTTCGGCCGAAGTCGCCCCAGCCATCACTTTCTCGATGGATTAGGGTTTGGCCGATGTGCCATCCCTTTTCTCTTTTGCCACATTCTTGGCAATATACTTGCTTTCGAGGTCTTTGTAAGACTTCTTCGGAGGAGGAGGAGAAGGAGCGTCATCAGTTTTTTCTTTCTCTTCCTCGACATCATCTTCTTCATCGCTGGGCTCGCCTCCGACGCCAGTAGTGCCTACGTAAATCTCTGTTAGTTGAGGGAATCAACCAAATACAATTATCTTTAAAAGAACCAAAGGCGTACCATAGTTTTTAGCTTTCAACATCAACAGAGCCGCAATCGGCTTCCAAGCTCTTTCATCGTTGGTTGTCTCTTTCAACACTTTAATCAGCCACTGCTCGATGTCAGGAACCAACTCGAACAAAACCTTGTCGGGTGAAGACGCAAAAATGTGATGAAGTTAGAAGAAGGTTAAATGAATTAAAAGCATAAGATGGTCGAACACTTACGAGTTTGGTTCCATGCACTAGGAAATGGCTCTGCTCCTGGGGCAGTCAATTGATCCGTATAGATGAAAACAAAGCGTTGATCCCATCCTTGGAGGTCATCATCGTTGTCGGAGATAAAGCCCTTTGACCTCATTTTGCAAGGTTAATCACCCCGGCTTTGTAAACTCGAGGAGAATAAATGTTCAGAATATGGAGAAGTGTCAGCTCTACTTCAGCCTTCCTTGCGATAAAGTGCATCATGACCACTGTTTGCCTGATCGACGGGGAAAGTTGCCCAACACACATGCTACACATTCGACAAAACTCTTCGATCAAAGGACCGATCGGAAGAGTAAAACCGATTGTAAACGAATAAGTCAACACTACCGAATAGCCCTCTTGGTAAGTGGCCAATGTGGATTTCCTAGGAGGACATACCACACCTACCTCACCCACTTTCCCACTGCAGTCATCCCAAACTCTTGGCATCGACTCAAGAGTGATTGCACCAAACACATAGTCGATGGGGATGTTTTTCTTCTTCCTCTTCTATATTTCACTTTGAACGTTGACTTTGCAATCGTTGTCATAAGTAAATCTCTTCGGTAGAATCTCCGAATAAAGCTTTTGTGGGCCAAAGTCCTTTGGTTTTCTCTCCTTTCGCTTTTTGCCCTTATTGTCCTCAGAAGTACCAGTGGCGGTGGCTTATTCCACCACCGCGATAGACTGCGGCAGTATCACGGCAGAAAGAGTGGTGGAACCAACAATGTCGGCGACATCTTGAGCATATGAAATGTTTTTAGAAGACATTTTGAGTAAATTCAACTAAAAAGAAAGGTGGTAACAAAGATTAAAGCTTCGAAATGGAGGATTTGTAGCAAGAATTTGAAGAACACGAAAAGAATTTTTTAGAAGAATTTTTTATCAATAAGTTGTAAAATTTTTGAAGTTTGGTTTTGAAATGATATTTATAAGGCAAAGAGTCATCATTGCCTCGGTAATCGTTGAAAACCATCGTCTGCACGATGTCTGACACGTGTGTTGATGGGAAGTTAAAGTGACAGTTTGGCATTTCAAAATGAAGGGCCACGAATGCTCCACATGTTTTCCCACCTTAAATTTCATACCACTTGCCAAGTTTTACGAAAACTCACTTGGAAACTGGGGGGACTATCTGTATTAGACGGATTTCGTCCGATCACACATGTGACACGTAATCAACAATGTGGCAAGATGGGAGCAAATGTCGGAGACATCGTAATGTGAGGTTGGAAGAAGAAAACGTTGATCGATGAAGGCTGATCGATTCAACTGAATCATGGTCAGAATATTTCGAAGACATGCCACAGTAGATAAGAATTGTTGATCGTATCTCGTTTTTTGTCGGATCACATTTGGCGGAGGTTGCTAGACGTGGGCAAATACTTCACTCATGGAGAGGCGTGTGATAGTGGAATCCTGCTAGGGTTAGACTCTCCTAGATTTTCCATCTATAAATAGAGCCCTCTCCCCTATTTGTAAGGTTACGTTCATCTGAACAAAACCTGCCCCTAAGTTATTTTATCGCCACCATCATCTACCATTGTTATTTCTATTCTGTTACCACTATAATCATAACACCACCATTATATTGGCATCAACTGACTTTGCTGTGAAGGAAGGGATTCATCATTTTCAACGGAGCACAAGCTTTCGATCATTCAATACGATAAGCTTTATTGCTTTGCTTATTTATATACTATTTGCTTAATTACTTGCTTGCTTGCTAGTTCGATTGTCTGCTTTGTCTACTTATCATCGTGAATCTTGTTAATTGCTATTTATTGCTTTGATCGTAACATCAATTAAGCAAGATCCCTATTCGGTTCCTAATACGTACTTTCATCACCTTAATTAGGTAGATAGTCGTTTGATTCGTATTATCTTGTTCACTTGCATTCACTATCATCGTAATCTCACAAATATATCTTAATCTGAATTTCGCTTAAGCAAAGTCATCAACTTATCGAATAGTTTAATCGGCAACTAAGTAGTCGTTCGATAAGTTACTGTCGGAGTCTGATCTGCTTGCTCATTTACTTTGTTTGTTATCTATCTGTTCGGAATTAGTGTCAGTCGGTTAATCGTTCGTAATCAATCGCACATCCTTATAATCGACAACGTATTCTGCTCTACTTGTTGGCACGTTTATTCAATTAAATTTAATTATCTTCGTGTTAAATCCATCGTCCGATCTATTATCTAATCTATCATCATTTGTGTGTTATCGAATTCATAACTAGCTTATTGTCACCGGATTGATATCTATTGAAATGGTCAAACTTGCAAACGCAAAATTGTATATCAACCGATCGAATTTTAATATAAATAGTCGTCTAAGGCTCAACTAAATAAAAATTTAATTGTAATACCTGAAATCAATTTTTAGGATATATAACCGTAAAATAAGTTGTTCGTTGTCGGCGCGGTGGTATAAGTGGTGGTCAAAATTTTTGAAGTCCATAAAGAAAAGATACTGGAAAATCTTGCAATCAATTCATCAACCACCACTAATGTTGAAACTTTTAAGTGTAATTTTTTTGTTCTTTGTATGTTATTTGTCAAGTTTAATGTGACCTTTTCAATTTCTATAATAGTTTGATTAGTGTTGTTAATTATTACTTTCTTAATGTGACCAAATTGGAGCATACGTGGTTTTAGAAGAACCGTAAAGAGGCAATGCAGTGTTGTAATATCTAAAAAGCAAAGTTACAGATCAAGAAAAATAGCTGTTGAATGGATTAAGGGTAAATTTTATGAGCAATTTCATAGAGTCAGAGATTATTGTGAGATTGTTTTGAAGCAAAACCCAGGTTTAGCAGATCATGTTTTCCGCTTTGAGAAAAGGATTCCTGCTCGGTTGTAGACCTATGATTGGTTTAGATGAATGCTTCTTAAAAGGGCCTTTGGGAGGGCAACTTATGGCTGCTATTGGAAGGGATGGGAACAACCAAATGTTTCCATTAGCTATTGCAATTGTCGAATCTGAGTGTAAAGATAGTTGGACGTGGTTCCTAGAATCCTTAATTGATCAAATTGGAACGCCTGAAGAGAAAGGATGGACTTTTATTTCGGACAGACAGAAGGTATGCGCCTACACATTAAAATAATTCTTTATATCTTTTTTCTTTTGTTTACTTTCATGACTAATATTATATAATTTACTTCGTAGGGACTCCTCGAATCTTTTAAGAAATTCATGCCAGATGTTGATCACATGTTTTGTGTTAGGCACATGTATGCCAATTTCAAGCTTAGGTTCAAAGACCAAAAATTGAAAGACTTGATGTGGGCTGCAGCTAGATCATATACAACAGTAGATTTTGAGAAATAAATGGAACTGATCAAGAAAGAAAATGCATAAGCTCTATTTAACCTAGATCCAATTTTAGGCCAATTAACAATTAAATTTGTATTTGCAGAGTCACGATCAATAGTTTAGATTAAGAGTTTAGCCAAATTAAGTACGGAATTGCACTAATTACTAGATTGTGAATATATGCACGATTTCTAATGGAGATACGATGACAATAAATGATGATATAGAGGTAATATGAGATAATCAAAGATAAGTAAGATTAATGCGTGAATAAAATAGATATAAAGAACCGTATTAGATCTCTCGATCCCGGTGAGGATTCCTTGTTGCTAATTATACTTATAGACTTGAGAACAAAGTATCCAGCGAATGTAAATGATGAACAGTATCGAACAAGAGTTAAAGAGAGTATTTTTATTGATATTGTAGATAGAGAAGACAATGTGTGCTACAATAATTCGAGAACGAGTGCTATTTAAAGATCTGATAGGCGTCTGTTGGGTTTGTAACCGCTGGGTATGTATCCGTTGGATACGTAACCGCTGGGTGTGTAACCGTTGCCTTCATGATCATCCATTAAGCAATCGCGTATGATTAGGTAACCGCTCATTCAAATCGCACTGATTTAGAAAGCGTTACATTACTGCTCTAGGCCTGCTCGTGGTAACCGCCTGGCCAGTCATCTGTCCGTTAAATGTCTGTATGGGAAAACCTCTACCCGTACCACGTGGCAGACACGTGTCACTTTTTAGGTGACGCCAGTTTTTTATCCAATACAAGCTCATCGTTGGTTATCAAAAATTGGGGCCAAACAATGGAGCAAATCAGCATTTGCTACATTGCCAAAATGTGATATGTTAAGTAATAACATTTGTGAAATCTTTAATCACTGGATTGATGAAGCTAGAGATCAACCAAATATTGACCATGTTGGAGATCATACAAAGAAAGCTAATGTGTAGGTTGCAAGAAAGATGTGAATGCATAAAGAAGTATGATAGAATTGTTTGTCCTAGGATCATAGAGAAGATTGAAGAGATCAAAGGAAAAACTTTAGATTGTGAACCAATAAAAGCTGGAAACAGAATTTGGGAGGTTCATGAAGGGTTGCAAATATATGTGACTGAAACGACCTCGATTAGTCGTTTCGGAATTTAGAACTCCGATTGGTGTGCCGATAATTAAAAAAAACTTCTTAATGTCCATTAGGACCTGTCTGTAAAATTTGAGCTAAATCAGACGTCGTTTGGTAGACATCGGAAGAAGGTTTCAGTTTTTACTGTCGATAAATACAAAAAAGAGATTTTCGAGCTCGGTTTTGTTGAACGAGCTCCGATTCAAAATCCGAAAGCGTCGTTAGGTTCGTATGATTATTTGTTACTTTTGTGCTTTTTCGAAAGTGAATTTCGAGGTTGTTCGGCTAGCTTCCGCTAAAATACCAAAAATTAAATAATTTGACCTTTCACATCTCTTCACTACTACAATTATGTAACAGATCGTTGCTTAATGCTTCTACGTACTTCATTTAACATTCGAGGACGAATGTTCCTAACGGGGGAAGATTGTTGCACCCCGTATGTCCAAAGTGACGTATATCATTCTAATGACATGTTAAGAATGATTTAAGTGAGTTTAAAGTCATAATATTACCATATAAGATGTTTATATATTGAATATAAAGTTTGGGAAAAGTCGGATTTAAGTTGCGGAAAAACCGACTAAGGAATTGCCTTGTAACGAAGCTTTTTCAGCAGTTAATTTCGTGTGTTATATGAAGTCTTTTGGGGGTATATCATATACCAAATTGAAGGTCTTAGAGTGTAGTTTCTAAAAATTTTGACGGTTTGTTCATACAATATTTGGATAAAAAGATATGAGCGTCAGAATTCAGGCCAGAAAAAGGGACATAAGTGCAAAAGAGGACTAAAACTGAAATGTTTCAAGTATAAAAAGAAAAATTTCCCCCATATCTCGTCACTTACAGAAAAATAAAGAGAGTTGCAGTTTGTTCTTGAGTATTGAAGCCCCTTTTATGATTTTGAAGGAAGGACGTCAATCGTAACTCGAAATTGAAGACAAATTGCGTCAAAATGCTCTACGCGATTAATGTAACGTTATGCTACCTTCAATTTCGTCTATAGCTTGAGTTTTAGAATTACTTCATGGCTAAGTAAAGTACCTAAATGTTGTATTATAGCTTGTTTAAGCTTTATAAGGTGTTGAATTCAAGGAAAACAAGGTTTAGAAGCAAGAAACATCAAAGGTATGTAAGACTAAACTTTTCTTTTGGCAAGGCATGTATCTTTTAGCTTTTGAAGCTTTTCTTAGTTCTAAACTTAGTTTTTCTTGTGAGAAACTTGTATGGTATCAAGGAAACCTTGTATATACTTAATTTGGTACTAAAATCCAAGGTGAAAGATGTCCGAATCAGCAAGACAAAACGTTTGGAAATCTGGAAAATTGTTTATATCTTCGGACAACTATTAGTATATTGATCATAACTCCTTGTATAAAATTGATATTGAGATGCTTCAAGATTCTCTGGAACCCTAAGACATATATCTAAAACTTTCATGAAGACCATGAAGTCTATAACTTTGATCTACACTCTGGAAATTAGGTTGAAAATCAGGACAGTGGTGCTGTCCAGACATTCTACCTGCGGATTTGTTATGTCATCCAGTTGTCTCATCTTGTTATCCATTTAACATGTTTATGTTATCAGTTTATCCGGGTATCCATTCCCGTGTGTAGTATAGTGCTGGTTCTATTTTGCGGATCATCCAGTTTCAGGAGAAACTTTGCCAAAAATTTTATGGAAATTCAAAGAGTTGGACAAATTCTGAGTTCTAGGTTGTGTCTATAATTCTATCCTGAGTTTTCTTATCATTCATTTGAGTCCATATCTATTGTTGCCACATGTGTTATACCTCATACATGCTTATACTTATATTGTGATCATGTTATGTGTGATTTGGAGTAGAGGATGTACATTGGACCCACAGTCCGGTCGCGTGGGTATCAGGTTCCTAACTGGATTACCCTAAGATGTGGGGAATGAAGCCTTTAGCCTTATTTGATATCGTTTTCTGCTTATTGAATACAACAGGATCGTTTGGCAGTGAATCCAAAGGATAAAGCGGTTGTTGAGTAACTGAGCTAACTTTATAACAAGGTAAGTGTTTATATCCATTTCTTTGGAGGCACATGTCCTCGTGGATTTTCTACCACGTGTTCTTTACGTGTGTAGCTGCCGATAAGCGTACTCATTACGCCTTAGCTTTGGATTTACATTGTATATTAAATGTTATGTTCTGTTGTTGGCATTGCATTGAGGATCGGAGCATTGTATTCTAGCTGTGAGTTGGCATCTACTTCCCGGCCGTTGAGAGTCTCGCGCCGGTGAAAGGTTATTATTGCATCACATTGCATTCATATGCATTATATGTCATTCATATGCATTACATTGCATATCATATTGGGTGCAGGAGTATTCCGCCCCAGGAGCAGGAGTATTCCGCTCCATTGTATCATATTGAGGACAGGAGTATTCCACCCCAGGAGCAAGAGTATTCCGCTCTATTGTATCATATTGAGGGCATGAGTATTCCGCCCCAGGAGCATGAGTATTCCGCTCTATTGTATCATATTGAGGGTAGGAGTATTCCGGCCCAGGAGCAGGAGTATTCCGCTCCATTGTATCATATTGAGGGTAGGAGGATTCCGCCCCAGGAGAGTGCAGGAGTATTCCGCCTCTGGTTTATATTATATCGGGTGCAGGAGTATTCCGCCCCAGGAGCAGGAGTATTCCGCTCCAGTTGGTTATCAGATTGGATTCCCCTCGAATGCAGGAGTATTCCGCTTCGGGATGGGATTACGGGCACATGTGACCCTTTGCATCATATTTCATTTCATCTCATTTTATTTCATTTCATTTCATTTCATACCATTGTGTAGACTTGTGGTACATAACTACTGTTTTGCTTCGACGTGCATTGCTTCTTTGCCTATATATTTCTGGCTCGTATTCTGAGTTACGGGGATCGGGTTGCACGCCGCAACTATAAATATATAGATCGGGTTGCACGCCGCAATGGTATAAATATACGGATGGGGTTGCACGCCGCAACGTTATAAATATATGGATCGGGTTGCACGCCGCAATGGTATAAATATATGGATCGGGGTGCACGCCGCAACGGTATAAATATATGGATCGAGTTGCACCCCGCAACAGGATGTACTTCTGATTGTTGATGTGTTCGGGATACCTATATGTTTTGGTTATCTTACGTTCCTAGTTGTTGATGAGTTTGTCATCCCATACGTGTTTCTATTTATTATCTGGCTCTGCCTTTTTATAATTTAAATAAGAGGAATTTGGTTTATCTGTTTCTTCTCCCTGGCTAGTTATCCTATTTTTTGAGGTGGCTAGTCTGCCCCACTTATTGAGTCCTTTTGACTCACCCCTATTTGTTGTTTGTTTCTTGTCTATCTATTTCGTTTCGGCAGGTTCGCTCCAGGATTGAGTTCGCCACGTTGTGAAGGAGCGAAGACGACTCCAGCTGTCAGGGTGAGCCAGCTTTTATTCCGGATGGCCACCAGTTTATTGGTTATCGTTTCAGTTGCATTTTGCTCCCTTCAGGAGGTATCTGTCTTCTTTTGTACTCTTAGATGTCTAGTCTGGACAGCCCTAAACCTAGTATGATGGGTAATCAGCTGTAATTTCTTTTGTACATCTTAGAGGTATCAGTATGTCAGTGGTTTTTTTTAAGTCTTGTCCTTATTTATGAATTGTATATTTATTTTTCGAATTAAATTAGTAAGGGTTCGCCCGACAAGTCTAGGGGAGGATGTCGGGTGCCCGCACGGCCTAACCGGATTTCGGGTCGTGTCAGTGACAAACCTCAATGAAAAAGTTTGCTCTTGTAGAAAATGGGATGTAACAGGTATACCATGTAGGCATGGAGTTAGCGCTATATTGACTGCTAATCGTGAACCAGAAGAATTTGTACATCTATGTCGCCATGTTTCAACATTTAAGAAAGCTTATTCTGGGAAAATTATCCATATACCAGATCAATCTCAATGGGACAATGTTCTTGGTGATCCTATCTTACCACCTGAACCTTTAGATAGCAAGCCTGAAGACCAAGGAAGAGTAGGAAAAAATGTATAGTTGAACCAATAAATCCCAACAAGGTGAGGAAGTTTGGCTATCATCATGAGTGCATCAATTTCCATGAGATCGGACACAATAAAATAACATGCAAAAATTTCAGCAAGCCAAGGCCAAAAAAAATTGTCCAGGTACTTTTTATTTCTTGATTAAATTAAGCTTTTCTTTATAACTCCTTTTTGATGTGTTTAAGCATTGTCAGCAGACATACTCTTTGTATTTGATGTAGTTTTCTTTGTGTTCACCAGAAAAGTGGAAGAGGTAGTAATCGTGGCAGTGAGCATAATATATTGCATACTAATCCTGAAGGTAGAAGAAGAGGAATAGGAATAGAGATGAATAATAGAGGCTATGATAGATAAGCTACTATTGCATATGTTGCAAATAATCAAGGTAGGGGAGAAACTACCAATCAGAGGAGCAGGGGAAGAGCAAGAGGGATGAGAAGGCAAACTAGACTTGGTCCTAATTACGGAATAGGAAATTGGAATGGTGTGGGAATGTGAAAAACCACTTTGTACCAGCCTCACAGGTAATGATAGAAAATTTTCATTTCATATTTGTTAATTACATGTGTTATATAAACTACATTAGCTAGCTAACTTAAATTGTCGGTTCTCAAGGTTCAACCACCTAGCTTCTTCAGCTACGCAACCCGCAACATCTCAATTGAACAGACAATCGATACTTTTTGTAGATGTTATATTCTCAACTCAAGCTTCAGCAACTGGGGTGCACACGCGCCTTTCAATGGAACCTCCGGCGAGTAAGGAGGGACCATCTTCTTCTCCAGCCGATGGGAACCCTCCCATGGATTCAAAATATATAAAAGCTCTTGCCACTACATTAGTAGTAGACCCCAACTTTCGACATGCACAAAGATCGGTAACAACTAGAACCACCACTCACAATGGAATGCCTGCAATTATTTTCAAATCAAAGGACTACTATTGGGTCATGGCTAAAGAATGTAAGCGAACCTTATAGGAAGATTTTTGAAGGTGAGACCTGGAATCGAACAAATCAGATCTGCATTTGCTAAGAAAACCCCAACTGCAGGTAGAACTAAAATTGGTGTTTATGATAATAGAATTGGTTTTCTAGACTTTGAAAATGATCAAGATTATAACTCTATATGGTTCAAACGTATGATTGAGATTTACGGAAAAAAATGTGACTATCTAAATGGTTTCCTGATTTCAAGCCTGAGAAGGACGTCCCCATTGCTCCTGTGTGGGTTCTTCTTCCCGAACTACCCTATCATCTGCACACCTGGGAGTATGTGAAACAAATTTTAAGTCCTTTAGGTCTACCCCTTGCTCTTGACACGACAACTAGAGGTAGAACTAGGCCTAGTATGGCCAAAGTTCGAGTCGAAGTAGATCTGACCAAATCTTTACCTGATAGTGTTTGGGTTGGCTTGGAGGATGACAACTCTGGACTCAAAGGCTTTGCCCAAAAGCTAGAATTTGAAGTTGTTCCAAAATTTTGTAAGCATTGTAGGTTGCTTGTACACTCTACAGATCAATATAGAGTAGCTGCTAACAATAAAGCAGCAGAACAAAATAAGTTTGAAGCTGATACAGTCAATGATGAGGTTAAAGACAATGATTAAGATCAAGCTCAAGCTGAGAGTAGTAACAATTTAAAAGGAAATACTAATAAATATGGCGAGGATTCAACCAAAGAGGAAGAATCTGTCAACAACAAAAGAACCAAAGGAAAAGAGAAGAGGAAGAAGAGAAGGAAGAGGAGTCTCATTTACCAAGTTATCAAGAAACAACTACTCAAAGTATCTAGGCCTTTGGTGGACTAAAAGCTCTTGGAACTTCACAATACCTCTGAAATTAATCCTATTGGTGATAACGAAGCTAATGGTAAAAGAGCTATTAAATATGGAACTTCATAGAATAAAAACAAGATACATCTGAATATAGAATGCAAGAAGTCCCATGTGAAAATCAGCAAATCCATTAAAGAATTAGCATCAATATGGAGAGATAAAGGAAATTATGTTCCTTTCGATTTAAACTCTAATCTAAATAGCTCTAGTGCTCTCCTAGAAAAGAAGAACAGAGGTGTTAACTCTGAGAACCAAGCCCCAACAGAAACTGGTTCAAGTGAAAGGACTATTTTAGATAAAGGAAAATTAATTGACATATTCTCTTCAGCTGTTCCTGATCAAGAAGATAATATAATAGCCAATAGTCCCGTGCAAGCATTTTCTCCTGATAATGAGGGGCTGGAAGATGAAGCAGAAAGGCAAGTGAAGGAAGCTATTGACGATGGAGGACTGTCACCTAGAGGAGCATATCTGAAAAAGAAAAAGAAAGGGAAAAAGTCAAAATCCAGTCAATCTCCAACTCGTTTAACTAAGGGGAGAGGGAGATACTCTAAAAAAGTTTAACCTTACATTCCCAATGGTTAGCACCCTTGTGTGGAATATTAGGGGTGTCAAATCGAAATGAGCCTTTCAAAGGCTTATCAAGCTTGTCAAACTGTATAAAGTTTCATTTATTGCATCGCAAGAGCCTTTAAGGACTTCTATTACAGGATTTAAAGAAGTTGTTACTAACTCATGGAGATTGAACACAAGTATGAAATAGATAGTAGTGATGCAAACAGATGCATGTTGCATAGTTCTTATGCTGAACAAGTCAAATGGAGTAGCAAGGAGCAGGCAGGTTACAAGTTTTTGTAAGCCTAACTAACAGGTAGACGGAAAGCCACTTAGAAAGTTCCTCGTTTTTGGCTAACCGTAGAGTTCTAGCAATACTTTCTGAAAAGAACAGGAAATACGATGTTTAGGATGAAAGGCAACACTTTAATTTCTAAGTTAGAGACTAAGATAGTCACTACGTTAGTTGATAAAGTTTATTGAATAATTTATTGTACAGATTTTGATCTATCAAAATCATACTTTTGTTGGGAGGAGGTAAGGTACTAAGGTACCATGTCCCCTTCCTCCATGTATTTTCCTTTTGGTTACTAATCTACTGGTAGCGGTCAATGTCAAACCTCCTTTTTAAATTTAAAAAAGAAAAATCTTCAGCAACTGGACGACTTGTGCAAAATGATGTAGGAAACTCATCAAGCAAGTGGGATAGTGTACTTGCTTTGCATCGAGGTTTTTAGGCTTATTAGTAATCTAAATTGTGATGGATGGTTTAGTTATGAAATAAGGTTATGTGACGACTGAAATTCTTTTGTGCTTATACGTATTCAATGCATGTCTGTTTTGAAATAATTAATTTAGTCATGATATTCCTTTTGTCGACTAGATGAATATGATTGAAAAGACCTAACAAGTTGATGGTTTAGTTACGGGAAAAATGTGTTATATCTTTGAAAGTTGTCAGATTTTGTGCAGAATTTTGATTGTGCTTCAGCTCAAAATAGGCAGAGATGTTGGTTTATTTGAGTGTTACTGCTGCTCAAAAGTCACAACCTCTTAGCAGATTCAATAGTAAGACAAGTAAAAGTCATCTTGCAAGTTGATGAATGGAAATTACCATCATTTCGACTCAAGAAGAAGAATTAAGAGTTCCTATTTTAGTCTTCTTATGGGGTTGGATTCATCTAAAATATAGATAGCACCAGAAGTAGTATTTTGTCGTTGAAAGGTGATAAACATGTAGACAAAATTAGGAATAGAAGCTACGTTAGGAATATAGGATACTCTCACAAATTAATCCTTTTCATTCTCTTTTGTAAGGATAGTCCTCAATGGAAAAATGGTTTCTCGACCATCAACTGTAATTTTTTTGTGATGAAATGCTAATAGGTAATTCAAAAAGTATTTTATGGTGTTAGAGGTAGACTTTTCATTGGAAGATGTTACTATAATTTCTTGCTATAGACCTTTAAAGCTTGTGGAATTACTGTAACAAGTAAATTCGCGTTAAGAAATAAATAAATAATCAAGACAAGAAGATATTGTAATAACTGTAGTATTTGATTTCAATATATGATGAGTAGTACAATCTCTATAATTCCTCTGATTCGTCTTTTCAACTATAAATATTACAAGTAGAAATCCAAGGGCTTTTGAGCTTGATCTTGAATATCTTCCTTATAATGAGCTTGTAGAAATAAATCCAAGGGCTTTTGAGCTTGATCTTGAATCTTCCTTATAATGAACTTGTAGAGATAAATCCAAGGGCCTGTGACCAGCTTGATCTTGAATTCTCCTCTTGATGAACTTGTAGAGAAATAAATAACTCTTTGAAGATTTATAGCAATTTGCAGTCTTTGATCCACGAGCTCCTTATTGCTTCTTGTTATGAATTCCTCCTTCTGATTTCTGATCGTCACAAATGAGGGATTTGGCCCTTTATATAGATGTGAGGTGGAGTAGCCACCAAGGAACCCTAACGGGCCAAGGCCCGTGGACCGACCAATCATATTTAAGCAGTGACAAGACCATATTTGATTGGCTAGAACATGTCACTTTTCCACGTGGCGCATATTTATTGGACATTTGAACTTTACTTGAATTTCCACGTCATTTGGCATATGGCATGATACTATTGGTTCTTTTATTTGACTTTATGCCACGTCACTTGACACGTGGCACTGGCTTGAGCCTTTATGACTTATATTTGGATTAACAAAGTGGATTTATCATTTGTGGCCCCATGAAATTGGACTTTATATTAAATCCAATCCAATTATACTAGCCCATATAATTTATATGGATTAATATATCTTGAATTTAATAAATAACCAAATTATTTTATGGGTTTTGATCCCTTAAAATTTATTTGTCTACAAATGCCCCCTACTTCAAGACCTTCAAGGCTTGTTGGATTTATCATCCCTTCAAGACTAGGCTGGAAGTACTTCTTTGTTTATGTTGGCTGCTTCCAATGAATGACCATAAGATTGGCTACTTGATTGAAAAACTATGCAAAACAAGCTATATCCCGATTAGCAGCTTACACAATGGCTACTCCTTAATAAGTTGATAATTGATTACTTCTAGTTAGCAGTCCTAATGGTGGCTGTTAGTTAAAAAATTTCAAAGTTACGTCAAACTAACCACGCTCGCCAGAATACCAGAGCTTGTTATTGCCGATTCTCATTCCTAGTTGGCATGGGCTAAAAAAAAAAATTCCAACAGGATAAGATTGTAAAAATTTGGTGCAGGAGCCTGTTTGGCGCGCGTTAATTGGATTGTAGCCGTTAAAAATAAATTCGCTGAGAAATAGCCACCTCCGGACAAATCTCAGTATAAATAATGGGGCTGGGAAGCTTCAGTAAACTAACCCCAGTATAAAATACTGGGGCTTTGAACAAGTTTTGTTCAAGGCCCCAGCATTTTGTTATAGGACTTTGTATAAAGCTTCAGTCCCATAACAAAATGCTGGGGCTGTGAACAAAACTTGTTCAAAGCCCCAGCATTTTGTTATGGGACTGAAGCTTTATATATAAAGTCCCATAACAAAATACTTGGGCTTTGAATGTTCAAAGCCCAAGTATTTTGTTATGGGACTAGTCTGGGGTATTTTTCAAACGCTAATGGAGCTTAAGTGTGCGCGCGAATTTTTGGCTATTCTTCAATGAATTTAGAAACGGTGGATAATCCCCAATGAGCGCGTCCAAAAATGGCTAGTGATCAAAATTCCTATTTATCTCCAACTATGACACTAGAAACCTGCATCTTAGCACTACTTGCTTTTTGACTTCTACAAGAACAAGGTAATTTTCAGCCGCCTTGCGTATCTATAAATACCATGAGAGTAACGTACTTTTCATAATGCAAACCCTCTTGGTGATTACAAGAAATAGTCAGCTGCGAAGCCTTAATTCTTTGGCTTTCTTCGAGGTAATAATCATCATCTCTTTATCTTCTTTTCTTTCATCCATTGCTACAACTATTTTGTTTAAAGCAGTACGCTGGCCATCTTTAATAACTCATACTTCATAGTAAGATTTAACATGAGATGTACCCATTTTATTTCCATCCATGTCTTATATCTTTTGAAAATAATTGTAGTGATTAAAATACTCTTTATGTTCACAACCTTATAGTTCATGATGATCAAATTATTAGCAGACTCAATCCCTTTTTTGTAACTACTGCTTTTGATCAGAAGGTGCTTACACTGCTTCTAGAGCGATCCCAATCAGTGATTTGATTAGCTTGCCCTTAGAAAGAAGGCACTTTTTCCTTCTAACTAGTTGCTTGTACTTTAGTGTTATTTACTCCTCCTTTCGTTGCATGCTTTCCTGACTTTTGCCCTTATTTTCCTATCCATTGCAGCGAGCAAGATAAATTTGACATAGCCTGATCATTGATCCTTGATCTGCTGCCAGTAAGCTTTCTCCTGTTGTTTTTTTGTATCTTCGTTACTGTTTGTTTTTTTCGTACCTTTTGCAGGCCTCCATGTTACAGTGAAGAGGTTACCTCATCCAATAACGTGCAATGACGTCTTCTTTGGTGCAAGGAGATAAAAAAATTTAATGGAACATGAAAATATATTCTTCAAGGAGATATTTAACGGAACATGGAAATATATTCGTCAAGGAGATATATTTGTCAATGACGCGCGAAGACAAATCCTTTAACAACACATGGAGATTTATTCGTCAAGGAGATATATTCATCAATGGCGTGCAGAGACATATCCTTTAAAAGAACATGGAAATATATTTGTCAAGGAGATATATTTATTAAAGGCGTGCGAGAGACTACTAGGAGAATCTCCTTCTTTGCAAATGATCCTTTCACTCACCAAGTTTAATCTTCAGATTCGAGCGTCTTCACAAAAAAAATACATATCTTGCTCTAGGAATGTCCGAATGAGAAGCTTCTTAATTCTATAAAACCCTGACTTCAAGAGATACAAATTATTAATAAACCAGATCATGATGACTTTAGGATAGACGACAATTAATTTTTGAATTTGCTCTAGGTGTCCCTCATGGTGGATTTTAGCTTTAAGCGCTCAAGCCAGAAGAACCCTATCTCAAGTTAGGAGCATCTAAATCATAGGTCGTTTGTCCCTACAAACTTGTAACTCATGTGGCTGAAACATATCCGAAATTCAATATCAAAGTCCTTCTGTATCAATGGAAATAAATTTATGAAGTTGATGCAACTTTTCCCATGTTGGTCAGGCTGCTGGAAAGCAAACTCCTAGAGGTATAATATATAAAAAAATCATATTAAAATCACATACGTATCAGCTGGAATTAATTTTTGAATTTGACCAAGATATCTGACGTGTTGATTTCATAGATTTGTGCAAGCCACAGAGAAAATTATATCTCGATATAGGAGTGTCCAAATAGTGAGCCGTCTATGCCATTTGAAAAAGACTCCTTGGACTATAATATATTCAAAAATTCAGGTCCTAATTCTATCCAAATTTGCACAGTTTTATTGCTGAAGTTGCATTTTGACAGCCAAAGTGCCCAACTTTGAGCTTCTTGACGGAAAGAATCATATCTTCTTGTGGGAGTATCCGAATTGCATGCCATTTGATTTTCCTATCACTAGACATAGAAGATAACAACATATCTGGAAAATGGGACAAAACCCTCTCGATACAATCTTAAAAGATACTTCGAAGTCGGGATCAAATTTTGCAATACTATTCTCAGCTTTTGTCTTCACTTGGAAATTCATATCTTGATGTGGGAGAATCCGGTTCACGAGCCTCTTAGTTCTGTAGATTCGCAACTTCAAGAGCTGAGATATATCCAAAAATCCTGGCCAAAAGCCTCATGGATCTTGTGCAGATTATTTTTTAAAATTGACTCAACAATATGAACATTATCACTTTAGATAGCATACTTCATGATCCGCTCTTTACTTGCAGGTCATCAAAAGCTGGTCCAATATTGTTGGTCGACGAGGAATTATTTGGATCTTCTGTCCGTCCGACTTGGAGATTTGCGCAGTTTAGGCAAAATATTCATAACCAGTAGGATGTGAATCCGAATCATAAGGCATTTAACTTTCTAAAAAAATTGTCTTCAAGAGCTAATATATCAAAAATGCAGAAGTATCCACATTCAAGATTGTTCTAGATGAATTTTTTTTGAAGTTAGCCTTTAATTCCTATCCTGTCCGGACTTGCAGATTTGCGCAGCTTAGGCAGAATATTCACAACTTGTATAAGAGTCTGAGTCGCAAGGAGTTTAAATTTCTAGAAAATAGTCTTCAAGAGCTAACATATATCCAAACGTAGAAGTATCCACCTTCAGGGTTATTTTAGATGAATTATTTTTAAAGCCAACCTTTACATCCTGTCAGGTTTTTAGCTTTCTTGGCAAGACGTATTCAAGTTGAAATCATCTTTTTATTACACAAATGAATTTACCATGTTTCATGCACAACGATGGTTCCTACCTCAAGTATTTATTTAATTTGTCTTGAAGAATGCTTTGATCTTGACTTCGGCATCTAAAACAAGCTGCTAAATATCTGGTTTTCTCCTTGAGGTTTTAACCTTTGATAATAAAAACTTGATATTCAAATAGATTCGTGGAGGCCACCTTTTGTATTTTATGCGGCTGAACTTATAATGAAACTCTAAGCTGCCTACGTACCCCAGTGAAGAGGATCAAGTCATTACGTTGTTCGGTACAAGTAGGATTTTTTTTTGTCCTAACTTTTTCCTAGGTCGCCTCTTTCGATGTTTTTGCCCTAGCAGATTTTTTTTTTTTTGTGTCCTAACTTTTGTCTAGGCCGCCTCTTTCAAGATTTTCAACCTAGCGGATATTTTTTTTTTGTGTGCTAATGATATGTTGGTATTTTTTGCTTAATTGTAACTCATTCCAACTAGCTTTTAGCCCTTTTGTGATGCTATTTGAATGAATCTTATGTTAATCTTCATGTTTCAGGTTTTTAAGAAAATTTACATACAAAGCCGAAGAAAATGTACAAAAGAGCAAATATAAGTGCGCTTTGGCTACAAAAGTAAGAAACATGAAAATAAGGCAGCAGTGGAAAGGACGCCTCGCCGAACAAGAGGCTAGAAAGGCCATCCATCCACCAAAGGAAGGGAAGTTCACAGCAGCCAGCAACTCAGAAAGGCAGCCTGCCAATATTTATGCGGAATACATCCGGCGGCCCTTCAGAATGAGAGGCGACACCGCCGGTTGATACAGAGAGATGGGAAAATCTGCGACATTGAGGAGTTAGCCGCAAACAGAAGGGCGGTCCACCTAACCTGCACTGCACAAGAACATGTGAGTTAGCAAAGTGAAAGCTGCAAGCCAGCAACCAAATGTGCGGCTCGCCTAACAAGAGGCGGCCTGGCGTAAAAGTGGTGAAAATGGTATTTTTGTAAATATTATCTTATTTTTGAAACACATGCCTATAAGTAGGTTGTTATGCCTCAGAGAAAATTGATTTTTTTTAGCCTAGAATATCACTTTAAAACGTCTGAATATTCTTGGAGTTGAAAGGAAGGTTTCTACTTGAATCTTTGTAAGGATAACTTTCTTTAATCTAAATTCTTACATGATTCTTGCAATTTCATCTTACAATATGTGTGTGTTAAACCCTAGTATGAGTAGCTAAACTCATACTAAGGTTTTATTCATGAAAACATGATTATCTTAGCTTAAATCTTTTAAAATTAATGGGTTAACATAAATCTAGTTCTCCATTGCACTTGCTTAACTAGGGTTTAAGGCACGATCGTACTTGAACCTAACCCTACTTTGCTTTTATCACTCGAAACGGGTTGAAGGCGTAGGTTAATGGAGACTAGCGAGAATTTGGGTTACATTGGTTGCGACCTACCTCATCTAAAGGGGTCGACCTAAATAGGTCCACCCCTACTCGGGTCGTTGGACTAGGATTTCTAGCGCTTCATTATTGACCAGAGAGAGCTTGATGAAGTAAAATCCTCCATATCCCGAGAGGGTTTTGAGGAATGTATTAGAGGTCCAACCATTAATGTTACCCATAAGATTTGTGAGACTAATATAAGTATTTAACGAAGAGAACCTTGCTGGATTGGATAAACCCCTAGCTCATTCCCATAGTTTACCCCATAACAATTATTTAGTTTTTTTTACATTAATTGCTCAATTTAGATATAGTTAACACTTTCACCCTTAATTATTAGGAACATTACAAACAATGCTTAGGACCCGTAACTATTCAACCTAAGACTAGTAGATTATCTTGCTAACTCTATGTGGAAATCGACCCCAACTCATACGTTGGGTACTATTATCTTTGACGACCGCCCACCCTTTGAGGTGAGTGTATTGAGCATGGATCACCTAACTTTTGCCTAGGCCACCTCTATCGAGGTTTTCACCCTAGCGGACACTTGTTTTTTTTTGTCCTAACTTTTGCCTCTTTCGAGGTTTTCAACCTAGCAGACATTTTTTTTTTGTCCCTAACTTTTGCCTAGGCCGCCTCTTTCGAGATTTTCAACCTAGCAGACATTATTTTTTTACTTGTCCGTGCACAGTTTATACTCTTGTGGGCTAGGAGTAATTTTAGTTTATGCTCGTGCGTCAAGGAGCGATCTTCTTCAAAGATAGTACCTCTTAGAGAATTTCCCATTAATAGAATCGATTCTTTTTCCTTTAGCATCAATAAGCTTATAAGCACCACTTGAATAGGCTTCTTTCACAACATATGGCCCATCACATTTTGTAGTGAACTTGCCCCCAGATTTATGGGAGGTGATGATGGGTCTTCTTAATGCAAGAACTTGATCACTAACCTGGAAGGACCTTTGACAAACCTTTTTATTGAAGGCACAAGTTAACCGAGCTTAGTAACATTCGAGACTTTGCTGAGCTTTAAGTCTTTTTTCATCAAGAGCCTCCAACTCTACAAGGCACAAGCGAGCATTTTCTTCATCAGTGAGCCCTTCTTTGATAGCAAGTCGCAGCGATGGCATTTGACGCTCTAGTGGTAGGACTGCTTCAACCCCATAAACAAGTGAGTAAGGAGTTGCATGCATTGGGGTACGATGAGTCGTCCTATATGCCCATAAAGCTTCTTCCATCCTATTAAGCCAATCTCGCTTGGACTTGAAGACAACTTTACTCAGTAAGTTGCACAAAGTCTTGTTGAATGCTTCAGCTAAACCAACATAGAAAACTTACGCTGCTTGAAGCCAAAGAGATCACAAATACTATTCATCAACCTATTGTCAAAGTCGCACCCCTTTTTCTGAGCTCAGATCGAGTTCAAAGGTCGAGTTTGACTAGGTAACTCGGTTGAGTCAGTTTTGAAAGCGCCACCTAATAAATTTTTTTAAAGGCGTATTAGGTCACCTAAAGTGTCTAAATTCTAAACTAACTCCGGGTAAGTCTTACTAGCAAAGATTCTAAGGTAAGAAGCCCTTGTGACTTGGGAAGAAGGTGTTAGGCACTTCCCAAGTCCCACAAAAAGTGGTTCCCGACCAGATTCCAATTTTAGGATTTAGATTAAATATATGAGTAAGCTTTGAAAAGAGATTTTAAGTATTTATCAAGGTCAAATATAAACATATCTTACAGTAAAGGCTAGAAATGTAAATTGGATTTAAAACATTCAAGTTAACGAAAATAAGGCTAGAAAACCAAGGCAGACGCTAAAGGGACATCCTATGTACATGCACAAATTCGGCATTTTCCAAACTTTTCAGGATTTTACACTTATGATCTAGGCCCACTGCTTGATTGCGATTTTTACCTTCAGTTTAACTTTTAACTCCAGGGTGGCCAAAAACACGAATCATGCTCAAGATAAATTTGTTTTTGCGAATATTTCGACAAACAAGTTCTCTGAAAATCTTGCAACGTTTCAAAAGTCCATTTTTCAAATAAAACACAATAGTCAATATTCTATTGAAGGAATGTTAGCCATTTTTTAGTTGGATGTTGTCGCATTAATTGTCAAATACATTCCAAAAAAGCTTATTATTTTTTGGGCCACTTTTCAATATACATAGATATTTATATATTTTAAAGATATTTGCATATAAATAGGTAGGAATTTTATACATTTTAGAGACAGTTACACATAAATATAGATAAAAAATTTTATTAACGAAAATTTGGATGGCTAGAAATAATAAGATTTTCATGCAAATAAGTAGATCCAGATATATACATATAATAATTATAATTTTCTAGAAACAGTTACAAAGTTCTCCTTCAAATATCCCATAAATAAAGGAAACTCATGTTATCACCTAATACTTTCAAAAAATAGCCATTTTATGGAATAATTGGTACGTACAAAAGAAACTCATGCATATTCAAGGTTATCACATTATACTTTCAAAAATAGCCATTTATATAATTGCTAAATATAAAAAGAAACTCATGCATATTCCAGGTTATCACATTATACCTTTAAAAATAGTCATTCATATAATAATTGGTACGGCTTGACCCCAAAGCTCATACTTTCCCCCTTATATATTATTAGTTAGCGTAAATTAAGAAGATGTTTTAGCTCTAAAAAAATCAGTTTTAGCTTTTGAAAGAAATTGGCCCGAATTTAAAAATTGGCGAGGCACCCGGTTTTTGGAGAAATAAGCATTGATCAAGACATAATTGTAAAAAAAGTCGTCTTTTTTGAAAAAAAAATAAGCACCTCCCCCCTATGCATTAAACAGCCCATGCATTAACAGAATTCCTGATTCAACACTCAAAACAGCACCTGTTAAAACACTTAAATACTTTTAAATGCTAATTTCGGACATATGCATTGCGCAAATAAACCAACTTGTAATTTCAGCCGTAAATAAATGAGAAAAGGGGAAAGTAGGGTCCCTGGGTAACCCCAAACACGGCAGCTTACTGCTGCACTTTTCATTGTCTATTACAATATTTCACAACCTGTTTTAACATAATACACTTCACAAATTCATACTTTCGAGCTTTTTTTTATAGGACAATTGTCCATACAAATAGGATGAGTATGATAAACACAAATAATGAAGGAATCTAAAGTTGGGATATACTAAAAAGAAGGTAAAAAAATGAGGTGTCCTGAGTACACCCTTAATGGATTTTTCCAGCTTGTTTCAAACTCTGTTTCAACTTCCATAGGAGCCAAACCATAATCAAAAGTCATATGTTAAAGCTTTCTAGAAGAAAAACCTGCATATGATCTAAACAAATGGTATGGCCCTTTCAAAAACCATCCAAAGTCCTGCAAGATAAGGTTAATCGATGGCCAAAAAGAGGCCCAAGCAGCACGGACATATATGCACATAACAAACAATGTTTACATCAAATCCAGTATGCCATTCATTGAGTTTAAGAAAAGTATACCTTGAAGACAGAAGGAAGTAGATAGTGTTACTCCCAACGCACACGCAAGTATACGCGGTCGACAAGTAATAAAGTGATAAATCGAATATCGTTCCCACGAGGACTAAGCAGACTAATACTTCGCAAACAATTTCTAACAAACTACTCAGGGATCTTTTTCTTTGATGGTAAGAGTTTTTATAACTAAAACGCAGTAATTAAAGTGCTAGAAGTGTAGTCAAGCAATGGTGCAATACTTTGGTTGTTAACAATATTAAGAGGACGGTCCAGGGTCAGAGTTACGAACAATCCAGTTGATGTATCCAATTGATTCCACTTCTTAAATCCCGGGTTACTAACTGACAAAGTAAATGTAACTGTGAAACCCTTTCTGTTCTTCACATTCTATGCAAGCTACTTCAATCCCTATATGTCTATGGGTTAAATCACATGCACGCATTAACGAATCATGTCATGAGTTAAACTAGGCAAGCAAGTATATGTCTATCCTACTCGCAAATTGGTTCCCCGATGCCCGGGTTCACAAACTTGTTCTATTCTTTCTTATTACGTAATTAAATTCCCTCTTTTCGAGTTCAATTTAAAAACCATAGATAATGCGTAATAATCGGGCCCTGACAATTACACAAGTGAAATCAAGAAAGAATAAGCAATCCGTTATGGGATTCAATTAATGGAAATCAATCTTCAAACATCAACTTTCATGAAATACTCTAACCCTAGAACGAGAGGATTAGCTACTCATACTCATAATAACAACACAAAGATTTGATGAAATAATGAAATAATGATGTAATAGATTAATGGAAGGAAGAAAAACCCTTGTTAAGATGTTATGAGCTCTCCAATTTGCTCCAAAGTCTGAACTCCCCTAAAAAACTAAGTAAAAGAGCATTTATAGGGTTTACAAACACCTAGTAATAAGTTAGACCCAAGCCTAGACGAAATAGGAGGTAAAAATCCGCACAAGGGGCGCTATAACGGGCGCCCCGCGCCTCGTAACGTTCTGGGACAAGCAGAACCCGTCGAACTCTTCACGCTTTAGCCCCGCGCCAAGTGAGAAATCGCGCCACAGACTGGGCGCTTTGCCTGGCGCGGCGCGCCACCTGTGGCGCCAGTGCAATTTTCGTGTTTTCTTGCTCCTTTGCTCGCTCGTGTCGTGCCTTCGTGTGCTCAATCCAATCCTCAATCAACTTCCAATCAATTCTCGCTCAATCAAGCTCCTAAAAGCTCCAAATGCACTGCGTAACAACCACCACACACACGACATTAAATTAGTGTAAAACCACATTCACAAACTATAAAACGAGCGCATAACAAGCTCAAACATGCGGAAATATTAAGGAAACCTTGGCATAAAATGCCAAACATTACCACCCCAAACTTGAACCTTTGCTCGCCCTCGAGCAAGTCACATCTCACTTTCCGACATAGGTAAAACAGGTCTGCCTCTGATTATGGTTGATACCGACCATTGAACCAATACACACATGACTACTATGGATCCACAACATGCCAACAATTTACCAAAACCAAAAATATGAGAACAACCACCCCCAAAATAGCTCAAATGCACAAACTCAACTTATTGCAACCATGCTCCCACAAAATCACACCTATCTACTCAACCAAGAATCATCAACTTCACCTATTTCATGCAAACCACGTGCCCTCACCAATATGAAGCAAAAGAGTGCCCCCCCAAAAATCACACACAACAACAAATATCATGAATAGAATGGGGGCAATAACAAATGAATTCACTCACTCTCATGAAAGTCTCACATGTCACACACAGCGTACCATAGGCTTGCCCGTAGTGTAGGACTCCACTAATGTAAGCTCACTCCAATCGGGATTAACTAGGACTTTAGAAAGGTCGTAATGTAGGCTAAGGGGCGGATAGGATACATATGGTAATAGTGACTACCTCCCTAAGCACTTTAATACATCATATTCAAATCAAGCACAACTCTAATCAAGCCACCCAATCAACACTTCCACACATACACCTTCTCAACAAGTAGCATTTTTCTTTTAAGCACACACTAGCAAGGAATGGATATCTTTTTCTCTTTTTATTTCTTTTTCCATAATTTTTTTCTTTTCTTTTCAACTTTGCTATTTTTTTCTTTCTCTATTTCATTATCTTCCAACCTTGCCAATGCTTTTCACTACTTCACAATTTTAACAATTATTCCCCTTCATTAGCTCCACTCAAAAACCTTCCAAAATCCAACCACAACTCCAACATAACAACACAATATCAATAAAGTGCTTAAGGAGTAAAGGGCCAAAAGAGTCAATTTAGAACAGATGGGTAGGCTCGGGGTGTGGGTGCCAACAAAAAGGGTCAAAGAAATCACAACAACAATTTTTTTCTAAGGTATATATGTAAGGGTAGGCAAATCAAAAGAAGGCCTTGTATCATTTCCCGACTAGAGCAAACCTAGGATTTCGCTTTGCACACACACGGGGTAAGTTCTAGACATTAATATGCAACATGGAGTAAACAAGAACATGCCTCACACACACATCGCACATGGTCCACACAAAAAGGTTCCATCAACAACTCTCAACCAAGCATCTAGAATGCAACTTGTGGAAAATTAAGCACTAATGCACAAAGGTTCACAACAAAGTCAAGTGAGTGGACTCAAGCATCTCAAGGGGGTCGTTCCATTTTTTCCTAGGCATGCATCACAATTAAAACCCAAGGACACCACAAATAGCACATGCAACAAGTTCAAGTCCACCGGTATCAAATAAATCAAAGGCACCTAGCATTCCACCTATTCCTTTCGTCTAGGGCCACCTATAACTAACTATTCTAATCCTACAAAATAAAAACTACCCGGTTCAAAGGTCTCCCCGTGGAAAAGAACCGAGGTCATAAGAAAAACAACGGGGTGGATGACATGTACCACTAATAAAACTAAAAGGAAAATCTTTTTGGAATTTTTCATTGGTTTTCTAATTTTTTTTTTCATAAGCAAGAAACGATTTTTTTTTTCATATATTAAAGCAAGAAACAAATCAAAACAAAGTCAAGTGACAAAAGAAAATCCTACGGTACATGCATCCCTAACCTCAAAAATAGATAAAGAGTAGTTCCCCCCACTCCACACTTAAACTAAGCACTGTCCTCAGTGCTAAAAATAAGAAAGTGCAAGGTAAAGAAAACTTCCCTGAAGATTCTAGTCCTTGGTGCTAGCATCCTCCAAGCTTCCATATAGTATGAGGTACTCAGACTTCCCCCAACAGATCATCAATATTTGGCAAGGGTGAGGACACCCCACACTTAGCCTCGACATTACATGAACCTGCAATCCAAGGAAAAACAAAAACTACGTGACACTATAAATAAAATAATACAAGTACAAACTTGGGTTGCCTCCCGAGAAGCGCCTTAGTTAACGTCGTGGCACGACGACACTTCTAGCTCACTTCCAGCATTTATGTCTTCTCTTCTTATGCCGAACCTTTGCTTTCTTCCTTTCTTTGAGAGAACCCCTTTTCAACTTCACATCTGGTTTACTTCCATGTTCTTGTTTGACACATTCAATCATAGAGCACTCTTCCACCTTAGCTATGTGCTCCTTCTCAGTATACACCTTGAAAGTAACCTTTTCTCCATGCGCTCTAACAGTCATCTCACCCAGCTCCATGTCAATAATTGCCTTCGAGGTGACTAAGAATGGTCTCCCCAAAATGATTGGAGCTTCTCGGTCCTCTTCATAATCTAGGACTACAAAATCAGCAGAGAATGTTAACTTACCAACTTTTAGCAACACATCCTCCAACTTACCATCAGGGTGAGTGAGTGATCCATCCGCCATCTTAAGAGTAACTGAAGAGGGCTTGATTGCTCCTAGCCCTAACCTTTTGCAAACAGAGAGAGACATGAGATTTATGCTCGCACCCAAATCACACAATGCACCAGTGATATTATGCCCTCCAATGGTGCAAGGAATAGTAAACCTCCCATGATATTGAAGTTTTGGAGGTAGCTTGCTCAAGATTGTGCTACACTCAACTAACTCAACTGTATCTATCTCTTGAGGCTTTTTCTTCTTGACTAAAATTTCTTTTAAGAACTTCACAAAGGATGGCATCAATTCAAACACATTAGTCAAAGGAATATTAACTTGAAGTTCTTTCAACATACTCACAAATTTTTGATACTGGGCCAGATCCTTCGATGGTATAAGTCTCTGTGGGAATGGTGGAGGCGGCAGAGGTGCCTCCTTTCTCTCTTCTTTCTTCTTTACCTTCTCCACTTTTTCAACTTTTTCTATTTCAGCTCTCTCCTCGGACTTGGCCATCAGCTCTCCACCTTCAATTAAAGTCACTGCAAGACATTGTTCAGGCTCTTTTTTAACAGTGCTTATTTCTCCCACCATTGTATGGCCACTGCATGGGCTGCAGTGTCAGCTATCATTCTCTGTTGTCCCGCCATTAACTGCTTTAACATATCTTCAACTTAATAGCTAACCTGCTGTGGTGGAGCTGGAAGTGGGTGGTAATTATTTGGGGCTCTCGTATTGCCTTGATAATAAGCATTACCAAACTGATTTTGACCCTGCAGCCTGTTTTGATTACCCACGTAATAAACTGACTCTGGATTAGAGGAGCAAACCTCTGTAGCATGATCTTGACCACAAACCTCACAAAAACTCTGGAGTTGTTGCACTGGAGCCACTGGTTGCTGAGTCTTTGGCAGAGCTAACTTGCTAACTTGATTGGAAATAGCATCCATCCTCGCCCTTAGCTCTGAAACTGTATCTAACTGAAGTACCCCTGCAGATTTTTGCGTAATAGCTCTACCATCTCCCTGCCAATCAGGATTGCTCTGCGAAAACTTATCTAGCAAATCATAAATTTGATCAAAATTTAAGGCCAGTACTTGGCCTCCAGCAGCAGCATCAACCACGATCTTAGTGTGTTGGTTCAACCCCTCAACAAAAGTGTGTGCAACAACCTCATTGGATTGGTTGTGGTGTGGACAATCTCGCAATAAAGCTTTGAATCGCTCCCAGGCTGAATACAAGGATTCTCCTTCTAACTGTCTGAAGGACATAATTTCGCTCCTCAGCCGGGCTGCCTTGGCAGACGGATAATATTTAGCCAAGAACTTCTTAGCCAAATCCTCCCAAGTAGTGATAGACCCAGACTTTTCAGCCTTTAACCACTTCCTTGCTGCCCCAATCAGTGAAAACGGGAACAACGTCAAGCGAACATAATCAACAGGAACTCCCTTCAGTGTGTAAGTATCACTGATCTCCAAGAAATTCTGGATATGTTGTTGTGGATCCTCGCTATGTAATCCAGCAAATTGTCCAGTCACATGTAACAGTTGTATCATGCCGGACTTAATCTCAAAGTGCCCAGTGATTTCAGGCTTAACTATGCTCGAGGCTACTCCCTCCAGACTGGGGAGAGCAACATCTCACACAGCTAAAGCTTGTTCTGCTGCCATTCCTGTAGGTAAAGATCAAGCAGGACCTACTACCTGAAACAGCACAAAACTCAAAACAAAAATTAAACCTGAATAGATTGTAATAAACTGTTCAAAAAGAAATCAGTCAATTGTTTAGTCCCCGGCAACGGCGCCAAAAACTTGTTGCTCCCAACGCACACGCAAGTATACGCGATCGACAAGTAATAAAGTGAAAAATCGAATATTTTTCCCACGAGGAGCAAGCAGACTAATACTTCGCAAACAATTTCTAACAAACTACTCAGGGATCTTTTTCTTTGATGGTAAGAGTTTTTATAACTAAAACGCAGTAATTGAAGTACTAGAAGTGTAGTCAAGCAATGGTGCAATAGCTTTGGTTGTTAACAATATTAAGAGGACGGTCCAGGGTCAGAGTTACGAACAATCCAGTTGATGTATCCAATTGATTCTACTTCTTAAATCCTGGGTTACTAACTGACAGAGTAAATGTAACTGTGAAAACCTTTCAGTTCTTCACAGTCTATGCAAGCTACTTCAATCCCTATATGTCTATGGGTTAAATCACATGCACGCATTAACGAATCATGTCATGAGTTAAACTAGGCAAGCAAGTATATGTCTATCCTACTCGCAAATTGGTTCCCCGATGCCCGGATTCACAAACTAGTTCTATTCTTTCTTATTACGTAATTAAATTCCCTCTTTCGAGTTCAATCTAAAAACCGTAGATAATGCGTAATAATCGGGCCCTGACAATTACACAAGTGAAATCAAGAAAGAATAAGCAATCCGTTATGGGATTCAATTAATGGAAATCAATCTTCAAACATCAACTTTCATGAAACACTCTAACCCTAGACCGAGAGGATTAGCTACTCATACTCATAATAACAACACAAAGATTTGATGAAATAATGAAATAATGATGTAATAGATTAATGGAAGGAAGAAAAACCCTTGTTAAGATGTTATGAGCTCTCCAATTTGCTCCAAAGTCTGAACTCCCCCTCAAAAACTAAGTAAAAGAGTATTTATAGGGTTTACAAACACCTAGTAATAAGTTAGACCCAAGCCTTGACAAAATAGGAAGTAAAAATCCGCACAAGGGGCGCTATAACGGGCGCCCCGTGCCTCATAACGCGCTGGGACAAGCAGAACCCGTCGAACTCTTCACGCTTTAGCCCCGCGCCACGTGAGAAATCGCGCCACAGGCTGGGCGCTTTGCCTGGCTCGGCGCGCCACCTGTGGCGCCAGTGCAATTTTCGTGTTTTCTTGCTCCTTTGCTCGCTCGTGTCGTGCCTTCGTGTGCTCAATCCAATCCTCAATCAACTTCCAATCAATTCTTGCTCAATCAAGCTCCTAAAAGCTCCAAATGCACTGCGTAACAACCTACACACGCACGACATTAAATTAGTGTAAAACCACATTCACAAACTATAAAACGAGCGCTTAACAAGCTCAAACATGCGGAAATATTAAGGAAACCTTGGCAGATAGCAGCAACAATTTCAGAAAAGTAAACACTAACTATGCCTTAGTTTTCTAACAACAGAATCAAGAGAAAAGATGGGAGAGTCTTTCTGCTTTTAATAAGAAAGATAGGAACTTTTCTTTGTTGTTTTAGCGTATGTCACTGTGTCCAGTAAGAGGAAGGGGGGTGCCCTTTTATAGTTTTAATTAGGGGTCAGAATGCTAATTTCTATGTGTGAAAGGAGTATAGTAAAATCAGTAAAAGGGTTGTAACTCAAGCCAAAAGTCAAGGTAAATCAATTTATCAATTAAGAGAGGTTTACTTCCATAAATTAAATTCAATTAACTCATTTTTGGCATTAAAAATGGCATATTTAAAAGGGGTAAAGTCTGATTTTCTAAAAATGTATATGCCTTCAGAAATTAAACTCCCAATATATTTCAATCCAAAAATATTGATTTTATGCTTAACAAAATCCCAGTCAAAGTCTTATTTTGAAACTTAAAGGAAAATATTCTACAATTATGTTTCGGGACATGGTTTGAATACACATTATACTAAAAAAAAAAAAGAACTAGAGTTAACATGCCGATCCTTTTCTATTTTCCTAAAAATATACATTGATCAAGTCTCGAATTCTAACAAGCATATTACATATATGTATGTATTAATATCCCAAATTCAGTAGTCCAGAATATCTAGCAATTCCAAAAAAAAATTCTCCTCAGTAATAGTGATACTAACACTAAAACTGTTTTAAGAAAAGATTCAAATTCATCCCAATATATTGCATAATCATCAAAGCAATCCAAAATTAAGATTTGAAGTAATGTTACTAAGTTCGCAATTCGCATACAATTTTCCTCATCTTCACATAGCGATTATGTCATAACTAAACTAGAATTTCAGCAACTAATAATCACAACGAACATACTAAGCGATCAATTAACGTGCGACACTATTTTACCGATGTAAGAGCATGATTTTAATTCTATAACAATTGTTGTAGGCGATAGTCTTTAGGGATAACAAAATTATCATACTTAAACATGGAAGTGAGCATATTTGCAATTTCAACCATAAGAAAGCAAATAAAACAAAATAAGAAAACTGAAAAAATGTACCCGTTTCAGGTCGGGTCGGGTCCGACTGACCCGATCTGATTTCTGCTCCATTTGAAAATTTCAAGTTCAAAAATGTCTGTCTCTTGCCTTGTACATGCATAGACATTGATATTTTCCATAATTCTCGCTTTGATTAGTTCGGATTTGCTCGATTTTGTCTTCTTTTTCGGACCCAAATCAATGATGAGCAGAGAAAAACGGGGAGGTGATGGACGGAGGATATGGCGTGACTGGTGGTGGGGCTGTCGGATTTTGGGGTGGATTTGGGTGAGGGAGTGTATTGGGTCGTGTTTAGGGGGAAATGGGGAAGGGGACGGGCGGCGCTGCTTAGGGGTAGGGGTATGGGGAAATGTGTTTAGGGTTTTGTTTGGTGAGGGGTGTGTTTGGTTAAAGAAAGAAGAGGAATCAAAAAATAAGAAAATGAAGTGGAGCTTATGTGGGGACACGTGGCTGCTGAGGTGTGCGCCATGTGTGCACGTATGGACCCATACAATGTGATGTGTATATGTAGCATAAGTGTTGAGTGTATATGAATATATATCTAGTGTATATGTAGGTATAATTGGCCAATAATTAGCTTAAAATGACAATAAATGAAAGAATAATCAATAAAATATAAGGAACAATATTACAGACTTAGAAAAAATAATAATTAATTCAAAATAATTATAAATGAGTTTAGATAGTATTAACTAAGTGTACATAACTGTAAAATGGATATTCAAGTGTATAAATTGTACAAATAGTCACAAAATTATGCAAGTATTTTGAAAATGACCTAACTGATGTATTTATATAATATATATATATATATATATATATATATATATATATATATATATATATATATATATATATATATATATATATATATATATAGATGAGGGATTGATGATAATGGCGACACAGATAAATGCCTGATATCTAATGCAATTTTGTCTGAGAAATTAATATTGCATTTTCTGAGGTTTTGTATGATAAATTGTAAATAGGAGGGACAAAATTGGGTGTCAACAGCTGTCCCTTTTTGCCCGGAGATGATGAAAGAGACTTCGGACAAAGACGTTGACGGAGCAGCCAATTTTGTCATGGCTCTTAGAAAGTGCAGTTGAGAATTGTGCATGCTTTGGAATAATGCGTAAGGTAACGTTTTGCGGTGTTACTAAACTTGCCGGAGCGTTCCCTACAATCAAGGTGAGCTAATTGTAAATAATATTTCTAAACATGAAGTAGACTTTCCTGTCATTTTGAGGGTCAATTGTCATTTGTCGTGGTTTCTTGTTATGAGATGTTTGCCTATTTATAAGGAATCATAAGTGCCTCTCGTCAGGAGATATTTATCTGCTCGTCTGGAGCTGTTAAGTGTCTCTCGTCAGGAGATATTTATCTACTCGTCAGGAGCTGTTTGCCTGCTCGTCAGAAGATATTTGTCTATTCAGTGGGAGCTATTTGCCTGCTCGTCAGGAGCTATTAAGTGCCTCATGTAAGGAGATATTTGTCGGCTCATCGGGAGCTATTTGCCTGCTCATCGGGAGCTACTAAGTGCCTCTCATCAGGAAATATTTGTCTGTTCGTCAGGAGCTACTAAGCGCCTCTCGTCAAGAGATATTTGCCTGTTGCGCTGGGTTGTATACCCTGTATACAACGAGTAATGTGAAGTGATAAAATATATAGATATTACCATGCCTGTAAGATTGCCTGAAATGTCGTCATGCTGATTGTCACATTGTTTGCCTTTTGGTGCCTGCGCACAAAGAAAAATTTGTAAGTTGTGGGGGAGGAAGGTTCGATTTGTGCATTCTTCGCCCGTCTCGCGCCTTCTTTTTGTGGTGTCTTCTTTTGTGAATGTCGGACCTTGGTTAAGCTACGGGGAATAAGAGGAATAGAGCAAAGAGAAAATATGCATGTATTTAAAAGAGTTTATAAAAAAATATGTTTTATTCCATCGAATCGTAGACCGCATTATGTAATACAAGTACAATACTGCAATCGTTGTTTTTCTGACCGTACTAAAAAGCATCCTTGGTGAAATTTGAGAGGACCGCAAAATTCTGCCCAGTTTCTGCACTTTGCCTTCTCCCAAAACTTTTGAGGAGCCCCAGTATTGATCGTTGTTTGTAGTTTTGAATTTTTTAGAGTTCCTCTAAAATTCTGCCCCGGTGTCTACTTCGTGGGAAAATAAATTTTTGGTATTATTGCGACCGAACCTTCGGTAGCTTGCCTACGTATCCCACTTGGGGAATTAGGTTGTAACGTAGTTCTAGATTACATGAGATATTGCATAAAGAGTAAAGCTACTAGCTAGTGTGGGTTCTCATATGTAATATTTTTTTACAGCGTCTCCATTGATCGGTTTCGGACACACTTCACCATCCATTTCTGCCAATATCAGTGCTCCTCCAGTCAGAACTCGATGAACCATGTAAGGTCCTTGCTAATTTGATGCAAACTTGCCCTTTGCTTCTTCCTGATTAGGGAATATCTTCTTCAGAACCAATTGTCCGGGTTCGAATGACCTTACACGGACCTTCTTGTTGAACGTTTTTTCCATTCTTTGCTGATACAACTGTCCATGGCATATGGCATTCATCCTCTTGCCGTCAATGAGTGCCAATTGTTCCATTCTTCTCTTAATCCATTCGGCGTCTTTCAGTTCTGCTTCTTGAATGACCCTTAGAGAGGAAATCTCTACTTCTGCTGGTATTACTGCTTCAGTGCCATAGACCAAGAGATAAGGGGTAGCCCCTGTTGATTTTCTCACAGTAGTGCGGTATCCCAATAGAGCATATGGAAGATTCTCATGTCACTGTCTTGAGTTATCAGTCATCTTACGCAATATTTTCTTGATGTTCTTGTTAGCTGCCTCAACTGCTCCATTCATCTGAGGTCTGTATGCAGTGGAATTGTGGTGATTGATCTTGAAAGTATCATAGGTTTCTCTCATCAAGTCACTATTGAGATTGGACCCATTATCGGTGATAATGAACTCGAGAATGCCGAATCGACATATCATCTCTTCTCGGACAAAATCAACCACTATTTTCTTTGTCACCGACTTGTATGATGCAGCTTCCATCCATTTGGTGAAGTAGTCAATAGCTATCAATATGAACCTATGCCCATTTGAAGCGGCGGGTTCAATCGGCCTTATGACGTCCATTCCCCAAGCAGCGAATGGCCAAGCTGATCCCATAACATTAAGTCATATGAAGGCACTCGAATCATGTCTCTGTTCACTTGACTTTGATGGCATTTCTTCACGTATTTTATACAATCATGCTCCATAGTCATCCAAAAGTATCCCGCCCTTAGTATATTTTTGCGAGCACAAAACCATTCATGTGCGGACCACAAGTCCCCGCATGCACTTCTTCTAGCAACCTGGCAGCCTCTTTAGCATCCACACACCTCAGCAAACCTAAATCAGGCATCCTCCGGTATAGGATTTCACCATTTAGGAAGAAACCATTTGCCAATCTTCACAACGTCTTCTTCTGAAGGTTTGTAGCATTCTCATGATAAATGCTTTCTTTGAGGAATTTCTTGATGTCATGGAACCACGGCTCCCCGTCCAATTCTTCTTCCACCTGAAAATAATATGTTGGTTGCTCTTTCACTGCTATGGGTATTGCATCAATGTAGTTCTTATCGGGGTGCTGAATCATGGAAGATATTGTAGCCAAGGAATCAGCAAACTCATTTTGCAGTGTAGGTACATGCCGAAATTCTATCTTAGCGAACCTCTTGCTCAATTCTTTTATGCACTCCAAGTAAGGTAATATTTTTGAATTCTTTGCCGCCCACTCGCCTCGTACTTAATGAACAACAAATCTAAATCTCCAATTGCCAATAGTTCTTGCACATTCATGTCTATGGCTCTCAGTCTCAAGATGCAAGCCTCGTATTTTACCATGTTGTTGGTGCAAGGGAACCTGAGCTTAGCCGTGACCGGGTAATGCTGGCCAGTTTTAGAAATCAATACTGGCCCAATGCCAACTCCCTTGAAATTTACTGCTCCATCAAAGAACAGTCTCCAACCATCATACTCGTCGGCAATGTCTTCTCCCACGAACATGACCTCTTCGTCCGGGAAATAAGTATGCAAAAGCTTGTAGTCATCATCCACAGGGTTTTTGGCCATGTGATCTGCTAAGGCTTGAGCTTTCATTGCTTTCTGAGTGACAAAGGTGATGTCAAACTCACTGAGTAGCATTTTCCATTTGGCCAGTTTTCCGGTAGGCATCGACTTCAGAAAGATGTATTTGAGAGGATCCATTCTTGAGATCAGCAAGGTTGCATATGATGTCAGATAATGCCTCAACTTCTGTGCTACCCAAGTCAATTCGGAACAGGTCCGTTCCAACAATGTGTACTTGGCTTAGTAAGGAGTGAATTTCTTACTCAGGTAATATATTGTCTGCTCCTTTCTTCTTGTCGAGTCATGCTGTCCCAATACACATCCAAATGCTGAATCTACTACAGACAAGTACAATATCATAGGTTGCCCTGGTTCAGATGGAACCAACATCGACGGGCTAGACAAATACTCCTTTATCCGATCAAATGCCTTTTGGCAATCCTCTGTCCACTCAATAACTGCATCTTTTCTTAACAACTTGATAATGGGTTCGCATATGACAGTGGATTAGGCTATGAAACGACTAATGTAATTGAGTTGTACCAAGAAACTCATGAATTCTTTCTTGCTCTTCGGCGGCGGCAATTCTTTGATGGCTTTGATCGTAGCCGGGTCTAACTCGATACCTCTTGAAACGACCTCGATTAGTCGTTTCGGAAGATAGGACTCCGATTGGCGTGTCGATAATTTTAAAATATTCATAAGGTCCATTGGGACATGTCTGTAAAATTTGAGCTAAATCAGACCTCGTTTGGTAGGCATCGGAAGAAGGTTTCAATTATTATTGTCAATAAATATTAAAAAGAGATTTTCGAGCTCGGTTTTAGCGAATGAGCTCCGATTCGAAATCCGACAGTGCCGTTAGGTTCACATGATTATTTGTACTTTTGTGAACTTTCGAAAGTGAATTTCGATGTTTGTTCGGCTAGTTTCTGCTAAAATGCCGAAAGTTAAATAATTTGACTTTTTTCTAATTTAAATTCGCATCTTGACTTTTGGGAACCCGATTTGAGATCCGCCTTCACGAGTATGCTATATATATTTTTTATAAATGGTATGCAAAAGTTGGAATTATTTCGAATATCGTAGAGTATCGTTTTAATTTTTACTGTAGCAGCGAATTTTTAAGGAAAAAAAAGAAAAGAAAAATGAAAAAGGAAAAAAGACAAAAAAGGAATTCAAATGGAATGGCGGTGGGGCTGGTCAAGATATATATTCCTTATATGATGCTTCATTTTGAAGCTTAAGAAAACGAGAAGCAGAACCAAAAAAAAAAAAAAACAAACAAAAAGCGAAATAGAAAACGCAGCAAGGAAAAATGCCAGAAAATGAGAAAAGAGCCGGAAAAATAGTAGAATTTTTACCCCGAAACATTCAGGTAATGATCTTAATACATTATTTGAATTTATTAAGTGTGTTTGAATATGTTTTAATGGTAAAACTTGGAATATTATGCATCGTTTTAATAAGTTTAATTAATAGTTTCAAGGGTCAAATGAACTCCGATAATGAAATTGATTATATATTCGTACTCAGTGAGTTATGGGCAACATATAAATGTAATTTATTTGGGGTTTGATTTTGTGACCTTAAACCCTGTACATAGGCCTGGCCTGCGTATTGCGTATGCGAATAGGGTACAAGGTTCTTAACCGGATTGCCCTAAGATGTGAGGACTGAAGCCTTTAGCCTAATTTGATATATTTTTTAGCTTATTGAATAGAGTGGGATCGTTTGGCAACGAAACCAAAGGATAAAGCGGTTGTTGATTAGCAATGCTAACTTTTGGACCAGGTAAGTGTTTATATCCATTTCTTTGGAGGCACCTGGCCTCGAGGATTTTCTACCACGTGTTCCTTACGTGTGTAGCTGCCGATAGGCGTACTCCTTACGCCTTAGCTTTGGATTTACATTGTATATTATATGTTATGTCCTGTTGTTGGTATTGCATTGAGGATCTGAGCATTGTACTCTAGCTGTGAGTTGGCATCTACTTCCCGACTATCGATGAGAGTCCCGCGCCGGTGAAGGGTTATTATTGCATCACATTGCATTCACATGCATTATATGTCATTCATATGCATTACATTGCATATCATATTCGGAGCAGGAGGATTCCAGTCCATTGCATCATATTGAGGGTAGGAGGATTCCACCGTTGCAGCAGGAGGATACCGCTCCATTGTATCATATTGAGGGTAGGAGGATTCCGCCCTCGGAGCAGGAGGATTCCGCTCCATTGCATCATATTGAGGGTAGGAGGATTCCGCCCTCGGAGCAGGAGGATTCCGTTCTATTGCATCATATTGAGGGTAGGAGGATTCCACCCTCGGAGCAGGAGGATTCTGCTCCATTGCATCATATTGAAGGTAGGAGGATTATGCCCTCAGAGCAGGAGGATTCCGCTCCATTGCATCATATTGAGGGTACGAGGATTCCGCCCTCGGAGTAGGAGGATTCCACTCCATTGCATCATATTGAGGGTATGATGATTCCGCCCTCGGAGCAGGAGGATTCCGCTCTATTGCATCATATTGAGGGTAGGAGGATTCCGCCCTCGGAGCAGGAGGATTCCGTTCTATTGCATCATATTGAGGGTAGGAGGATTCCACCCTCGGAGCAGGAGGATTCCGCTCCATTGCATCATATTGAGGGTAGGAGGATTATGCCCTCAGAGCAGGAGGATTCCGCTCCATTGCATCATATTGAGGGTACGAGGATTCCGCCCTCGGAGTAGGAGGATTCCACTCCATTGCATCATATTGAGGGTAGGAGGATTCCGCCCTCGGAGCAGGAGGATTCCGCTCCATTGCATCATATTGAGGGTTAGGAGGATTCCGCCCTCGGAGCAGGAGGATTCCGCTCCATTCGTTTGGCACATGTGACCCTTTGCATCAGATTTCATTTCATATCATTTCATTTCTTTTCTTTTCATATATACCATTGTGGAGACTTGTGGTACATAACTATTGTTCTGCTTATACGTGCATTGCTTATTTGTTGATATGTTTCTGGCTCGTATTCCTGACTGAGTTTATAGTTTCATACGTGTTTCCGGTTATAATCTGGCTCTGCCTTTTTATAATTTAAATAAGAGGAATTTGGTCTATCAGTTTCTTCTCCCTGACTAGCTATCCTATTCTTTGAGGTGGCTAGTCTGCCCCACTTATTTAGTCCTTTTGACTCACCCTTGGTTGTTGTTTGTTTCTTGTCTATCTATTTCGTTTTGGCAGGTTTGCTCCAGGATTGAGTTCGCCGCGTTGTTCAGGAGCGAAGATGACTTCAGCTGTCAGGGTGAGCCAGCTTTATTCCGGATGGCCACCAGTTTATTGTTTATTATTTCAGTTACATGTTGCTCCCTTCAAGAGGTATCTGTTTTCTTTTGTACTCTTAGATGTCTAGTGTGGATAACCCTAAACCTAGTATGTTGGGTAGTCGGCTGTAATTTTGTTTATACAGCTTAGAGATATTTGTATTTCTGTGCTTTTTCTAAGTCTTGTTCTTATTTATGAATTGTTTTATTTATTTTTCTAATTTAATTAGTAAGGGTTCGCCCGACAGGTCTAGGGGAGGATGTCGGGTGCCCGCACAGCCTAACTGGAATCCGGGTCGTGTCAGTTGGTATCAGAGCCCAGTTTAGAGTCTATCCAGACTAAGACAATGTCTAATAGAGTCTCGCTGATGGGTACGTAGATGTTCGTACTTCTCTACGAGAGGCTATGATGGCATTTAGGAAGTCTCACTTTCTTCTTTTCTGATCGTGCATCGTTCTAGGATGCATAAGTATTTTCGTTAATTCCTTCATGGTAATTGTGAAACCCTCATGCGACAAATCAGTAAACGGTATGAGTTCAAGACGCAGCAGTCTAGCCTGGAGCTAGCGCTGACGAAGCCCTGAGAGTTTTTATCGTGTTGATGATCTAGTTACGGAGGTCCCAGCTATACGAGCTCGCGATTGGCAGGGGAGCAGAGCCTTGTGGTTCCCTTGGCTCTCTACGATGCTTATACGAGAATCGTGGCGACGCAGATACCACAATAACCTACTATTCGCTAGGCAGCTCATCAGGTTTCCGCAGATGCAGATATTCGGTCTCAGGGAGCTCCTATTCCGGTTCTTAATATTGCTGCAGCAAATTATGTTCCGGAGACAGCATGTGTTGTGCCTCTAGTTATTCTGGCTGGTTAGTTAGCCTGAGTTATGGCTCGGTCCGAGTGTCCGAAGAGGTTTCATTATTTTACGCGGTTGAACCTTTCGATATTCTTAAGCAATGCATCAGATAAACCTCGTGATTCTTTTTAAAAATACAATGATGTCAGCGTATCCTTCAGGCTCTTGATTATATCGAGCGGTATGGTGTTGATTATTCTGCTTTCCAGTTTCAAGGTCCAGCCCTGGATTTGTGGACTGCTCTTTCATTAGCTGACTTGGTTCAATTTTCTTCTAGATTCATGGAAAAGTTTTTTTCCCGAGTAGCGAGCGAGATGAAAAGTGTTGCCAGTATGAGTGGATTGGACAGGGGTAGCCTGTAGGATAGCCTGTTAGTGTTTCAGAATATGAGATTGAATTCTATAGAATGGCTGAATATGCATTAGAACTACTCTATGAGCCCTTCGAGAGATTCAAAGATTTATTGATAACCTTTCTTTTTCCTTGAGATCCCGGATAGCTCAAGAGATTGAGGTTGGGACTTCATTTGATGTCTTTGTTGATATTGTTCAAAGGTATTAGGCATACCATATGTTAGAGCGGGAAGAGTTAGAGCGGAAGAGCAAGAGATCGCGTGGCCCTAGTGGGTAACCATGGTACCTCATTTGGAGGTAAGAGTTTTGATTATTTTGGGAGGTCACCTTCCAGGTTATCTCAGCTTGTGTTACGCGATTCTTAGAGTGCGCCAGTAGTTCATCAATATCAGACCCAGTTTTTCTCTTTATAGCTATCAACAATCTGTCCAGCTCCCATATTCAGCGAAAAGGTGTTATCATTGTCGTGAGTCTGTCTATCCTTTGAGAAGTTTTCCCTTACTCTAACAAGTAGGCAGTCGTCTTTTCTCTCGTCATCAGGCATCTGCGCAGTTGCAAGGGATTTCATTTAGATCTCAATCAGCAAAAGAAATTCCACCATCCAGTAGAGATTGAGAGTGTGGCGGCAGTGGTTCTTCAGAAGTGATTGTCAGGGTAGTTGCTTAGTTCAGCTACAGAGACAGTTCTATGAACTGCCAGTCTGGCAGGATACTGAGGTATCCGATGTAGTGCACCCATGTATTTCTTCTTCCATTATATGTGAGTAAGATTTGATTCTTCCGATCTGTCTGGACTTCGTCTATCTTACCATGTTTCCATGGATTCCTTGAATATTATTTCTATCAAGAATCGGTTGTGGCTGAGGGGCGAGCTTCTGGTATGATTTATTCAGGGCATTTCTGAGACCTTACTAGTTATCTGGTTTAAATGTGAGAGATTTTGAGTGAATATCGGTATGGTCTGCTTGGCATCTAGTTGTGCCACCTTCTCTTATTATGTCGAGTCAGTTTACCTCTCTCTTTGGAATTCAGTGTTGGTAGGATGATGAGATCCTTATTCGTCATCGTCAGAAAGTGTCATTATTTCTTTCGGTGTAAAGTGGTTAGTAAGTAATACTCGATTTATGCGTCTCCTCTTGGTTCGAGACGCTAGTAAACACATGTTATCCCATGAGTTTATCTGGGTTATAAAAGGGTTTTCTAGTAAATTGTCAGAATTCCTTTCTTATTGAGAAATTAAATTGGCATAGATGTTTCTCCATAAAGCTCATTTATTGTCTATTTCTTCAATTGTGATTTTTGGGTTAGCCTAACTCGGAAGTAGTCTAGCTCTGGTAGCCAAGTAAATAAGAAGATGAGCTTCCTGAAGCTCTAATATTTCTATCCTCGGTCCATTTCCATTTCTTCTTCATCCGGCACTGGTGAGCTTAGGCGGTCAGTAACCTATTGTGATGTTCCCTGCATTGAGCCAGAGTGCGTGCCAAGGTAGCTGGGTAAGCACATTATTGTATTTCAAGGCTACTAAGGGTAATGGAGAGTGTCGTCCGACCCGTGAATTGAGCTATCAAGCGGTGGTGCTTATAGAAAATATATGGAGTTGTGACTTAAGAGTTGCAGCTGTTTGGCAACTCGAAAGGGTAGTTGGTACCTTAGGTCTACCTACGTTCTGCTTTTAGTTAAATCTTCTTTAGTCCAGCAGACTGTGCGAGGATGGTTTTCCAATTCAAATAGTTGCATGAATTTTTGCTTTAAGTGGAGGAGTCTTCCTCCAAATACTGAATGGTAATACTAAATCTCTAAGGTGTTGATACCACTTTTGTCACGACCCAACCTAGGAACCACAACAAAAAAATACAATGAGTGTCGATCATTGCTGGTATGGTCTGCTCATTGTAGATGGAGTTGCTCCCTTCGCCGAATACCACAACTTCTTTCTTATCCCACTCGAATTTCACTGTATCCAGAGTCTTCCCAATAGTAGATTATATGATGCTGAGATATCCATGACATGGAACTAGGTAGTAAACTCGACTGGACCAACCATGATGGTTAGGTCGATTTCTCCAATGGTTCTCCTCTGTGACCCATCAAATGCTTTTACCTTCATGCACTCTCCCTGATCTCACTTTGGTCAATTCCTATTCTTTTCAAAGTAATGAATAGGCATATGTTAGACCAGAACCTCCATCGATCAGGACTCTTCCTAAGAACCACTCTTTGCATTTTATAGTGACGTGCAAATCCTTGTTATGCCCGAGCCCTTCTGGTGGTAATTCATCTTCATGGAAAGTAATTCGATTAGATTCCATGACTTGTCCAACCATGCTAGCCAGATTCGCAACAGTGGTGTCTGCCGGTACATATGCTTCATCTAACACCTTCATCGATGCATTCATGTGCCTTTCCGAGTTCACTAGTAGGGATAAAATGGAGATTTGAGCTGGGGTTCTGCCCAAGTGGTCGACCACAGAGTAGCTTTTTGCCTGCACTTTCTTCCATAATTCTTCGGACTCTTCCTCGCTGATTCCTTTTCTATTTTGCTCTCGGCCGTGAGCAAGATTCTCGGGAGTATAGAATCTCCCACTTCTAGTCGTCCCTTATGCTGCAACTGTCTCAATCATTGTCTTCCCTTTTCTTCTTCTTTCTGTTTCATAATCTCATGGTACCGCCTTGTCATCATAGGGTGGAATCACGTCCACATAGAATTTAGGGGCCACTTTCACCTCAATGGGAACTGGTGCTTTAGCAGCTTGTGCAACGGAAGTGAGTACTGGAGCAGCTTCCTTTGCTTCGTTGATGGTTCCTTTTAATTTGCAGTCAGCCTCTAATTCAATCAAATTCACCATGTTATCTCCATGATCGGGCAAAAGGTTGTTGTGCACATTAGGTGCCTTCAAGTGTATACTTTCTAATCAATCAAGTCTTGTATCTTATACCTCAAAGCAAAGCATTTTTCAGTGTCATGGCCAGGCCTTCCAGAATGGTAAGCATAAGTCTTGGAATGGTCGAAGAATTGTGAATTTGTTTCAGGCATTTTGTATGGGATAGGTTGGATATGTCCTGCTGCCTTGAGTCTTTCAAACAGCTGGGTTCGGGATTCAGCAATTGGGGTGTAGTTTCTTTGGGGTCTTTGGTTATTTTCTGGACAGGGTCTAGGAGGGTATGTCTTAGTGTTTCTGTAGTTTGGATTTTGTGGGTATGTCGGTCGTGGTGGATGTGGGCCTTGGCGAGTGGGTTGTGTGTTATATACGGGATAGGCGTGTGGCGATGGAACATATGGGTATGGTGGGAGTGGTGTTTGGTAGTAGTGATTGTGGGTGGGGGTGTGGTCAAGAGAAGTAGTGACAAAAGAGACCTCGTCTTTCTGGTGATACCAGCGCTACCAGTCTGCAGGGCCTTGTTAGTGGCTTGTTGTGCAGCCAGGCTAATGATTCTTCCAGATTTCAGGCCATTTTCAACAATATCCCCAATCTTGATCAGTTCTCCAATTTCTTATCCTGCATGTTCAACATCTTATCAAAGTACACGTCTTCTTGTATGCGGATAAAGATTGCCACTATTTCTGTGTCATCCATGGGTGGTTGGACTTTTGCGGATTCAGCTCTTCACCTTGTGGCATATTCCCTAAAGTTTCATTGGGCTTTTTCTTTAACTTCTCCAGATAAAAGCGATTAGGCATGGCATCAGTGTTGTGCCCAAACTGTCGACAAAATCCCTAGCCATTGCTTCCCAGCTAGTCCACTTTTTCAACTGTTGCATTGAATACCACACCAGTGCATCCCCTGTCAGACTGCGGTTAAACAACTATATCCTAGTCTTTTCATCATGTCCCACTCCAATCAGCTTATCACAGTAACACCTTAAGTGAGCCATCGGGTCACCGCTGCCATCAAACAGGTCGAACTTGGGCGTCTTGTAACCGTCAGGCAACTTCAAATTGGGATAGAGGCAGAGGTCTTCATAAGCTAATCCCCTTGTCTCCTTAGTCACCTGAAATTGCTTAATTTTCTCTACCAACCACTTAACTTGCTCTTTGGTGTTATCTGTCTCCTCCTCTGTCCATGCATACTTGTCTTGATCTTTGGTAGGTAATGAAACGGGTTTCGTTTCAGCGGTGAAGGTGTGGAACTGAGTGGCGAGATTGTTTTGGGGTGCTTTTGGTGGTGCAACATAAGCGGGGTATGGGTGGTCTTTTTCAAGAAACATGGGATCTTTGCCATGAGGGCGTGCGGATTTTTTTGGGTCAATATTTCCATCATCATAGACGAGGGGAATTCTGTTCTCCAGTTCAAACAACCTTTGCTCCAGTTTCGCATACTCCTCGTATGCAACCACACCTTGCTTTTCAGGAGTCCCTCCAAAGATGGAATTAGCAACAGTTATGTCAACTTTGTCAAACTCAACCATGATATTACGTCTCGTCCTTGTCCTTGTAGGTAAAGGGGGAGGTGTTGAAATCGATCTTCTGGATCTCAGACGATAATGCTGCTCGGCCAGAATGCACAAACCAACCCTCGGGGATTTGGAATGAAATAACCTTTAAACAACCAAAGATAGATGTGAGTGGATTGTTAGAAAGTTTAATATACAAGTTAACATCATTCAATCACGTCCTATTATGCAAGGGACCTCTTTTATGTCAGAGGTGGACCGACCGATGATTTAAAGTAATATTTGCGCCAAATGTTTCATTTTGTTTGCTTGAGAATAATCAAAACAACTCTATAAACCCCAAAATAAGAAATTTTATTGATAGAATTACTTGGCTTTATTACAATCACTAATCTTGCAAAAAGGAAAATAAAACGACTCGGCTAGAAAGGGAAATGACTCGACTGAAAGGGAGATGACTCGACTCGACTGAAATTCAAACTAAGGCCAAGCATAGGTGTGCTCTAATCAAGCATTTGGTTTGACATCATCATCTTCTTCTTCATATTCTTCCTCTATCGGGTCTTCTTCAACAAGGGGTTCCAAATGCATCAAGTCTGACTCAAGGAGATCCTTCCCATTCTGTATGCCATTCAAAGAATTTGCAAAAGCAGAGAGAATCTGTACTCCTAGTACTTCTTTGTCCTCTAGTGGCATTTACTGGAAATGTGTTTTCCATGAATTTAGGTCTTTCAAGTTCCCTGTGATATGCCAGAGTTCCATTATTTTGTCCATCTAAAATCTGGCTTCTTTCTCTTTAACCTTTCCTTGATATTGCCTCCTCAGTTCTCGATTCTGGGTCGTGTTCAGCTCTACCTTCTTTTGATCATATCTGGCTCTCAGCTTTTTGTATTTTTCTTCAAAATTAGGGGCTTCGATTCTCCTTTTGACTGTAGGCTTATTAGATTGAAACCTCTCTTTGTCCTTATTAAGCCAAAAAAGGATAAGCTAAGGCAACACCGGGGTTAACTCTGTCGTCTCGGTTGTGACAGAATTGTCTCGTCCTCCTTTTCTCCCATATGACTAATATCATTTCTCGTGTAGTTATATCTATGTCACCCATTTCGGTATTGAGCTTTCGTCCTTCTGTTAGTCTGAGGGTTGATTGTATCGTTCCTACTTGCCTAAGAATTCTTAGAGGGACGTAGTGATGAGTCCCTCGAAACTCGATCAACGTCAAGAAAGTAGCATCTTGGCCTTGCATAGAGACTATAAAACAAGCACAGTGTTTTATCACCCACTGCACATCCCCTTCTTGTAATTGATTCAGTTTGTGAAACTAACCACCCATGCTTGGAGGCTTCTTCCATTGTAACGTACTAGTCATGCAAGTTGCGTGTGTCATGATGCCATCAGTGTATGAGCTATCGGTGCATATGGGGGTGCCTCAAGCTTTTGGAGGTGCTCGATTAACCATATCTGCAATAAGAGATTGCAATCTTCAAAGTAGTCTGCTCCTTTCTTACAGTTAGCCAAGGCCCGATAGATGTCTCCCATGATCATTAGAACTAAACCAAATTGGCGCCTGTTAACATATCTACGCAACACCTCAACCACTAACGCCGTCCTTTTATGGATTCTTCCTCCTTTCTCGGGAAAAATCACAGCCCCTAAAAAAGTAATGGTAAAAGCAATGAACTCAATCTGTGCCCAATCTTGGACTTCTGATGCTCCTGGGAAATCATATTGGATGGTGGTGTCTCCAAACCTGGAGTACAAAAATTCCAGAGTGACCCTTGTATTTTGAACCCCGTTGTAGTATGGTTCGTGCGGAACCCCTAGAATGTTGAAGAATTCCTCAAGTTCCACACCCCGAGGGTATATCATAGTCATTGGCCCAGATGCTAAACCCAGATAAACCTCCAATTTCTCCCAGCATTGGTGTTAAATCTATACCATTGAAATGAAAACCGCTCTCTTGTAATCCCAGAAATGAGTGGCCTCTTCAACCAAACCAGGTACTGTCTCGTACCACATAAGAGACAACAAATCACCTAGTAGCAACTGGACCCGCCTTTTGCTATCATCGGTCAAATCATCCCACCAAAGTTTGAGCACATAGGGAACTTGAGCAACTGAATCGAACTAGAGTGAGCCTTTGGCAGCCATAGTCTGAAAACAAAAAGAAAGATTAAAATAATCCTAACGTTTTGATCAAACCCGAGCAAACAATCAGTATTCGGCGCAAGCATTTTATGCATATGAATATTTTTCATTTTCGGGTCACGGACCCTTTAGACGTTTGGACAAGGTTTGCTAATAGACCTTAATGTGCCATGGACGTAAGACCTTTCTATGTTTAAATGATGTGAGAAAAATAAACATGTATTGCCAATTGTTCTCAAAATCTCCCCAAAACTTCATTATTTAATTTTGAAGTTTAATACATAAAAGATCTTTTGCATAATAAAAATAAATAAAACTAAACTAGACATCGGGCTCCTCCTTTAGTCTGGCTTTCTTTGCTTCTCTCACTATCTCTTGAGCTTCTTCCAAAGCCTCTGCCAAATGAATTTTAGCTGCGAACAAATGAAGTATGTCCACGACACTGCACTCAGTGTTCCATTGCCTGAGTTTTTCCATCAATCCATCTACTTTTTCTTCTTGGTTCTTTGTTTCTATTTCTGATACCCTGCGTATTAACCACTTGTATTTGAATTGTGCTTCTACTTCTTTATCTTTGATAGTGTCGCTCCTATTTGGCCCCAGTGTAATCATCCCTCTCAATTCTGCTTGCAACCAGTCTGCATAGTGTGGTTCACAACCTACTTTATACCGATTTCGTTCTATAGATTTCGGCCCCATTATGCAACAATTTTTCCAACTATCAATGATTTCTCCAGCCAAAGCAATCTTCTCCTCGATTTAATCAAGTTGATATCGTCCTATGAAAGCCATTTGTATTATGCATTGTTTCCTGCCAGCTTGCCTCATGACCCTTCTAGGGATGTATGGTTGAAGACCCCGCAGCCCCATTAGAGTATAAAAGGGAGTGGCATTATCTCGAATTGTGATTCGTTGTGAACCAAGTAAACATCTATTGTGTCGTGTCGTCTGTTATGCCATTAAAGAGTTTCAACCAACCTTCAACGCTACTTGATTGTTTCAAGGTTCTAACTCCATAGCGTGGTGTGGTTATGCGATTGATACCTGATGGTTTGAGTATTTATGCGCATCCCTTCACTATTTCCAAATGCTCCTTGAACCAAAGTTGTAGTAACAAGTAACACCTCTCAAAATACTTAGCCCCTTTCTTGCAAAGTCCCAAAGCTCTATAGATGTAAGCCAAAATCATAGATACCAAAGTGCATTCTTGTTTGTCAATCCCATTCATCACAGCTTCCACTACCTTGATCAATCGTACCCCTGTGTAATGCTTTGAACTTTTAGGAAGCACCATAATACCCAAAAAACTAACTATGAAAGAAAAAATCTTCCCTTTATCCCAACCATCATAGGAAGTGAAATCATCACGCTTTTGGTCAAAAGCACCATCATGACCAAATTTCTCATACAGAAAAGACAAAGGTATACCGCCCTTTTGTATGAACTCCACTGCATCATTTCTGGCTTGGCCAAGCAATTTGCGAAAGTCGATCAAAATAGGAAACTTTTGGATAATGATTGTCGTTTCTTGCCATGTACGCTTTTCTCTAATCATACTCGAATCTTCTATAAAACCACCTATTTCTTCTAACAAAGGTGTCAACTCTAGGCCATTGAACCTAAAGACGTTTCTTTGTTCGTCCCAAAATGTCACTGCTGCCTCGATAACTCCACGATATCGTTCTACTTCTATCAACAAAGGTAGATGCCCCAAGTGTTTATGAACCCGTAGACGACCATGATCTCCCAAGTTGCTCCACAATCGTGCCAACAAAGGAGGAACACCCATGACCTTTCCAAGCCTTGGATATTTTTGAGCCATGAAGGCCTACAAATAAAAAAAAAGTTAGAAAAATACCCTACCCCCATTTTGAGAACAATATGGCCAATACATGTTTAATTTTTTTCAAAATACAAATAATCATGTCCAAACGCTCTTTGAGGGTTAAAAACTCATTTGGATTGTTGAACAAGTTGACCTATTTAGACTTGTAAACAAGTCGACTAGCATGGTATCATGATGCATGATTTTCCTATCGTCTCCACTAAGAATTGGTTTAGACAAGGTTCTTCTAAACGGGCAATTTGGATGTAGAAAAGCTTTTGGGATCGTCGGCTGTACTACATACTCGACCTATCCCAAAAATTTTTCGAAGGGTGCTTTGCGGGAGTAAGAACGGCTGTCAAACCGATGCAACCATTTTTTTTTTCAATATATCGCACGAGTGAACGTTGATGGGGAGATATGTCAAATAAAATGCATAATAATTATACAAAATATTTTAAAAAAATATATATTTCAACCGAAACAAAAGAAATAAGTTAGTCTTGAATAATAATAACAACAACAACAACAATAATAATAATAATAAATATTAAATAATGTAAAATATCCTAAATTACAAAATCCGTTGTGGTTAGGACTTTAAATAATCCCCAGCAGAGTCGTCATTCTGTCGCACCCCTTTTTTTGAGCTCGGATCGAGTTTAAAGGTCGAGTTTGACTAGGCGACTCGGTTGAGTCCGTTTTGGAGTCGCCACCTAATAAATTTGTCTAAAGGCGTATTAGGTCACCTAAAGTGTCTAAATTTCTAAACTAACTCCGAGTAAGTCTTACTAGCAAAAATTCTAAGGTAAGAAGCCCTTGTGACTTGGGAAAAAGGTGTTAGGCACTTCCCAAGTCCCACAAAAAGTGGTTCCTGACCGGATTCGAATTTTGGGATTTAGACTAAATATATGAGTAAGATTTCCAAAGAGATTTTAAGTATTTATCAAGGTCAAATATAAACATATATTACAGTGAAGGTTAGAAATGTAAATTGGATTTAAAACATTCAAGTTAACGAAAATAAGGCTAGAAAACCAAGGCAGACGCTGAAGGGACATCCTATGTACATGCACAAATGCAAACAGTTTCGGCATTTTCCAAACATTTCAGGATTTTGCACTCATGATCTAGGCGCACTGCTTGATTGCGATTTTAACCTTTAGTTTAACTTTTAACTCCAGGGAGGTCAAAAACATGAATCATACTCAAGATAAGTTTATTTCTGCAAACATTTCGACAAACAAGTTCTCTAAAAATCTTGCAACGTTCAAAAGCCCATTTTTTCAAATAAAACACAATAGTCAATATTCTATTGAAGGAATGTTAGCCATTTTTTTGTGGGATGTTATGACATTAATTGTCAAACACATTCCAAAAAGGTTTATTATTTTTGGGGCCACTTTTCAATATACATACATACATACATATATATATATATATATATATATATATATATATATATATTAAAGATATTTGCATATAAATAGGTAGGAATTTTATACATTTTAGAGATAGTTACACATAAATATAGATAGGAATTTTATTAACGAAAATTTGGATGGCTAGAAATAATAAAATTATCATGCAAATAAGTAGATCCATACATATACATATAATAATTACTAAAGAAACTCATGTTATCACCTTATACTTTCAAAAAAATAGCTATTTTATGTAATAATTGGTACGTAAAAAAGAAACTCATGCATATTCAAGGTTATCACATTATACTTTCAAAAATAGTCATTGATATAATAATTGCTAAGTATAAAAAGAAACTCATGCATATTCAAGGTTATCACATTATACTTTTAAAAATAGTCATTTATATAATAATTGGTACGGCTTGACCCCAAAGCTCATACTTTCCCCCTTGTACACTATTAGTTAGTGTAAAGAAGATGTTTTAGCTCTAAAAAAAATCAGTTTTAGCCTTTGAAAGAAATTGACCCGAATTTAAAAATTGGCCTGGCACCCAGTTTTTGCAGAAATAAGCCTTGATCAAGACATAGTTGCGAAAAATATCCTCTATTTCGAAAAAATTCAGCACCTCCCCCTGCATTAAAAAGCCCCTGCATTAACAGAATTCTAGATTCAACACTCAAAACACCACCTGTTATGCACTTCTAAATGCTAATTTCGGACTTATGCATTGCATAAATAAACCAACTTCTAATTTCAACCGTATATAAGTGAGAAAAGGGAAAAGTAGGGTCCCTAACCCCAAACACGGCAACTTACTGCTACACTTTTCATTGTCTATTACAATATTGCACAACCTGTTTTAATAGAATACACTTCACAAATTCATACTTTCGAGCTTTGTTTATAAGACAATTATCCATACAAAAAAGATTATGATAAACACAAATAATAAAGGAATCTAAAGTTGGGATATACTAAAAAGAAGGTACAAAAAATGAGGTGTCCTGAGTACACCCTTAATGGATTTTTCCAGCTTGTTTCAAACTCTGTTTCAACTTCAAAGGGGGCCAAACCATAACCAAAAGTCATCTGTTAAAGCTTTCTAAAAGAAAAACCTGCATATAAAAACAAATGGTATGCCCTTTCGAAAACCATCCAAAGTCCTGCAAGATAAGGTTAATCGATGGCCAAAAAGAGGCCCGAGCAAGACGGACATATATGTACATAACAAACAATGTTTACATCAAATCCAGTATGCCGTTCATTGAGTTTAAGAAAAGTATACCTTGAAGACAGAAGGAAGTAGATAGCAGCAACAGTTTCAGTGTAGTAAAAACTAACTATGCCTTAGTTTTCAAACAACAGAACCAAGAGAGAAGATGGGAGAGTCTTTCTACTTTTAATAATAAGAGAGGAACTTTTCTTTGTTTTTTTAGCGTATGTCAGTGTGTCCAGTAAAAGGAAGGGGGTGCCCTTTTATAGTTTTAATTAGGGGTCTGAATGCTAATTTCTATGTGTGAAAGGAGTATAGTAAAATCAGTAAAAGGGTTGTAACTCAAGCCAAAAGTCAAGGTAAATCAATTTATCAATTAAGAGAGGTTTACTTCCATAAATAAAATTCAATTAACTCATTTTTGGCATTAAAAATGATATATTTAAAAGGGGTAAAGTCTGATTTTCTAAAAATGTATATACTTTCAGAAATTAAACACCCAATATATTTCCATCCAAAAATACTGATTTTATGCTTAACAAAATCCCAGTCAAAGTCTTATTTTGAAACTTAAAAGGAAATATTCTACAATTATGTTTCAGGACATGGTTTGAATACAGATTATACTAAAAAAAAAAAGAACTAGAGTTAACATGCTGATCCTTTTTTATTTTCCTAAAAATATACATTGAGTCTCGAATTCTAACAAGCATATTACATATATGTATGTATTAATATCCCAAAATCAGTATTCCAGAATATCTAGCAATTCCAAAAAAAAATACTCCTCAATAATAGTGATACTAACACTAAAACTGTTTTAAGAAAAGATTCAAATTCATCCCAATATATTGTATAATCATCAAAGCAATCCAAAATTCAGATTTGTAAGTAACGTTACTAAGTTCGCAATTCGCATACAATTTTTCTCATCTTCACATAGCGATCATGTCATAACTAAACTAGAGTTTCAGCAACTAATAATCACGACGAACATACTAAGCGATCAATTAACGTGCGACACTATTTTACCGATGTAAGAGCATGATTTTAATTCTATAACAATTGTTGTAGGCGATAGTCTTTAGGGATAACAAAATTATCATACTTAAACATGGAAGTGAGCATATTTGCAATTTCAACCATAAGAAAGCAAAGAAAACAAAGAAAACTGAAAAAATGTACCTATTTCGGGTCGGGTCGGGTCCGACTGACCCGATCTGCTTTCTGCTCCATTTGCAAATTTCAAGTTCAAAAATGTCCGTCTCTTGCCTTGTACGTATATAGACATTGATATTTTCCATAATTCTCGCTTTGATTAGTTCGGATTTGCTCGATTTTGTCTTCCTTTTCGGACCCAAATCAATGACGAGCAGAGAGAAACGGGGAGGTGATGGACGGAGGATATGGCGTGACTGGTGGTGGGGGTGTCTGATTTTGGGGTGGATTTGGGTGAGGGAGTGTATTGGGTCGTGTTTAGAGGGAAAATGGGAATTTTCTTTCCTAGGCTGAGGAGTATGGGGGAAGGGGACGGGCAGCGCTGCTTAGGGGAAGCGGTATGGGGAAATTTTTTTAGGGTTTTGTTTGGTGAGGGGTGTGTTTGGTTAAAGAAAGAAGAGGAATCAAAAAATAAGAAAATGAAGTGGAGCTTACGTGGGGACGCGTTGCTGCTGAGGTGACACGACCCAGAATACGGTTAGGCCGTGCGGGCACCCGACATCTTCCCCTAGACCCGTCGGGCGAACCCTTACCAATTAAATAAGAAAAATAAAAATAACAATTTACAAATAAGAACAAGACTTAAAATAAAAATACGGACATACTGATACCTCTAAGCTGTACAGAGAAATTACAGCTGACTACCCAACATGCTAAGTTTAGGGCTATCCAGACCAGAAATCTAAGAGTACAAAAGAAGACAGATACCTCCTGAAGGGAGCAAAATGCAACTGAAATAATGAACAATAAACTGGTGGCCATCTGGAATAAAAGCTGGCTCACCCTGACAGCTGAAGTCGTCTTCGCTCCTTCACAACGTGGCAAACTAAATCCTGGAGCGAACCTGCCGAAACGAAATAGATAGACAAGAAACAAACAACAAAAAAGGGTGAGTCAAAGGACTCAATAAGTGGGGCAGACTAGCCAACTCAAAGAATAGGATAGCTAGCCAGGGAGGAGAAACAGATAAATAAAATTCCTCTTATTTAAATTATAAAAAGACAGAGCCAGATAATAACTAGAAACACATATGGAATGACAAACTTATCAACAACCAGGAACGTAAGATAACCAAAACATATTGGTATCCCGAACACATCAACAATCAGAAATACATCATGTTGCGGCGTGCAACCCGATCCATATATTCATCCTGTTGCGGTGTGTAACCCGATCCATATATTTATACCGTTGCGGCGTACAACCCGATCTATATATTTATACCGTTGCGGCGTGCAACCAGATCCATATATTTTTACCGTTGCGGCGTGCAACCCGATCCATATATTTATAACGTTCCGGCGTGTAACCCGATGCCCGCAACCCAGAATACGAGCCAGAAATATATAGGCAAACTGAGATATGCCCACAACATTGTGTACATATCGCATACATAAAACACAACACAATACACACAATAGTCAGTATGCGGTGCCATGAGACGGGATGAATGCGGTATGATGTAATGTAGCCACATATGCCTGATACCTATCTCCGGCGCGGGACTCTCATCGTCTACCAGGAGATATATGCAATAATGACCCTACACCGGCTCGGGACTCTCATCGATTACCGGGAAGTATATGCAATAATGACCCTTCACCGGTGCGGGACTCTCATCGCCAACCGGGAAGTATATGCAATAATGACCCTTCACCAGTGCGGGACTCCCTTCGCCAACCGGGAAGTATATGCAATAATGCCCATTCGCCGGTGCGGGACTCTCATCGCCAACCGGGAAGTATATGCAATAATGACCCTTCGCCGGTGCGGGACTCTCATCGCCAACCGGGAAGTATATGCAATAATGGCCCTTCGCCGGCACGGGACTCTCATCGCCAACCGGGAAGTATATGCAATACTCAAAACCAGAGTGCAATGCTCATATGTTTAATGCAATACCAACAACAGGGCATAACATATAATATACAATGTAAATCCAAAGCTAAGGCCTAATGAGTACGCCTATTGGCAGCTACACACGTAAGGAAACACGTGGTAGAAAATCCACAAGGCCAAGTGCCTCCAAAGAAATGGATATAAACACTTACCGTATTCCAAAGCTAATCCTGTTACTCAACCACTGCTTTTTCCTTTGTATTAGTTGCCAAACGATCTCTTTCTATTCAATAAGCAGAAAAATTACATCAAATAAAGCTTAGCTTCATTCCTTATGTTTTAGGGCAATCCAGTTAGAAACCTGATACCCTATTCGTATACACAATACGCAGGCCATGCCTGTATACAGGGTTCAAAGTCCCATAGCCAAACCCTAAATAAATTATATTTATATGTTGCCCATAAATCACTGAGTACGAATATATAATTATTTCCATCATCGGGGTCCAATTGACCCTTTAAACTATCAATTTACGTCATTAGGGCGATGTCTAATATCCCTATTTTTACCGTAAAAATATATTCACACACACGTAATAAGCTAAGATAATGAGTTAACATCATTACCTGAAGATTTGGTGTAGAAATTCCACTATTTTCCCACTCCTTTTTCCCTTTTTCCTCTCTTTTTTTTCTAATTTTTCTTTCTGCACGTTTTTTGCTCAAAATGTTCTGTATGTATGCTACTGCTAAGCGGGATTAAATCCCTAAGCTGACCGACAAGGCTAATTAATTTTTTTTTTTTTTTTTATAAATTCGCTACGACGATTAAAATTAAAATGGAACCCTAGAGAAGTCGAAATAATCCCAAATTTTTCAAGTAAGCTATACAAAATATATGTAACATACTCGCGAAGACGGATCTCAAATCCGACTCCCGAAACTCAAGATGCGAATTTAAAGGAAAAATGTCAAATTATTTAACTTTCGGCATTTTTGTGGAAACTAGCCGAACAACATCGAAATCCACTTTCGAAAGTTTACAAAAATCACAAATAATCATACGAACCTAACGGTGCTTTCGAATTTCGAATCGGAGCTCATTCGGCAAAACCGAGCTCGAAAATCTCTTTCTAATATTTATTGCCAATAAAAACTGAAACCTTCTTCCGATACCTACCAAACGAGGTCTGATTCAGCTCAAATTTTACAGAGAGGTCTTAATGGACATTACGAGTATTTTAAAATTACCGGCAATCCAATCGGAGTCCTAACTTCCGAAACGACTGACCGAGGTCGTTTCATTCTCCTCCACTTAAACTCTCGTTCGTCCTCGAACGAGCCTAAATCTAAAGCAAGATTTACGCAGATAACAAGAGAACTTGCACGACCTTCATAAACTACTCCACGGTTATTATCTCATAATTAAAATATCAGAGTTATAACACGCACATCAAACTCTTGGATAAAAACATAGCTGGATCATAACGCCATTGCCCAACTTATTCTGACTAAACCGATCCTTCCTCGATCACGAGAGGAGAATTCTACATTTTCGAAGCAAAGATATACGAAACTCTGGATGGACTAACATGATTCAGCCGAGAATCACCTTTTCGATATACCTTTCGATATAGAACAGGTTGCTAAAATTAAGAATTAGCTCACGCTTGATGCAATAGGGGGAGCTTTTGAAGTACCTTGTCACTACACACTATAGAAGATTTGATGCAAGCTATATTATTTTTACGAACGCACTATACAACATCTCAGTTGATTTAGTATTACCATTCAGTATTTGGAGGAAGACTCCTCCACTTAAAGCACAAACTCATGCAGCCATTTGTATAGGAATAACCATCCTCGCACAGTCTGCTGGACTAAAGAAGATTTAGCTAAAAGCTTAACATAGGCAGACCTAAGCTACCAACTACCCTTTCGAGTTTCCAAACAGCTGCAACTCTCAAGTTCACAACTCCATACCTTTGTCGTAAACACCACCGTCTGATGGATGGTACTTCTATATAAACATTTCGGCAGAGTTTCCCCTGAAACTGGATGATCCGCAAAAACAGAACCAGCACTATACTATACATGGAAATGGATACCCGGATAAACTGATATCCAAAATAATAATATGCTTATCCGGCTACAATAACACGTACTCTGGCTCAACACAGGGAACGTCACAAGCGGCTACCAATCGCCCAAGCTCACTAGTGTCGGACGAAGAAGAAATGGAAATGGACCGAGGATAGAAATAATTAGAGCTTTAGGAAGCTCATCTTCTTATTTCTTGGCTACCAGAGCTAGACTACTTCCGAGTCAGACTAACCCAAAAATCGCAATTGAAGAAATAGACATTAAATGAGCTTTATGGAAAAACATCCATACCAATTTAACCTCCCAATAAGAAGGAAATTCTGACAATTTACCATAAACCCTTTTTTATAACCCAGATAAGCTCATGGGATAACATGACTCTACAAACATCTTGAACCATGGAAGACACATAGATCAAATATTACTTACTAACCACTTTACACCGAAAGAAACGATAACACTTTCTGATGGTGACGAATTGGGATCTCATTATCCTACTAACATGGAATTCCGAGAAGAGAGGTATACTAATTTGATATAATAATAAAATGTGGCACAACAAGATGCCAGGCAGACGATACCGACACTCACTCCCAAATCTCTCACATTTAGACCCAATAAATTAGTAGGGTCATCATAAATGCCAGGAATAAATCATATCAGAAGCTCACCCCTCTACCGCAACCGATTCTTAGTAGAAGCGACATCCAAGGAAGCCATTGAAACATGATAGGACACACCATTTCCAGATCGATCAAAAAAATCAAATCTTACTCACATTTAAGAGAAGAAGAAATACATGGGTGTACTACATCAGATACCTCAACATCCTGCCAGACTAGCAGTCAGAACTGCCTCTGCAGCTGAGTCGAGCCACTACCCTAATAATTACTTCTAGAAGAACCACTACCACCACGCTCTCGACCTCTACTGGGTGGTGGCATTTCTCTGATTGATTAACATTTAAATGAAATTCCTGCGACTGTGCAGGTGTCTGAGGGCAAGAAGAAGGACGATTGTCTACTTGCTGGAGTAAGGAAAAACTCCTCAAAGGATAACCAGACTCATGACAGTGATAACATATTTCCATGGAAAATGGAAGCTGGACATATTGTCGATAGCTATAAAGAGAAAAACTGGGTCTAATCTTGATGAACTACTCGCGCACTCTGAGAATCACGCTCTACAAGCTGAGATAACCTGGAAGGTGACTTCCAAAAATAATCAGAACTTTTACCTCCAAATGAGGTACCATGGTTACCCACCAGGGCCGTGGGATCTCTTACTTTCCCGCTCTAACTTATGGTATGCCTCGAACCTTCGAGCAATATCAACAACAACATCAAATGAAATCCCGACCTCAATCTCTCGAGCCATCTGGGATCTCAAGGAAAATGAAAGGTCATCAATAAGTCTTTGGATCTCCCAAAAGGCTCATAGACTAGTTCAAATGCATATTTAGCTAATTTATAGAATTTAATCTCATATTCTGAAACACCAACAGGCTAACCGACAGGCTACCCTGTCTAATCCACTCAAACTGGCAACACTTTTCATCTCGCTCGCCACTCGAAAAAGAACTTTTCCACGAATCTAAAAGAAAAATCGAACCAAATTAGCTAATAAGAGAGAGAGACCCATCAATTCAAGGCTGGACCTTGAAACTGGAAAGCAGGATAATCAACACTATACCGTTCGATATAATCAAGAGCCTGAAGGATACAAATACCCTGACATTATTTTTTTTTAAAAAAATAATTCACGGGGTTTATCTGATGCATTGCTTAAGAATATCGGAAGGTTCAACCGCGTAAAATAATGCAACCTCTTCGGACACTATAACCGAACTGATACCTCGGCTGGCTAACAAGTCAGAACAATTAGAGGTACAATACATATTACCTCAGGAATATAGTTTACTGCAGCAATATTAAGAACCAGAAAAGGAGCTCCCTAAGGTCGAACTTCTGCACATACGGCAACCTGATAGGCTGCCCAACGAATAATAGGTTCTTACGGTATCTGCGTCGCCAAGATTCTCGTAAAGCATCGTAGAGAGCCAAGGGAACTACAAGGCCCTGCTCCCTTGCCCATCGCGAGCTCGTACAGCTGGGACCTCCGTAACTAGATCGCCAGAACGATCAAAACTCTCGGGGCTTCGTCAGTGCTAGCCCCAGGCTAGACTGTTTCGTCCTGAACTTCTTCCGTTTGCTGATTTGTCGTACGAGGGTTCACAATTAACATGAAGGAATTAACAAATTAACGAAAATACTTTTGCATCCTAGACCGACGCACGATCAGAAATGAAGGAAGTGAAACTTCCTAAATGCCATCATAGCCTCTCGTAGATAAGTACGGACGTCTACGTACCCATCAGCGAGACTCTACTAGATACTGTCTTAGTTTGGATAGACTCTAAATCGGGTTCTGATACCAACTGACATGACCCAGAATCCGGTTAGGCCGTGCGGGCACCCGACATCCTCCCCTAGACCCGTCGGGCGAACCCTTACCAATTAAATAAGGAAAATAAAAATAACAATTTACAAATAAGGACAAGACTTAAATTAAAAACACAGACATACTGATACCTCTAAGCTGTACAGAGAAATTACAGCTGACTACCCAACATGCTAGGGTTAGGGCTATCCAGACCAGACATCTAAGAGTACAAAAGAAGACAGATACCTCCTGAAGAGAGCAAAATGCAACTGAAATAATCAACAATAAACTGGTGGCCATCTGGAATAAAAGCTGGCTCACCCTGACAGCTGAAGTCGTCTTCGCTCCTTCACAACGTGGCAAACTAAATCCTGGAGCGAACCTGCCGAAACGAAATAGAGAGACAAGAAACAAACAACAAAAAAGGGTGAGTCAAAGGACTCAATAAGTGGGGCAAACTAGCCACCTCAAAGAATAGGATAGCTAGCCAGGGAGGAGAAACAGATAAATAAAATTTCTCTTATTTAAATTATAAAAATACAGAGCCAGATAATAACTAGAAACACGTATGGAATGACAAACTTATCAACAACCAGAAACGTAAGATAACCAAAACATATAGGTATCCCGAACACATCAACAATCAGAAATACATCATGTTGCGGCGTGCAACCCGATCCATATATTCATCCTGTTGCGGCGTGCAACCCGATCCATATATTTATACCGTTGCGGCGTACAACCCGATCTATATATTTATACCGTTGCGGCGTGCAACCAGATCCATATATTTATACCGTTGCGGCGTGCAACCCGATCCATATATTTATAACGTTCCGGCATGTAACCCGATCCCCGCAACCCAGAATACGAGCCAGAAATATATAGGCAAACTGAGATATGCCCACAACATTGTGTACATATCGCATACATAAAACACAACACAATACACACAATAGTCAGTATGCGGTGCCATGAGACGGGATGAATGCGGTATGATGTAATGCAGTCACATATGCCTGATACCTATCTCCGGCGCGGGACTCTCATCGTCTACCAGGAGATATATGCAATAATGACCCTACACCGGCTCGGGACTCTCATTGATTACCGGGAAGTATATGCAATAATGACCCTTCACCGGTGCGGGACTCTCATCGCCAACCGGGAAGTATATGCAATAATGACCCTTCGCCGGTGCGGGACTCTCATCGCCAACCGGGAAGTATATGCACTAATGACCCTTTGCCGGTGCGGGACTCTCATCGCCAACCGGGAAGTATATGCAATAATGACCCTTCGCCGGCGCGGGACTCTCATCGCCAACCGGGAAGTATATGCAATATGTTTAATGCAATACCAACAACAGGGCATAACATATAATATACAATGTAAATCCAAAGCTAAGGCGTAATGAGTACGCCTATCGGCAGTTACACACGTAAGGAAACACGTGGTAGAAAATCCACGAGGCCAAGTGCCTCCAAAGAAATGGATATAAACACTTACCGTATTCCAAAGCTAATCCTGTTACTCAACCACTGCTTTTTCCTTTGTATTAGTTGCCAAACGATCTCTTTCTATTCAATAAGCAGAAAAATTACATCAAATAAAGCTTAGCTTCATTCCTTATGTTTTAGGGCAATCCAGTTAGGAACCTGATACCCTATTCGTATACGCAATACGCAGGCCAGGCCTGTATACAGGGTTCGAAGTCCCATAATCAAACCCTAAATAAATTATATTTATATATTGACCAGAACTCACTGAGTACGAATATATAATCATTTTTATCATCGGGGTCCAATTGACCATTTAAACTATCAATTTACGTCATTAGGGCGATGTCTAATATCCCTATTTTTACCGTAAAAATATATTCAAACACACGTAATAAGCTAAGATAATGAGTTAACATTATTACCTGAAAATTTGGGGTAGAAATTCCACTATTTTTCCACTCCTTTTTCCCTTTTTCCTCTCTTTTTTTTTTAATAAATTCGCTACGAAGATTAAAATTAAAATGGAACCCTAGAGAAGTCAAAATAATCCCAAATTTTTCAAGTAAGCTATACAAAATATATGTAACATACTCGCGAAGACGGATCTTAAATCCGACTCCCGAAACTCAAGATGCGAATTTAAAGGAAAAAGGTCAAATTATTTAACTTTCGGCATTTTTGCGGAAACTAGCCGAACAACATCGAAATCCACTTTCGAAAGTTTACAAAAATCACAAATAATCATACGAACCTAACGGTGCTTTCGAATTTCGAATCGGAGCTCATTCGGCAAAACCGAGCTCGAAAATCTCTTTTTAATATTTATTGCCAATAAAAACTGAAACCTTCTTCCGATGCCTACCAAACGAGGTCTGATTCAGCTCAAATTTTACAGACAGGTCTTAATGGACATTACGAGTATTTTAAAATTACCGGCATGCCAATCGGAGTCCTAACTTCCGAAACGACTGACCGAGGTCGTTTCATGAGGTGTGTGCCATGTGTGCACGTGTGGACCCATATAATGTGATGTGTATATGTAGTATGTGTTGAGTGTATATGAGTGTATATCTAGTGTATATGAAGATATAATTGGCCAATAATTAGCTTAAAATGGCAATAAATAAAAGAATAATTAATAAAATATAAGGAATAATATTAGAGACTTAGAAAAAAATAATAATTAATTTAAAATAGTTATAAATGAGTTTAAATAGTATTAATTAAGTGTAAATAATTGTAAAATGGATATTCAAGTGTATACATCGTACAAATAGTCGCAAAATTGTGCAAGTATTTTGAAAACGACCTAAATGATGCATTTATGTAATATAATAATATTTAAATATTTATATATATAGAGATGGGAGATTGATGATAAGCGCGACACAGATAAATGCCTGATATCTAATGCAATTTTGTATGAGAAATTAATATTTCATTTTTCGAGGTTTTGTATGATAAATTGTAAATGGAGGGACAAAATTGGGTGCCAACTGCCATTATCCGTTATTATGTAACGAGGAACACCAAAGCAGTAGATAATGTTTACTCGAATGAAGTTTGAAACCTTCTCCTTTTTCACTTCCTTAAGAGCGACGGCTTCTGCCCATTTTTAGAAGTAATCAGTTGCAGCCAAAATGAACAAGTATCCTTCAGAAGATTCGGCAATGGTCCGACAATGTCTAGCCCGCAAGCGTCAAATGGCCAAGATGTGACGGTCGGGTGTAACACTTATGGTGGTTGATATATAAAATTTGTGTGGAGCTGGCAAGCTTTGCATCGTCGATCATGGTCCAAGCAATCATTTACCATCGTTGGCCAATAATATCCCATCCTTTTTATGTGGAAGTGAAGTTTCGGCCCAGACTAATGTGATCCACATACCCCAGCATGCGCTTCTTGTATAGCATGAAACGTTTCATCCTCTCCTAAACATCGCAGGAGCACTCCTTCAAATGATCTTCTATATAGAGTATATTTGTAGTAGAGGAAGCGTGGAGCTCAGCGACGAATTTCAGTTGTCCTTCTTGAATTTTCTGGCAGTATCCCATGACTCAAGTAGTTAATGATAGGTTGCCACCTGTCTTCCTCGTCGACTTCAGAAACATCACCAAGATGTTGGAGGTCATTCCTTTCAACCTCGTCATTGTCTAAAGGTGGCACTACCCATATTTGGCAGATAGTAACTTTCGTCTGATCAGGCAGGGCAAGTGTTGAAGCTAGATTGGCTAGGGCATCAGCTTTCTTATTCTCCCTTCTTAGAACATGCAAAAGAGTTACATCACCAAGCCATCCTAGAAACTTCTGTTCATAATCGTGATAGGGACACAACTCGGGCTTCATTACCTCGTAGCTACCTAGAAGCTGATTGATCACCAACTTAGAGTCTCCAAAGATTTGCAACTGTAATTGTTTTATGTCGATGGTCATTTCAAGCCCAAGTATGAGCGCTTGATACTCCACGAAATTATTGGAGCAATGTTGAGTCAAGGTGAAGGAATATATCAATACTTCTTCTTGGGGCGTTACAAAAATTACGCCAACACGAGCTCCATCAATTAATATCTTTTTCTTAAATGGATAAGTATAATAATTATATTTCTCTTCACTAATTTGCTTGTTTTAGTAGATTAGTTGCTTGATTGTGTTTTCCAGCTTGGTTTTAAGAATGCCCTCTCAGAATATTTGGTGGATGTTTATGACACGATCCGGAATCCGGTTAGGCCGTGCGGGCACCCAACATCCTCCCCAGGACCCGTCGGGCGAACCTTTACCAATTAAATTAGGAAAATAAACATAACAATTCATAAATAGAGACGGGACCAAAAAAAAAACATACAGACATATTGACACCTCTAAGCTGTACGAAAGAAAATTATAGCTGACTACCCAACATACTAGGTTTAGGGCTATCTAGACTAGACATCTAAGAGTATAAAAGAAGAAAGATACCTCCTGAAGGGAGAAGAATGCAACTGAAATAATAACCAATAAACTGGTGGCCATCCGGTAAAAGCTGGCTCACCCTGACAGCTGAAGTCGTCTGCGCTCCTTCACAACGTGGCGAACTCAATCCTGGAGCGAACTTGCCGAAATGAAATGGATAGACAACAAACAAACAACAAACAAGGGTGAGTCAAAAGGACTCAATAAGTGGGGCACACTAGCCACCTCAAAGAATAGGATAGCTAGCTAGGGAGAAGAAACAGATAAATCAAATTTCTTTTATTTAAATTATAAAAAAGCAGAGCCAGATAACCACCAGAAACACGTAAGAAACTTCTAAACTCAACCAATAGTGCGTGCCAGAACATATCAACAAATAAGCAATGTACATATAGGCAGAACAGTAGTCATGTACCGCAAGTCTACACAATGGTATGAAATGAGACGAAATGAAATGAAGTGAGATGAAATTAAATGAAATATGACGCAAAGGGTCACATATGCCAAATGAATAGAGCGGAATCCTCTTGCTCCGAGGGCGGAATCCTCCTACCCTCAATATGATGCAATGGAGCAGAATCCTCCTGCTCCGAGGGCGGAATCCTCCTACCCTCAATATGATGCAATGGAGCGGAATCCTCCTGCTCCGAGGGCGGAATCTCTACCCTCAATATGATGCAATGGAGCGGAAGCCACCTGCTCCGAGGGCGGAATCCTCCTACCATCAATATGATGCAATGGAGCAGAATCCTCCTGCTCCGAGGGCGGAATCCTCCTACCATCAATATGATGCAATGCATAACCAGAAAATGTAATATATACGAATACGGTATGATGCAATAATAACCCTTCATCGGCGCGGACTCTCATCGACTGCTGGGAAGTATATATCAACTCATAGCTAGAGTACAATGCTCAGATCCTCAATACAATACCAACAACAGGACATAACATATAATTACAATACAAATTCAAAGCTAAGGCATAATGAGTACGCCTATCGGCAGCTACACACGTAAGGATCACGTGGTAGAAAATCCACGAGGCCAGGTACCTCTAAAGAAATGGATATAAACACTTACCTTGTTACAAAGTTACCACAATTAACTCAACAACCGCTTTGTCATTTGAATTCATTGCCAAACGATCCCACTCTATTCAATAAGTAGAAAAATATATCAAATTAGGCTAAAGGCTTCATTCCTTACGTCTTAGGGCAATCTGGTTAGGAACCTGATACCCTATTCGCATACGCAATATGCAGGGCAGGCCTATGTACAGAGTTTAAGGTCACATAACCAAACCCTGAATAAATTACATTATATATGTTGCCCGCAATCTGGTTAGGAACCTGATACCCTATTCGCATACGCAATACGCAGGCCAGTCCTATGTACAGGGTTTAAGGTCACATAACCAAACCCTAAATAAATTACATTTATATGTTGCCCGTAACTCACTGAGTACGAATATATAATCAATTTCATTATCGGGGTCCATTTGACTCTTTAAACTATTAATTGAACTTATTAATACGATGTATAATATTCCAAGTTTTACCGTTAAAACATATTCAAACACACGTAATAAACTCAAATAATACATTAAGATCATTACCTGAATATTTCGGGGTAAAAATTCTACTTTTCTCCGGCCCCTTTTCTCATTTTCTGGCATTTTTTTGTCACTTCGTCATCTCATTTTCTCTGTTTCACGGTTCTGTTTTGCTCTCCTATTTTTGTACTTAAATTGATAGGTTGGGGGGATTTATATCCCCCACCGCCTAACTTTTGCTCATTTTTTTGTTCTTTTTCTATTTCGTCTTTTCTTTTTTTTTTCTTTTTCTTTTAAAATTTGCTGTTATGGTGAAAATTAAAACGGTATCCTACGATATTCAAAATAATACCAACTTTTGCATACAAGTTATAAAAAATATATGTAACATATTCGCGAAGGCGGATCTCAAATCGGACTCCCGGAACTCAAGATACGAATTTAAATGAAAAAATATCAAATTATTTAACTTTCGGCATTTTAGCGGAAACTAGCCGAACAACATCGAAAATCACTTTCGAAAGTTTACAAAAGTCACAAATAATAATATGAACCTAACGGCTCTTTCGGATTTCGAATCGGAGCTCATTCGCCAAAATCGAGCTCGAAAATCTCTTTTTAATATTTATCGATAACAAAACCAAAACCTTCTTCCGATGCCTACCAAACGAGGTCTGATTTAGCTCAAATTTTACAGACAGATCCTAATGGATATTACAAATATTTTAAAATTATTGGCACGCCAATCAGAGTTCTCACTTCCGAAACGACTAACTAAGGTCGTTTCAGTTTATGTGTAAAATCTCTATGTTTTCTAACTAACTAGGGGAGAAGTTTCCGTGCTATGCACGAGCCCAATGACCAATGATTTTGGGTCAAATTTATTTTTAAGCTAGTTCTAAAACGTATTTTTTTTAGAAGCTCATGTATAAGCCTTTGGTGGTTGAAGGTTCAATAGCGCAATTTTAGCAAAGGTTGAGGTGAATATTCAAATAACGATATACTTATATTTTTAGATGATATACAACCACATAGGATGCATATCTGTGTTTACAAATGTATACAGGCACATAGTATGCATTAACAGAAACCATGGAACGATAGTGCAGCGAACAACTTACTCAAAAATTAATTTTAAGCATCAGTGTCACAGCTGATATGGGCTATCAACAAACATTTCTATATGTCACACCATTCAACTGTGTCAAACTTTGTTACTTCAGCGAACGACTGCATCAAAAATCGCCTGGCGTCAGAGTCGGTCTGACTATCCAAAAATATTTGTACATGCCACTGAAACTCGTGTTATAGAGCAATTTCTACAAATAACAGGTTTATAGTTAGAAAATAAGAAATGGTAACAAGTGTAATTTGGAGCAGTGGTAGGAGAAAAGTGAATCCTAACCTTCACTATTTGCTTCTTGGCATTGATTCAACTTTTTCTTTCTTGAATGAAGTGCGATCTCTTCCAAAAAGGTGGTTGATTCTATCTTTCTCTTAGCTCTCTCGGAAGTGGATGTAGGTGTTGAGCATTCAGGTGAATCAAACATTGTATGCACTTGGGTGTATGATAAAACAACCAGTGAACCAGGCATTTTATCTGGTGTTTTGGATACTGACTTTTGCATCAGCTGGTTCTGTAGAGAAGTTTTGGATATATATATATATATATATATATATATATTGAATTTGTCAATATAACCAATGCTCAACATAACAAAACGGGAAGAAATATAACATTAATTTTGTTCAAGACTTATTAAGAAAAGAAAGGGCGAGCAGTAGTTCTTTTTAGTGTATTAAAGTATGAATAGAATTTAAATGTTTTGTTCCAATAACAATTCATATTATAGACATGTATGGATTAGAAAATAACATTGAATCAACCTTCAGAACCAAGGTTTTGGGATTGATTTTTCATAGTGAGTAAAATATATTTGTATTTATATGTTGGAAATAGGATTCGGGATATCCATGTGGGTCAATCCGGATCCATGTCCAAATATATTTGATTATATATTTGTTATATAAATCATAATATAAGGAAAAATTAGCAAAAGACACAACTATTTGGAAACCTGTTTTGAAAAGTTGTGTCTGCTATCAACTATAAAAAGAAGTCCTAACTATTAGGAACTTGCTATTTTTTCCTTGCTATTTTTTCCTTCTCTGAAAAATAGAAACAACAGAACTCTCCCTCGCTATGTCAAAAGACTTTCTGCTTCTATTATGGTGAAGAAGAAGATTCCAACGAAGAACGGAAGCGCTCTTCTATGAATTGGAACAAACTCTGTAACCAGGTACAACTTAGACTGTGAATTAATCTTTACAGTTCGTGTATTTTACATGTGATTGTAATGTACACTAGTGAAACAAATACGGTTAGACCCTGGACGAACTTTGTGTTCTTGGATTGTGCATAATCTTTCATTGATATCAGAGCCCGTGTTATTTGTTTCCTAGTATTAGTATCTGTTTATCAAAAAGAAATACTGCCGTGAGAATATGTTTGGAAAAGTAGTTTTTGTTCCATGTTTCTTCGTTGTTATTCATCACGTGAACCGTAATTGTCATTCGTTTGCTTTATGTTTTGCATATTAAAAAGTAGAGTGACATATTGGATCAACTTGTGAATTCTTTTCCTGAAGTTCAAAATGAAACGTTAGGAATTAGGAATTTTATATCTTTCTTGAGAGTCCTTATTGTGAAAGAAGAACTGCCAGACAAGGTTTCTTCAAAGACATGATTCTTATTCTTGTTTTTGTTGCAATTAGTATGGAATATGTAGGGATTTTGTGGTCCCACAAGGCAAAGTAATCTCCTGCAAAGCAAGATTTTTTGTTGTCTCTTGAGGCTGATGCAGTTTTTATGCCTTTATTTTTTTTGATGTTCGTCTCCTGGCAATTTGCACACAAAAATATATATAAATAAATTGGTCAATAGAACTAATTTTGTCCTTTGTTCTTCCGTGATGTGCTTTACTTGTTGCACAATCAAGTCGTATGAGGAATGGAAATTTGAAACACAATAGCTTCCTTGTCAACATGGTAGTGGGTTTTTACACCATTTGTGGTGTTTAGCCACTAGTTTTTTAATTTAAAAAAATAGAAATCTGTCATGTTCTTAGACTGTTTACCAGTGGTAAGAATTTGAATCAGATCCAAAATTGGATACTACTATGGACGGCCACGTTGTGAAGCAATTTATATCTATTCCAAAGGTTTCAAAAATTTTGGTTCAATAACCACCATTTTTCTTTTTTGATTTATGATTAATTAGTGGCTAAAGAGATGATTAGTGATCTATTTTGACATCGTGTCTACTGCTAAACCTTTTTTTTTTAAAAAAAATGGGGACTATGGAAGAGAAGCACCGATCGCAGAGGATATGTTAGAATTGAATGAGAATTTCGTTTTCTACCTTCCAATATATCATTTGGAATTATCCTTGAAGAGAATGAAAATATTTTCAAAAGTGAGGCAGTACATTGCCTCTTGGCAGATGATGCCAAAACAAATTGGTGATCGATCTTGATTTGGTAGATGATTCCCAGTCAAATTCTCTTCCTTCCTTGGCCATGTGTCAATGGTGGTAGACAACAAGGACTGTGAGTTTTTTTGTTTACACGGTTAATGGGACACAAATTTGAACACAAAAAACTTTGAAACTTTATCAAAGCTTACGAGAGAGCATACAACTATGCCATTTTGACATTTGGATAAATGTTTTTAGTAAATCTCAGGACATGTTCCTTTTTGTATACAAGTATACGTTGAAAATCTATGCAGCCATTTGATAGTTTTATTGTGAAAACTTTATTGTCTGCATTATATATACATAGGGGTGTGTACATAATTTATCCTATATGTGTTATAGTGAAAACAAAATAATAACTATGTTTGGGCGCATTTGTTATTGAGTATTTCTATATTTATTATAAAATTTATTTAGTCTTGAATTTAAGTATTTAAGACAAGTGTTCCTTAAATAATTGATTATGTTAGATTTATTGAATATTAGAATTTAAATGATGATTGGGAACATAGTGAACTTTCGATTCCGAATCTAATATGAAATAAATATTAATATAGTTAAATTATTCTAAGGAATGGTATGTATATGAATTTTTGAATTTATAAGTACACAGTTGTCTCAATAAATTTATACTAGTTTCTATCAATATGTTAACTGCTACTAGATAATTGTCCGAGCTTAACAAAAGTGTTAACGGTGACAGTAAAATTCAGTATGTCCTAAAAGAGCAAGAGGTTCTTGAGACTTAAATATGTATTTGACATCTCCTGAAAGTGACATCCCCATTGTACCTAGTACACTATGACATCTGTAATCTAAACTATTAAAATATTCTAAGTCAGTTACTTATATTCCATAAGTTGTGGATAGATGAAAATCCAATTTTTTACTATTGGCTTTGTGCTCTATTTGTACATAAACCGTGCTCTATTTGTACATAAACCTTGCTCACACATGGAAAACTAGTTCCAAGGGGAAGGATATGTATTATTCTATGATACTTTATGTCAAAGGTTTGTATGTTCATAAGTGAACAAGACAACAGTGGCACTATAACTGGATTTGCATCACATGATCTCACATTCTTAGCGAATCTTTTTCCTAAGTAGGGCGAGATAAGTCAAGACTTGTCTCTTTTATAAAACTGTGGATCAGATTGCTTCCGCTATTAACGCTAGATGGATTCAAGTGGGATTCATATTTGGTGATAATGGATATGTTCTAATTAACACCAGTACGTTGTCCAAAAGAGAATTCATTTAATATCATTGGTCTCAATGGGAGCAACTATCAATTGATAAATCAATTTTATCAATCTCAACCTCGACGAATGTGTCGTCTACATATTCCCCATTGTCGATTTGAGATCGAAGGGGAAGCATATATAGTTACTCCACAAGATGAATAAGAGCAATGAAAGATAAATGAGGCTCTTAAATGCCCTGCTAAGGATAAGTACCTAGAACAATGGAACATGAAATGGAGTTAGTGAAACCAAACCAAGAGTTGGAATTGGTTGATCTACTTAATGGGTCATAGCATCGTTGAGAACAAAGGGGTTCTCAAAATACGTGAAAGACTTAATGTAGTATCCACAAAAATATGGGTGAATCCTTGAAGTTCAGATTTCAAGAGATCGTTCGAAAAGATTGTTGTCTCTTTCAGAAAAATCTTATATTAAGAAATTTTCATTAACGATTTAATATGCAATAGTGCAAACCCATTAATACTCCTATTTCTAGAGCCGAAGTTTCAAGTGGGAGGATGTGTCCTCGTGAATCCACAAGAATATGATTTGTCTCATGAAGCTTGATATCAATTATTTTAGTTAGCAGATATCAATTTGATTTAGAAAAGGAATACTTTAAAGCAGTTAAAGGATATTGAGATATCTCATAAGCACAGTCAATTATCCTTATATTGTTAAGGAAAGGATCTACGATTCAAAGGCTATGCGTATGATGATTGAAAGGAAATTTGGATGAGAGAAAATCTAAATATGAGTACGTCCTCCTTGCTAAACAATGGCGTCATGCATATTGTTGAATAGCAAGAAATAATCATCAGCCTTAACACAATGAAATCTGAATTTGTAGTGGTTTCAGCAACTGTGCAAGAAGCTATTTGACTTAAATATCCTTACGACAAATTTGGGTGTATTTGACGTTGCTATTGAATTAGTGACAATCAAGTGTGATAGTCAATTCTCAATAGCTTATACAAAAAAAAGGTCCCAACTATCATTGGAAGACAAAACATATTGATATTAAGTATAATTTCGTTAGAGACATAGTTGTACATAGAAAGGTGAACAAGAAATACATCTCTACGCATTATATGGTAGTAGATCCAATAATTCAACTCATAGAATTTGGTGCTTATGAATGATACGTGAAGGCATTGAGTTTGCGTAGATGTAGATGTATTTGTACTTTAATTTATTTTTTCCAAACATGTTCACATAAAACTGCATTATTGTAGTTAATGTAGTTGAAGCCTAAATTGATTGTTGTTGGTTCATATACATAAAAAAAAATTATGTTTAGTACATAAATTTGAATTATGTCGGACAGACAAAAGGTTGGCCTATTCACACAGAAAACCGCCTCTATTGTCTAGGTGACTAATAAGGATGAGACAATTATAAACTTATTATTATCAGAAGTGATAATAATAAAGAGCTTGAAATTTATAATAATAACGTCGCTTGGTTTTTTGGTTAATCATATTTGGTTAAATGTGAGTCTGCCTTAATGCCAGATGTGAGTTCTAAAGGATAATATGTATGAGTAGATTTGTGAACTCAAAGTTAGACATAGGTTGTCTGAACTATCATCTGCACAGTATTTAACTTGTGAAAGACATACGCTCCACGGGAAAGGAGTTAATACAGTGATACGTGATTCATACCACGTATGCATAAAGTGACCTATGGACGATACAAGTTTAATCTCTACTTGCCTATCGTGTGAAGCCCTGAAAATTATAAGTAATTTTCTTTCTTTTATACCCTCATGACTTTGATCAGTTTCTCGAGATTCAATTTGGTGTTTGCTATCTTAGAGTGTTGCCAAGAGATCATGGATGATTCGGTCTGACAGAACATTTCTAGAAAAGCAAGTTAGATTGAGATTAAGAGATTCTTGAGACGAGGAAGATCATTGAGTATTATCACATTAATTGTGTTCATTGGTGCACCCATTATGTTTTTCTTTGAGACAAGAACATAATAATATAATAATGAACTCAAATTAATACAAAGAGATAGTATGGATGTTACAGATTGAGATGAGAGTTGACCCACTATGCGTGAGTAGGAGATGTTGCAAAAGACACAACTATTGGGAAATCTGTTTTGAAAAGTTGTGTCTGCTATCAACTAGAAAAAGAAGTCCTAACTATTAGGAACTTCCGATTTTTTCCCTGCGTATTTTTTCCTTCTCTAAAAAACAGAAACAACAGAACTCTCCCTCGCTATGTCAAAAGACTTTTTTCTTCTATTATGGTGAAGAAGAAGATTCCAACGAAGAACGACAGCGCTCTTCTACGAATTGGAACAAACTTTGTAACCAGGTACGACTTAGACTGTGAATTAATCTTTACAGTTCGTGTATTTTACATGTGATTGTAATGTAGACTAGTGAAACAAATACGGTTAGACCCTGGACGAACTTTGTGTTCTTGGATTGTGTATAATCCTTCACTATATGTAGCGTACCGTGAGAATGGATGAAACTGGAATTGTATCGTTCACAATAGCATGTGGTGGTAGAAGGAAAACAATGAAAATGAAAAATGGAATTATGAAATTTGCTTTTCATTTCTCCTCTAATTGCCTTTGTAGTTCTTCTCTGTTTATATCCCACCTTTATTGGTATAATACATACATCCTAGATGGAAAAAGAATGAGACCAAGAATGAAAGAGGACAATATTTCCAAAGTTTGGATAGTTTTTGAGATAAGGAAAATAGAGATAAAGAGTGCAAGGAACAACAAAAACGAAAACGGCGTAAAGAGTGTAGCAACTATATCATATGCTCTCTGATACACTGGTTGTTCTACTTCTTATAAGGTAATCCGATATAGCTATACCTAAGTAAATAATGTCTGACACAAATACTTGCTGTTGTTCGAAGGTTCTTTGCCGTGTAAGTTTTTTCACTTTGCTGTCTTTTTTCATTATTGGGTTTTGTTTGTTGAGTTGTTTTGGAGAAAGGAAGAGAAGAGACACAACACTATTTTTTTAGCACATGACTTTTAAAGATTGCCTAGATGATCTTAGATCATTATTTGGATATGAACTTCAATTGTACTACTGGGGAAGAGTCAGATATAGATCATCATTGTTAAGATTAGTGAAGCGTACCTTGTCAATTGTTACAGCACTCCCATATAGTTCCTAGGCACCGGACGAACCTTTTCTTCTATTGCATCATTTGCTACTTGAGCAAGTTAAGAACTCAAATACAAGCTTCAGATGAAGTGCTGCAAGTTAACTCGTGGTATGATTGTCGAGGTTCATACCAATAACTTAAGCATTGGAGTTCAAGCTCTCATAATTCTACATTTGATCTTTACGAAGAATCACGTCATTACATTAAATAATCATTTTTTCACCTTATCAAGAAAAAAAGATTCACGTCATTTACAATCGGCTTTATCGCGTGCAAACATCTGCTTCTAGCTGCAATTAATTTTTCTTAAGTGAAGTTCTCCACCATTCATTCATCTCACCAAGAAAATGGATGCATTCATACCATTGCGCTAATACAATTAGATTGAATGCTCCAAATTTACTCATCTGTCACATATGCATTTAATGGGTTCAAATGAGATTGAATGGAGTTTCAAGTAAATTCAAGCTTTTACTGTAATCATTATGTGCTGCATCTGCAGTTGATCTTAAACTGCACTTTCAAAAGTTGAGGACAATTTCCATCTATTTTTTTCATTCTTTAAGTAAATTGCAGTTGTGAAATGTCATCAACGTTTTGTCTTGTGGTACATCTGTAGTTGATAAGTTGATAATAAAATCTTCACATCTTTTGTTGGTAAATGATAACTTTGCAGGCGACAAAGCTTTATTTTTTGTGCTTAAATATTGTTACAGGATCTTTCTTTCATGTACTCGTTGTGTGATAAGCTTTCATTCTTAAGGACTCGATTATATTGGTCAGGCACAAGTTTTATGATAAAGCTGTATTATAGTCCTTGAAACGACAATATACTTGTATTTATAGATTATATAAAACCACACAGGATGCATAGCTGTGTTTACAAACGTATACAGATACAGAGTATGCATTAACAGAAACCATGGAACGTTAGTGCAACGAACGACTGACTCAAAAATTAATTTTAAACATCAGTGTCACAGCTGATGTGGGCTATCAACCAACATTTCTACATGCCACACCATTCAATTGTGTCAAACTTTGTTACTTCAGCGAACGACTGCATCAAAAATTGCCTGGAGTGCAAGCGTTAAAGTCGGTCTGACTATCCAAAAATATTTGTACATGCCACTGAAACTCGTGTTCTACAGCAATTTCTACAACTAACAAGTTTATAGTTAGAAAATAAGAAATGGTAACAGGTGTAATTTGGAGCAGTGGTAGGAGAAAAGTGAATCCCAACCTTCACTATTTGCTTCTTGGCGTTGGTTCAAGTTTTGCTTTCTTGAATGAAGTATGATCTTCTTTCAAAAAGGTGGCTGATTCTATCTTTCTCTTAGCTCTCTCGGAAGTGATTGTTGAGCATTCAGGTGAATCAAACATTGTATGCACTTGGGTGTATGATAGAACAAACAGTGCACCAGCCATTTTATCTGGCGTTTTGGACACTGACTTTTGCAAATGAATTTTAAAGGTCTTGTCCAATAGTTGTTCTCTGATATGTTCGACATGTATCAGCTGGTTCTGTAGAGAAGTTTTGGAACAAGATTGTAGATATATATATAAGATGCATACAGATAGAAATTGGTGTAATTGAATTTGTCAATATGACCAATGCTCAACATAACAAAACGGGAAGAAATATAACATTAATTTTGTTCAGATGGGCTACTGGCAACTTACACTGATCCCCTAGCAAGGCATTATAACTCTGAGTTATTGAGTACACTCCCGAACCAGTGAGTGAGTATGGAATACAATCTCGCAGCCAAAACACAGGTTTATCACCTGGTTAGCTGTGCATGAAAAGCTCCTTACTAGAGATAGATTAGTGCAGATGAATGTGCATATAGATAACACATGTTGCTGCCTGTGCAATAAAGGTACACCTGAAACTCATCGGCATCTATTTTCTGAATGTGATTGGATCATAGAGGTCAGGAATGGAGTGAGTCAATGGCTAGGTCATCACATCCAACAAATGGGGGTGAAGCAGACCTTGTTGTGGATAAAGAATAGGCATTGGAGCAGATTCAAAAGAGAACTAGCAGCTGCTATTTGGAGTGCAGTAATTTACCATTCCTGGAGAGCTAGGAACTGGAGATTATATAGAGGAGTAGTTGTACATACTGAGTTGGTAGTGAGCCAGATCAAACACGACATACAGGAAAGATTGAACAACATTCAAGCCTCAAAGAGAGCACATAGACATAGGAATTTACTTATTCAAATATGTAACTAGTTTGTGTTTGTTGGAGGCCTTTAGTTCTGAACTAGAACTTGGGGTGCTCTTTAGGTTGTAAGTTTCTTGGTTGTTAATGGTATCTTTTACATTGTTACCAAAAAAAAAAAAAAAAAAAATTGTTCAAGACTTATTAAGAAAAGAAAGGGTGAGCAGTAGTACTTTTTAGTGTATAAAAAGTATGAATAGAATTTAAAGGTTTCGTTCCAATAGCAATTCATATTATAGACATGTATGGATTAGAAAGTAGCACTGAATCAACCTTCAGAACCAAGGTTTTGGGATTGATTTTCTGTATCTATATGTAGCGTACCTTGAGAATGGTACTTTCATATATTTTAGATGCCGTCATTGAAAGTATTGTTTCGGCTAGATTTTATGACAATGTCGCTGTTATTGTCCCACTCTCGTCCGTAATTTCAACGTCAAATTCACATCTACAATGTTGGAAATTATTTGTCATATTAGATGAAATGTGATCTTGTACTGTGATGGTTGTAAGAGTTGTCATTACCTTGGGATCAACATTCCGGTTTGCCTGGATGCACCGAATCCTCTTCTTTTTCACGTGTCATACCTGATGTCTACATTCTGGGCACACAAGAACATAAAAGTACAGGAACTCGTGCGATAACGACATTTGTCCTTCAACATAAAAAGTTTGGTCCTGTGAAACGTATTTGATGTAAGAGATTTGTTAAGATATAGTGTAACATATCATGTGTTTTAATAAACTCACAGAAGACTGGGAAGGAATGATTGAAATGGACAATATTTCATCCTCAAAAGGTGCAAGATTTAGCTCTGTAGGTATGTCTGATGAGCTCTTTAGAGTATACGCAATTAGCATCTTTTTGTAGTCTTTTGCCTTGTAATGTCACAATAAATAATACGAATTTACTTTTCTGTAACTGATATTAATAAAATGGCGAAGATTTTGTTCCATACCAATTCATTAACTCTTTTGCTTGATGATATGGAGGGTTGATATGGATTGTTGAATTGAATCTTGTTTCGAATCGACGGCCTGTCAGAAGTACTTATTAGTGAATAGAGTTAAACATTTATGTACATCTGTTAAAAATTAAATATGTCGGTGATACCTGTAGTCATTAACGCAAACTCATCTAGCGAGAATAACTGGATATTCTTCAAGTTTTTTCAGTAATTTTGCTCCTTCATGGTCGGCAAGTTCGCCCCATATAATGAACATGAAAGGTTTTTTCCTGTCGTAGTAAATATTAGTTAGTGTGGTCAAGGAAACAAAACCTCTTGTAGTACCTGTTGCATAACTACAATGACAGATACATGGGTAGGACAACCCTGAGGCTTCATGGCAACAATATCTAAGGATACAAATAGGCCCATGATTCTCAAAACACGTAACCTTGTTGAATGTTAAATAACCATAGATTGTTAAAGTCGCAGCTATGTCAGGCACTAATCCAATATTTTAATATCCTAATGAGTATAGAGTTGCTGAATCAAGTTAGAGCAGCACATATAATATCTTCAAAATAACCAGAAACACTAAAAATTTCATGAAGTATATAACTTGCAACTTACAAGTAGTTGTGTGTGTTAAATTGAAAGGTCTCTGTAATTTACTACGTTACTTTATCTGTAGTAAAGGAAGCAGTGACTTGATAGACTATTTTTTGGGCCACGAAATCTTAAACTTTTCTAGCACAATTTCACCACTTAATAACTATTTAATGAGATTGTCATTTCTAAATTCTTACAAGAGGTCCAATTGAATGAAAGAAATTTCCTCCTTTTAACGTAGGAACACTTTCCATCAGCGATTGCGCCCGTCTAAGATATTGTTTTTGTGTATGAACACCGTTATAAAGTTTCTTTGGTACTCATCTTGGAGTACCCATAACGTGCCAGGTTTTAAGAGAGGAATTCTATTCCTAATTATGAAAGAAAGCAAAACACATGTCTTTCATATACACATATCACTTAACTATGAATTTGTTTGGTTGGTGAAAATACCTATATAGGTAAGTATTTACTCAACTCTAATAAGTAAGAAACAGGCGGCCCTCTCAAATTTAACTAGGTCATATAAATTGAAATAGATATGAATAAGCTTATCAATCAACAAATGTTTCATCGGGGGAAGATGACTTCTAAAGTCCAGCCATGCATGCAATCATGTATCGAATATTTTTTTTATGAATATAGCAATAGCATCAATTCAATCGATATATAATGTACATAAAGATTTCTAAAATCAAAATTATCATTGACAATTCAATTAAAAATATATCTATACCGTGTAAAGTAATTTAATATTATTACACGATAGTACCATGATTCTTAATTTGTTACTACAAATTATTTTCTTGTCCAAGCACTCAATTAAGCCAAATTGCTCACCTATATAAGTTGATAATTCTCCATTACAATACCAGAACCCTTCTCCAGCAAATAATGAGAAATCAAAATACAGGGGGAAATGCAGGGTCGACCACAACCAAAGTATACATCTCATTCATCAAGCTTAACAAATAAAAATAGCCTTGAAGCTCATGTACACGTACTGCACAATCTGAAGAAAACATGGATAATCAACTTATTCCACATTCTCATGTACAGTTATTGTACCAATTGCAAGTGCCCACTGTATACACTTTATATCAATTCTCTCTTAAACTATTTCGTAAAGTGGGCTTATTTCGCTCAACTTCTCAACCTATTTGACTGTACGATTTACTGTCTTGATGAATGTCTTGCTCAATAGTAAACCTTCCAATTCCATGTAATGTTAACAGGTTTAACAAGCAGACATCAAAGTTGGGGAGAACTAACACCAAGCAATAATGGTTATTATTTAACTTACTGACTCTTTTGAATTGCTATCCAACAAGCACAATCAACCCACTTGTAAAATCATTTTAATTTAGCAACACAAAGTTAGCAAGTGGAGATACTATTGACAATATCAGATGACAATCAAGTTGGTACGAAATGTCATCAAAGTATTGTATTTGTTAAATGCAAGATTCAACAAAAAAATTAGTGGATGTGTGAATACTACAATAAGATTAGTGAATCAAATGTAGAGGCCTGCAGAACATATTAATTGCGGAACATATTAGTGATCAATACTTTCGGGGAATACGAAGCAATGTTAGTATATCACTTACTTGTCGTCTATGACAATAGCATCCTGACGTCTTCTATCTTCATCGAGATATTTCATTGTACTATAGTTTACTACAACTGCCAGCACATCTGGTTTAACAAATTACGGATAAGTTAAATAGTGGCTCTGGTCATAATGTTGTATACTTATTGGTAATGTAAAAATGGAAGAGTCAAATTTATAGTGACTTACCGAATTCAACATTTTTAGTTTGTTGTTCAACATCAAGAAAGGAGATTGTGTTCAACCTGGTAGGAGCAGGTAATATTGTTTCTTCTTCATTATTTTCTGCAACTTCCTTGATGATAGTGAAACTATCAACAATCCATTCATATCTGTTCAAGCGTATCGCATAGGCGGACAGCTTACTAACCTTTGCCGAGGAGATAAGATATGTACGAAAACGCCTGAACATTTTGAGTTTTTTATATTCTGAGATGTCAGGACCATATAGTATAATGCAGATTTGTTCTTCCTGTATTTTTCAAACACAAAGGATGTAAGATGTGTCAAATCATTTTGCCACTTCTGCTTCAGAGACGCGAATCCAATTAACAAATAAACTCTTGGTAAATTTTTTGGATCATTTCAAAACAGAAGCTTTTCATAAACTATTTAAATACATTAATTTAAACAAACAAATCAGTAGAGTAAAAAACTGTAGAACATATACCAGAGAAAGGATTCATAAATAATTAGCCATTACAAAGAAACTCAGAGCACAATACTTCAATATGTCAAACATTTAGTATGCCAAAAAATATGTAATATGCGACAACACTGAAAAATTAAAATCTGAATAACAGAAACTTTTCTACGTTTGCCTCTATGAAGATGTACATACATTATCATCCTGGACAATGATTGTCTGATATCTAGTCCGTTGATCTTTACTTAGTTTTGGACGGATTTTGTCAATGACCAGTACTTTTGAAGTCTGATAAGTCAACCGACTTTGAGCCTTCCTTTGTGGGAACTTTATGTGTTCTTAAGCTAATTTCACGACCAATTCTTATGTAATATTGCGTGATTCCAGGTGCTACTTAGTTTAAATGCTCGAGGCCAGAAACTGAGCGGAAAGAACACAAAAGAAGGCCGAGTCGAGTCGAAGTTGGAGTCGTGCGAAATGGAGCAATGCGCAAATTTGTTCAACACAGCACAATGCTCCGCACAATGTCCGCACAAGAATGCAAAATAAAGCAGTAACTGCTTCAAGTTTTCAAGAAATTGTGCGGCTCAGCACAATATTGTGCGACAGCACAATTACCCTAGCTGAGGGAATTGAAGTCAGCACAATGCTGAGAAAGACCCAATTGTGCGGTCAGCACAATATCGTGCGATAGCACAATTGGGATGGAAGAAGATTTTTTGTATAATTTTTCTTAGGAGTATAAATAGGAAAGTGAGGGTTTTATTACATTAACTCTTACATTATATTTTACTCTATATTTTGGGCGACTTTGTGAGCAAAGTTGGAGACTTAACGTCATTTTTGTAAGCTTCTAAACTTGTATCTTTGAATATTAATTCATATATCAATCCAAAGTCTATGTTTGATTTCAATTCATCATTTCATTACATGTTGATTGCTTTGATTCAAACCCCTAGTTATGAGTAGCTAAATTCATAACTAGGGGTGTAATTATACTATTGTGATAGAAAATTAATGGGTGTTGTTTTATTTCACTAACCATAACACAAGTAACAATTATCCAACTCCTCATTATAATAACATCAAAATTCCAAAATCCATTATATTTGGGATTTCTTGTCTACATTGCTAGTTGAAGACTCGAAAGAGATTAACTAGTGTAGAATAGTGGAGTTGGCGAAGATTTGAGTTGATAGGCTATTCATATAGACTAACTCATCTAAAAGGAGTTACGCTCGGAAGAGGTCTCCTTTCCTCGGGTCTTTGAGTAGCACTTTGAGTATGCAGCTAAGGCTTTGACAAGCGAGTTGCGCAAGATCTCTTTTAGGCCGGAAGGATTCTAGAGATCACAATCGGAATACTCGACCATAATTATACTTGTGTTGGGAAAGTTAAGTAAAGACACCCGTTGGTTGGAAATCACTATTAGTTGGTTGCACCCCTAGTCTAGTAATATCGAACAACTTACTCGTTCAATTTCTTATACTTTAGAATTAATCATAGTTTTCATAGAATAAATCATACTTCTAGGACTCAATACTAAACCTCATTTGAATATCTATTTGAAACTCTCTCACTTAACGTGCTAGTTCCCTTGGAAAATCGACCCCGACTCATATCGGGTATTATACTTTGATGACCGCCCTTCACCATTAATGGTGTAAGATTGAGCGTGGATTAAATTTTGGAGCCGTTGCCGGGGAACTACGGTTTCAATATTGAGTTGCATTAGTTAATCAAAGTTGTTTAGTTCGCTAGTCCTAGCATTTTACTTTTGGTTTTGGTTTTACCTTGTGTAGGTGAAACATGGCTTATAGGAGAAATCCTAATCGGAACTTGCGGAACCCCAATTCAACCATTATTACAATCAACAACATGGGGATCCACAAGGTTATGAAGAGCAATATGATGAAGAGTTCCACATAGAACTTAACCAAGAGGGCTATCCATTCCACGTCGAGCAAGTGGATGATGATGATGCACAAGTGGAGGCTAATGAGCCTCAAGTTGAGAATGAGAACCCTCAAGGTGATAATCCTTTTGCCCAAGCAAATGCGGGGGCTCGAGCACATGATGAAGAAGCAAATCTTGGTGAAAATGAAGGTGTTGCGGGTAATGTCAATCGGGGTGGCAACAATGCAAACCCAGGTGGCCGAGGTATGAACCAAGGTGGCCGGGGTGTGAACCGTGGAGATAGAGCAAATGCCAACCGATGGGGCAATGTTAATAGAGTGAATGCCCACAATGCCAACCGGAACTAAGAATATGCAAGAGGTGCTAGAGATTATCAATAAGAGATGAGAGACTATGAAGATGATGAGGAGATTGAGGAAGAAATTGATATGAATTGCTTTGCAAGTGCCATAGTTCCTCCTCCTATTCATGGCAATGCTAGTTTAGCATTCCAAATGTAATTCTTCAAGGTCTTGAACAATATGGTTGCTTTGGTGGTACTAAGAATGAAGATGCAAATGATCACTTGAGGAATTTTGTGCAAACTTGTAATCTCTACAAGTCCGCAAGGGTATCGGAAGAATCATTGAGGTTGAGAGTGTTCCCTTACTCTCTCACCGGAAAAGCTAAAGATTGGTTGAACAAGTTGCCGAGAAACTCCATTTTCACTTGGCAAGAGTTGGTAAAACAATTTCTAGGGAAGTTTTCACCAAAGGGGAAGCAAGCGGCATTGAGAGATAAGATCTACATGTTTGAGGAAGAGGCATCCGATTCTTTGACTGAGGCTTGGGAGGCTTTCCAAGATGGGTTGCTCCGGTGTCCTAATCATGGTTTCAATGGGAACATGTTGTTGCAAAGCTTCTATCAAGAGTTGAACAAGATGAACCAATCCACCTTGGACACTTTATGTGCTGGTGTTACCATGGACAAGAGGTACGAAGAGGTGAAAGATATCCTAGACAAAGTGACCAAGAGATCTCAAGAATGGCAATCAAGAGCTAAGAATCGGGGAAGAGAAGTTGGGTTTAGTCCAAAGATGATGGAAAGATTTGAAGCCCAAGATGAAAAAATGGCAAGGATCTTGACATCGGTGGACATCATGAACAAGAACTCAAAGGCCGATAGGGAAACCAATGTAAAGAAGTTGCACAAGGTGGAGAATATCCACACCACAAATGCCGGCCATCAAGTGGCCCCAATGGGTTATGTGACTCCCGGAGGTGTTCCTATGTCCCTTCTCCAACATGGGGAAGAGGGATACTATCCGGAACAATGCTACCATGTGCAAGATGGGGAAGAAGTACATTATGTGGGTAACTACCAAGGGCAAAGAGGGTATGATCAAGGTGGTTATCAAAGACCTTATCAACAACCCTACCAACAACCATATCAACAAGCCTACCAACAACAAGGGCAATGGAGGCCGAGTCAAGGAAGAGGTAATTGGAGTAGCAACCAAGAGGGGAGAGGAGCCGGTTCTTCTCAACAATACGCTCCAAGACCTCAATTTAAGCAAAATGATCAAGAGACAAAGGCTCCCACCAAATTGGAAGAAATGATGACTCAAATGCTTCAAAATCAACAAGGCTACTCCGGAGACATGAAAGACATGAAGCAAACTATGATATCACATTCCATATCCATCAAAGAACTTGAGTCACAAATGAGCAAACTCACACATCAAGTCAATCAAAGACCGCAAGGAGCATTACCAAGTGATATGGTAGTGAATCCTAAAAGAGGCGGTAAAGACCAAGTGATGGCGATCAAAACTCGAAGTGGCAAGACATATGAAGATCCAAAAGCCATGAGTAAGGATGATGTGGAGTTGAGAATGCAAGATGATCATGTGGGTGCCGAGTGGAATGATAATGAAGCCATTGGAGAGGAGATGGTGCAAGATGAAGTGGAAAGGCAAGGTGATGTGTTTGTGCAAGACAATGATGATGATGTTCAAGAAATTCCCAAGCCTACGTCCCAAAACACCACTACCCAAAAAGCTAAACCAAAGAAAAATCCACCACCCAAAGAAAGCCTTTCCATTCCAAGCTCCATTCCCAAAATTCCCCCTTCCATTCCCACAAAAGAGTAACAAGCAAAGAGAAATTACACATGCCAAGAAGATTTGGGAGAAGATAGCAAGTACCTCCATCAACATTCCATTGGTTGATGCATTGGGACAAATGCCCTACATTGCTAAATTCATGAAAGATTTGGTGACCAACAAGACTTATGGAGATTTCGAGACAGTAAAGGTGACTCATCAAGTGAGTGAAATTGTGTCAAAACACATAGCTCCAAAAATGGAAGATCCCGGGGCTTTTACCATTCCATGCACAATTAGTGGAAGACACTTCAAGAAGGCTCTGTGTGACCTAGGTGCAAGTATCAACTTAATGCCATATGCGGTGCATAAGACATTGGACACCAAGGCACCTAGACCAACAACCGTGAACCTACAAATGGCCGATCGCTCAATGAAAAGTCCTATTGGTATTATTGACAATGTGTTGGTGAAGGTAGACAAATTCGTCTTCCCGGCGGATTTTGTTATTCTTGATTGCCCCGTGGATTTTGAAGTACCTATCATTCTTGGGAGACCATTCTTGGCAACCGGAAGAGATTAACTAGTGTAGAATAGTGAGTTGGCGAGGATTTGAGTTGATAGGCTATTCATATAGACTAACTCATCTAAAAGGAGTTACGCTCGGAAGAGGTCGCCTTTCCTCGGGTCTTTGAGTAGCACTTTGAGTATGCAACTAAGGCTTTGACGAGCGAGTTGCGCAAGATCTCTTTTAGGCCGGAAGGATTCTAGAGATCACAATCGGAATACTCGACCATAATTATACATGTGTTGGGAAAGTTAAGTAAAGACACCCGTTGGTTGGAAATCACTATTAGTTGGTTGCACCCCTAGTCTAGTAATATCGAACAACTTACTCGTTTAATTGCTTACACTTTAGAATTAATCATAGTTTTCATAGAACAAATCATACTTCTAGGACTCAATACTATACCTCATTTGAATATCTATTTGCAACTCTCTCACTTGACGTGCTAGTTTCCTTGGGAAATCGACCCCTACTCATATCGGGTATTATACTTTGATGACCGCCCTTCACCATTAATGGTGTAAGATTGAGCGTGGATCAAAGTCCAACCTCTAGTCGTTGGGTCTATTGTACCAATGGTAGATTTAGCCTCCATTTAATCAGTGTAAGCTGCAGATCTATAAAATTGTAAGAACAAGTCAGTCATTGAACAAAAAGTTAAGAGTACTGAAATGAATGTAATAGATGGTAAAACAAAGTCTATGAGAACGCCTTTTTAATTATTTCATCATACACAATATTGTGTGTACAGTGTTCATCATGGGATGTCGATGTTGGTGGTCGGATCAGTACTTTCATAGATTTAGAGCTTTTTGCTCTAGATAACGGAACATACAATTGACCATGCGAAAACACGGGTTCTCGTAGATAAATTCCAGCAAAATCTAATGTTTCACCTTGTGCCTTATTTATAGTCATAGCAAAACATAATCGTACTGGAAATTGTGTTCGGTTGAATGGAACAACGGATTTTTCATCACTAGATGATAACAGAGGTATTCTTGGAATAAATACATGCTTATTTTTGAAATCTCCACTAACAATTTTTCACTAATAATCTTCATTAATAAATTATTAGTGGAATTAGCAATGATCGACACTCATTGTAGGTTTCTGTCGTAGCCCTAGGTTGGGGTCGTGACAAAAGTGGTATCAACGCCTTATAGATTTAGTATTACCATTCAGTATTTGGAGGAAGACTCCTCCACTTAAATCACAAACTCATGCAGCTATTTGAATAGGAATAATCATCCCCGCACAGTCTGCAAGACTAAAGAAGATTTAGCTAAAAGCTGAATGTAGACAGACCTAAGCTACCAACTACCCTTTCGAGTTGCCAAACAGCTGCAAATAGCGAGTCACAACTCCATATATTTTCTATAAGCACCACCGCCTGATGGATCAAATCAAAGGTCAAATGATGCCTCTCATTACCCTTAGTAATCTTGAAAAACACAATGTGCTTACCCGGCTACCTTGGCACGCACTCTGGCTCAACACAGGGAACGTCACAATAGGTTACTGACTGCCTAAGCTTACCAGTGCCAAACAAAGAAAAGATGGCAACGGACTGAGGATAGAAATAATTAGAGCTTTAGGAAGCTCTTCTTCTTATTTATTTGGCTACCAGAGCTAGACTACTTACGAGTCAGGCTAACCAAAGAATCGCAATTGAAGAAACAGATATTAAATAAGCTCTTATGGAATAACATCCATGCCAATTTAACCTCCCGATAAGAAGGAAACTCTGACAATTTACCAGAAAATCTTTTTATAACCCAGATAAGCTCATGGGATAGCATGACTTTACAAGCGTTTTAAACCAAGAGGAGACAGATAGATTGAATATTACTTATCACTTTACACCGGAAGAAATCATGACACTCCCTTATGGTGATGAACTAGAATCCCATAATCCAACCAACACTGAGTTCCAAAGAGAGGGAGACTGACTTAACATTATAACAGAATGAGGCATAACAAGATGTCAAGCAAACAATACCGATACTCACTCACAAATCTCTCACATTTAAATCAGATAAACTAGTAGGGTCTGACAAATTCCTTGAATAAATCATACTAGAAGCTCACCCCTCTACCACAATTGATTCTTAATAGAAACGACATCTAAAGAAACCATTGAAATATGATAAGACAAACCATTTCCAAATCGATTGGAAAATAAATCTTACTCATAGATAAGGGAAGAAGAAATACATGGGTCTACTACATCGGATGTCTTAGCATCCTACCAGTCTAGTAGTTCATATGACTGCCTCTGCAGTTGAGCTGAGCCACTACCCTGATAATCACCTTCTGAAGAACCACTACCACCACACTCTCGACCTCTACAATCTACTGGATGGTGGAATTTCTCTGGTTGATTGAGATCTAAATGAAATCCCCTGCGACTGTCAGGTGCCTGATGATGAGAGAAAGGACAACTGGCTACTTGTCGGAGTAAGGGAAAACTTCTCAAAGGATAACCAGACTCATGACAATGATAACACCTTTTCGCTGAAAATGGAAACTGGACAGATTATTGATAGCTACAAAGAGAAAACTGAGTCTATCTTGATGAACTACTAGCGCACTTTGAGAATTACACTCTACAAGCTGAGATAACCTGGCAGGTGACCTCCCAAAATAATCAGAACTCTTACCTCAAAAGGGGGGGGGGTATGGTGCCCACCAGGGCCGTGGGATCGCTCACTCTCCCACTCTAACTCTTTCCTCTCTAATTTATGGTATGTCTAATACCTCTGAGCAATATCAACAACGACATCAAATGAAGTCTCAACCCCAATTTCTCGAGTCATACAGGATCTCAAGGAAAAAGAAAGGTCATCAATAAATCTTTGAATCTCTCGAAAGGCTCATAGACTAGTTCTAATGCATATTCAGCCATTCTATAGAATTCAATCTCATATCGACAGGCTAACCGATAGGCTACCCTGTCCAATCCACTCAAACTGGCAACACTTTTCATCTCGCTCGCTACTCGAAAGGAACTTTTCCACGAATATAGAAGAAAAATTGAACCAAGTTAGCTAATAAGAGAGCGATCCACCAATTCAAGGCTTGACCCCTGAAACTGGAAAGAAGAATAATCGACACTATGCCGCTCGATACAGTCAAGAGCCTGAAGGATACACTAACATTATTTTAATTTTAAAAATTTACACAGGGATTATCTGATACATGGCTTAAGAATATCGGAAGGTTCAACCGTGTAAAATAATGCAACATCTTCGGACAGTCGGACCGAGCTATTACTTGGGCTAGCTAACCAACCAGAACAATTAGTGGCGCAACACATGCTGCCTCTGGAACATAATTTACTAGGGCAACATCAGGGACTAGAACAGGAGCTCCCTGAGATCGAACGTCTCCATCTGCGGCAATCTGATAAGCTGCCTAGAGAATAATAGATTCTTGCGGTATCTGCGTCGCCAAGATTCTCGTCAAAGCATCGTAGAGAGCCAAGGGAACTACAAGGCCCTGCTCACTTGCCCATCGCGAGCTCGTACAACTGGGGCCTCCGTAACTAGATCGTCAGCACGATTAAAAACTCTCGTGACTTCGTAAGTGCTAGCCCCAGGCTAGACTGCTTCGTCTTGAACTCATATTGTTTGCTGATTTATCGCACGAGCGTTCACAATTACCATGAAGGAATTAACGAAAATACTTTTGCATCCTAGACCGACGCACGATCAGAAAAGAAGCAACTGAAACTTCCTAAATGCCATCATAGCCTCTCGTAGATAAGTACGGACGTCTACGTACCCATCAGCGAGGCTCTACTAGACACTGTCTTAGTCTGGATAGACTCTAAATCGGGCTCTGATACCAACTTGCACGACCCGGAATCTGGCTAGGCAGTGTGGGAACCCGACATACTCCCCTAGACCCGTCGGGCGAACCCTTACCAATTAAATTAGGAAAATAAATATAATTCAATTTATAAATAATAACAAGACTTAGAAAAACCACGGACATACTGATACCTCTAAGCTGTACAACAGAAATTACAGCTGACTACCCAACATATTAGGTTTAGGACTATCCAGACTAGACATCTAGGAGTACAAAAGAAGATAGATACCTCCTGAAGGTAGCAAAAATGCAACTGAAATAATAAACAATAAACTGGTGGCAATTCGGAATAAAAGCTGGCTCACCCACTGACAGCTGAAGTCGTCTTCGCTCCTTCACAACATGGGGAACTCAATCCTGGAGCAAACCTACCGAAACGAAATGGATAGACAAGAAACAAACAACAAATAAGGGTGAGTCAAAAGGACTCAATAAGTGGGGCAGATTAGCCACCTCAAAGAATAAGATAGCTAGCCAGGGAGAAAAGAAACAGATAGACCAAATTCCTTTTCTTTAAATTATAATAAGGCAGAGCCAGATAACAACCGAAAACACATAAGAAACTTATAAACTCAACCAAGGATGCGTTCCAGAAACATATCAACAATAAGCAATGCACATATAAGCAAAACAGTAATTATGTACCACAAGTCTACACAATGGTACGAAATGAAATGAAATGAAATAAAATGAGATGAGATGAGATGAAATGAAATGAAATACGATGCAAAGGGTCTCATGTGCCCGTAATCCCATCCCGAAGCGGAATACTCCTGCATTTGAGGGGAATCCAATCTGATAACCAACTGGAGCGGAATACACCTGCTCCTGGGGCGGAATACTCCTGCATCCGATATAACATAAACCAGAGGCGGAATACTCCTGCACTCTCCTGGGGCGGAATACTCCTGCACCCGATATAATGTAAAGCTGAGGCGGAATACTCCTGCACTTAATATCTGACATAAGAGCAGAATACTCCTGCTCCTGGGGCGGAATACAATGGAGCGAAACCCTATATGATATGATATGATATGTAATACATATGAATGACATATAATGCATATGAATGCAATGTGATGTAATAATAACCCTTCACCGGCGCGGGACTCTCATCGACAGCCGGGAAGTAGATGCCAACTCACAGCCAGAGTACAATGCTCAGATCCTCAATGCAATACCAACAACGGGACATAACATATAATATACAATATGTATATATATATATATCCAAAGCTAAAGCGTAAGGAGTACGCCTATCGGCAGCTACACACGTAAGGAACACGTGGTAGAAAATCCACGAGGCTAGGTGCCTCCAAAGAAATGGATATAAACACTTACCTCTTTAAAAAGTTAGCATTGCTAATCAACAACCGCTTTATCCTTTGGTTTCATTTCCAAACGATCCCACTCTATTCAATAAGCAGAAAAATATATCAAATTAGGCTAAAGGCTTCATTCCTCACATCTTAGGACAATCCGGTTAGGAACCTGATACCCTATTCGCATACGCAATACGCAGGCCAGGCCTATGTACAGGGTTCAAAGTCACATAACCAAACCCCAAATAAATTATATTTATATGTTGCCCATAGCTCACTGAGTACGAATATATAATCACTTCCATTATCGGGGTCCATTTAACCCTTTAAACTATTAATTGAACTTATTAAAACGATGTCTAATATCCCAATTTTTACCGTTAAAATATATTCAAACACACGTAATAAACTCAAATAATATATTAAGATCATTACATGAATGTCTCGGGGTAAAAATTCTATCTTTTCTCCGGCTCTTTTCTCATTTTCGGACATTTTTTACCTCATTGCGTTGTTCTTTCTCACTGTTCTCATCTCTACTTTTGATTTCCCTCTGTTGTAGTGTTTTGTTCGTCCTTAGCTATATAAGCTGAGGACCACCGCCTAACATTCCTTTCTTTTGTCTTTTCCCTTTTTTTCTTTTTCTTTTAAAATTCGCTGCTACGGTAAAAATTAAAACTGTACCCTACGATATTCGAAATAATTCCAACTTTTGCATACAAGTTATACAAAATATATGTAACATACTCGCTAAGGCGGGTTTCAAATCGGACTCCCGAAACTCAATATGCAAATTAAATGGAAAATATCAAATTATTTAACTTTCGGTATTTTAACGGAAACTAGCCGAACAAGATCGAAATTCACTTTCAAAAGTTCACAAAAGTCATAAATAATCATACGAACCTAACGGTGCTTTCTTATTTTGAATCGGAGCTCATTCGCCAAAACCGAGCTCGAAAATCTCTTTTTAATATTTATCGACAATAAAAACTGAAACCTTCTTCCGATGCCTACCAAACGAGGTCTGATTTGGCTCAAATTTTATGGATAATTCTCAATGGTCCTTACGAATGTTTTAAAATTATCGGCACGCCAATTGGAGTTCTAACTTATGAAACGACTGACCGAGGTCGTTTCATTCTCTTCCACTTAAACTCTCGTTCGTCCTCGAACGAGCCTAACTCTAAAGAAAAATTCGCACAGATAACAAAAGAACTAGCACGACCTTCATAAGCTACTCCACGGAGATTATCTCATGATTGCAGAATCAGAATTATAACACGAACACCGAACTCTTGGAATAAAATATATCTAGATAATATGATACCACCGTTGCCCGAATTATTCTGACTAAGATGATCCTTCCTCGATCACAAGAGGAGAGTTCTAAATTTTCGAAGCAAAGATACACGGAATAGGATAGCTAGCCAGGGAGAAGAAACAGATAAACCAAATTCCTCTTATTTAAATTACAAAAAGGCAGAGCCAGAAAATAACCGGAAACACGTTTGAAACCATAAACTCAACCAGGAATACGAGCCAAAAACATATCAACAAATAAGCAATGCACGTATAAGCAGAACAGTAGTTATGTACCACAAGTCTACACAATGGTATGGAATGAAATGAAATGAAATATGATGCAAAGGGTCACATGTGCCTGTAATCCCATCTCGAAGCGGAATACTCCTGCATTCGAGGGGAATCCAATCTGATAACTAACTAGAGCGGAATACTCCTGCTCCTGGGGCGGAATACTCTTGCACCCAATATGATATGCAATGTAATGCATACGAATTACATATAATATACTATGTAGACTTGTGGTACATAACTACTGTTCTGCTTATACGTGCATTGCTTATTTGTTGATATGTTTCTGGCTCGTATTCCTGGCTGAGTTTATGGTTTCATACGTGTTTTCGGTTATTATCTGGCTCTGTCTTTTTATAATTTAAATAAGAGGAATTTTGTCTATCTGTTTCTTTTCTCCCTGACTAGCTATCATATTCTTTGAGGTGGCTAGTCTGCCCTATTTATTGAGTCCTTTTGACTCACCCTTGTTTATTGTTTGTATCAACTATTACTTTTACCGTCTTTCCAGCATTTCTTCTTCTGTAGATTGGGTACGCATCTTTTCTTTAGATGTTTCATCAGCAAATTCCTTTGAATAATTAAATTTGCACTGACCCATTCTTTTCATGCACGAGTTAGTCGGATCTAGATCGCCGCAAGGACCGTGCATCATATGTTTACATACAAGATGATGTAAATCTAATTCTATAATTTCATCAGGTAATTCAACACAAATTACACTATCATAGGCCTCAGGTGTTAATAATTTGTATTCATTACTTAATATAATCAGAAAATGGGCATGGGGTAATCCACGCTTTTGAAATTCTACTGTATACATAAAGGCAGCAACTTTTCCGAATATATGGCGTTTTAATATATCAGCTTTGAATTCTTCTACCTTGGCTCTAAATACTCGGCGAATTAGGTCAGGTCTATTTTGCGCCTCGTCTGTCGATGCCAAAATTTCCTCTATTTCTATCTAGGATGGATTACATGTCATTGTTACAAATAAATCTGGTTTTCCAAAATTTTGAACCAACACGATAGCATCCATATAACGTTGTGGCATATCTCGTGGTCCACCTATAAAAGATGCAGGAAGAAACTTTTGCCTTCCAATAGTTGAAGCATTTCTTTCACCAAGTCTCAGAAAATCAAGAAGGCCCTGTAACACATTCATTCTAAACAAGTCTTGGTTGAATGTAATAAAATCTAACCTTTGTGTTTCAACTTTTATATACTCTTCTACCGAATATTGCTGAAATATTCTACCTGTATGTTAAATTTCGTCTTCTTCATCATTTATTATTTGGAGTTTATAACAATAATATTCACGGGCGGAGATTGTGTCCCTTTTTTTTTTTTTCCTTTTTTCAAAGATTTTATTTTCAAGGTCTAAATATCCATCAATAGAGCACATATTTTTTTATACTTGGTAATGCAAAGAAGGGCCTCTAGTTCTGTCTATCTCTCCCAACCTTTTTATACTACAATGCCAACCATTTTGCCCATAAGGAAACAGTAGTGGGTATTGTAGAGCATCATAACATTCATAGTAGTAATTTACTATTTGTGTTCTACAACTATGTGTGTAAATTCGAATATGAGGAATTTGAATAATACTATTGTTATCTTGCTCAATCCACATAGCAGCTACCTCAGATGTTGTAGGCAAGCTATATACTCGTTGGTCTAAACCTGAATCACATTTTAAAGCAATATAAAAATTTTCTATATTTGAAAATATCAATAAGAGATTTAAGAAATATAGTATATGGGTTGATCTTCAGTATGTTCATCAGTTTTTTAACTATTGCTTCGTCAACTTTATCAGAAAACGTTAGTCTATTAGCAACCTCATTATCATTATCATAAAAATATAATTATAAATATTTAATTTGATTATCAGTTGGACAAAGATCGTCTATAAAGTGATACATTTGTCCTTGAACCTAAATGTATAAATACCACGGTTTCTTTGCGCTAACTCTCTGTCATAAGTTACACCAAGTGACGTATAAGCAAACATGTTGTTGTATGTTCTAATGTACATCCGAAAATGTTCACATTCTACCGTATTTCCAAAATATAGATCTCGTAATATATCAGGTAATCAATGTGAAGCCAATTTTACCGAACCCTTACTACAGCAAAAACCAGGAGGTTCATACTCAAGCTTAACTGCAAAACAGAATTTGCATCTTGGAACCTTTTTTAGAGCAATATAGGCAGAGCGTCGTTTGTTAATATGTAGAACATTTCTATTTCTATATGTGGTGCCTGTAATATCACGAAAGAAAATTAAGGAAAAAAAACAAAATAGAGAAGAAAAAATAATAAAAATTAACGGAGAAAATTTGTGCAAACCTTTAGTTCTAGTCGATTCACATGATATATTATGTTGTTCATTAGGAGTCGTTGACGTTGAACCTAAAATTTGAAATATGTCCTCATTGAATTAAATATTATTGTATCATCGTTAGTAAAATAAAGATAATTGGTATAGAGCTTGCCTTCCTCATAAACAGACAGTGGATAAATGCTTTGACATTCCGGGACAGAGCTGTTAATTATAGAACAAACATCTTGTTCCTTACATCCTATTGAAGATAAAATATGTGTAATACTTCAGACAACGGCAATGCGCAAGAAGAAAGGAAGACATGTGCGTTGAAACAGAGAAATGTTGACCACTTCTAACCTATTTGAGACGTACTTGTCGTTTCACCTGAATTGGCAATTATATTGCTCGAAGGAACAGTCTGTCATTTGACCATTTTCTTTTTAGTAATTGCGCAGACGACAACGATGAAGCCTTTTCTGTAGGTTGCATCTGTTTTTTCGTATTACCACGTTCCATAGCTTTGTCACTAATGTCTATCCCTAAGCGTCGTTTCCCTTTTTTCTAAACAATGTTTGAAGGTTCTGTAAACACACAGCTTGCTGACTGCAAATGTGATTATAAGTTTTATGTTCAATGCCTTTTTGCGGTACTATATAATTAGAGTAGTCACAATAGAGTGCAAAAAGCGCTTCAGTAAAACAAAAAAGGGAAACACACATATGTATACAATCAATGGTCACTTCATCATAGATTTAAGTTCGATTGTCTTTACCTAGTTCAATCGAGTAAAACATTTGGAACAGGAAAATACTTACTTGTCATCAATGTCGATGGAAAGTGATGGTTGTGTTGTCCTCTTAGTTCACGACCAACGCAGTAACCTAAACACATATCACATAATATAAATTATTGCACAACTAAGAATCTCATATTCCAAACAAACAGTATTGCTGTAATTCTCCTTTATTTCAATAGGAGATATCTACAAAGTAGGACAGTTATGATGCTAAATTATTGTAAAAGTATAATCAGAAGAATGAATAAAGCACCTTTGGAACTCATTTTGGATGGTGTTATTCCACTCAGTACTAAATCGACTGGAGACATGGAGTCAAACTTGAAAGGTACTGCACCAACATTAGGATATGTGAGAAAATGGATTAAAAGCAAAGATGGTCAAACACTGAACAGAGAAAGAGATACCATAATTTAGCACACCCAACTTTTCCAGCAAAAGGGAGGGGGAAAAAAGAAGTGCACAATTTATGTCTATAGAGTGGCATCCCGTGCTTGAGCATATGCAGACCTATATCAATCTTGCAATGGTTTTGAAAGCAAAAATCTCTGTGTAAATCATGAAACTTTCCACACATATATTTCCTCTGCCACCTAAAATCCTCAATTTCTGTCATGAAGAATTTTACTTCGAACCTAGAAATTGGAACTGTATAGGGTCTTTGAAGATAATAAATATGCTTGCGAGAATTCCATATGTAAACATACTCATTATTAGTATTTTACACGCTTCAAGAATTCCTTGTCAACACTTATCTTAATTTTGATATAGAACATATGTTCTACTTGTTTTTCATCTGTAGTCAGAGAGCCTGAAATCTGAACTTACGCTCAAAAACATTAAACAGTATACCAGAAAAGAAAGAAACAAAGAAAGAAATTTAAAACAGTTTGCCTCAGTGTTGTTCTGTCAAAACTAAAAAGTGAATGTACTGAATTTAAGCAAGAGTAGTTAGTTATCCAGTTTAGTGGATAAAAGGAAAAACTTTAATGCATCCAATGTTATGGCAGGTTCTCAAACATGATAGAATTACTTGCACTTTGGAAAATGGGAGCATTTACGTGAAGAAACAACCAGTACACTAAGATGAGGAAAGTTGCAAATCAGGAGCCATTTTCTATAGAATTGGTAAATTTTAACGACTCCTACAGACTATGCAGATATACGTGGAGATTAATTACACAAAATCCTTAACAAAAGTATGAGAACTGTGTGCCATCGTGGCTCCTAAGGATTTCTCGGTTCTTAAAAGAATCAATATATGCCAACTTGAGAACTCTATTTGTGAAATCTCATGGTTAAATCTCGAATACCGTGCACTGTGATGACACAAGGAACGACTCATTAACTGTCTTATTGTTTGACTACGAAGGCGTGCAAGTCATACAATTGAGAAATAAACTCATATCTATAGCTTAGCACTGCAGAAGTTCAGCCTGACTAACTTTATTGGTACAATATAGCTACAGAGGAACACTGTATATATGAAATGCTTTCAACTAAAACAGTATCATAACATGAAACAATCTCATTCAATTTGTTAATAAGATATCCATGAGAGGTTTTCGTGTATTCATGAGGGGGAAAAAAAGGGAAAAAGAGGAGATCTTTGTACAGATCTTATGTCTTTAATGTTAGTTGCTCAATCTCTCATTATTGTTAAGTTCGACAATGAATCCTATAGCCCCCTCAGCCATGAAGTTTCGATTCTCACCATCAAGGAAAAAATTGAGTTTAAGATATATATATATATTCAAGGAGGACTAGCAGTAGCATCGGCTGCTTAATTAGCACCATAATTTTCAGTGGCTATTATATCTAAACACTCAATTTAGCTCTCTTGTGTCTTTCATCATTTAATTACGGTACATCCATTTATCTTATAACTGAATGCGTAAACAAGTGTAACAAATTATCAACAATATTAGACCAAACAAGCACTGAATTTTACATCAGCTGACTTATATCAAAGATCTTTGATTCCCTATATCAAGAAAATACATCACATGTATGTTACTCAAACAAACAAAAGAAGCGCTAACCATAAGTTTGAACAACACAGACAGATTGAAAGCAAAAACAGAAATGAACACAGGTGAAACACATATTATCAGTTGAAATAAAGAAGAGGAGCAATAAAACTCACAGACGTAAAAGCAAACAAGATACGGATCAGCAGAGAAAGAATTTACACCGATGAACTGATTTAAAAGAGCGCTAAAATTCTCTTTTGAAGAAGGAAAGTCTGAAGTAATCTCATTGGGAAGACGAAAAGTTTGGCAAGATATATATGAAGGGACAAACGGTTGGATATGTACCAACATAACTATGGGAGAAAGTTGAGGTTAGTTAAGAATATTGAGGATGTTTCAGTAATTAAATAACACAATTCTATTCTTCATTCCAAAAGTACAAAAACTGCAGCTAATGAAGATATGAAATATTTATAGTACCCTTTATTTCAGAAGGATTTAAATTCCGTAATAATATAATCGGACAATTTTGGTTCAACGTCAATTTGTAAGGCGGTAGATTTGCAGGATTGAGTGTGTGCAAAAAATCTTCAAATTGACTCTGGTCATTTGGTTCCACAGTTTCATCTATAGCAATAAATGTTTTCGTTGTATTAGGAAATCTATCTATAAGCATTTCATTGATTTCATGCACAAAATTATTTTTGGTTGTTAGAATAACTCGAGAATTCTGACTGCCTGCATCAGTAAACAATGTGTCCATATTCGGATACGTCATATCAAATAAAGCATCCAATGATTCCTTCTCATTTGTAAAAGGTATAATCAGAGAATTAGGAATTTCAATTTTGTTGTCAAAATTTAGCTTTTGTTGTTCATTTCCAACTCTCATAACAAAGTTGCAAAAACCTAGATCCATTTTGGCACGCATATTTTCGGATAAATGTAATTTTTCCAATTTTTCCCAGATGTGAGAATATAACAGACTTTCATTAATAAAATCTTCTTTTTTTCCATTTCGTACTACGGGAAGAGTTTGTTTAAAATCACCTCCAAATACGACAACTTTTCCCCCAAAATGTGTAGTTGTGTCCATTAGATCTTTTAACAGTAAATTAAAAGTTTCAACCATTTTCTTTTTTCCCATTGATACTTCGTCCCAGACAATCAATTTTGCATCTCGTATTAACTGTGCTAAGGCACTCTGTTTGCTTATATTACAACTGAAATTTTCATCAATATCTATGGAAATTTTGAAGCGTGAGTGTGCAGTCCGCCCTCCTGGTAGAAGGGATGCTGCAACACCAGAAGTTGCTGTCGCAAGAGCAATACAAGCTTTACTACGTATAGTTGCTAATAAGGCACGGTATAGAAAAGTCTTTCCAGTTCCTCCTGGATCGTCAACAAAAAAGGCTCCCGATCTATCCAATAGTATCCTACGAATAATGGTATCATATGCTTCTCGTTGTTGTCTGTTAAGTTTTCTATGTAATAATAAATCTTCTTGAGTAACGTTAATGGTTCTTTCAAAGTGCACTTCTTTCATTTCTCTAGCTTCTGAAGATGTTTTAATTGTGTGAGGAACAAGTTTGTATTCATTAATATCGTGTTCCATATAATGTAGTATATCATTAATATGAGTTAACACTCTATAACGAATCTCATTTACAATTATATTGGGTAAAATTTTATAGTCTTCGGACATTGAACTCTCAAACTTTTCCCACAGGTCCTTTGGAATGGTAGGCTCACAATATACTAATAGTACATCAAATAACTGTCTCAAACTATACGGCATCTAGTCAGTTATTGCTTCAGACATACATTCATCGAGACTATTATCACTGCGTAGCAATGGTCGTTTCTCGGCCGACTCTCTAAAAGAACTACAATATTCACCATTTACCATATGAAGATCATCATAAGATTTTGGACCTCTAACATTCATCAATAGTCTTAAATAATATCATTCTCCTTCTGAAGGATGGCATGTCACAACACGTCCGATAGCAGAACGTTGTTTACGACGTGCCCAATATCTATCTTTCAGAGACCATACAAAATATTGAGGAAATTCTCTGTATAATAGATTCAACTCTATGGCACAATAAATGGGGCAGACTAGCCACCTCAAAGAATATGATAGCTAGCCAGGGAGAAGAAACAGATAAACAAAATTTCAACAGATAAACCAAATTTCTCTAATTTAAATTATAAAAAGGCAAATCCAGATAATAACCAGAAACCCGTATGAAACCATAAACTGAATCAGGAATACGAGCCTGAAACATATAAACAAATAGGCAATGCACGTCTAGGCGGAACAGTAGCTATGTACCACAAGTTTACACAATGGTATGAAATGAAATGAAATGAGATGAAATGAAATGAAATGAAATATGATGCAAAGGGTCACATGTGCCCGTCATCCCATCTCGAAGTGGAATACTCCTGCATTCGAGGGGAATCCAATCTGATAACCAACTGGAGCGGAATACTCCTACTCCTGGGGCGGAATACACCTGCACCCGATATGATATAAACTAGAGGCGGAATACTCCTGCACTCTCCTGGGGCGGAATACTTCTGCACCCGATATAATCTAAAACTGTGGCGAAATACTCCTGCACTTAGTATCTGACATAAGAGCGGAATACTCCTGCTCCTAGGGTGGAATACTCTTGCACCCAATATGATATAAACTAGAGGCAGAATACTCATGCACTCTCCTGGGGCGGAATCTTCCTACCCTCACTATGATTCAATGGAGGGGAATCCTCCTGCTCCTGAGGCGGAATACTCCTGCACCCAATATGATATGCAATGTAATGCATATGAATGACATATAATGCATATGAATGCAATGTGATGCAATAATAACCCTTCACCGGCGCGAGACTCTCATTGACTGCCGGGAAGTAGATGCCAACTCACAGCCAAAGTACAATACTCAGATCCTCAATGCAATACCAACAGCAGGACATAACATATAATATACAATGTAAATCCAAAGCTAAGGCGAAATGAGTACGCCTATCGGCAGCTACACACGTAAGGAACACGTGGTAGAAAATCCACGAGGCCAGGTGCCTCCAACGAAATGGATATAAACACTTACCTTGTTATAAAGATAGCACAATTACTCCACAACCGCTTTATCCTTTGGATTCACTGCCAAACGATCCTGTTGTATTCAGTAAGCAGAAAACTATATCAAATAAGACTAAAGGCTTCATTCCCCACATCTTAGGGCAATCCGGTTAGGAACCTGATACCCTATTCGCATACGCAATACGCAGGTCAGGCCTATGTGCATGGTTCAAAATCACATAACCAAACCCTAAATAAATTACATTTATATGTTGCCCATAACTCACTGACTACGAATATATAATCAATTCCATTATCGGGGTCCATTTGATCCTTTAAACTATTAACTGAACATATTAAAACGATGTCTAATATTCCAAGTTTTACCGTTAAAACATATTCAAACACACGTAATAAACTCAAATAATGCATTAAGATCATTACCTGAATGTTTCGGGGTAAAAATTTTACTATTTTCCCGACTCTTTTCTCATTTTCTGGCATTTTTCTTGCTGTATCGTCTCTGTTTCTCTATTTCTGTTCATTTTTTAATGCTGCTAAGACCTGTAGCTAAGGTATATTAATCCCTTAGCCCACTGCCAACACTCGCTCATTTTCTTTCTTTTCCTTTTTTGTCTTTTTCCTTCTTCTTTTTTTTCTTTGTCCTTTAAAATTCGCTTCTCGTGATGGACCAACAAACAAAGTTCGAGCTAAGGATGTCAATTGCATCAGCTTTGATATTTGGTTCTGTATTCTGGAGGATGGGTAGATCACAGACGTCAATACAAGACAGAATGGGATTACTTCAGGTGAGAAATGCCACTGATATATCAGATCCCTTGTCAATAAGATTAATGTAGTGTATACATGTAGTCTTAATTGCGCATGATTGAAAAGAAAGGAATATTTGGTCTTTTCCTCGAGTTTTCTATGCTCAAAAGCAATTTTCTGATCTCAGCAATCTCTTTCATCTTTAACCACTTGACCAGGCATAATGACTCCACCCTTTTAAAAAAGCATCAGACATGAAAGTACCGACGCCAGGTGATGAGGCCATGGTGTTCCTAATCATTTTCCTTCCCATTTTCCTTTGCTCATGCATAGGTTGCTGCATTACTTCTTCCTTTCCTCCAGTGATCAAAGATACAGCTTAGCTATTGGTAGTTGATATTTCAATAAAACAGAACACAAGCAATTGGTTTCTGAAGTGTCCGGAAATTGAAACACGCTTCATAATGAGTGCTGACATCTTTCTGCTTTTGGTATATAGATTTGGGAAGTTCTGCGGAATTGTAACTGTGGAGTCTTTTGCTGCATCTGCGATGGGTTTGACTGTGGGAGCTATGGTTCCAACAACTGAAGCTGCATTAGCATTAGGCCTCTCTCTTATGACAGTTTTTATTGTCTTTGGAGGGTACTATGTCAATTCTGAAAACACACCAATTATTTTTCGGTGGATTCCGCGAGTTTCTCTTATAAGATGGTACTAATGTCCCTCCATAGAGTCCCTCCATTTGCCAAAGTTCTTGGCCATTCCTTGATTCTACTACTCTTTCCTATCCAAGGACTTCAACACTTGGCAATTTTCTTGTTACTTTCAGGGCGTTTCAAGGGCTTTGCATCAATGAATTTAGCGGCCTTCAATTTGAGCATCAAAATTCATTTGATGTGTTCTTGAAATACCCCGAACCATGCCTAAGCAGACAGTTCAAACTGTCTCTTCTAAAGTAGTAGTAATATAAAGTATGGTCCTTTTGGCACTGAGGTGGTAACTTGGTCGACGTTATCGGTGTAGCAAATTGCGAGTATGAAAGATTATGGGATACTTACAAAAATACCCACAAAACCTAAAATAATTACAGCAACTATCCACTATTTTCAAAAATTACATGACCTATCCACTAAATTATTTACCAACTCTACCTATCCAGACTTGTATACCATAGTTTATGCAGTATACCATAAAAGTATATACATATAAGGTATAACAAATGTATACAGTAATAAATGGCCCTCCAAACCTTTATACCATAATTTATGCAGTATACCTTAAAGGTATACACCTATAAGGCATAAAAAAGATATACAATAATAAATGGGTAGGTTGGATAAATACTTTTAGTTTTGTGGGTAGTATAATTTTTAATGTGTATGGCTTGTAAATATTTTAAATTTCATGGGTATAGAGTGTAAAAATCCCAAAGATTATGGGATTTTTACGCTCTATACCCATAAAATTTAAAGTATTTACAAGTCATACCCATTACAAATTATACTACCCATAAAACTAAAAGTATTTACCCAACCTACCCATTTATTACTGTATACCTTTGTTATGCCTTATAGGTGTATACCTTTAAAGTATACTGCATAACTTATGGTATACAAGTTTGGAGGGACATTTATTACTGTATACATTTGTTATACCTTATATGTATATACTTTTATGGTATACTGCATAAACTATGGTATACAAGTCTGGATAAGTAGAGTTGGTAAATAATTTAGTGGATAGGTCATGTAATTTTTGAAAATAGTGGATAGTTGCAGTAATTATTTTAGGTTTTGTGGGTATTTTTGTAAGTATCCCAAAGATTATTAAGAAGGGGTCAAGTTCCATGTATTATCGGTCTACAAAATTATTTACTTAATATAGGTGACTCTCAATAATTACAACTTAGGGAAAAAATATGAATGAAAAGTAGATTCCAAGTTTTATTCTAAGCAGATTAACTATTTGGTAAATCAGATTTATTTCCTTTTAACGTGAATTCTTTGTCTCTATAAGATTAAATTCTACTGTAACACTTTTTCACATTTTATAAACCGTTTTCCATAATATTTTTTTCCACAAGATCATCATTAATTATCCTAAAATAATTAATCCTTCTATACTCATATATGGTGAACCTTGTAAGAAATAATTCCTCAAAGAATCAACCATTGTTGACCTTGCTGGTGTTTCATCTGGTTCTTATGAGGGTTCTCTATTGCACATGTTTTTATTTTGTGTGACTGCACTATTGTATTTCCTAAAAATGTATTTCAGGTTTTACAATTAAATTTGTATTTAGTTGTGTTTAAGGTGACCGTTTATATCTTAATTTGATCGATTGATTGACAGTTTACGTTGACAAGTAATCGATTTCCTGGGTTTTAATTCGAACACAATGCAAGTATCAGTTTCGAAGAAATGAAGCGACAAATCCGATGACTTAATTATGATGAGTTCAATTCGGAGGCAAATGTAATCAAATGAACAAAGACAAACAACGAATTCACAGTTTACGATGATCAATTCTAGCTTAATTTCGGGCGAGTTTTTACTGAAGATGGTTTATACGCTAGTTTCGTTCGATGCTGAATAAATAGTTTTGACCAGATTCGATGCAAAATTCAGATATAATGATAAAAATGCGATTGATGAAATATACTCAATCAAATTAGCACTGTAATCAGAATACAATAATGACGATCTGTTTGATGCATTTGATATCAATAAGCAGATTGGAGAATGAACTAGTTATACGACCAAGTTAATGATAACAGATTAATGAAGTCGACCACGATGAATTAATGTATCGAACAATGGAAATAGCATGCAAACAACGAAGTAATCAATAATAAATAAATGAATAAAGCAGTAAAGCTTATTGTATTGAAGAATCGAAGGTTGGCGCTTTGTTGAAAGAGATGAATCTTCCTCCAAGTTTGAACCAAGCCACGATCGATGTTTAGTACAATGGTTGTACTTGTAATGATAAGAAAACAATGAACCAGTGGCTAACAATTATAGCTTGGTGAATACTAGAGTGTTTTTTGTTCTGATGAACGTAAAAATACAAATGGGGAAATAGGGTTTTATTTATAGGTTGAAGTGGTGAAGTACCCAACCCTAGAAGAACTCTCACTTTCTCACGTCTCTCTTCAGTCACGCAACAACAGTTACCCATTTTAAACCACTTCCGCCGAATCCGCTAGATTTGTTCCTATAAAAGTGGGATAAGATCACCCAAAGTTATCTGCTGGAACAACTGTCTTCGAAACGTTCCGATCTCAACACAACACAACAGATCACACCGTCAAACGAAGCTGCTTCGTGTCGATCTCATCAGACACGTCTTCAAAATCAGTTATAGCTTTGCCACATAATCGAACACGTTCCCTTCGCGATCGAATAGAAATCGACCAATACAGATAGTCCCCCCACTTGTCAAGTCGTTTGTCCGTAAACATGGCAAGTGGCTTAAAATTTTAAGCGGTAAAACACATGGAACGTTCGTGTCCCTTTATTTTGAAACGTCGGGCTGTCATTTCAACTTCTCATCACCGCACGTGTCAGCAATCGTGCGGGTGACAGTTTTCATCGGTTTCCGAGGTAATGATGGCTCTTGCTCTATAAATACCAACTTCAAAATCACTTTACAAACTTTAAATTTTCCAAAACTCTTGAAATTCTTCAACTTCTTCAAGCAAATCTCAAGAACTTCTCGTTGATTTTCACTAGTTTTTGCTCCAAGTCTCTAAGTTAATTTTCTAAATTGTTGAATTCGTGCTTGACAAAGTCTTCATCTTCTCAAAACATAGTCGATACTGAAATTACTTCTTTTGTAGCTGTTGCCGCCACAGCCCCTCCGCAATCCAGCGTGGTGGTGGAGCATATTTCCACCGCCGCCGGCTCTTCAGTAGACAAGAAAGGCAAAAAATGAAAAGAGAGGAAAGTGAAAGACTTTGGCCCTAAAAAGTCATATTCGAAGATTCTTTCGAAGAAGTTCACTTACGAGAACGACTGCAAGGTCAGTGTTTAGAGCGAAGCGGAGAAGAATAATAAGAAGAACATTCCGATCGACTCGGTATATTGTGCGATCACGTCGGAGTCGATACCACGAGTTCGAGAAGACTGTGGTTGGAGGGTTGGCGAAATCGATGTGATGTGTCCTCCGAGAAAATCAACTCTGGCTACCCACGTCGAAGGTCACTCAGTGGTATTAATATATCCCTTCACCATCGGATTTGCCCTTCCAGTTGACAACGTGATCGAAGAATTTTGCAAGATGTACAATGTTTGTATCAGACAACTTTCTCCAGCTATATGGAGAACGATGATAATCATGCGATGGATTGCAAAGAAGGCTGAAGTGTAATTGACACTTCGTCATATCCTCAATATCTACTCCCCTCGAGTTTATAAGGGAGGGGTGATTAATTTGGCGAAACGAGGCCAGCGGGCCTTGATTTCTGACAACGATGACGACCTTCGGGTATGGGATCAACGTTTCATTTTCATCCCAACGGAGCAATTGACAGCCCCTGGAAGGGAGCAACTTCCAAGCATGTGGAACCGAACTCGTAAGCGTTTTGCCCTTTTTTTTTTTTTTTTTTACATATATAAGCTTGCAGCTTCAGTCTTGAAAGATTTTATCTTCCCATTTTCAGTTGACAAGGTCTTGTTTGACCAAGTCGCCGACATCATACCGTGGTTGATCAGAATGCTAGATAAGACGACCAATGACCAGAGGGCTTGGAAACCGGTCGCAGCTCTGAAAACCCTTAAAGCCAAAAATCACGGTGAGTTCTTAAATTCGTACTGAACTTGTAGCCTGATTCATTTCTTCGCTGATTTTTAAATTTTCGCAGGCATCACAGGTGCCGGAGGTGAGCTTAGCGACGAGGAAGTCGAAGTCGAAGGCGGTGAGAAAGTCGATGACGCTCCTCCTCCTCCTCCTCCTCCGAAGAAGAAATCCTTTCAAGAGTTGAGGAGTAAGTATTTGCCTAAGATAGTGGAAAAAGGGCAAGGGGGTAGCTCATCGGCTACGCCCCAAACCATTGAGGATGTAATTGCTGGGACAAGCTCAGCAATTGCAGCGGCGAAAGCCGCCGAAGTAACGACCTCGGTTATTGACATCGAGGAAGAAGAAGCTGGGGACGAATCGGGATCTGACCGATTAGTGAGGCATCCCAAGAAACCTGTGAGGGAAAGACTCCAAGGGACAGCCATCCAACTTAAAGTGGCTGAACAGGGGGATCTTTTAGTTGATGATTTTCACATCTCCCCTGTAGCCAAAGAAGTCAATTCGGGCTCAGGAAGCTTGCCCAGCAGATAAGGTGTTATCGTTTCTTTGGGCGTTGTACCTGAGGCTCGAGAGGCAATGATTGAAGCCTTTGATCGGGAACTAGATGAAAGAGATCCAGCAAAAGGAAAAATGCCAGCTTTGGATCGGCCGATAGCGACGACAAAGTCCAAGTACGATGAAGAAAAGGGATCATCGTTCTTCGGTACGGATCATGCTGACCCGATCGTACCTCTTCCTCGAGGTGAAGAGGTTGCTGCCTTTGCTGCTTTGGGTGAATCTGAAACATTGGGCGATAGATCACTAACGATAACAGTGCCACCCAATGTCGATTTGCTTAGATGCCCAAAGCGGCTTGCGGATTACCTGTTTGATATTATTGGCCCGATGGAGCAGGCTCGCATGAACACGCATGAAGATATGAGCTTACCTTCACAGATTTCCTTTGGCGCCTTCAGGGTAAAGACTTCACTTTTTTCCTTCACTTTGCGCAAACTTCTCTGTTCTCTTTTTCCCTTTTGAATTTCAACTGTGACTTGTTTTCAGAATTGCATAATGGCGATCGAGACAGCCGATCGGATTCGCCAGCTTCAGGATGGAGCCAAAGTTTTAAACGAGCAAATCGTTCATCTTACTTCGGCGGGGGAGGAACTACATCGAAAATTGAAAGCTGCGAAGGCCAAGCATGCTGAACTTCTGGCCAACTTCGGCAGGAGTACGAAGGAACATGCCCTTCGTCAATCGGAGTTGGAGTCCCAGATTCGAGCTTTAAATGAGCAGCTAAGCGAGCACGAAGCCAATTTGTATTTGAAAATGGCCGAACTCAACTCTGCTTTGGAGAGCAAAAACCAAGAGTTGGCTGACATGTTCGAGGAGCTGAGTGCCCTTCGTAAAGGCAACGAAGACTTAAAGGTTTAGGCTGACAGTCTATCAGAGAGGAACCTATTGCTTCAAAAGGAATCCACCATCTTAAGGCGTGATCTCGAGGAAGAGTTTGAGAAAAAAAGGATCTGATCCTTGCCGAATCGAGGCGCGATGTCCTTAGAGAGATGTTGGATCGGAATATTGATGTTCCTACTGAATTAAATGATGTCGTTGCCATTGTGAGGTTGGCTCGCGAAGATCTTGGTCTCCCAGCAAGTTCCTCCAATGAAGGTTCCGATGGGGATGAAGAATGAGCTGGAGCTGTTTTCGGCTAGTGGTTTAGTCATTTTTTATTTTTGATGTAATGCGGTCGTCTGACCAACTGTGTAAATATTTTTCAATGAATGAATTATTTTTGATTCCTCTTATCGCTGTGTTTTTTTCCGAAGATAGTTTAATTTAATCGTTCGGAAGTTTTAATGTTCGAGCGACTGTCGTCGGAGAAAATGTGATTGGGGCCCAATGTTTAGTGCGTAGTAAAGAATGACGTCTCACTTTTACGTAGTCAACTCTTCGAACGTCTTTAGGTTCGGAATGAGGAATTATTTTGAACACTTAGCGAAAAATTTGAGTTGTAGAATTTACCAATGTAGAGATAAGAAACACGAATTGACAAGTGTAAAGGGCGTAAAATGACAGTAAATGGTAAAATTCGTCAATGCATAACCGGTAACACAAGCCAATAAATGTAAAAGTTGTGAATATGACTAAGTGTTGTATATCATTGAAATGTTGGCCGCTATCGGGCGTTTGGTACATTTTAGGATCGGTCGATTCGATCGGTTACATGATGTGGCCGTTTGAAGGCACAGAGATTTTTGATCGCTAATGGACCGTTTACATATCAAATTGACTCATCTAAACGAACAACCCCCAGCTTCGAGTAAAGGCATTGGGGTTTGAAGACTTCGACAAACTTGGTTCTAGTTCGATTTGAAGTACGAACGAGTCCCTAGTTCGAGTGAGCGTTGAGATCTTGAACTTTTTGTCGAATTTTGAACGAGTCCCCAGTATTGTCTTCAATCAATTTCGTTTCCACCTTCGATGGGAAGTCCCCGACTCCTGAGCAGTCCCCAGTATTCGAATGTGTGACCATCCAGCTAACTCTACCCCCCCTCCCCCCCAGTGTTTGGGTGCGAAGAATGAGCAGTCGAGCACTGGTCCTCGACTTCGACACCTGAAACGAAATCATTGAAAGACAAACACCGAAAGAACCGTTATAGATGAAGACCACGTTAGAATGTTCGTCAGACTTATCAACCCCGATTGGAGCATTTAGAGCTCGAGTGTTCGTGGGTGATGTTTATCATCATTCGATTCCAACTGTGCCTATCATCTAAAAATGTTAGTATCAAATAATCGATCAAACAAGTGCTTCCGATGGAAAAGAAATGAAGATTATAAAAAGAAAATAAAAAATGAAATTTGATGATACCGTAGAACATAAAATTAATACTTCTTCAATTGTGTAATATTCCAATTGAAGTCGACTGGCTTGGAATCCATTGTTTCGAGTTGGTATGAATCTTTTTCGATTACTGCCTTGACCCGATAGGGTCCCTCCCAATTTTCTCCCAGTTTACCTTCGTTGGGTTCATCCTTCTTCGTTCTTTTGATCCTCAGTACATAGTCACCTACATTAAAAGATCAATACTTCATTTTTTTTTTGAGGTAGTTTTCTGCCCTTTGCTTCTGTGCTTGTATTCGAACAAATGCCATATCTCTTTTCGACTCGATCAGGACTAAATCTATCAACATAGCTTCTTTGTTTGACTCGTCGGTGGAGTGAGCGAACCGAAGACTGGGTTCCCCCACTTCCACCGGAATCAATGCTTCTGTTCCATAGACAAGTGAGAATGGAGTTTCCCCGGTGCTGTGTTTCACGGTTGTTCGATGAGCCCACAGCGCTCCGGGGAGTTCGTTCGGCCAATTGCCCTTTGATTCATCCATCCTTTTCTTCTAATACTCAATTATTGTTTTATTGGAAGACTCAGCTTGTCCGTTTGCGCTGGGGTAATAAGGTGTCGATGCAATTCGCTTGATCCCCCACTTTTTGAAGAAGGCTGTGATACGTCTCCCCACGAACTATTTACCGTTGTCGCATGTGATCTCTTTCGGGATCCCAAAACGACAGATGATATTTTGGTGAATGAACTTGATGACTTCCTGTTCATGAATTTTAGCCAAAGCAATTGCTTCTACCCATTTAGAAAAATAATCCGTTAGAATTAAAATAAATTTTACCCCACTGGGCGCTGTTGGAAGCAGCCCGACCAAATCCATTCCCCATTTTATGAACGGTCACGGTGATGTGACCGAATGAAGCGGCTCCGCTTGTTGATGTATGAGGTTTCCAAATCGTTGACATCTGTCGCATTTTCGAACGAAGCCTTGGCATCCTCCGCGATCGTTGGCCAATAGTATCCCGCGCTGATTATCTTTCGAACCAACGATTTTCTGCCGGAATGAATGCCCCATTCGCCTTCGTGAACTTCTCTTAACATATAGTTTGTTCCATCTGGCCCAATGCACTTTGCTAAAGGGCCATTGAACATCCGCCTATAGAGTTGGTTATCTATGAGGCTGTACCTGGCCGCTTTAGCTTTGAGCGATCGGGCAGATTTCTTGTCTTCGGGTAATGTACCTTCTTGCATATAAGACAAGTATTTGTTTCTCCAATCCCAAGTGCGGTTAATTGTTTACCTCTTTGATGCTTCGACAAAGTGGAGATTCGAACAGATGAACCACCGTTTCGTCGAGTTCTCCATCGATGGCCGCTGCAGAACCAAGGTTGGCTAAGGTGTCTGCCTCAATGCTGTCTTCCCTCGATATCTGAGCTATTTTCCATTCCTGAAAAGAAGTTAGAAAATTTCATACCATTTCGAGCAGTTGTTGCATCCTCGAGTCTCGAACACAAAAATCGCCTTGGATTTGATTTACCACCAACTGAGAATCGCTTTTGATGTCTAGTCGTTCGATTTTCAAGTCTTTTGCGATCCTTAAACCTACAGCGAGGGCCTCGTATTTGGCCTCGTTGTTAGTCTTTGCATGTAATTTGATCGCATACTTGAGTTTCTCACCGGTAGGTGCTATCAATAGGATTCCGAGGCCAGTCCCTTTCACACTGGAAGCTCTATCGGTGTACATCATCCAAACTCCGGGGTCGGGGTCTCTCACCATTAGCTCATCTTTCTTTGCTTCCGAAAAGATATTAGCGCTAAAGTCTGCTACAAAATCAGCTAAAACTTCAGATTTGATGGCGGTGCGAGGCTGGTAAGTGATATCGTACTCACTCAGCTCGACCGCCCATTTCATTAGTCGACCGGAAAGATCTGGTCAATGTAAGATATTTCATAATGGGAAAGTAGTTAAAACAAATATTGAATGACATTGGAAATACGGTCTTAATTTTTCGTGCAGCAGTGACTAGTGCATCTAACAATTTTTTACTAACATAATAGATAGGAAATTAGTTACCTCCGTCCTCGCGAACGAGGACAGCGCTTACAGCTACTTTGGAAACAGCCAAGTAGACCAGCAACATTTCTCCTTCGATTGGTTTTGATAAAACTTTGGAAACAGCCAAGTAGACCAGCAACATTTCTCCTTCGATTGGTTTTGATAGAAGTGGAGGGTTGGACAAATATTGCTTCAATTCTTTGAGAGCCTTTTTGCATTCTGGTATCCAATCAAAGCTTTTGTTTTTTCTCAGCACCGAAAAGAACTTGTGACATCGTTTAGATGACCTCGAGATGAACCTGCTGAGACAGGCTACTCGGCCGGTCAGTTTCTAAACTTCTTTCACCGTTGTCAGGTCTTCGGAAATGCTTTCGATCGCCTTGATTTTTTCTGGGTTGGCCTCGATTCCTCTTTGCGATACGATGAATCCCAAGAACTTGCCAGATCCGACCCCGAACGCGCATTTCTCCGGGTTCAATCTCATGTTGAAACGCCTCAATATCGTAAAAGTTTCCTCCAAATGACTCAAATAGTCTTTCCTTTCTAAGGATTTAACCAACATATCATCAATATATACCTCCATCGTTTTTCCAATAAAATCTTTGAACATGGTGGTAACCAAACTTTGATAAGTAGCCCCAGGATTCTTAAGGCTGAAGGGCATAACTGTGTAACAATAAGTCCCTGTGCCTGTGATGAATGAAGTTTTTTTCCAATCTATTGGGTCCATCGAAATTTGATTATAACCTGAATAGGCGTCCAAGAAACTCAACATTTCATGCCCTGCCGTCGAATCAATCAACCTGTCGATGTGACGTACTGGGAACGAATCTTTTGGGAAAGCTTTGTTAAGGTCGGTATAATCGACGCATACTCTCCACTTCCCATTTTTCTTCGGCACTACAACAGTATTTGCAAGCCATTCTGGATACTTAACCTCTTTAATAGACCCATTCGTTAACAATTTTTCCACTTCATCGTTGATTACTTTCTTTCGGAATCCTCCATTCGGCCATTTCTTTTGCTTTACCGGCCGATGTCTTGGGTCGACATTTAGTTTGTATGTGGCAACCTTTGGATCGATCCCTACCATATCCGCGTGGGACCAAGCAAAACAATCAGAGTTATTCTTGACAAAGGATATGATTTTTGCTCTTACTTTGGGATCCAATTCTGCCCCGATGTATACTTTCCGATCAGGCTTATCATCGAATAACATTACTTCTTCCAGCTCTTCTATTGTAGAATCTTCGGCTTTTTGTTTGTATGGTTCTCTAACACATGACGGAATCGGTGCGAATTCGTCTTCGACTACAGGACTTGCTAACTGTACTCGTTGAGCACATGACGGAGTCGCAGTGAAGCCTTCGACCACGGATTCCGCTAACTGTGATTGCTATTTTCGAACGCCATCCTTAACAGCTACCGAGTAGCATTCTCGAGAAGCCTACTGCTCACCTCTCACTTCGCGCACTCCCCATGGAATGGGAAATTTTACAACTTGATGTAGACTCGATGGAACCGCTCCCATAGCGTGGATCCATGGTCGATCCCAATATCACATTGTACGCCATGTCACCTTTCATTACTTGAAACAACGTGTCATTCTCGACGCTTTCCGCGTACGTCTTAATCGTAATTTCTCCAATGGTCACTTCGCTTGAATTATTGAATCCCGACAACACTGTTGAACGAGGCACGATCTTATCGTTCAACTGCAATTGTTCAACTACTCTCGAGACTATGTTAATCGAGCTGCCGGCATCGATTAGCACCCTCTTTACATCAGCGTCTTCGACCCTCATCGTTACCACCAGTGCATCATGATGGGGATGAATCCTTTCATCGAAGTCGAAATCCCCGAACACAATCTCATCGCTCATGTCATCTCGTGTCCTCTTGTCTCGTGTGAACAAAACCTTTGCATACTTCTTTGTAGCGTAAGTCACTCCATAGACGTCATCTCCTCCGGTGATAACGTTCACCGTTTTCCTAGGAGCAGGGGGTTTTGGTGGCTCATCATCCTTTTTCTTATTAAAATTGTTACGCCCTCTTTCAGTCAATAATTCCACCAAATGCCCCTTTTGTAGCAAGCTGGCCACTTCGTATCTTAACGCCTTACATTCTTTCGTCGTATGGCCGAAATCAATGATGAAATGCACACCATAGATTTTCATCCCTTGTGTTTGGATTTATTTTTATGCGACCTGGAAACTTCACGACCTTATCGCCCATCCCCTTCAAGTGATTCACCAGATTTGGTATCGATATGCAAAAATTGTATTCCGTCACTTTTGGAGGCAGTGGTCGATCTTTTGGAGTCGAATATGCATTCGACTGCCCCCTCTTCGGTTGATTCCTCGAGCTACCAGCTTCGTGGTTGTTGCTCCCCATTCGAGGGAAACCGTAAGGTTCCCATCGTTGGTCCCTGTAGTTCGCCTGTCGTTCTCAACTCTCTGTGGTGGTGGTTGATCATACTGATGATTCTATCGGGCTAGCTGCAACTCCTCTTCCTCAGCCCTAATCCTTGGTTCACACTCACGATGTAAATCGTCGAATGTCCATGCGTCGATTTTCCTAAGACGATCTTTCAACTTCAAACATGCTTCCATCGAATCAGTGCGCAAGCTATTAGCAAAAGTCAAACAAGCCCATCTTTCCTCAAGGTTTGGGATGTGAATCTTCTCATCATTAAATCGTTTCACAAACTGTTTGATAGTTTCCCAGGGTCGCTGCTTAACGTTCAAGATATCTTCCACCCTCGGCTCTATCTTTTTTGCTCCAGTGTGCGCTCGAATGAACTTAGCCGACATATCATCAAAATTTAATATCTCGTTTTTGGGTAGCTGCAAATACCACTTCAGCGCCGCCCCTTTCAACGTTTCCCAAAACTTCTTAAGACTAACTGAATTGATTTCTTTCGAAGTCAGGTCGTTCGCCTGAACTGCAACTGAAAACATGTCAATATGATCCCTTGGATCTATAGTTCCATCGTATCTCAAATTTTCTGGTAGCTTGAAGGTTTTAGGAATGGGTATCGGGGCTGCACTTGGCGGAAACGGACGCTTTGAAATTTATTTCTTAGCGACTTCGTCCGTTAACTTCGGAACATCTGACAGTTTCTCCATAAATAATTTTATCTCATTGAACTTCTTATCTACTGTGTCATTCAGCAGAGTTTGTATCGTAGCCAACATCCTTACTTCTGTTGCGACAGAGGCCAGAGCTCCCATAGCCACGGCGGCCGAACCCGATCCTCCAGATCCGACCCCCGTTGCAAGTCCCCCTGTTATGGCGCCCCGAGGAACCGAAGTCGGAATGCTTGCGGGAGGTGTGATCGGGGAGGTGGGTGCTCTGTTTCCAATAGAGCTAGACAGGATCTTCAACTGTTCTTGTATCATTTCAGAATGAGCGTCATGCCTTCTCAAATACGCCATCAATGCCGCATTCGTATCTCCTGACTCAGTTTGGACCGCGGGTTCCTTACCGGGTCGTCATCCTTGAGGCGCGTTCAATTGTGAACCAGCAGGAATGTCGTCCTGAATCGGATCCTGCTCGTGATTGGTAGACTCATCGACCGCTTCAATGTTGGTCGGAACATAAACCCCATCATTGGGATTGAGCTGTTGTTGACCGTTAAGAGCGGTGGTAACATCGATATTACGTTCATCTGCCATTTCAAGATAAAAAAGCAAACATAAGCAGTATCTAACGATTCAAATTTTGGAATAAATCAATTGTCTAGACCACACGGTAGGCGCCAAACTGTATTTTCTAAAAATGTATTTCAGGTTTTACAATTAAATTTGTATTTAGTTGAGTCTAAGGCGACCGTTTATATCTCAATTTGATCGATTGATTGACAGTTTACGTTGACAAGTAATCGATTTCCTGGGTTTTAATTCGAACACAATGCAAGTATCAGTTTCGAAGGAATGAAGCGACAAATTCGATGACTTAATTATGACGAGTTCAATTCGGAGGCAAATGTAATCAAATGAACGAAGACAAACAACGAATTCACAGTTTACGATGATCAATTCTAGCTTAATTTTGGGCGAGTTTTTACCGAAGATGGTTTATACGCTAGTTTCGTTCGATGCTAAATAAATGATTTTGACCAGATTCGATGACAAATTCAGATATAATGATAAAAATGCGATCGATGAAATATACTTAATCAAATTAGCACTGTAATCAGAATACAATAATGATGATCTATTTGATGCGTTTGATATCAATAAGCAGATTAGAGAATGAACTAGTTATACGACCAAGTTAATGATAACAGATTAATGAAGTCGACCACGATGAATTAATGTATCGAACAATGGAAATAGCATGCAAACAACGAAGTAATCAATAATAAATAAATGAATAAAGCAGTAATGCTTATTGTATTGAAGAATCGAAGGTTGGCGCTTTGTTGAAACAGATGAATCTTCCATCAAGTTTGAACCAAGCCACGATCGATGTTTAGTACAATGGTTGCACTTGTAATGATAAGATAACAATGATACAGTGGGTAACAATTATAGCTTGGTGAATACTAGAGTATTTTTTGTTTTGATGAACGTATAAATACAAATGGGAAAATGGGGTTTTATTTATAAGCTGTAGTGGTGAAGTTTCCAACCCTAGAAGAACTCCTACTTTCTCACGTTTCTCTTCAGTCACGCAACAGCAGTTACCCATTTTCAACCACTTGCGCCGAATCCGCTAGATTTGTTCCGTTAAAAGTGGGATAAGATCACCCAAAGTTATCCGTTGGAACAACTGTCTTCGAAATGTTCCGATCTCAACACAACACAATCGATCACACCGTCAAACGAAGCTGCTTCGTGTCGATCTCATCAGACACATCTTCGAAATCAGTTATAACTTTGCCACATAATCGAATACGTTCCCTTCGCGATCGAACAACTATGAATGAGTTTCCTTTTGTTTCTTTTTGCTTGTAGTTGAGAAGCATCCACAGTAGGTGATGTCACCTAAAGTCTCTGTCAAATTGTGAAGTCCTTTATTTTCTTTTTCCTTTTCTTCGAACTAGAAAAATGTTAATTATGTATTTAAGTGGAATGGGGCCAGATTAAAATTTTAAAACTTGAACGGTAAGTCAAAAATCTAAAAATATCTCACTCAAACTTACATTCACATTTAAATTTCAAAGTTTTCTTTTCCCCCATTCTTCTCTCTCTCTTCTACTTCTTCTTTCTTTCTCCATTCTCTCTCCTACTACAGTCAAATCTCTCTATAACAGCCCCTCGTTATAACAGCATTCAGTATAATAGCCTCATTTTCTCCGTAACCGATTTTTTTTAATTTTTTACATCTCTATAACAGCATTATACCTATAACAACAATGGTGTTCATTATAGCGGTGCATTCTTTATAAAATTACCTCTCTATAACGGCCATAATCAAATAATGTATAATAATATTTTATAAGAGATATATTATGTATAAAATAAAATAAAATATATTTATGATAATCATTTATAACATAAATATATTATCTTTTTTACATTTGTACCATAAAAATCCTTACGTAAAACTTGATTTTGTTTACAGTTTCAATTAATTTTAAATGTATAAGTTCCTTAGATTTTAATTTTTTATTGGTGTGGTACAACTAGTTATAGATTTATTAATAATATATTAATATTTTCAATTTTTAATTAATAAAATATGAAAATCTATTGAGATTTTAAATTTAACATGTATTTTTTTCTGAATTTTTTGACTATAACAGCTAAATGATATCTAAAGATCAAATGTCAGTATACATGTATAACACTACCTCACTATAGCGGCATGGAAAGTTCCAGACAAACGTTGCCACTATAGGGAGGTTTGACTATACTTCTTTCTTTTCTCATTCATCTTCTTCCCAATCTGCTATCTTTGTTCATCTTCTCCTTCATTTTTCCTCATTTTTCCTCATCTTTCTTCATTCTCCGTTCTTGTTTTGTGTGTTTTCTTCATTTTTCTTCTTCTTCTTATTCATCTATTTCTTCTTTATATTATGTTTTGTATTTGTTGTGGAAAGAGAAATAAAGAGAGTTTAATTTGGCGAAGAGACAGCCATTAATTAGTTTTTAAATTAAAAAAAAAAGATGGATAACCTGCGATAGCAAGTAAATTTTGTTATTATAATGGAGAAATAATAATAACAATAACAATAGTATACAACAAAAAAAATGTTGAATACTATATACTTTATTGTCTCTTAGTAGATATGTGGTGCTTGAATCGCGATGGTCACTAACCTAAGAAATTATTTCAGCAGCCTGAAATATTTTTCAAGATAAAATAAGTTTTTCTCTATATTAGTAGATGGATCATGAATCAACAAAATTAATAAGAGGGATTTACACTTATATACAATTTTGAAGTCTTAATTAAAAAAAAAACAATATTATTGATATTACAAAACATATCATTATTTTTTATATTCAAGTTGCTACAAACAACTAGAAAAGGGAAAAACCTAACTTTCCCCTCACATCCCTCCCCCCTGCCGCTCCCTGCCATTTATTGCCCCCCACTGTCGCCGTCTGGATGGCTCTACAAAGAAAGTGCAGAAACAGTTAGAATTACTTAGAAATAGTGCAGAGTCAGTCTTAAATAGTTGAAACAATACAGAATCAGTGAAGATACAGTGAGATACAGTGCAGAAACACATAAATAACGCAGATAACAGTGCAGAAACAGTTAGATATAGTGAAAAAATAGGGCAAAAATAGTATAAAAATAATGCAGAAACGGTATGGAAACACCAAAGAAGTCTCGAAACAGTGCAGCAACAGTCTATAAACTATTAGATACGGTGCAGAAATAGTGCAGATACAGCGAGATACAATAAATTAAAAAAGATGAGACAACAAATTTGGCCAGAAAATACAAATCTGATAAAAAAAATACAAATCCAATCGGAAAATATCATAACTAGTCAAAAATACCATATAATAACACCAGGTCTTTAGTTACAAGTCCTAATCAAAGCTCAAATGCATTATCTTTACATTTCTAATTAAAACTCAATAATATATGCAAAAAGAACAAAGGGCAAATCTAATTTCAAAAAAACTATTTGTTAGTGAAGTGAAGAAGACCAAGATTCCATGATGGGGCAGTGTCTATGGGTTTTATGTGGAAACTGAGGCTGTTGGCTCTACAAATGGGTGACGTGAACTTTTTTAGTTTTGGAAAAAGTTGGTGCTGCTTGGAATTGGAAATGAAGGGCAGAGACGAAGAAACTTCTCTAACTGTTAATCAACATTATCTTTCTTTATGAAATTTTAGGATTTCTAAAATTAGAAAGAAGTCAGTTCCAGATGGAAGAATAACATTATATAAGTTGTATTTTGAAGGGAATGGTGGGGGTGGTGGAGACGAGAAATTGGGGGATGGGAGGAGGAGAAGTGAAATTTAGGGAAATGGGAGAAAGAAGGCAGGATTTTGCTATGTTAGATTATTTTTGTTGTATTTTGTAATTAAGTTTTTCTTTTCTCTTTCCTTTATATTGGGTAATATGCTAAAATATCTCTATGTTTTATAAATAACTTCTCGAATGTATATTTTTATAAAAATTAATCCAGCAAGTCAAAAGTGGAGGAGACAAAAAAAAAAAGATTAGACTATTATTTATGGCTAGATAATAAAATAGTAGCTAATGGTGAGATAGTAGCTAAAGAGTAAATGTTGGCAAAAGAGGTGATCTTGGATCGGTTTTGGAACGCCGCGCTTCTTCTTCAAATAAATCCTTGAGGTGTCCCTCTTTTAGTAGGCTTAATTTCCAATATCGGGACCTTGCAGTCGTTCGTTGTGTGGCCGCTACTGCGATAAAAATCACTATAGGGCATTGAATTCCTTCAAGTTGCTCCTTTTATGATGGGCGGCCATCGTACTTTTGGGACGAGTTTTCCAAAGTGATTGGCAACTAAATCCACGGTGTTGGCTCGCAAACCAAAATCCCTGAAGCTACGGGGTTCTGCACGCTTTTCTTTGGATCCAAATCCCCATGAACTGCTATGCTTCCATGTTCCTACTTGGTTCTGAATCTTTTCTTTTACTCTCATTCCATCCCCCTCACTTTCCAGAGACAAACTTTTTGCTCGTTTCCTTCGCCCATCTCCGAGATTCTGAGAATGGTCTGGCTCTAGACGAAGCTTTTCAGTATACCTCTGATGCAATGCACTCCATGTTGACACGAGATGTTGAGACAAACTCCACTGTAACTCCCTAGTGGCCAGTGACCCCTTTAAGTTCAGACTCTTGTCGAAGGCTACCATAACAATGTTGTCGAGGATTGGAGGAAGCTCAATGCATTCCATCTGAAACCCGTCTAGGTAGTCCTTGACCAGTTCGTCATCACGCTGGTGAATCTCGAAGATGTCTTCCAAGTGCTTCTCCCGTTTGCGGGCGCCAGAATGTGATTTCTTGAACAGGTATTGCATCTGAATGAATGATTCAATGGAACCCATCGATAACTGAGTGTACCAAGCTAAGGAACTCTTATTCAAGGTTAAGCCAAATCCCTTCACTAGACTAGACATAATTACTTCTTCAAAAATTTTGTTGCTTTTTACGCTTGTATAATACGCAACAATGTGTTCATCTGGATCCGTTGTCCTATCATACTTTAAGTTATATGGCAGGCGAAAGTTCTTTGGTATGTGGACCGGTGCAGCTCTTGCTTTATAAGCATGTTTGTAAAACTTTTGCTTATCTACGGTGGTAACTTGGGGTGGAGCACCCGACACATTACCAATCCGATCGTGAATGGTCTTCATATCCTTTATGATATCCTGGATAACAGGCGATCCTCTGAGGTTTGACGAACCTCTAAGGGCAGCATCCATGTTGAGCCTGCGACTTGGAATAGATGCTGGTGAATTGTTCATGGGCGTTGGTCCTCGCAGGGATGCTGGCTTCTGAGACAATCCAACAAACATCGCTTCAAACTTTTGGGATATGCCTTCGAGCATGTTGATTGAGTTATGCTCTTCTCATTATGACATGGTTTTGAGGAGACTAACAAGGAAACCTCTGAATTTAGAATTACCTTCCAGTGTTCAATCGTCTATGCAATTGCTGCCGCTGGTTACATGGATTGGCTCCTGTGAAGGGTCTTTCGGCTGCTCGCTGAAATCCTTCTGCTGCTCGCTGGGATCCTTTACGTACTCGTTCGCTGAATCGGTAGTGTTCTTCGGAATGTTACTGTTGTCATCAGACATGGTTGCACCTTCGTAGAATACCTACAATTGTATGGCTACACAGTGGGCACCAAACTATTTATGCCTAAAATTAGTCGTGTAGGTTAAACAATTAAATTGTGAATGAGGTCACAAGCAATATGGTATAAATGACGAAAAAGTAAGTAAATAAAGAGAGAAATAATAAGCAAGAAAAGTGAATAGTATTATTCCTTGAGAATAACCGAATTCTGTGCGAATCGCTTGATTGTACAATACAATGTAAGGATGGGTATTTATAGTAGAGATTTACCAGTTCTAATTATGGTAAAATATAAAGACTAATAAGGTTGTGGGACTATAACTCAAAGCGTTGGTATATACGAAACCCTAACTACGAGACTATAAACCTTAGGTGGCAGAATGTATGCCCTGCATCCTATGGCCGTGCCGCCTGAACGGTCATTAGCTCAAGGAGCGGGCGTGTATCTTCTATGTCCGGTGACTTATAGGATAAGTCTAGTCTCGCCAGCTGGACTTGTATCCCCGTAATAATATGTGGCATATTTTTGCCCACACAACGACTTAATTCCTTATGGGAAAAACATAAAATTTAAAATTGACAACCATTACAAGTATCTGTAATGACATTAACAATTTTAGTTAATAAAATAATTTGTAAAATGGTAAGTTGATAATTTATATTAAAGTAAGTACATTTTTAATGAGTAGAAAAAATAAAATTATTGTACCGGTTTATGCATTCTTATCCTTCAACACGTATTTTGCTCCCCCTAATGAAAACCTCGATCTAGTTGTCTAAGTTTCCTCATTCCAATGTTATATATCATCTTTTCAAAAGTTGCAGGCGGTAAAGATTTGGTGAAAAAGTATGCCAGTTTATGAACATATTTGTTGCACGTCAATTTCACCATCCTTTTGGAGATCATGTGTGAAGAAGAACTTTGGTGAAATGTGCTTTGTTCTATCTCCTTTAATAAATCCTTCTTTCAACTGTGTTATGCATGAAGTGTTGTCTTCATATAAGATCGTGGGTATTTGGTATCACACTTCAGACCACATCTTTCCCAAATAAAATGAATCACTGATCTCAACCATACACATTCTCTACTTGCTTCATCAATAGCTATTAACTCAGCATGATTTGGAGAAGTAGCAACCATTGATTGTTTTGTAGAACGACATGATATGGTCGTACCCCCACGTGTAAAAAGATAACCGGTTTGAGATCGACCTCTATGTGGATCGGATAAATAGCCTGCATCTGTATAACCAACAAGATCTGCACCATATTTGTTAGAATAAAACAAACCCATATCAACATTTCCCTTTAGATATCGCAATACCTGTTTGATACCTTTCCAATGTCGATGTGTATGAGCAGAACTAAATCTTGTTAAAACATTAACAGAAAATGCTATATCAGGTCTTGTAGAATTAGCAAGCTACATAAGTGCACCAATTGCACTTAGATATGGTACTTCAGGACCAAGGAGTTCCTCATTCTCTTCTTGAGGTCGGAACGGGTCTTTATCCACTTCAAGGGATCGAACAATCATTGGAGTACTTAATGGATGTGCTTTATCTATGTAAAACCATTTCAAGACCTTTTCTATATAGGTAGATTGATGCAAAAGGATTCTGTCTACTAAATGTTCAATTTGTAGACCAAGACAAAGTTTTGTCTTTCCAAGATCTTTCATCTCAAATTCTCTCTTTAAATAATCAATTGCCTTTTGGAGCTCTTCTGGAGTTCCAATGAGATTTATGTCATCAACATAAACAGCAAGTATAACAAACTGTGATGCTGTTTTCTTTATGAATATACATGGACAAATGATATCATTTATATAACCTTCCTTTATCAAGTACTCACTAAGGCTATTATACCGCATGCGCCCTGATTGTTTTAAACCGTACAAAGATCTTTGTAATCTAATTGAGTACATTTTTCGAGACTTTGAATTATTTGCTTCAGGCATTTTAAATCCTTCAGGGATTTTCATATAAATTTTATTATCAATTGAACCATATAGATATGCTATAACTACATCCATCAGGTGTATTTCAAGTTTTTAATGTACAGCCAAACTAATGAGATATCGAAATGTTATTCCATCTATAACATGTGAATATGTTTCTTCGTAATTGACACCAGGTCTTTGTTAGAATCCTTTATATCTTATTATTTCACCTTTCTCATTCCGTTTACGCACAAAGATCCATTTAAAGACAACTGGTTTTACACCGTTAGTTATATGGACTACAGGTCCAAAAACATCACGTTTGGCAAGTGAGCTCATTTCTGCTTGAATTGCCTCTTGCCATTTTGGCCAATCACTTCTTTGTCGACATTGTTGAATAGATTGAGTTTCAAAATCCTCATTATCTTGCATAATATTAAGTGCAACACTATATGAAAAAACATCATCCACCTCTATTTCTGATCGATTCAAATTTATTCAATCACCTGTAGAATCTTTTAAATATTTCTCACTCACTTGAGCCTCAGGTTCATTGATTTCTTCAGGAAACTCAGGATTAATAAGATCTTGGTTCTCTTCAAGAGTTTCTTACATAATGTGATCTTGATCATTTGTTATTTTCCTTTTTCTAGGATTTCGATCTTTGGAACCCAATGGTCTACCACGCTTCAGGCATGCTTTAGGTTCACTGGCTATGACACTACTAGGTGGTCCTACTGGGATATCCATCCGAATTGGCATATTCTCTGCAAGGATATGTGATTTAGTAATCCTTTTCAAATCAGTAAATGCATCAGGTATTTGATTTGCTATATTTTGCAAATGAATGATCTTCTTTACCTCTTTTTCACATATGGGGGCATGTGGATCAAAGTGAGATAATGATGAAACTTTCCACACAATTTCTCTATTTATTTCCTTATTCTCTCCCCCTAATTGTGGGAAATTGTTTCATCAAATCGACAAACTGCAAATCGAGCAGTGAATAAATCACCCGTCAATAGCTCAAGGTAGCAAATAATAGAGGGTGACTCAAACCCAACATATATTTCTATCCTTCTTTGGGGTCCCATCTTAGTGCGCTGTGGTGGTGCTGACACATATACAACGCATCCAAAAATTCGTAGATGAGAAATATTTGGTTCATGACCAAAAACTAATTGTGACGGGGAGAATTCATGATAATATATCGGTCTGAGAGGAATGAATGATATTGCATGTAAAATAGCATGAACCCAAGCAGTCGTGGGAAATTTTGTTTTCATAAGTAGCGGTCTTGCTATCAATTGCAGTCGTTTAATAAATGGCTTTGCAAGGCCATTTTGAGTATGAACATAAGCTACAGGATGTTCAAATTATATTCCGATTGATAAACAATAATAATTAAAAGCTTGGGATGAAAATTTTGCAGCATTATCAAGGCGAATAGCTTTAATAGGATAGTAAGGAATTGTGCCCTTAATTGAATTATTTGTTCCAATAATTTCGGAAACGGAAGGTTGCGAGATGATAATAGGCACACATGAGACCATCTTGAAGATACATCAATTAGGACCATAAAATATCTAAATAATCCATAAGGTGGATGAATAGGTCCATATATATCCCCATGGATACATTCTAAAAATATTGGGGATTCAACCTCAACCTTTGTTGATGATGGTCTAGTAATTAATTTGCCTTGATAACAAGCAGCACAAGAAAATTCATCACTTTTAAGAATCTTCAAGTTCTTAAGTGAATGCTCAATTGAATTTTCAATGATTCGCCTCATCATTATTGATCCAGGAAGACCCAAATAATCATGCCAAAGCACAAAATTATTTAAATCAGTAAACTTCTGGTTTACGACAGAGTGTGCTTCAACTGTACCAATCTTTGTACAGTATAAGCCAGAAGATAAAGTTGGAAACCTTTCTAAAACATGTTTCTGGCCAGAGACATTCTTTATCATACAAAGATATTCATTATTCATTTCGTTTATTCTCAATATGATATCCATTTCGGCAGATATCTTTAAAACTTAACAGGTTTCTTCTGGACTTGGAAGAGAACAGTGCATCATCAATAATAAGTTTTTGTTCCCTTAGGCAGAAATATAGTTGCTTCCGGAGCCTTCAATTAAATTAGTATTACCAGAAATAGTAGAAATTGCCTTTCTCATTATCAAGTATGAAAAATATTTCCAATCTTTGAATATGGCATGTGTTGTTCCACTATCAATTACACAAATGTCTTCAGGATTGATCTTTGATCCAAATAAAGTTTGAGAGATATCCATGTATTCTTCAAAATAAAATAACATAGACAAAAATAAACATCATATAATACATGCTTTATTATTAAAACAAAACATAACAGGTACTTCATGTACATTACTACAACAACATTAAACATACTAACTATTAGAAACGACATAATATATAAATATTTAAGCTTCTTTGGCTACAGATCCATCACCAATCAGATGATCTATTTGTCCTTCAGGGATCTGTCCTTCAGGGATCTCAAAGAAATATGCTACGTCCACATGTGTGAAGTCAATATTATCTTCAGACATAAAGTTGGCTTCAACATTATTTTCTTTCTTTTTCAGAGATGCTTGGTAGAGATCAACTAGGTACTCTGGCATACGACATGTATGTGACAAGTTCCTTTTGCTCCACAACGGTAGCAACCATTCTCTGAATTTTTAGTTTGCACCACTTCATGCTTTTTATCCTTCCTTTTTCACTGCTGGTGGTCAGGGGATTTTGGTGCATAACGATCATCATGATTGGATTTTCTTCCTTGACCACGACCACGACCACGGCCACGACTGGGGCCACACCACTTTCCACGTTTTTGGTGAAAATTCGTCTCATTCACTTCTCCGAATGGAGCAGAACCAGTGGGTCGACTTTCATGATTTTTCATTAATAATTCGTTATGTTGTTCAGCAACAAGCAAATGTGAAATTAACTCGGAATATTTACTAAATTTCATCTCTCGATATTGCTGCTGCAGGAGCACATTCGAGGCATGAAAAGTGGAGAATATTTTTTCAAGCATGTCACTATACGTGATATTTTCTCCACATAATTTCAACTGAGAAATAATTCTAAACATAGCAGAATTATACTCACTGATGGTTTTAAAATCTTGTAGTCTTAGATGGATCCAGTCATAACGTGCTTGTGATGAATGACCATCTTCAGGTGGTCATACATGTCTTTTTAAGTTATTCCACAGCATGAGTGGATCCTTAACCGTGAGATATTCCATCTTTAAACCTTCATCAAGATGATGACTCAGGAATATCATTGCTTTAGCACGGTTTTGATTAGATTCTTGGTTATTATTATTGATGGTGTCTCGACCCATCGTATCCAAATGGATTTCAGCATCTAAAACCCATGGAAGATAACCTTTCCCTGATATATCAAGGTCAGTAAATTCAATTTTAGAGATATTTGTCATATATTTAGAAAGTAAAATCCTTACCTTATACTTTCTCTAGATAGTAGAGCCTCGTGCTGATAACATGTTGTAAAAGAAAAGCTGTAAAGCAAATAAAATAGAGAAACTGTATAGAGATATATTGATATATTATTTCACTTCAAACTGATGTACAGAATAAACTGAATTAACTTCTTATTTATAGAAGAAAAGAAGCAGCTGCAAAGCTTTTCAGGAAGCTGCTGCAAAGCTTTTCAGAATCTGCTAGTAAGTTGTCTGCATGAGCTACTTGTAAGTTGTCTGCTTGATTGCAAGCCTCTTCAAGCTGCTGCAAGGCTTTCTAGAAGCTGCTGCAAGGCTTTTTCATAGAGCTGCTTATTAGTTATCTGCTTGTGAGCTACTTGTAAGCTACTAGTAGATCAAGCTTCTTCAGGAAGCTATGGGAGTAATGAACATCCACAATACAACGTATTCATAACAATTTACTGGTTTTTCATATCTCGACTTTGATGATTGTACCCATTCACCTAATATCAAATTATTGTGATATTGTTCAAACTTATACTTATCTAGAAAAATAGGATGTTGTCGCCATGGATGATTGCTTTTATTTGTCTTCTTGTAAGTATTTGATACAGAACATATGTATAATAAATAAAAGTATGCAAGGATTATGACACGACCCGAAATCCGGTTAGGCCGTGCGGGCACCCGACATCTTCCCCCAGACCCGTCGGGCGAACCCTTACCAATTAAATTAGGAAAATAAATATAATAATTCATAAATAAGGACAAGACTTTAAAAAAATTTACAGACATACTGATACCTCTAAGCTGTACAAAAGAAATTATAGCTGACTACCCAACATGCTAGGTTTAGGGCTATCCAGACTAGACATCTAAGAGTACAAAAAAAAAAAAAAACAGATACCTCATGAAGGGAGCAAACTGCAACTGAAATGATAACCAATAAACTGGTGGTCATCCGGAATAAAAGCTGGCTCACCCTGACAGCTGAAGTCGTCTTCGCTTCTGAACAACGTGGCGAACTCAATCCTGGAGCGAACCTGCCGAAACGAAATAGATAGACAAGAAACAAACAACAAACAAGGGTGAGTCAAAAGGACTCAATAAGTAGGGCAGACTAGCCACCTCAAAGAATAGGATAGCTAGCCAGAGAGAAGAAAAACAGATAAACTAAATCCATCTTATTTGAACCATAAACAGGCAAAGCCAAATGATAACTGAAAACACGTTTGGAATCATAAACAGCCAGGGACATAAGGTAGACAGAACATATAGATATCCTGAACATGTCGACAATCAAAAATATATCCTGTTGCGGCGTGCAACCTGATCCATATATTCATACTGCTGCGGCGTGCAACCCGATCCGTATATTTATACCGTTGCGGCGTGCAACCCGATCCGAACCATGTATTTATATTGTCGCGACGTGTAACCCTGGATACGAGCAAGAAATATATAGGCAAACTGAGATACGGTATACATACCGCATATATAAAACACAACACGATAGTCACACAATAGTCAGCACGCGGTGCAATGAAATGGGATGAATGCAGTATGATGCAATGGTGTCACATGTGCCAAATAGATGGAGCGGAATTCTCCTGCTCCGGGGGCGGAATCCTCCTACCCTCAATATGATGCAATAGAGCGGAATCCTCCTGCTCCGAGGGCGGAATCGTCCTACCCTCAATATGATACAATGGAGCGGAATCCTCCTGCTCTGAGGGCGGAATCCTCCTACCCTCAATATGATGGAGCGGAATCCTCCTGCTCCGAGGGCGGAATCCTCCTACCCTCAATATGATGCAATGGAGCGGAATCCTCCTGCTCCGAGGGCGGAATCCTCCTACCCTCAATATGATGCAATGGAGCGGAATCCTCCTACCCTCAATATGATGCAATGGAGCGGAATCCTCCTGCTCCGAGGGTGGAATCCTCCTACCCTCAATATGATGCAATGTGTATACGAATGCAATATGATGCAATAATAACCCATCACCAGCGCGGGACTCTCATCGACAGCTGGAAAGTATATACCAACTCACAACCAAAGTACAATACTCAGATTTTCAATGCATTACCAATAACAGGACATAATATATAATATAGAATATAAATCCAAAGCTAAGGCGTAATGAGTACGCCTATCGGCAGCTACACACGTAAGGAACACGTGGTAGAAAATCCACGAGGCCAGGTGCCTCCAAAGAAATGGATATAAACACTTACCTCGTTCCAAAGTTAACACTGTTATCCAACAACCGCTTTATTCTTTGAATTCATTGCCAAACGATCCCACTGTGTTCAATAAGCAGAAAAATATATCACATTAGGCTAAAGGCTTCATTCTTCACATCTTAGTGCAATTCAGGTAGGAACCTGATACCCTATTCGCATATGCAATACGCAGGCCAGGCCTATGTACAGGATTCATGGTCACATAACCAAACCCCAAATAAATTACATTTATAAGTTGCCCATAACTCACTGAGTACGAATATATAATCAATTCCATTATCGGGGTCCATTTGACCCTTTAAATTATTAATTGAACTTATTAAAACAATGGCTAACATCCCAATTTTTACCGTAAAGATATATTCAAACACACGTAATAAACTCAAATAATATATTAGGATCATTACCTGAATGTTGCAGGGTGGAAATTCTACTTTTCTCCGGCCCCTTTTCTTATTTTCTGGCATCTTTTCCTAATAATTTTCTCTGTTTCTCACTTTCTCTACTTCTGTTTCGTTTTTGGCGTGAATTCTCTGTTTCTGCTTATTCATGCTACTAAAATGTCAAGGGATTAGATCCCTTGACCACCGCCCACTTTATTTCTTTTTTTTTTTATTTTTTGTTTTCTTTTATTTTATTGTATTTTCTTTTCTTAACGAAAATTAAAATAGTACCCTACGATACTCAAAATAATTTCAACTTTTGCATACAAGTTATACAAAATATATGTAACATACTCGCGAAGGCGGATCTCAAATTGGACTCCCGAAACTCAAGATGCAAATTTAAATGAAAAGAAGTCAAATTATTTAACTTTCGGCATTTTAGCGGAAACTAGCCGAAACACATCGAAATTCACTTTCGAAAGTTCACAAAAGTCATAAATAATCATACGAACCCAACGGCGCTTTCGGATTTCGAATTGAAGCTCATTCGGCAAAACCGAGCTCGAAAATCTCGTTTTAATATTTATCGCCAATAAAAAATGAAACCTTCTTCCGATGCCTACCAAACGAGGTCTGATTTAGCTCAAATTTTACAGACAGGTCCTAATGGACATTACGAATATTTTAAAATTAGCGGCACGCCAATCGGAGTCCTAACTTGCGAAACGACTGACGGAGGTCGTTTCATTCTCCTCCACTTAAACTCTCGTTCGTCCTCGAACGAGCCTAAGTCTAAAGCAAGATTTACGCAGATAACAAGAGAACTTGCACAACCTTCATAAACTACTCCACGGACATGATCTCATAATTACAGAATCAGAGTTATAACACGCACATCAAACTCTTGGATAAAAACATAGCTGGATAATATCATAACGTCATTGCCCAAATTATTCTGTCTAAACCGATCCTTCCTCGATCACGAGAGGAGAATTCTACATTTTCGAAGCAAAGATATACGAAACTCTGGATGGACTAACATGATTCAGCCGAGAATCACCTTTTCGATATACCTTTCGATATAGAACAAGTCGATGAAACAAAGAATTAGCTTACGCTTGATGCAATAGGGGGAGCTTTTGAAGTACCTTGTCACTACACACTATAGAACATTTGATGCAAGCTATATTATTTTTACGAACGCACTATACAACATCTCAGTTGATTTAGTATTACCATTCAGTATTTGGAGGAAGACTCCTCCAATTAAAGCACAAACTCATGCAGCCATTTGTATAGGAATAACCATCCTCGCACAGTCTGCTGGACTAAAGAAGATTTGGCTAAAAGCTGAACGTAAGCAGACCGAAGCTACCAACTACCCTTTCGAGTTTCCAAACAGCTGCAACTCTCAAGTTCACAACTCCATACCCTTGCCGTAAACACCACCACCTGATGGATGGTACTTCTATATAAAAATTTCGGCAGAGTTTCCCCTAAAACTGGATGATCCGCAGAAACAGAACCAACACTATACTATACATAGGAATGAATACCCGGATAAACTAATATCCAAAACAATAATATGCTTACCCGGCTACAATAACACGTACTCTGGCTCAACATAGGGAACGTCAGAAGCGGCTACCAATCGCCCAAGCTCACTAGTGCCGGACGAAGAAGAAATGGAAATGGATCGAGGATATAAATAATTAGAGCTTCAGGAAGTTCATCTTTTTTTTTTTTTTTTGCTTGGCTACCAAAGCTAGACTACTTTCGAGTCAGGCGAGCCAAAGAATCGCAATTGAAGAGATAAACATTACATAAGCTTTATGGAAAAACATCCATACCAATTTAACCTCCCAATAAGAAGCAAACCCTGATAATTTACCAGAATACCCTTTTATAACTAAGACAAGCTCATAGAATAACATGACTCAGCATTACTTACCAGCCACTTTATACCGGAAGAAACAACGACACTTCCTGATGGTGATGAATAAGAATCCCATCATCCTACCAACACTGATTCCCGAGGAGAGAGGTAAAATAACTTGACATAATAATACAAGGTGGCATGACAAGATGCCAAGCAGGCAATAGCAATACTCACCGTCAAATCTCTCATATTTAGATCAGATAAATTAGTAGGGTCTCATAAATGCCAGGAATAAATCGTATCAGAAACTCACCCCTCTACCGCAACCGATTCTTAATTACGACAATATCCAAGGAAACCGTCGAAACATGATAAGACACACCATTTCCAGATCGATCGGAAAGATAAATCTTACTTACAGATAAGGAAAAAAGAAACACACGGGTCTACTACATCGGATGCCTCAGCATCCCGCCAGACAAGCAATTCATAGAACTGCCTCTACAGCTGAGCTGAGCCACTACCCTGACAATCACTTTCTGGAGAACCACTGCTACCACACTCTCAACCTCTACTGGATGGTGGCATATCTCTGCTTGATTAAGATCTAAATGAAATTCCCTGCGACTGTGCAGGTACCTGATGACAAGAGAAAGGACGGCTGCTAACTTATCAGAATAAGGAAAAATCCTCAAAGAATAGCCAGACTCACGACAATGATAACAGGAAAACTCCTCAAAGGATAATCAGACTCACGACAATGATAACACCCTTTCACTGACTATAGGAGCTGGACAGATTGTTGATAGCTACAAAGAGAAAGCTAAGTCTAATCTTGATGAACTACCCGCGCACTCTGAGAATCGCGCTCTACAAGCTGAGATAACCTGGAAGGTGACCTCCCAAAATAATCAGAACTCTTACCTCCAAATGAGGTACCATGGTTACCCACTATGGCCATGGGATCTCTTGCTCTCCCGCTCTAACTTATGGTATGCCTCGTACCTCTGAGCAATATTAATAACAACATCAACTGAAATCTCGACCTCAATCTCTCGAGTCACCTGGGATCTCAAGGAAAAAGAAAGGTCATCAATAAATCTTTGAATCTCTCGAAAGGCTCATGGACTAGTTCTAATGCATATTCAGTCATTCTATAGAATTCAATCTCATATTCTGAAACACCAACAGGCTAACCGACAGGCTACACTGTCCAATCCACTCGAACTGGCAACATTTTTCATCTTGTTCGCTACTCGAAAGAAACTTTTCCACGAATCTAAAAGAAAAATCGAACAAAGTTGGCTAATAAAGAGCAGTCCACCAATTCAACACTGGACCTCTGAAACTGGAAAACAGAATAATCGACATTATACCGCTCGATATAACAAGAGCCTGAAGGATACGCTGACATCATTTTATTTTAAAAAGAATCACGAGGTTTATCTGATGCATTGCTTAAGAATATCGGAAGGCTCAGCCGCGTAAAATAATGCAACCTCTTTGAGCACTCCGACCCAATAATTACCTCAGTTACCTACCCAGCCAGAGCAACTGGAGGCACACCACATGCTGCCTCCGGAACATACTTTACGACGGCAATACTAAGAACTGGAACAAGAGCCCGGTAACCTGATAAGCTACGTAGCGAATAATAGGTTTTTGCGGTATCTGCGTCACCAAGATTCTCGTAAAAAACATCGTAGAGAGCCAAGGGAACCACAAGGCCCTGCTCCCTAGCCCATCGCGAGGTCGTACAGCTAGGACCTCCGTAACTAGATCGTCAGCACGATCAAAAACTCTCGGGGCTTCGTCAGTGCTAACCCCAGGCCAGACTGCTTCGTCTTGAACTCATACCATTTGCTGATTTGTCGCACGAGGTTTAATGATTACCACAAAGGAATTAACGAATATACTTTTGCATCCTAGACCGACGCACGATCAGAAAAGAAAGAAGTAAAACTTCCTAAATTCCATCATAGCCTCTCGTAGATAAGTACGGACGTCTACGTACCCATCAGCGAGACTCTACTAGACACTGTCTTAGTCTGGATAGACTCTAAACCGGGCTCTGATACCAACTGACACGACCCGAAATCCGGTTAGGCCGTGCGGGCACCCGACATCTTCCCCTAGACCCGTCGGGCGAACTCTTACCAATTAAATTAGGAAAATAAATATAATAATTCATAAATAAGGACAAGACTTTAAAAAAATTTACAGACATACTGATACCTCTAAGCTGTACAAAAGAAATTATAGCTGACTACCCAACATGCTAGGTTTAGGGCTATCCAGACTAGACATCTAAGAGTACAAAAAAAAAAAAACAGATACCTCATGAAGGGAGCAAACTGCAACTAAAATGATAACCAATAAACTGGTGGCCATCCGGAATAAAAGCTGGCTCACCCTGACAGCTGAAGTCGTCTTCGCTCCTGAACAACGTGGCGGACTCAATCCTGGAGCGAACCTGCCGAAACGAAATAGATAGACAAGAAACAAACAACAAACAAGGGTGAGTCAAAAGGACTCAATAAGTAGGGCAGACTAGCCACCTCAAAGAATAGGATACCTAGTTAGAGAGAAGAAAAACGGATAAACTAAATCAATCTTATTTGAACCATAAACAGGCAAAGCCAAATGATAACTGAAAACACGTTTGGAATCATAAACAGCCAGGGACATAAGGTAGACAGAACATATAGATATCCTGAACATGTCGACAATCAGAAATATATCCTGTTGCGGCGTGCAACCTGATCCATATATTCATACTGCTGCGGCGTGCAACCCGATCCGTATATTTATACCGTTGCGGCGTGCAACCCGATCCGATCCATGTATTTATATTGTCGCGACGTGTAACCCGGGATACGAGCAAGAAATATATAGGCAAACTGAGATACGGTATACATACCGCATATATAAAACACAACACGATAGTCACACAATAGTCAGCACGCGGAGCAATGAAATGGGATGAATGCAGTATGATGCAATGGTGTCACATGTGCCAAATAGATGGAGCGGAATCCTCCTGCTCCGGGGGCGGAATCCTCCTACCCTCAATATGATGCAATAGAGCGGAATCCTCCTGCTCCGAGGGCGGAATCCTCCTACCCTCAATATTATACAATGAAGCGGAATCCTCCTGCTCCGAGGGCGGAATCCTCCTACCCTCAATATGATGGAGCGGAATCCTCCTGCTCCGAGGGCGGAATCCTCCTACCCTCAATATGATGCAATGGAGCGGAATCCTCCTGCTCCGAGGGCGGATCCTCCTACCCTCAATATGATGCAATGGAGCGGAATCCTCCTACCCTCAATATGATGCAATGGAGCGGAATCCTCCTGCTCCGTGAGCGGAATCCTCCTGCTCCGGGGGCGGAATCCTCCTACCCTCAATATGATGCAATGTGCATACGAATGCAACATGATGCAATAATAACCCATCACCAGCGCGGGACTCTCATCGACAGCTGGAAAGTATATACCAACTCACAACCAAAGTACAATACTCAGATTTTCAATGCATTACCAATAACAGGATATAATATATAATATAGAATATAAATCCAAAGCTAAGGCGTAATAGTACGCCTATCGGCAGCTACACACGTAAGGAACACGTGGTAGAAAATCCACGAGGCCAGGTGCCTCCAAAGAAATGGATATAAACACTTACCTCGTTCCAAAGTTAACACTGTTATCCAACAACCGCTTTATTCTTTGAATTCATTGCCAAACGATCCCACTGTGTTCAATAAGCAGAAAAATATATCACATTAGGCTAAAGGCTTCATTCTTCACATCTTAGTGCAATTCAGGTAGGAACCTGATACCCTATTCGCATATGCAATACGCAGGCCAGGCCTATGTACAGGATTCATGGTCACATAACCAAACCCCAAATAAATTACATTTATAAGTTGCCCATAACTCACTGAGTACGAATATATAATCAATTCCATTATCGGGGTCCATTTGACCCTTTAAATTATTAATTGAACTTATTAAAACAATGGCTAACATCCCAATTTTTACCGTAAAGATATATTCAAACACACGTAATAAACTCAAATAATATATTAGGATCATTACCTGAATGTTGCAGGGTGAAAATTCTACTTTTCTCCGGCCCCTTTTCTTATTTTCTGGCATCTTTTCCTAATAATTTTCTCTGTTTCTCACTTTCTCTACTTCTGTTTCGTTTTTGGCGTGAATTCTCTGTTTCTGCTTATTCATGCTACTAACATGTCAAGGGATTAGATCCCTTGACCACCGCCCACTTTATTTCTTTTTTTTTTATTTTTTGTTTTCTTTTATTTTATTGTATTTTCTTTTCTTAACGAAAATTAAAATAGTACCCTACGATATTCAAAATAATTTCAATTTTTGCATACAAGTTATACAAAATATATGTAACATACTCGCGAAGGCGGATCTCAAATTGGACTCCCGAAACTCAAGATGCGAATTTAAATGAAAAGAAGTCAAATTATTTAACTTTCGGCATTTTAGCGGAAACTAGCCGAACAACATCGAAATTCACTTTCGAAAGTTCACAAAAGTCATAAATAATCATACGAACCCAACGGCGCTTTCGGATTTCGAATTGGAGCTCATTCGGCAAAACCGAGCTCGAAAATCTCGTTTTAATATTTATCGCCAATAAAAAATGAAACCTTCTTCCGATGCCTACCAAACGTGGTCTGATTTAGCTCAAATTTTACAGATAGGTCCTAATGGACATTACGAATATTTTAAAATTAGCGGCACGCCAATCGGAGTCCTAACTTCCGAAACGACTGACGGAGGTCGTTTCAGATTAATAGCTTAGTGGCAATATGCAGAAGTACATGTTCACCTTGAAAGATCTTATTAATATCTTTTATTTTTATTTGATTCACATTTATCCACAAGCCAAACCTTGCATGCTGATTCAATTGTTTGAGGAGTTATTACACATAAGCCAAGTTTGTTGTGCCATTTTTTTTTTTTGAGATGTAAAAAACACTTAAAATGCATGTGTGTATATATACTATTCTAAAAGAGCCAATATCTATAGGTAAAAAGTGAACGATATTTTTATCCTTCACTTTAAAAGTACTCTTGTAAGATTTTTTTACTAAAAAGTAAATTTACTCTCTAATGAATAATTAATTAATATATATATATATATATATATATATATATATATATATATATATATATATATATATATATATATATATAAGTAAATGGATATATTTGTTTGGCTATAGTAGTAAATTGATTAGATTACTGCGTACATATATTAACAGTCTTTACATTTTTTGAAGTCAACATTTCAAATTCTCATGCATGTATTGAGTCTTTCCGTCTTCCTAAGCTAACTCGTACAATTCCATTTATGGTGTATAAATTGATTTGTGTTCCTACTCTTGAGAACAGCTAGCCTAAAAGCTTCCACTTTGATACAACATATACTACATACAACATAGCTTCATATTTTTATCCAAAATGATTTGAATAAAACACCGTGAACTCTTTGTATTTTACGTTTACATGCATGATGTGGTCACCAAATACATATGCAAGATGTGACTCTATCTATAGAGATAGAAAAATATTTATTGTTGATGTTTGTGGCTTGGAACTAATTAACATGTTCAAGAATATGATCTTCTACTTATTTGTTGTTCCCAATTCCTTCTCTTCCTCTTTTATATTAGCGTAATTATGAGTATTGGATTTCTTAGTGAAGGCTCTCTTTGTAAAATTCTATCGTCCATTCACTTTGTTTATTATTGAAGACATATCATAATTTGAGCATGCATTTTTCAAAAGTAAAATACATGAATTTATTGAAAGAAATAACAAAATAAAAATTTTTGCATAGGAAACATACATCTACATTTATCGCTGTCATCAATCTTTTCTTTTTGTTCATACTTTATGTAGTTACATTTTTATGTTTACTTATTGAAAGTGGTTACACGCGCGAAGCGCGTTGCCAAAACTTTTGTGTGTGTGTGTGTGTGTGTGTGTATTAAAAGCACGAAAAGCCTTAACAAATATTAATTGAATTTTTTGTCCTTCATTAAAAGATTCTACAATAGACAAAATTGTCATTTACTTATTTTCCTAATATTTAGGACTTTAATTTTTTAACACTGAATATATTAAATTATAATACTAAATCCAAATACATGCTTTGTTTAGCTAAAATATATTTCCGTATTTGTTGACAACTTGGAGCTCAAGATAATGTTTGAGCTAAATCTATATAGAATTTAAAAGATTGTAAATATCTTTTTTTACCAAAATTAAAGTCCTACATGAACGTTGTCTTTCTGATGGCGGTGCAAAACAAGTTATATATGGTCGGTATGTTTTCTCTCGTCTCAAATTTTAGGTTTCATTGATCTCCTCCTTACCACTTTCAACTTTTATATTTCATATTATTTTTTAAAGTACTTAATTCTATTAAAATTAGCTCTTTCTCGTGCTTGCGATTATGCAATGTACCATGAATTTTTTGGTTAGTTTGCTTTCTTCTTTATATAAATTGTATGTTGTCATATATTTCAACCAAGAGTAATATTTACCTTTTATTTTAGCAGCAAATCTTATCTATTTTATTTAACTTGGTCTCTCTTGTGTAAATTGAATCATTGATGTTCTGATCATTCATCTGATCCTTAACATATGATATAATTGAATCATTACTAGCCCTCTTTTTTTTTGGGTTTAATTTTTGTTATCTCCTGCAGGTCAGTCTCATAATGCTTTTTAGGTTTTTTTTCCTAATACAATTACCTTGAATAAAGTGATTTTTTTTGTTTAATTTTTGTTATCTCCTGCAGGTCAGTCTCATAATGCTTTTTAGGTTTTTTTTCCTAATACAATTACCTTGAATAAAGTGATTTGTGAACCTTGGCGTAATCATATTACTATAAAAACATGTCCTCCTTTTGTTCAAAAGTCAAATTACCAGAATACCCTTCACAAATTAAAAAATACCAGATCTTTAAAATAAATACTTTAATAAAAAAGGAAAAGAATTGGAGAAAAATATTCCAAACGTTTCCAAACAAACAGGTGCAGTGCTTAGAGCACGACCACAGGGTTTCATCACTATGTACCAGTTTATGTTTTCTATATCAACTAATTTGATTCTATTGGTAAAGTTGCTCGGCTTGAGATGATTTTTTTCAATGATCTTTACCAAATGGGAGCAACATACCTAGAAGGAACGTAAATACAGAAAGTTTTTGAAACTCATACAATACCTGAGAATTAAGTAGTATTAAGCAAATCTTCAAATCATAGGTATGTATATGTGCTTCCTTTTTACACTGTGTTTGGCTACTAATCTGTTTTCTAAAACCACAACTTCTGAAATTTGATCCAACACCATGAATTATTTCTCCATAATGTCTACTTATTTGAGATGAATTTTTAACAACTAAATAGTGAATCGAACATGTTGCAGAGTATACTCCTAGCCAATGGTATGTTCATTCCTGGACAACTATATAGAAATATGTGTTTGGTCTATTTTCTGACTCATTTTCATACTTTTGGTCATAGCTTAAAAGGATTGAAAACAACTGGGTACTCCCAACACTTTGATAAGTTAATTACTTTATGTGTTACGCTGATTTGACTTTTGTTTTTTTAAATATTCATTCTTGATTCATTTTCACAGTATTAGAATATTTAAAACTTTGAAATGATATCACCAATGCTTTGAAAAGGTTTATATCTTTGTGTGTGACATGCTTTGTACTTCTAATTTACAAAATGATAGATAACGCAACCCACAAACTGAAGACTACACTTTAGTGAAGAAAGAAACAGATAAAGGAGTAGTACATATGCAGTAGAAGAACTGAATAGACAAATTGAAATATAGAAAAAAATTATAATTGGGTAGAACTTTTATTGTTTACTGTACTTGGGGATGGATTGTTGGCATAGTCTTTTAAAGAAACTTGACTCCTTTTGTCAATATCAGGTATATGAGGATATTTTACTCAGTCCTAAAGTTAGCATTTTGCTTAACTTAATAGTGCATTTGTAAAGTTTGGTTTGTTTTGGAACGAAACTTCATTTAAAATATACTAAGAATATCGTTTGTGAAAAAATATAAGGTTAATATACTTCATTACATGTTCGTACTTAAGATCAGAAAATCATACTAAGTAAAAAATTACATGTTAAATTTTAGTTTTACATCTTTGTAGGTTCAAATGAAAGTCGATCTTCTAACATTGACAAATATATCATCACAATATATATCTTATAAAACATGATATGCACATGCAAAGCACGTGTCGAGAAACTAGCGTTTCATATAGCGTTATTGCACTTTGGGGTTACATCTAGCAAGTAATGTAACAAGCCTATATACAACAGCTTCTTATTTTTTTCATGTAAGTTTCTTACTCTGCTTCCTTCACCTATTTCGTGTAATTAATTTGGCATGTTTTGGTGTTTTAACCTGGTTAATCAAGCTTCCAAATATTTGTGTTGTAGACAGTTTGTGTTAGGCATATCCATTTTGAGAAGCTCTTTTACAATATTAGAGCAAAATTTTGTAATTGACTAATCTTTTCAAGTACTTTGGATTGTCAAATCGCGATTAAGGACATGTAGCAATTCACTTAATATATTTAAGTAGATTGATCATTTTAAATATTTATTATTATAAATCAACAGTTAAGAGTGTGGAAGCAAGTCTGTAGTGCCTTATAATCAGTAATTACAATGTTATAGTATAAGGAGTCGTTTGGTACAAGGATAAGTTATACTGGAATTAGTTATACAAGGATAAGTTAATACCGGGATAAGTTAATATCGTAATAAGTTAATACCATGGAGTCCTTGGTATTGATTTATCCATCAAATTGTGCATAAGTTTATACTGGGATTAGATAATACTGATTTCAATTTGCAAACCAAACACAATATAAAACCATCCAGTTTTTATACTAGAATTAATTAATCTTATACCACATATCAAACTACCCCTTAGAGTTGAGATTCAATTATTAAATTTAATGAAAAAGTGTAGATGACTTTAGATAAAAGACATTTAGAGGGAATCTCTATCTTGATTTGACTGCACATAAATGTATAAGATTCTTATCTATAGATTTTAAAGGTCTTTCATCTCCTTAGTGATTTTTACTGCGTTACTTTGTCCCTAATCTTCAATTTTTTTTCCAGTGTTGACTCTCTACTCCTACTAAGGTCTTGTATAGATTATTGACCAGTACATTATCTAATGTTATCAACAATTTCTATGGAATAGTATTCCACTTGTATTAAAATTCTAAAGTAATACTAATTTCACATGGATAAGTACACTTTCAAGCATCACTTTGATATATAAAGGAAAACATTTATTTTTAACATCAACACAAGTGACTATCTTCTATAGTCTACAATTCTAATAATTGATTCCACTTCTCGCTCGGCCAATGTTTTGTAGGACTTTATAAACCAAATTTAAAAGCATAATTAGGTAAAGTTTTCTACTTTTATGTTTTCTTGAGTATTATATATTTGTAATTTAGGTGTAATAATATAAATTCTTATATATTTGCATTGTACATGTTTTATCAATGTACTTTTCGTGTATCAATGTAGTCTTGTTGAAATTTTAAACATTGATTAGAAGTTATAACTTCTTATGCTTTGGTGCTTTTCTACTTCTAGAACAAATTCCAATACTCAGAATCCGTTTAGGTTTGTTTAGAATTTCTACTTATATGTTTATTTCCGACTTTTTTATCCAGGTTTGATTTAGAACACATTCCAATTCATTTCAGAGTTCAAGTAAAAGTCTAAGAGTATCACTAACACATCCTCTTATTGCACTGGATCTTTTTTCTTCGTGGAAAAATAAAAACTATACTTAACTTGGAACAAGTTATAGTTCAATGAGATTGAGACTTTTTGCATGAATCCATTTTGGAGAAGAAGGTAATTTCATATTCTTCATAAACTTTTTTAGGAGTATTAATTTTAATGTGTTTCTACAAAGAAGAAAAAAAGGTGACAAAAGTTCAATAAAATGTGGAAAAGATATTCAATAAAACTCAATAGCCTTATTATTAAATTTTTTTTTTTGTGGTGTTTTTTCCTTACTTAGAAGTTGGATCGGAGAATTTGTCATTTAACTCTTAAATAATGTCAATAGTGAAAGTCTTCTAATTTCATTGCTAATATGTCATGTATAGTGTGGAATTTCCTTAACATATAATATCTTTCAATTTGCACGCAATTATGAGGAGATATCTCCCGGGTATTGTTGAGAGCCGGTTTTGAAGCATTACAAACGAAAAGGACTTAGAGGTTCCCATGAAGAACCTAGTCCTTGAAATGAAGGGCACGCTTGATCGAAAAGAATTACGGGTTGCAAATCCCTGCGGAACTAGGAGTAGTGGCGCGTGAATGTATATGCATCCTAGTCAGACTAAAAGAGGCGGTGCCAAGGCTGTGTCTTTGAAGTGTGAAAAGGAGTTGGACTTCAATAAGGAAAAGAGTTACTAGGAATCCTGACTTGCCATAATTAAAAGGACTCCTTGTAGAACTCAACTAGGGTTTCAAGACTCATATATATACAAGTAGTGGAGACAGCCGTAAATCAGTTATTCACAAACAGAGAGTTGAGAGCATACAAAGGCGATCTAGCATCTTTCTACGTGAGTAAACTAGAGAAGACAACTTGAGTGCATGCAGTGTATTGAGTCTAGATATTCTGTCTAGGTTCATCGAGTTGTAAGTTGTCTTAGTTCGAGCATTCATAGTCTTTACCTATTGGCTTATTACAGAAGCATATGTATTAGGTGAACTCTTGTGTAATTACTAGAAAAGCTAGAGTTTAGCTTTGAGTAGTGATTAGGGTCTAGAGTGTAGCCCCTTGGTTACAGAGTTTGTAATCAGAAACTTTGCTCTTGTGTTAGTGGATACAGTTCTAAAATCCCTGAGTGTGGGTCGTGGTTTCTCTCCCTTGAGCAAGGAGTTTTCCACGTAAAAATCCTTGTGTTCTCTGTGTGTGGTGTGGTGAGTTTCAGTGTTTGAAGTAGAGTAAGAGCTAAAACAAGAACTAGGTTCTACGTCAGAAGAACAAGGTTCTTATAACGAAAATCGGTAGACACTATTCAACCTCCCCTTCTAGTTTCTTTAGGAGGTGCATAGATTATAACAAGTGGCATCAGAGCGGGTCTTCTCGTGAAAAGGCTAACACCTTGAGAAAGATCAGAATCATGAGTGCACCACCTACCATCACTGAAAGACAGTAAGTTCAGAGGCCTCCACATTTTAATGGGCAATACTATGCATGGTGGAAAAATAGGATGGAGAATTACATATGTGCTGAGGACTATCAACTCTGGCTGATAGTCTCTGAAGGAAACCTGATCCCCACTAAAATAGTTGGTGAAGGAGCCACTGCCAAGCAAGAACCTAAACTGAAAGAAGAGGTCAACGAGACGGATTATAAGATGATTGAAAAGAATCACAAAGCCAAACGTCTGGTCATATGTGGTCTTGGTCCTGAGGAGTTCAATAGAGTATCATCTTATAAGACGACTAAGGAAATATGGGATGCTTTGCAGGTTGCGCATGAAGGAACCACAGAAGTGAAGGACTCAAAAATGAGAATGCTGAAGAGACAATTTGAACTGTTCACCATGGGTGAGAAAGAATCAATTCAGGATATAATGACTAGGTTGACCATTATTACAAATGAAATGAGATCTCTGGATATGGATTTGCCTGAAATAGAAATGGTTGATAAAATCCTGAATGTGCTTCCTGAAGCATGGGAACCAAAGATGACTGCCATCATTGAATCCAAACCTCTGAGATCCATCAAACTTGAAGAACTGGTTGGAAGTTTGAAAACTCATGAGATGATGAAGGACTCAAAAGCTAAACCAGCTGTAAAGAAGGACAAGACCCTTGCACTTGAAGCAACTGAAGAAACTGGTGAATATGTTGATCTACAATCAGTTGAAGCAGCAATGGTAAGTGCCTTAAAACAGAAGCTTAATTTGGGAAGGTTCAAAGGATTCTAAAGAAGTGGCAAGGAGAGTTATGGCAGGAAGAACATAGTTGACAGTCCTGATTATTCAGGATGCTTCAAATGCTTCAAAAAGGATCATGCTGTCGTGGACTGTCCTATGTGGGAAATAGAATGGATGAAAAATAGAGCATCCAAGGAAAAGGAGAAGGAGACGCCAAAGGAAATTGACAAAGATAAAAAGAAGTCAAGACGACCTCCAAATTTCAGAGCAGAAAGGAGAAAGAAGAAGGAAGCCTTCTATGTTACATGGGGACCAACTAACAGTGAATCCGATCATGAAAAGGATTCTGAAGATGATCCGCCACTGGCACTAATGGGTATGTCAGACAGTAGTTCTGATGAAGAAGACCCTCGAGAGTTTAGAGGAGGAAGAGATCCATCAAGGCCACATGTGTTCAACGGGTCTCGCTACAAGAACTGGAAGAAACAGATGAAGATCTTCTTGCAAGCAGTAGACTATAGTCTATGGCTGATTGTGAAGAGAGGACCCCATGTTCTTGTAAAGAGAGCTGCAAATGGTGTCCTAGTGCCAAAGAAGGTAGAAGAACTGGATCCTCAAGACCTAGACTGGTTACAAGCAAACTCAAAAGTTGAATGGTACCTGAAGAGAGGACTTACCTACGATGTGCTTGCTATGATAATTGAATGCAAGTCTGCCAAGGAAATTTTGGAAAGGCTGAAGGAGGTGTACTCAGATGACAGTCAAAAGAAGGACTCTGCTCTCATGGCAACTGATGGAACTAAAGATGCTCACTCAGCAGAGGTATGTCTATCTGAACTAAAGGAAACTTTGCATACATACTCTTCTGAAAGCTTGATTTTAATCACTGCCACCTTGATCGAGGGTTATGAAAAAGAGAAGCTTGAAAAGGAAAAATTAACTGAAGAACTAAATAGTCTTAGAACCAAGCACAAGAGTCTCCTAGAACAGAACATTGAACTTGAAGAAGTCAATACAATCTTTAAAGGGCAGACTCTTGTGTAAAACTCTAAGATCACTGAACTAGAATTGGAATGCAATCAGTTAAGAGAAAGTGCAAATGATAAGCAAGTAATAAGTGAAGTTCAAACCTTTTTGGAAAATGAATTGAAAAGAGCAAATGAAATTCTGTATCAGGAAACTGAGAAAAACAGGGTTTTAAGTCAAAAGGCTGAAAAATCAAAATTTGAGCTTACCAGATTAACTAAATGGAATAAATCTTCAGAGGCAATGAATTGGGTTCTTGAAAATAAAAACAAAGGAAAGCAAGGGCTAGGATTTAAGAAACCATTGCCTCCATATAACCCTAAGAGCAAGTATGTGGCATTACCTTGCAATATGTTATGTACCTTTTGTGGTGAAACAGGACATGTCAAACAAAAGTGCATAAATGTCAGCAAGGCAAAGGCCAAGAACAAAAGAAGTGTTTTACCTAAATGGGCTAGACAGGATTTGATTTATCCATTTTCTAGTAAGAAGGGACCCAAGCTTGTCTGGGTTCCTAAGGCTAACCCCTAATCTGTTTTGCAGGCTGGAGTGAGGGAGAACAACTCAAGCTGGATTCTTGATAGTGGTTGTTCAAGGCACATGACAGGAGATAGAAGAAACTTTCTCTCACTCGCAGCATTTCAAGGAGGCAGTGTGGCCTTCGGAGGAGGAAAAAGTGGTCAAATAGTAGGAATTGGAAAGATTGGGAGAACTCTGGATCATGCTATTGAGAATGTTTATTGTGTTGATGGTCTCAGACACAATCTGCTGAGCATCTCCCAACTATGTGATAGAGGCAATGAAGTGAGGTTCTCGTCTGTAGGATGCATCGTGAAGAACCTACAGAGTGGAGAAACTGTAACGGAAGGAAAGAGGGTGAACAATGTATACAAAGCATCGCTGAAGTCACTACCTAGAAATAACCTAACATGCTTGAATGTACAAGAAAGTGACTCTCAGCGGCACAAAAGAATGGGTCATGCAAGTCTCTCACAACTGAATAAGCTTGTATCGAAGGAGCTGGTTCGTGGGTTACCAAGTAAGAGATTTGAAAACATAAAAATGTGTGATGCGTGTGTAAAGAGAAAGCATGTGAGATCATCCTTTAAATCCAAGAAGGTGGTAAGTACATCAAAACCACTAGAGCAGTTGCATATGGATCTGTGTGGACCTATGAGAGCCAGGAGTAGAGGAGGAAAGAGATTCGTGTTCGTGATTGTTGATGACTACTCCAGATACACATGGACCCTGTTCTTGGCAACTAAAGATGAAGCTTTTGATAGCTTTAAAGACTGGGCTGGTGTAGTTCAGAAAAGATTAAGCCTTGAACTCATCAGCATCAGATCTGATCATGGAACTGAGTTTGAGAACTCGAAATTCTCTGAGTATTGTGCAAAGAACAGCATAGATCATAACTTCTCCGCACCAAGAACTCCCCAACAAAATGGAGAGGTTGAGAGGAAGAACAGGTCTCTGGAGGATATGGCCAGGACTATGCTGGTGTCAAGTGGGCTTGCAAGAAACTTTTGGGCTGAAGCTATAAATACTGCATGCTACTTGCTGAACAGATGTTCCATCAGAGCAATTCTTGACAAGACCCCATATGAGCTACTCAGAGGTAGAAAACCAAATATTGCTCACCTAAGACCCTTTGGTTGTAAATATTTTGTTCACAACAATGGCAAGGAACCCCTGGGAAAGTTCGATGCTAGAAGTGACGAGGCAGTATTTCTTGGTTAGTCTACCCAAAGCAAAGCATACAAAGTGTTAAACAAAAGGACACAAACAGTGGAAGAAAGTATGCATGTTGTCTTTGATGAATCAGATAAGGCACTGGAGGAAAGTGAGACAGAAGATCAAGTAACTGGCCTCAACAGGGAAGAAGGTGCAAATGAACTGGAAGACTCAGAAGAAAAGGATACATCAGGTGAAAATCCAAGCACATCAGAACAAGCAGTCAATCTGACAGGGGAACCTTTGATGAAGCTGATGATCCAGCAAGTCAGGGAGAACCCTTCCAGAATAATGCTGCATGTTCTTCCAGTCATATTCAACTCAGGCCATGGAAACATCAAAGATCTCATCCTTTGGAGAATGTACTATCGGAATTGGATACAGGAATCATGACCAGGTTAGCCTTGAAGAACTTTTGCGCTTTCTTTGCTTTCCTCTCATCTCTGGAACCAAAGAACCTAAAAGAAGCTCTAGAAGACCCAGATTTGATTCTAGCCATGCAGGAGGAACTGCATCAATTCGAAAGAAGCAAAGTGTGGCACCTAGTTCCTAAGCCAAAGGACAAATCAATAATTGGAACAAAATGGGTATTCAGGAACAAACTGGATGAGCATGGTATAGTGACGAGAAACAAAGCAAGATTAGTAGTTCAAGGTTATAGTCAGGAAGAAGGAATAGACTATGATGAAACCTTTGCACCAGTGGCAAGGATGGAGGCCATCAGGATGCTAATTGCCTTTGCTACGTACATGGAGTTTACAATGTATCAGATGGATGTAAAGAGTGCTTTCTTGAATGGCTACCTAAATGAAGAAGTCTATGTGATACAGCCACCAGGTTTTGTAAACAATGAATTCCCTGATCATGTTTACAAACTGGATAAGGCTCTTTATGGTTTGAAGCAAGCTCCTAGAGCATGGTATGAAAGACTTTCAGGATTTCTACTGAAGAATGGGTTCTCGAGAGGAAAGATTGACAACACATTGTTCCTCAAAAAGAAAGGAAAAGATCTATTGGTGGTTCAAGTGTATGTCGATGATATCATTTTTGGAGCCACTGATGAGGGGCTATGCAAAGGATTTGCTGATCTGATGGGAAGTGAATTTGAAATGAGCATGATGGGTGAACTTAATTTCTTCCTTGGATTACAGATAAAGCAAATGCCTGAAGGAACTATGATTCACCAGCAAAAATATGTCAAGGAACTACTAAAAAAATTTGACATGGAAGGAGCAAAAGAAATGACTACTCCCATTGCACCTGGGATGAAGCTGGATTTGGATGAACTAGGTCCTTCAACAAACGAGACAAAATATAGAGGAATCATAGGCTCACTGCTTTATCTCACAGCCAGTCGACCTGACATAGTATACAGTGTAGGACTGTGTGCTAGATTTCAGTCCAAGCCCAAGGAGTCACATTTGACAGCTGTGAAGAGGATCCTGAGATACTTGAAAGGAACTCAGGACCTTTGTCTCTGGTACCCAAGAGGAGGTACTTTTGAACTAATTGGTTTTGCTGATGCAGATTATGCATGTCATTTGGTGGATAGGAAAAGCACTTCAGGAATGGCACACTTTCTAGGGTTTGGTATCTTGGGCTACAAAGAAGCAAAACTCAGTTGCTTTATCAACTGCTGAAGCTGAGTATGTGGCAGCTGCATAATGCTGTTCACAATTGCTGTGGATCAAACAACAACTGGAGGATTTTGGTATCAAGTGTGGTGCAGTGCCAATTTTCTGTGATAACACTAGTGCAGTGAATATTGCCAAGAACTCAGTCCAACATAAAAGAACCAAGCACATTGATATTAAACACCATTTCCTAAGAGATAATGTGGAAAAGGGTCTGATTACTATGAATTCGTGCAGGACTGAAGATCAAATTGCTGACATATTTACAAAAGCATTGAACAAAGTACAGTTCGAGAGAAACAGGTTGGAATTAGGGATGACCAAAATACACGGATGACCCAACAGGTAATCCCTTTTATGATTGGTTAGTTGAGTATTCAATTGTTATGTTTGAATTTTGTCATTAATGTCCAGTCTAACCCTGTACTTGAAGAAGTACACTTGTTCAGTCTTTGAGCATCAGGTGAGAATAATGTGATCCCATGAAGAACCTACTTTGTACTAAGAAGGAACCAACTAAAGCATGAGGAATCATGTCCAGGTACATTCACACTACCCTGCATGATAGAAGTCATTACTGAAATTAAATTGTCAATCATACGTGTGTCAAGGGAGATCCTCCATGTTCTTATAACTGTCCTAAATTATAGGAACACATTCCTTTTTCGGGTAGAATTCTATTTGACTTATTTGGACCCCACTACTTAAAAAGGGTATATTGAATAAGTCCATAACCGTCAAAATTTTAACTCTTCCCGGTTCTAAAAAAGTTCAAAAAGCTGCTTCTCTACTCCACATCATTATTTCTTTGTCTTCCCTAGAAGTTGTCAAATCACCAAAACTCCTTCCCTTTTGTCAATAGACTCAGAAACCCTCTCAAATTCAACTACTTCTCCCCTTCCATACCAAAGTTCTCTCTCAAGCCTTAACAGAAAATTCTCTAGAAATCTCAGTAGCTATTCACAAAATTCTTCACAATGTCTAAAAGGCCACCCCCATCCACTCTCGCACAAAAAATCGCGAGGGCCCGCACAAAATTTTTTCAAAAAGGGGACAAGAAATTGGCTAAGAAGATGAGGTCAAGAGCAGTACCTACCACGCCCATTGCACCAAGTTCATTACAATCACCGTATGAGGTAATCCCTGATCCTATTTCATCTACTCGAGTTAATAGACGTAAAAAGCCCTGGAACTACAGAAACTGAAACCCTAGTTACAGGACTAGAAAAAATCATAGGAGTTGAGCATGATGATAGAATAGATAGGGGGAACCCATGTGAAGCAGAGCAAGATAGTGTACAGGATGAACTTAGGAAAGATTTACAGGTGCCGTTAGTTGAAAAGTCTGGTGTAGAGTTAAATATTGCAGAGCGAGTGAAAAAACAACTTAGAGAACAAGATCATGTTGAAACCCTTAAAGAAAGTGAAATGGAACCCTGTAAAGATGTTGGTAGTACTGAGAAAAATGAGGAAGAATCTGTGCCAGCAAGTCCAGTAGTTGGAGGACTTGGTCTTGCTGAAGCCTCAGAGAATTTGGTTCAAGAGCCTGTTGCTTGTCCAAATTCCACTGAGGCTGATGATGCAGACTTAAATTGGACAGATTCTGAAGAAGAAGAGAATGAGGAGATTGGGTCGAAAAGGAAGAGGTTGCTAAGAAGGCAGAAGAACCAAAAAGAAAGAGAAAGTTTGGTGAAGAGGATGAGAGACTGGCAGGTGAGGAAGAAGAAGAGGAAGTGGTGTTTGTCAAAGAAAACAAAGTGGAGCCTGAAAAAAGAAGGAGACTGGTGAAAGGGGGAAAACCAGTGTTAAAAACAAGACTGGTTGATGAAGCTAGTGAAGAAAGTGATGACAGGACTGTTGATGAGCCTGTTGCCAAGAGGGTTGGCACCAGGTCTGCACTGAAGCAACACCTGGAGAAGATTGGTAAATTGGAAAGAACAGTGACAAATGTAAGAGATAGATAGGCAAAGAAGAGGGAAGAAGAAGAAAGGAGAGCTGAGGAAGTACAGGAAGAGAGTGATGATGCTGGAAGTTATGCAGAGCCAAGTCACTCTGATACAGACAGTGAAACTGAGAGCAGAAAAAGGAAGAGAGGTAGTGAGGAAGAAGCTGACATGGTGGATTTCTTCTCTAAGCATCAGGTGTTGCCTGGCAGCATTTTGCATGATGAGAAGGAATTTCACATGAAGCCACTGCTGAGAATGATTGCTAACCAGGGATGGTTAGGTTTGTTTGCCAACAAAGAAAGAAAGTTGTATGCTGATGAGATCAGAGAGTTCTACACCAATTGCAGAGTTAATGCCAGGAGGGTGTTCACCACAGTGAGGGGAATAGAGATAGAGTTTGGGAGACCAGAGCTTGGAGTGATTCTTGACATACCTGCTGAAGGTTATTGCAGGTATGTAAAATTGAAATGGCCGAAGAGGACTGATGGAGTCACTCCTCTGGATGTTGTAAAGAAGTTTTCAGGAAAACCCAAGCTAAGAAAGGAGAGGAAGGTAGACAAGAAGGAGATGGAACCTGCACACCAGTTGCTGTTTGAGTTTGTGCACAGGTTCCTACTGCCTAGAGGAGAGAGGAACTGTGAAGCTAGTGCTTTGGACCTGACATACATGGACTTGCTGGACAGGGGGTAAAGATCAATTTGCTTGGGCTGATAATCAGACATATAAAGAGGATTGCTGACACAAATCAGAAGCCACATTCCCTTGTGCATTCCTATATTCTCCAGCAGGTACTAGAACACTTTGGGGTCCCCCTGGAAGCTGGGAAGAAGCCAACCATTCATCAAATATTTGGGCACAATATGCTTAAAAATTGTGACTTCTTCAAGGAAAGCAGAGTTTCTAAGAGACCAATGCAGGCAAAGCAAGAGCTAGCAGAGGAAAGTGAGGACTATGGACCTGAAGAGGCCATTGATGCTGTGAAGGAGCTGGAGACTCATGTCCTTGAGGTTAATACAGAAAATGCAGAGCTCCACAGATAGTTGAAGTTGAAGGATCAAGAAATTGATCGTTTGAAGATAGACTGCCACAAGTATGAGGCCGAGTTAGTGATGGAAAGGGCCAAGAATACGAAGCAACTTGAGGCGCTTGTGAAACTCTTCAACATTCAGCTTTGAATCCTCCTGTCCTATCCTCCTCTTTCTACTTGTTGTCTATTCCTCCCATTCTCTCTGGTTGCATGTGATGGTTGCTTAAGACAATTTGTTTTTTTCAGTTGTGTACTTATTAATGGGGTTGTGTTGATATCACAACCTGGATGATGGTTTTCATTTTCTTATGCGTATGACTGGTTCCTGCTTAAGTAATTGGTTCTTGATTGGGCCCTTATTTTAGTTTGTGTTTGCTCTTATTACTGACTTGTTGCCTTGTGCTTTAGACTAGACAGTATTGACAGGTTCATGCAGGTATTTGAATTCATTTCGATGATGCCAAAAGGGGGAAGAAGGAAATGTTGGGATGTTTGTGACCTAATTCATATGTTTTGTTTTTTCTTGAACTTGTTACTTTTGTTTTGTGCTTCTGGTTTATGTCTGTTCAGGTTCTTGGGCAACATTTGTTTGTCATCATAAAAAAGGGAGAATTTGTTGAGAGCTGGTCTTGAAGCATGACAAACGAAAAGGACTTAGAGGTTCCCACGAAGAACCTAGTCCTTGAAATGAAGGCCACGCTTGATCGAAAAGAATTACGGGTTACAAATCCCTGCGGAACTAGGAGTAGTGGCGCGTGAATGTATATGCATCCTAGTCAGACTAAAAGAGGCGGTGCCCAGGCTGTGTCTTCGAAGTGTGAAAAGGAGTTGGACTTCAACAAGGAAAAGAGTTACTAGGAATCCTGACTTGCCATAGTTAAAAGGATTCCTTGTAGAATTCAACTAGGATTTCAAGACTCGTATAAATACAAGTAGTGAAGACAGTCGTAAATCAGTTATTCACAAATAGAGAGTTGAGAACATTCAAAGGTGATCTAGCATCTTTCTACGTGAGTAAACTGGAGAAGACAACTTGAGTGCATGCAGTGTATTGAGTCTAGATATTCTGTCTAGGTTCATCGAGTTGTAAGTTGTCTTAGTTCGAGCATTCATAGTCTTTACCTATTGGCTTATTACAGAAGCATATGTATTAGGTGAACTCTTGTGTAATTACTAGAAAAGCTAGAGTTTAGCTTTAAGTAGTGATTAGGGCCTAGAGTGTAGCCCCTTGGTTACAGAGTTTATAATCAGAAACTTTGCTCTTGTGTTAGTGGATTCAGTTCTAAAATCCCAGAGTGTGGGTCGTGGTTTTTCTCCCTTGAGCAAGGAGTTTTCCACGTAAAAATCTTTGTGTTCTCTGTGTGTGTGGTATGGTGAGTTGCAGTGTTTGAAGTTGAGTAAGAGCTAAAACAAGAACTAGGTTCTACGTCAGAAGAATAAGGTTCTTGTAACGAAAATCGGTAGACACTATTCAACCCCCTTCTAGTGTCTTTAGGAGGTGCATAGATTATAACAGGTATCAAAGAATGTTAAGTGTTGCTTTAGTAAAAATCTAGGAGATGAATAAAATTTCATGTTACCTTGACACGGACTATAAATGCCTTGGGTAAATGACAAAACTATGACACTTAAAGCAATGGTTTGCCTAATTGACTCCACTAAGAGTGGTTTAGCAAGAATGGCCTTCTTTAAGTTAAATAAATTTTTTTGGACTAAATTACCCCTGAACAAATCATATAAACACAGCATATAACCCAGACCTTTCCTCCATTAACTCTGCGGCTTATTTCCAGACCTTCGTCCCTTTACTCTTCCAACTGATTAACCTAAGAACTCAAATTTCCAGAAAAAAGAAGATTCAAAGGTAAGTTTCTTCAATATTTCATTAATTTTACGTAGTTTTTAAATTAAATTTTGCATAATTTCATCATAAATTCGTGGAATTTGTTTAGTTTTTGTATAATCACATATTAGCTACTGCGATTTATGAATTTTGATGATAATGATTGAAAACTACTGCTAGATAACGTCACATTGATTTTCAGTTGCTGCAAAAAGAAATTATATTACTTTGAATCTGTATTTTCTGAAGAATTTACGAATAGAAATTGCAATTACTGTTATTTAGTCGCAACTGCATTGCTTTGCCTAAATTAACTTGAAATAACTTGTAGATGATGTATGTTAATTGGTGCTAACAGAAAAAACTTTTTAAGATCTGTTGCAATGTAATGTGTTTGTAATGCACTCGCTACCTTGTGGGCAGCACTTGCAGTTGAACTGCAAACAATTGCTGTTACATAAACTCTACATGTGTTGCCTAATATGCAGCACTTTTCATCGCCTGAAGTGGTACCTTGTAACTTGTAAGTATTTCCCACAGGGCCACACAATATGTAGAGTAGCTCTACATGTGCTGCCTAATAGGCAGCAGTTTTGAATGCATAGTGTCTTTTCAAGTGTTGCCTTATGGGCAACACTTGAAAGTTTGGTGCAAAACAAAAATGTATAGGGATCTCTACATGTGGTGCACAACAGGCATCACTTTACGTGTGTACTAAATTGCCCTACTAGTTGTGGCTTCTTGTTGCCAGTCAACCTCCAATGCCTACGTACACCACTAAATAAAGCAAAAATTGAATAATGTAGAGTGTATGAATGTTGTTCTCGTGAAATCCAGGAAGCTGCCTATATTGGGATTGATGGATTACATCTAAAACAAGCTCCAAAGTTGGTTTTATGAAAGGAGAAATGATGCACGAGCCACATTTCATGACCTCACACATTGAGCCGAAGAAGAGCTCACCAACATGATTCCTACTGCCTTTAGGCTGATAGTAAGTAGCTCTTGTTCAACAAAACTAATTACTATTAGCTCTGCAAACAAACACTCATGTAACATTTCACTTTTTTGTTTACTTGATATTATCTTTTGCTTGCAGGTAAATCCAAGCAATGACACAAGTTTTACTGTCAAAGATGGAAAAGATGAATTAACTGTAGATTTAGAGGAGAGGTCCTGCGGTTGCTTACAGTTTCAGACGGACGAAATACCATGCATCCACGCCATTGCAGCAATAGAAAGAAGAAACTTGAACAAGTCGACTTACTGTGCACACTGGTTCAAAAGAAACACTTGGATGCAAACTTATCAGGGAGAAATTCTTCCAGTGGGAAGTGACAGTTCGTGGGATGTTCCACAAAGTATAAAGAAATTCATTGTACACCCACCGAATACAAAAAATTCAGCTCGGTAGGAGACAAACAAAAAGATATGTTTCAAGAGCAGAATTCTTCAAGAGTAGGATCAGATGCTCGAGATGCAAAAGAATTGGACACAATAGAACAAGTTGTCTCCACACTCTGGTCCAACATCCACATGCAAGAAGATATAGAAACAGAGCTGGAGCTGTGGCATGAATATGTTATTTTCTTATGATATTGCATTAAATTTTTCTACAAATACTTTTCGTTTTGCTGTAAGCACAACTATTTCTCATTTTCGTTAAAGTTACGTGAACACATTCAATCCACAAAACTTGCAAAATAAGAATAGGTTTCCCACTCATTCTCGCTGCAGTTCAAATGCCTTAAAGTATGGGCAGATAGACAACACTTATCCCAAACCCGACTTAGACTGGATTAACTGCCCCAAAGTGTTGTCCGGATGGCAGCAGTTTATGTTTAACTCATCAAAACCTTCTCCAAGATCCCATGAACTGATGACAGCGCAACACTTTACCATTGCGTTTAGATACAAGTGTTGGCAAATGGGTAACAGTTGACCCCAAATCCTTACCAACACTCGACACCCAATTCTCATTGACTTGCTGCCTAGGCAACACTTGGCCTACATCCCCCATAAACTACATCCCTTAACAGGATGCCTGATAAGCACTACTTGACCTACACCCCTCACAAACTAGATCTTTTAACATGCAGCAGCACTTGGCATCGACCCCTACCCAAAATCCCAAAGCTAATACACTTGAAATGCTGCTGCCTAGGCAGCACTTCACCCCCAAACTCTCACAAAATTCACCAAGCGAAATTCCCTATAAATGTTGCAGTGTGTTTAGATACAAGTATTGGCAAATGGGAAACAGTTGACCCCAAATACTTACCAACACCCCACACCCAATTCCATTGAGTTGCTGCCTAGGAAACACTTGGCCTACATCCCTCACAAACTAAATCCCTTAACTGGATGCCTGACAAGCAGCAATTGACCTACACCCCTCACAAACTAGAACCTTTAAGAGGCAGCACTTGGCATCCACCCCATATCCAAATTTCCAAAGCTAATACACTTGAAATGATGCTGCATAGGCAGCCTCACAGGCAGCATGTTGCCTTCATCCTCCCACAACTTATCTCACACAATAACCTTGGAGTATTGCCTCCCAGGCATCACATAAGCATCAACAACTCACTAAATTTCCTAAGGCAAACAACATTCAGTAATTGCCTGGACAACACTTCACCGAACCCTTAGACAAATAACAAGTCCCTCCTCCCTCACATCCAGCAAGATGAAAAGTCTAGGTAAAAGAAAAAAAATGTGGAATACATGAAATAACGCTTAAATATATAATTAATAACATTAATATAGTACAACAGAACCCAAATTCGAATGTAAAATAAAACAAGAACAAGGTCAAAAGTCTGTTATACTATTACAAAATTACATAGAATCTAAAAAGTATTTTTCTAAATCGTCTGCCGAACAAAATGTCTCGATCTCCATATTACTAGATGATGTAACAGCCACAACATCTTCTGAGTTGTCCAACAGATGGAATGATGGCATATCATAATCATAATCAAATTCATATTTTTGTCTTTTACTAGCAACGACATCCTCAGAAACAGCTGGTTGATTTATAAACTCTTCCACCTCGTCTATGGATTGCACCAACAACTTCCCCTGTACCAGCAAAAAAATGCAATATCAACATCCAAAAAATAAAAACAAGAATAAAAAGGAAAATATCTACTACTAAGCAGTAAGGAAAGTGCAGCTTGATAGGCAGCACTTTTCATACAAAAACACAACTCATACTTGATGTTCTGATATCAACGGTTGCCCACAGGGCAATATTTTCTAGAAAAAGGAAGACTATGCTTGAGTCTTATGTCAATTGTTGTCCTGTGAGCAACACTTTTGAAAGTAAAAAGGATAATAAACTACACAGCCAACACTTTACTAAAAATTAAATTAACTACATAATTAATATAAATAGTTCAACTGTTGCCATGTGGGCAATAATTTCGACCGTTAAAGCAAATCAAAGTGCAATGACATACTATAATAAAAATTACATTAAATACCTAATTAAAATAAATTAATATAACAAATATAAACACTATTGATTAACAGCAAAATTTAAACATTGACAGAACAAAAAATTAGATAAATAATGAATATCAACAAAAAGAAAAGACAAATTCACATTAAACTAAACAAAGAAAAAAGAAAGAAAAAGGAAACTAACCCTAATTCGAAGGGAGAGAGAGATAGAGAAGAGAGAGAGAGAGAGAGAGAGAGAGAGAGAGAGAGAGAGAAAAGAAAAAGAAAAGGGGCGGCTAGACATAGGATTAGGGCTAATATTGGTCAGGGGCAAAATAAACTTTTTATATATTTAAAAATGGGTAGAAGACCATTTTGCTAAAACATTTGTTAGTGGGGACAAAAGGACATAACTAGGGATAAGGGGTACATGGGGTGAAATTTTTTGAAATGCCTTTATATGGTTCATAGTTACTTGTGCACGCTGAATAAAGAGGATTATTTCATTTATTTTTTATATGACTTCTCTTTATTTCTTAAAATATTTATATACTATTAAGTTGACCAGTCTTTTATTTCGTTTAATTAAAACTCACATTTAAAAACTATGATGGTTAGAACTTTAGATTCGGTGAAACCAGAGGAAGAACAAAAAAGTTAAATGAGTCTTAAGAAAACTTTAAAGAAAATATTAAAGGAAACCTGTAAAGAGTAAGCTCCAATTGTCTGGATTATATCATAGCAATTGTTGAAATCCATCTCTGGACGCCGGCAAAAAGTTGTTAAGTATTGCAAACCAATATTACATTATAGCTATATATGAGTTGTTCAGTGCCATCTATCGTAAATGCTCTTAACCGTTTTTTAATTCTAATTTTAAATGCTAATTAAACCTTATCATTAATTAGGAATAATTGGTATAGGAGTACTTTCTAGGGTCGTTGAGGAAACCGTTTGTGAATAGATATAATACAAAATAATTCATTAGAATGTGAGAGAAAACAACTTGTACATTCCTATACATTTTGAAGTAAATGGTGGCTTTAGAACTATGCCACATCACTCTTCTATGTTTCTGAATTAGAAGATATATAAATATAGATATAGATAAGTATAAGGAAATCGACAGACTAGCGCTAAAGAAACATCTCTTTTGTGCATTGCTAAAGTCACGTCAATTTTAATATTTGGATGAGCATAGTTTGCTTTGACCGTTTTGATATAAAAATTATAATTAATCGGTTATATTAAATAATGTATGTAAATTCTTACGGGATATTGAAGACAGGACTTTAGTGCATTATATGTAAAATCATAACGGGATATACACATAAATAGATTCAGAATTTGAACTTTAAAAATGAGAAAATTACCCCATAAGTACCCGACTAGTACTTATTTACTTTTTTTAGCACCACTTTTCACTCCCTTTCTTTCTCTAGCCATTAGATAATTTATAAATTAATTCACCTATTTTTATAAATTAACAAAATTATATTTTCATCCCTTAATTTAAGGGATTATTTAATACTTATCCAATATTTGTTAATATTATTTTAGGGATTAAAGACATTAGTTATTATAGGAGTTTCTCCTCTTTATTTAGAATTTAATAAATATTAATATATACTATTAATTAAATAAATATTACATACATAATATGTTAAATATTAAGTGATTAAATATTAGATACACGATATATAATAAAAAAATATTAATATCATACATATATCGCGTATCTAATAAATAAAAATTAAAATATCATACATATATCGTGTATATAATAAATATCAAATATCATACATATATCATGTATCTAATAAATATTTTGATCTTTTATAAGGTCAATATCTCTTTGTTGTGGTCCATTTAAAAAGTAAAATATTACTTCCTCTCCCAGGGTTTTTGTCGTAATTCCTCCGGAATTAACCGTGAAAGGGGATATCTGTGTTAAAAAAGGCGTTCCTAATATTACTTCTTCACTTAAACCTTTTACCATAATAAAGGTATTAGTGAAACAAATATTACCATTTTTAACATAAGCTTTAGATATTTGTCTTCGAGCGTTTGCCACAGGTAAACTAAACCCAAGCTTCAACAAAACTCAGATTATTCTTATCCCTAAAGTTCAATTTCCTGAAACTGTAAACCACTATCATCCCATTAGTCTTTGCAATACAATTTATAAAACTATTACCAAAATTCTTGTAAATAGAATTCGACCTCACTTGGATAATATTATTGGTCCGTACCAGTCTAGCTTTCTTCCTGGTAGAAGAGCATCAAATAATGCTATCATAGTCCAAGAAGCAATTCACTCTTTCAAGCAAGCATATGGTAAGGCAGGTAATATGATGATTAAGATTGATCTTGAAAAAGCCTTTGACCGTCTTGAATGGTCTTTCATTAAATATAGTCTCCACTATTTTAATTTTCCTACTAATGTTATAAATCTTATAATGGAATGTATCTTTACCTCCTCCATCTTTGTCCTTATCAATGGAAGGCCTTCTCAATACTTTCTCCCTTCGAGAGGTATCAGGCAAGGGGATCCATTATCTCCTTATATCTTTATAATTTGTATGGAAGTCCTCTGTCGTGGTATTAACAAGGCTGTTGATGACTCCAATTGGAAACCTATTAAATTTGTATGGAAGTCCTCTGCCCTAAGTTATCACACCTTCTTTTTGCAGATGATCTCATCTTGTTTGGTACCGCTTCCAGGGAAAATGCTTCCACTATCAATGGAGTCCTCGCAAAATTTAGCAGCCTTTCTGGCCAAAAGATTAACTTTACAAAGTCCAAAATGATTTTCTCTAAGAATACTGCTATCAGTCTTTGTAATGAAATTTGAAAATGATAACATCTTACCATGTTTCGAGATCGTGCCCAGCAATTTCTATTATTCTTAATATCAGTGTTGCTTCCCAAACTGGCAAATACTTAGGTTTCTCTATCACTAATAATCATCCCAGGAGTTCAGATTACCAATCAATTCTCGATAAAATGAACTCTAAGCTCCAGGGTTGGAAGATTAATTGTCTTAGCATCGCAGGTAGAGCTACTCTTATTAACTCAGTTCTAGCTGCTGTTCCGACTTATTCTATGCAGGTTAATCTTCTTCCAGCTAAGACATTAAAACTCATTGATCAAATCCAAAGAAATTTCCTATGGGGTTCCACATCAGATAAAAAAGAGGCTTCACCATGCTAATTGGAATATGTTTACCACTGCAAAAGTTAATGGTGGTTTGGCTCTTCACAAAGCTAAGGCTAAGAATGGTGCGTTAGTAACAGGTCTGGCTTGGAGGCTTATAAAACATCAGGACAAACCGTGGGCAAAGGTTCTTACATTTAAGCATGGTGGTAATTGCAACATCGTCAATAATATAGTGTCAAAGTCTACTGACTCATACATTTGGAAAAGCATTGCTAAAGTACATCATGTTTGCACTCATGCTACATCCTGGACAGTGGGAAAAGGAGACAATATTAACCTGTGGAATGATAAGTGGATATATCCTAATACTTCCCTACGATCCCTAATTCAAGGACCACTTGCTACTCCTATTCACACCGCAACAGTCCAATCAATCCTTACGCCTGCTCCCTGGAACTTATCTAATCTATCCTTTGAATTTCCACCAGACTTCCTTAACCGAATTCATAATACTCATCAGGGGCAGCAAGGGAATCAGGATAATACCTTTTTTTGGAATCTATCTCATAATGGCCTTTTTACCACCAAGTCGGCCTACTCTCTATTTGCTACCAAGGACTCCTCAACCCAGCTCTCTTTAACTAAAAATCCAACCTCCTGGATTTGGAAATTAAACATCCCGAATAAAATAAAATTTTTCCTTTGGTCCTTTAGCCTCGACAAACTTCCAACAGCCCAAAACCTTTATAGTAGAAATATTATCCCAAGTGCATCATGTAAGCACCGCCCGTCTATAGTCGAATCACTTCACCACATCTTTGTTGAATGCCCTTCAGCGGGAAGGTGTATCTGGGACACTTTAAAGCTATCGCCCGCACAGAACTTATCTCAATGGATCCAGGATCTTTGTTAAAAAAAAGGAACCTCCTTGACCTTCAAAGGTATTCCTTTTGAAACTTATATTACATTTCCTTTATGGAATATTTGAAAAAACAGAAATAAAAATATATTCAAAGATAGCTCTCTCCTGGTGAACTTCAAGTTAATTTATTCTCAAGCAGCTGAGTACTACCACATGCACTATTCAGCTATGGGGTTGCGATCAACTAATATTATATATATAAAGTGGCACCCCCCGGAGGAAGGTTTCTTTAAGTTAAACACAGATGGGGCATTCACCAACACAAATGGAGTAGGAGGTATAGGAGGAGTCATTCGAGATCATAGAGGAATTTGGATGATAGGTTTTTCAAAGCGTCTTCCTCAATCTTTAGTAGTCCATGCAGAAATAAATGTTCTCTATCAAGGCGTAGTTATGGCAAAGTCTTACAACCTCATTCCTCTAAAAGTTGAAGTTGATTCAAGCATACTTCCACTCATGCTAAACGGCACAAGTGAGCCTTTTGTTAATATCGTATTTGATTGCAGGTCCTTACTATCTGACTTGGGTTGCACAGAAGTCAAGCATATCTATAGAGAAGCTAATTTTGTTGCTGATTTACTATCAAAATATGGATGTAGTGCTTCTCAAAACTCTTTAGTTTATTTTGACTATGTACCTACTTTTGGTATGGCTGATCTGGATTATGATTCCTCCTCTCGTCTCAGAGAGAGAAAGGGGGTTTCTTGTACTATGAACATCTAACTTTATATATATATATATATATATATATATATATATATATATATATATATATATATATATATATATATATATATATATATATATATATGATATGCTCCCTTTAGCAAAAAATTAACTACTCCTAATTCACATGAGCAGATTCCTGCGCATTCACATTCTTTTTCAATATTAGATGAATATTCTTCTGAAGATTCATAGGCTACATTAATCCGTTCATCATCACTCATTTCTTCCGAATGTGATGAATATCCTTCTAAACTTTCATTATCATTTTCATCTAATATTTCATATAATTTACTTTTGACTTCATCTTCTAATTCTAATTTGTTAATCTTATCTTTCTTTCGTTTTTTTGCTTTACAATTAAGCGATGTATGACCCCGTTTTCCACAGTTATAACATCTTTTGTTAAAATCAGGATTATAATTACTTTGTTTTCTATTATTATCATGATTATTATCTTTATTCTTAGTTTTGATTCTTCTATAAGATTTCCTTCTTGGATATCTATTTTCTGTTTTAGATTTTTTGCGTTTTACTCTTAGATCTTCTAACTACTTCGCTTGACGGGGCAGTTAGTTTTGTATATCCAAAATACTCCTATTTACAGAAGCTTCCTAGTTCTCTTTTTGTCAGATTATGGTCTCTTTTTAATTGACTTTTTAGTTTCATGTCGGTACATAATTCTAATCATGTACTATTAATAAATCCTATAATATCACCATATGTTAAGGAATCATATGGGATACTTCCATTAAATCTATCTTTAATTTTACATCTAATCTTTTCTGCAAATAAGGATGGTAATCCATTTATAAATTTTTCTTTCCAATAACTGTGGTTACAGTCTTCTCTTAGCATTACTTTACTAAGAAAGACATCTTTATACCATTTAAAATCATATAGTTTTGGACATGATAAGTTTGATAATATTTCTAAACTTTTATCTTGAAATAATTTAGGTTCACCTATAAAATGCTTAATTATAGCATATATTAGAGTATTACCGAATCTGGTACTATTATTTCTTCTACTGACTGACTAGTTCCTTCATCTTTTACTACTTGAATTATATTAGTAGAATTTACCACTTGGGTTCTTTTTTCTTCACTTAAGTAGTTGTCCCACCAATTTTTTTGCATTCCCGTGAATCCTGCAGCGAGTAATGAGGCTATTTTACTTTCTGAATTACCCTTTATTTTATAAGCTGTTGCTGCTATTCCCATTTCTTGTAATCTATTCAAAATTTGGTGTTCTGCTAATCCGTCTATATTCCATTCAGTGATAGCATCTCCTGAATGAGAGCTATCTATCTAACTATACTAAAAGAGCCAATCTCAAAAGTAAAATGTAAAAGACCATTTTGCCCCAAGTAGAAAAACTTATTTTAACTACTCTTTTATACAAAGAGGTCAATACACAATTCAATATAAATATAATAAAAAATAGAATAGTAAAATTATCAAACAATTACAAATAAAGCTATACATACTGCACAATTAATCTGCTTAGTGATGAGAGCCCCAAACCTAAAATTAAATATAGGATCACACTTTTCAGATCTCTTAGTTACTTTCAATAGTTGAGGAATTTGAAAAGTTATGTTCAATGATTTATTAATTGGCATAGACCAAATTCATCAGATTTATCCTTTACATTAAGTTCTCTTAGGTGGAGAATTTGACAGGTTACATTCAATTATTTAATTAACATAGACCAAATTCATCTTGATAATTATTTATAGATTTGAAAAGTCATTTTTTGCTGCTATAAGTATTGAAAACTTATGGTTCAAACAAATATTCCAGGTTGTAGTTTATGAAAAGGCATGGAAAGAAAGAAAGGAAAAAATAAGTTTGAGTAGAAGAAAAAGTTCTTCATTACACACATACAGAATGCATATACTAAAACTTGACTCCCTTCTCAGTTCCCATCAAATTACCAATATCATTATATCTTACTTTAGTATTTGAGTTACCAGAAAATGAGAGTTGCATATTAGCTACTTCATGTAAATATTCTTTCTAACTAGATGGCTTCTTCAGCATTGCTCGGAAGCTGAATCCTCATCACAACTCAAATTTACAACCTTCATTGTTTGGTCATTGTTTAGACATAGATATGGTTAGAACATTTCCCTAAAATGTGTTTGTTTATTTTTAATTGTATTTTTCACAGTCTAGCTTAGTGGAGAATGATCACAATGTATTTTATAGTTTTACTAACAGTCCAATATTTTAAGAATTACATTTATTTTTTTATTTTAGTTTGATGAATTTATTTTATAAGTATTTTGTATCATTGTAACATTAACTTCTTACGTTTTAAGCATGTCATGTATAACAAGTTTTAATTTTAGTTTTTCAGATTTTCTAAAGGGTATTTAAATGAAATTTTGACTTATAAACGTATTGATGGGGGGACAACTTTGTCTTTTTAATTTATTTATAAATAGCACACTTTTTAAGTAGTTAATTTTACAAGAAGCCAATCAGATACCTTAAGTTACTGGAGAAGGAGTCAATTTTTTTATAAAAAAGAAATAAGAATGTATCCTCGGGTATATCTGCCGGTGGATTTTCTTTATATGAATGCAGTTAAATAGGATTAACATTCATCTTTGCTTTTTTATTTGTTCTATATAATTGAAAATAATGTTTGTGTAATTTTTAAGGTTTTTATTCATTATAGTATTCACGCGCGAAGCGCGTATCAAAAAACTAGTAACTAATTAAATGATTTTCTTCATATTGCATATCTGGAAAATTGGGCCTACTATAGTAGTTTTTCTTATTAAAATATCTCGATCCTAGTTTATTTAACTGATCTTCTTCAGTTTCTTTTATGGTCTTAATGCTAGTATCTACTCCTTCTGTCCCAATTTATGTGTCACACTTTCCTTTTTGGTCTGTCCAAAAAAGAATGTCACATTTCCTTATTTGTCAACTATTTAATATACTATCTCTATTTTACCCCTATTGGGCCCTACTTCTTTTAAAAACCACAAACAACTTTTTGATTACTACAATCTTCTCTCTTACTTTTTCAAGGGTAAATTTGAACATTTACAAAGTCAACTTCTATTTCTTAAACTCCGTGCCAAGTCAAACACCGCCACATAAATTGGGACGGAGGGAGTACTTCTTTTCCTTTTTCCGAGATTTTTAATTTTCTATTTATTTCTTTGATTAAATCATCCGTAACTGTTAAGTCTCCTTTGGATAGACTTGTTTTTGAGATTTTTTGAGGAGGTTTACAACAACAACAACAAAAAACCCAGTGTAATCCCACAAGTAGGGTCTGGGAGGGTGAGATGTACGCAAACCTTACCCCCACCAAGGTGGAGAGGCTGTTTCCGATAGACACTCAGCTTAACAAAACAATTGAAAATTTTGAAGGCAAACAAATATTTTGAAAATAAGATAAAGACAAACAAGGTAAGAAACACCTTAATGCTCAAGAACTCATAAAACTACTATAGTCAGGGCAAAAATAAAAGACCAATAGCGCAAAGGGCAAGATAAGACTACTATGCATAAGAACAATACAGCTAAAAAGACAGCACTCAAAACGCTTTTACCTAACCTTCTAGCCTAATCCTAAACCTCCACGCTTTCCTGTCAAGGGTCATGTCCTCGGTGACCTGGAGGTGAGCCATATCATGACGAATCACCTCGCCCCAATTCTTCTTTAGTCTGCCTCTACCTCTCCGCAGACCCAGCACAGCCAGCTGCTCACACCTCCTCACCGGTGTATCGGTGCCCTTTCTCTTCACATGGCCGTACCATCTCAACCTTACTTCTCGCATCTTGTCCACCACTGAGGTCACTCCCACCTTATCACGAATGACCTCATTCCTAATCTTATCCAACCTCGTGTGCCCACACATCCATCTAAGCATACACATCTCTGCTACGCTCATTTTCTGAATGTGCGTGGTCTTAACTAGCCAACACTCTGTGCCGTACAACATAGCTGGTCTAACGACCGCTTTGTAGAACTTACTTTTAAGCCTAGGTGCCACTTTCTTATCGCATAGGACACCAGACGCGAGTCTCCACTTCATCCAGCCTGCCCCTATACGATGGGAAACATCCTCGTCAATTTTTCCATTACCTTGAATGATAGAACCAAGGTACTTGAAGCTCCTTTTTTGGTGAATTGCTTAGCTTGCGAATCGAGCGTCGCTTCCACCTCTGACTCCTGCGATGCCTCACTAAACTTGCACTCCATGTACTCTGTCTTTGTTCTGCTCAGCCTGAAACCCTTAGACTCTAAGGTATGCCTCCAACACTCCAGCTTATCCTGGACTCCGCAGCGAGTCTCATCGACCAACACTATATTGTCGGCAAATAACATATACCATGGAACCTCCCCTTGTATGCCCCTAGTCAACTCGTCCATCACCAAGGCAAATAAGAACGGACTAAGAGCTGATCCCTGGTGCAATCCCATCTTGAAACGACCTCGGTTAGTCGTTTTGGAAGGTAGGACTCCGATTGGCGTGCCAATAATTTTAAAATATTCGTAAGGTCTATTAAGACATGTCTGTAAAATTTGAACTAAATCAGACCTCATTTGATATGTATCGGAAGAAGATTTCAGTTTTTATTGTCGATAAATATTAAAAAGAAATTTTCGAGCTAGGTTTTGGCGAATGAACTCTGATTCGAAATCCGAAAGCGTCGTTAGATTCGTGTGATTATTTATGACTTTTGTGAATTTTCGAAAGTGAATTTTGATCTTGTTCGGCTAGTTTCCGCTAAAATGCCGAAAGTTAAATAATTTGATATTTTTCTATTTAATTTGTATATTGAGTTTCGGGAGTCTTATTGGAGATCCGCCTTAGGAAGTGTGTTACGTATATTTTGTATAACTTGTATGTAAAAGTTGGAATTATTTCGAATATTGTAGGGTACCGTTTTAATTTTTACCGTAGCAGCGAATTTTAAAGGAAAAACAAAAAAAAAAAGAGAAAAAGACAAAAAGACAAAGTAAAGGAAAAGTTGATGGCGGTTGGATCAGCTTATATAAAGCTCATCTTTTATAGAAACAGCAAAACGAAACATGAACAGAGAAACGAGAATGACGAAGTGGAAGAGAAAATGCCAGAAAATGAGAAAAGAGCCGGAGAAAGATAGAATTTTTATCCTGAAATATTCATGTAATGATCTTAATATATTATTTGAGTTTATTACGTGTGTTTGAATATATTTTAACGGTAAAAATTGAGATATTAGACATCGTTTTAATAAGTTCAATAATTAGTTTAAAGGGTCAAATGGACCCCGATAATGGAATTGATTATATATTCGTACTCAGTGAGTTATGAGCAACATATAAATATAATTTATTTAGGGTTTAATTATGTGACCTTAAACCCTGTATATAGGCCTGGCCTGCGTGTTGTATATGCGAATAGGGTAACAGGTTCCTAACCAGATTGCCCTAAGACGTAAGGAATGAAGACTTTAGCCTAATTTGATAAATTTTTCTGCTCATTGAATAGAGTGGGAACATTTGGCAATGAAACCAAAGGATAAAGCAGTTGTTGATTAGCAAGTGCTAATTTTTGGAAGAGGTAAGTGTTTATATCCATTTCTTTGGAGGCACCTGGCCTCGTGGATTTTCTACCACGTGTTCCTTACGTGTGTACCTGCCGATAGGCGTACTCCTTACGCCTTAGCTTTGGATTTACATTGTATATTATATGTTATGTCCTGCTGTTGGTATTGCATTGAGGATCTGAGCATTGTACTCTGGCTGTGACTTGGCATCTACTTCCCGGCTGTCGATGAGAGTCCCGCGCCGGTGAAGGGTTATTATTGCAGCACATTGCATTCATATGCATTATATGGAGCATTCCGCTCCATTGTATCACATTGAGGGTAGGAGAATTCCGCCCCAGGAAAGTGCAGGAGCATTCCGCCCCAGGAAAGTGCAGGAGTATTCCGCCTCTGGTTTATATTATATCGGGTGCAGGAGTATTCCGCTCCAGTTGGTTATCAGATTGGATTCCCCTCGAATGCAGAAGCATTCCGCTTCGTGATGGGATTACGGGCACATGTGACCATTTGCATCATATTTCATTTCATTTCATCTCACTTAATTTCATTTCATCTCAATTCATACCATTGTGTAGACTTGCGGTACACGACTACTTTTCTGCTTATATGTGCATTGCTTATTTGTTGATATGTTTCTGGCTCGCATCCTTGGTTGAGCTTATAAGTTTTTTACGTGTTTCCGGTTGTTATCTGGCTCTGCCTTTTTATAATTTAAATAAAAGGAATTTGGTCTATCTGTTTCTTTTCTCCCTGGCTAGCTATCCTATTCTTTGAGGTGGCTAGTCTGCCCCACTTATTGAGTCCTTTTGACTCACCCTTGTTTGTTATTTGTTTCTGGTCTATCTATTTCGTTTCGGCAGGTTCGTTCCAGGATTGAGTTCGCCACGTTGTTCAGGAGTGAAGACGACTTCAGCTGTCAGGGTGAGCCAACTTTTATTCCGGATGGCCACCAGTTTATTGTTTATTATTTAAGTTGCATTTTTCTCCCTTCAGGAGGTATCTGTCTTCTTTCTTACTCTTAGATGTCTATTCTGGATAGCCCTAAACCTAGTACGTTGGGTAGTCAGCTGTAATTTCTTTTGTACAACTTAGAGGTATCAGTATATATGTGGTTTTTTTTCTTTCTAAGTCTTGTTCCAATTTATGAATTGTTATATTTATTTTCCTAATTTAATTGGTAAGGGTTCGCCCGACGGGTCTAAGGGAGGATGTCGGATGCCCGCACGGCCTAACTGGATTTCGGGTCGTGTCAGAGCCCGGTTTAGAATCTATCCAGACTAAGATAGTGTCTAGTATAGTCTCGCTGATGGGTACGTAGACGTCCGTACTTATCTACGAGAGGCTATGATGGCATTTAGGAAGTTTCACTTCCGTCTTTTCTGATCTTGCATCGGTCTAGGATGCAAAAGTATTTTCGTAAATTCGTTCGTGGTAATTGTGAACCCTCGTGCAACGAATTAGAAAACGGTAGGACTTCAGGATGAAGTAGTCTAGCCTGGGGCTAGAGCTACTCAAGCCCCGAGAGTTGTGGATCGTGCTGACGATCCAATTATGGAGGCTCCAGCTATACGAGTTCGCGATGGGCAAGGGAGCATGGCCTTGTAGTTCCCTTGGCTCTCTATGATGCTTTACGAGAATCTTGGCGATGCAGATACCGCAAGAACCTATTATTCGCTAGGTAGCTTATCAGGTTGCCGCAGATGCAGATGTTCGGTCTCAGGGAGCTCCTATTCCAGTACTTAATATTGCCGCAGTAAAATATGTTCCGGAGGCAGCATGTGTTGTGCCTCCAGTTGTTCTGGCTGGTTAGTTAGCCTGAGTAATGGCTCGGTCCGAGTTTCCAAAGAGGCTGCAATATTTTACTCAACTGAACCTTCTGATATTCTTAAGCCATGCATCAGATAATCCCTGTGTAATTTTTTTTTTAAATACAATGATGTCAGCATATCCTTCAGGCTCTTGATTATATTGAGCGGTATGGTGTTGATTATTCTGCTTTCCAGTTTGAAGGTCTAGCCCTGGATCGGTGGACCGCTCTCTTATTAGCTAACTTGGTTCGATTTTTCTTTTAGATTCGTGGAAAAGTTCCTTTCGAGTAGCGAGCGAGATGAAAAGTGTTGCCAGTTCGATTGGATTGGACAGGGTAGCCTGTCGGTTAGCCTGTTGGTTTCAGAATATGAGATTGAATTCTATAGAATGGCTGGATATGCATTAGAACTAGTCCATGAGCCTTTCGAGAGATTCAAATATTTATTGGTGACCTTTCTCCTTCTTTGAGATCCCAGATGGCTCGAGAAATTGAGGTTGGGACTTCATTTGATGTCGTTGTTGATATTGCTCAAAGGTATTAGACATACCATAAGTTAGAGGGGGAAGAGTTAGAGCGGGAGAGCAAGAATTCCCTGGCCCTGGTGAGCAACCATGGTACCTCATTTAGAGGTAAAAGTTCTGATTATTTTGGGAGGTCACCTTCCAAGTTATCTCAACTTGTAGAGCGTGATTCTTAAAGTGCGCGAGTAGTTTATCAAGATTACACTCAGTTTTCTCTTGGTAGCTTTCAACAGTCTGTCCAGCTTCCACTTTCAGTGAAAAGGTGTTATCATTGTCGTGAGTCTGGTTATCCTTTGAGGAGTTTTTCATTACTCCGGAAAGTAGGCAGTCGTCCTTTCTCTTGTCATCAGGCACTTGCACAGTCGCAGGCGATTTCATTTAGATGCCAATCAGCCGGAGAAATGCCACCATCCAGTAGAGGTTGAGAGCTTGGTGACAGCGGTTCTTCAGAAGGTGATTATCAGGGTAGTGGCTCAGCTCAGCTGCAGAGGAAGTTCTATGAACTGCCAGTCTGGCAGGATGCTGAGGTATCCGATGTAGTAGACCCATGTATTTCTTTTTCCCTTATATGTGAGTAAGATTTGATTCTTCTGATCGATCTGGAAATGGTGTGTCTTATCATGTTTCGATAGTTTCCTAGGATATTGTCTTTATTAAGGTTCGACTGTGGTATAGGGGCGAGCTTCTGGTATGATTTATTCCTGGCGTTTGTGAGACCCTACTAGTTTATCTGGTTTATATGTGAGAGATTTGGGAGTGAGGGTTAGTATTGTCTGCTTGTCATCTTGTTGTGTCACCTTCTATTATTATGTCAAATTAGTTTACTTCTCTTCTCGGAAGTCTGTATTGGTTGGATGATGGGATTCTAGTTCATCACCATCAGAGAGTGTCATTGTTTCTTCCGGTGTAAAGTGATTAGTAAGTAATATTCGATCTACGTATCTCCTCTTGGTTCAAAAGGCTAGTAAAGTCATGTTATCCTATGAGCTTGTTTAAAGGGATTCTGGTAAATTTTCAGAGTTTCCTTCTTATTGGGAGGTCAAATTGGCATGGATGTTGTTCCATAAAGCTCATTTAATATCTGTTTCTTCAATTGCGATTCTTGGGCTACTTTGACTCGTAAGTAGTCTAGCTTTGGTAGCCAAGTAAATAAGAAGATGAGCTTCCTGAAGCTCTAATTATTTCTATCCTCGGTCCTTTCCATTTATTCTTCATCCGGCACTAGTAAGCTTGGGCGGTTGGTAGCCGCTTGTGATGTTCCCTGTGTTGAACCAGAGTACGTGTTATTATAGCCGGGTAAGCATATTATTTTTTCAAGGCTTCTAAGGGTAATAGAAGTACCATCCATCAGGCGGTGGTGTTTACGGCAAAGGTATGGAGTTGTGAACTCGAGAGTTGCAGCTGTTTTACAACTCGAAAGGGTAGTTGGTAGCTTAGGTCTGCCTACGTTCAGCTTTTAGCTAAATCTTCTTTAGTCCAGTAGACTGTGCGAGGATGGTTATTCCTATTCAAATAGCTGCATGAGTTTGTGCCTTAAGTGGAGTAGTCTTCCTCCAAATACTGAATGGTAATACTAACTCTCTAAGGCGTTGATACCACTTTTGTCACGACCCAACCTAGGGCCACGACAGAAACCTACAATGAGTGTCGATCATAGCTAAACCCACTAATAATCTATTAGTGATAGAGATAAGCGGGCAACCTGATCATATATACGTACCTATATACTGAAAGTATAAAGTCTGGAAAGATGACACGACTTTAACTTACTGGCAATTAGAACACTGAGCCACAAATTCTGCTATGTCACACTTCATTCCGTCCCACCAATAAATCTGCTTAAGATCATGGTACATATTAGTCGAACCTGGATGAACAGTGTATTTGGAATAATGTGTCTCTATCATATTCTGTCCACATAAATCTGCAACATCAGGAACACAAAGTTTATTTTTATACATGAGAACACCGTCAGTAGTAACCCTGTATGATAACTCCAGTTTTCTTCTAGCTATCTTTCTGTATTCAACTAGAACTGGATCCTCATACTAATGCTGTTTTACTTCATGAAAATTTAGAGTTAAAGGTCTAGTGTAGCTTGTCCTCCATCCATCATTGGCGTATCTGCTTCACACCTCAACTCTTTGAGAAGATACTTTAGCGTTATAAGTGCTCATGTAATCAACTTTGTTGCTGGTATTCTGCCTCAACTCATGGTCCAACTACATGTCTCTTTTATTTTCACTTTTTCAAGTCATAATATTTCCAATTCAAAGACAATACCCTGAAGTAGATGTTTAGTCTGAAGATCATTCTTGGTCTGCATCATACTATCCAGTAATATTTGCATCATCATTATCCTTATATGATAGACCCTGTTCAGATAAACCTTTAACATACATTAGGATATAAGTAACTACATTCCCCCAAGGAGCTTGCGGAACAACACTAACATCAACTGAGATGTTGCATAGTGCGTTCGTAAAAATAATATAGCTTGCATCAAATCTTCTATAGTGTGTAATGACAGGGTACTTCAAAAGCTCCCCCTATTGCATCAAGCGTGAGCTAATTCTTAGTTCCGTCGACCTGTTCTATATCGAAGAGGTGATTATCGGCTGAATCATGTTAACATATTCAAAGTTCCGTGTATCTTTGCTTCGAAAATCTAGAACTCTCCTCTCGTGATCGAGGAAGTGTCAGTTCAGTCAAAATAAGCTGGGCAATTGTATTATCATATTATCCAGATATATTTTATTCCAAGAGTTCGGTGTTCGTGTTATAATTCTGATTCTGCAATCATGAGATAATATCCATGGAGTAGTTTATGAAGGTCGTGCGAGTTCTCTTGTTATCTGCGTGAATCTTGCTTTAGACATAGGCTCGTTCGAGGACGAACGAGAGTTTAAGTGGAGGAGAATGAAACGACCTCGGTTAGTCGTTTCGGAAGGTAAGACTCCGATTGGCGTACCGATAATTTTAAAATATTCATAAGGTATATTAGGACCTTCCTGTAAAATTTGAACTAAATCAGACCTCGTTTGGTACGTATCAGAAGAAGAATTCAGTTTTTATTGTCGATAAATATTAAAAAGAGATTTTCGAGCTCGGTTTTGGCAAATGAGCTCTGATTTGAAATCTGAAAGCACCGTTAGGTTCGTGTGATTATTTATGACTTTTTTGAACTTTCGAAAGTGAATTTCGATCTTGTTCGGCTAGTTTTCGCTAAAATGCTGAAAGTTAAATAATTTGACATTTTTCTATTTAACTTGTATATTGAGTTTCGGAAGTCCGATTGGAGATCCGCCTTAGCAAGTTTGTTACATATATTTTGTATAACTTGTATGTAAAAGTTGGAATTATTTCGAATATCGTAAGGTACCGTTTTAATTTTTACCGTAGCAGCGAATTTTAAAGGAAAAAGAAAAAAAAAAGAGAAAAAGACAAAAAGACAAAGCAAAGGAAAAGTTGATGGCGGTTGGATGAGCTTATATAAAGCTCATCTTTTATAGAAACAGCAAAACGAAACACGAACAGAGAAACGAGAATGACGAAGTGGAAGAGAAAATGCCGGAAAATGAGAAAAGAGCCGGAGAAAGATAGAATTTTTACCCTGAAATATTCAGGTAATGATCTTTATATATTATTTGAGTTTATTACGTGTGTTTGAATATATTTTAACTGTAAAAATTGAGATATTAGACATCATTTTAATAAGTTCAATAAATAGTTTAAAGGGTCAAATGGACCCCGATAATGGAATTGATTATATATTTGTACTCAGTGAGTTATGGGCAACATATTAATGTAAATTATTTAGGGTTTTGTTATGTGACGATAAACCCTGTATATAGGTCTGGCCTGCGTATTGCGTATGTGAATAGGGTATCAGGTTCCTAACCGGATTGCCCTAAGACGTAAGGAATGAAACCTTTAGCCTAATTTGATATATTTTTCTGCTTATTGAATAGAGTGGGATTTGGCAATGAAACCAAAGGATAAAGCAGTTCTTGATTAGAAAGTGCTAACTTTTGGAAGAGGTAAGTGTTTATATCCATTTCTTTGGAGGCACCTGGCCTCGTGGATTTTCTACCACGTGTTCCTTACGTGTGTAGTTGCCGATAGGCGTACTCCTTACGCCTTAGCTTTGGATTTACATTGTATATTATATGTTATGTACTGTTGTTGGTATTACATTGAGGATCTGAGCATTGTACTCTGGCTGTGAGTTGGCATTTACTTCCTGGCTGTCGATGAGAGTCCCGCGCCGGTGAAGGGTTATTATTGCAGCACATTGCATTCATATGCATTATATGTCGTTCATATGCATTACATTGCATATCATATTGGGTGCAGGAGTATTCCGCCCCAGGAGCAGGAGGATTCCGCTCCATTGTATCATATTGAGGGTAGGAGAATTCCGCCCCAGGAGAGTGCAGGAGTATTCTGCCTCTGGTTTATATCATATTGGGTGCAGGAGTATTCCACCCCATGTACAGGAGTATTCCGCTCTTATATCAGATACTGAGTGCAAGAGTATTCCGCCTCAGCTTTACATTATATCGGGTGCAGGAGTATTCCGCCCCAGGAGAGTGCAGGAGTATTCCGCCCCAGGAGCAGGATTATTCCGCTCCAGTTGGTTATCAGATTGGATTCCCCTCGAATGCAGGAGTATTCCGCTTCGTGATGGGATTACGGACACATGTGACCCGTTGCATCATATTTCATTTCATTTCAGCTCACTTAATTTCATTTCATCTCAATTCATACCATTGTGTAGACTTGCGGTACACGACTACTGTTCTGCTTATATGTTTATTGCTTATTTGTTGATATGTTTCTGGCTCGCATCCTTGTTTGAGTTTATAATTTTCTTACGTGTTTCCGGTTATTATCTAGCTCTGCCTTTTCATAATTTAAATAAAAGAAATTTGGTCTATCTGTTTCTTTTCTCTCTGGCTAGCTATCCTATTCTTTGAGGTGGCTAGTCTGCCCCACTTATTGAGTACTTTTGACTCACCCTTGTTTGTTGTTTGTTTCTGTTCTATCTATTTCGTTTAGGCAGGTTCGCTCCAGGATTGAGTTCGCCACGTTGTTCAGGAGTGAAGACGACTTCAGCTGTCAGGGTGAGCCAACTTTTATTCCGAATGGCCACTAGTTTATTGTTTATTATTTAAGTTGCATTTTTCTCCCTTCAGGAGGTATCTGTCTTCTTTCTTACTCTTAGATGTCTAGTCTAGATAGCCCTAAACCTAGTACGCTGGGTAGTCAGCTGTAATTTCTTTTGTACAACTTAGAGGTATCAGTATGTTTGTGGTTTTTTTTCTTTCTAAGTCTTGTTCTAATTTATGAATTGTTATATTTATTTTCCTAATTTAATTGGTAAGGGTTCGCCCGACGGCTCTAGGGGAGGATGTCGGGTGCCTGCACGGCCTAAACGGATTTCGGGTCGTGTCACATCTCGAGGTGGAAATGATCGGAGTCTCCTCCTACTGTTCTCACACGGCTCTTGGCTCCATCGTACATGTCCTTAACCGCGCTAATATACGCCACAGAAATACCTTTAGATTCCAAGCATCTCCACATAACCTCCCTTGGGACTTTGTCATAAGCTTTCTCTAGGTCAATGAACACCATATGTAAGTCCTTTCTCTTGTCCCTGTACTGCTCAATCAACCTCCTCAAAAGGTGGATGGCTTCGATGGTCGATCGCCCAGGCATGAAACCGAATTGTTTCTTCGAGATTGTTACCTTCCTCCTCATCCTCTTCTCAACCACCATCTCCCATACTTTCATGGCGTGATAGTTTGATGCCCCTATAATTGTTGCAATTTTGAACATCTCCCTTGTTCTTGTACAGCGGGATCATAGTACTCCACCTCCATTCTTCGGGTGTCTTGGCTATCGCCAGGATAACATCAAAAAACCCAGTCAACCAGGTTAAACCTGTTCTTCCTACACTCTTCCGGAATTCCACTGGAATCTCCTCCGGCCCCGTCGCTCTTCTGCCTCTCATCTTGTAAATTGTCTCCTAAACCTCTACAACCCAAATACACCTGCAGTGCCCAGTATCACGGCGACTCTCCAAGTGCTCGAGATGACCTAGCACAATGCTCTTGTCCCCTTCTTCATTTAGAAGTCTATGGAAGTACTCTTGCCACCTGTGTTGGATGCGTGCCTCTTCGACTAGTACCGTGCCATCCTTGTCTTTGATGCACTTTACTTGGTCCAGGTCGCGTGCCCATCTCTCTCTTACCTTGGCAAGCCGAACAACTTCTTTTCACCACCTTTGTCCGCAATCTCTTTACACAGGCGTTCAAAAGCTGCTGCTTTAGCGTCTGAGACTGCTAACTTTGCTTCCTTCTTTACTTTCTTATACCTCTCCCTGTTCGACCTCCTCTCCTCCTCGCCTTTACTTTCTACTAACTTTAAGTAGGCCGCCTTCTTGGCCTCCACTTTTGCCGGACTTCATCATTCCACCACCAGTCCCCTCTGTGATTATTAGGGTTACCCTTCGAGACCCCTAAGACCTCTGAAGCAGCCCTCCTAATACAATCTGATATGCTGGACCACATACAATCCGCATCTCCTATACTCTCCCAAGCCCCCATAGTTGCAAGCTTCTCTCCCAACTCCTGAATCTTACCACTGGTCAAGGCCCCCCACTTGATTCTAGGCTGAACAGCTGAAGCCCTCTTCTTCTTCTTCGTCCATTGGATCTCCAGATCCATAACCAGCAGCCTATGTCGGGTCACAGGGTTCTCATACGGGATAACTTTACAATCCACACATACTCCTCTATCGCTCTTCCTAAGGAGTAGGAAGTCGATCTGAGTCTTTGACGATGAAGTGCAAAAGGTGACTAAGTGCTCCTCTTTCTTCTGGAAACTCGAATTGGCTATCACCAGCTCAAAAGCTCTAGCAAAATCCAAAAGAGCGACCCCTCCATCATTCCTAACCCCAAAGCCAAAGCCACCATGCGCATCATCATAGTCTCCCGCTGGTGTCCCGATGTGACCATTAAAATCTCCTCATATGATAAGCTTCTCTGTGCTAGGGATACTCCGAACTACCTTGTCCAACCCCTCCCAAAATTGCTTCTTCACCTCGTCATCCAATCCCGCTTGAGGTGCGTACGCACTAATAATGGTATAGGTATGCCCTCCAACAACCAGCTTACTAAACATCCTCCTGTCATTCACTCTCTTGACCTCTACAACCTGGTCGCGAAGGTCCTCATCAACAAGGATGTCTACACCATTCTTATCTCTCGAGATTCTGAAATACCATAATTTATACCCATCAACATCTCGCGCCTTACAACCCACCCACCTAGTCTCCTGGACACAAGCAATGCTTACCCTCCTCTTCTTGAGAATCTTCACTAACTCGATGGATTTCCCCGTCAAAGACCCGATATTCCATGACCCAATTCTAATCCTAGCGCCTCTCTTAGAACCCTTGGATCCCCCCCCCCCCAACCCCACTCGAGGACACGACCTTAAACTAGTATCATTCGATAAAGCCACTACGGGTAAGCAAGCCTAAATTATGTGCAAGGGTAAAGTTGCAATGGCACAAATTGATCAAATAAATGACAAAAATATGAACGCACCAAAGGGAATACGTAACTCAACAATGCAATTATACTAGATCTAAAATGAAAAACTAAACTTGACAAAGAAACAAACTGAAGGGAACAACTGCACCGACAACAAATCAGAGTCAAGAAACTGAAAAGTGCTCTAGAACCGACTACAAATCAGAATCAAGAAACAAACCGCCGCTGGAACTACACTACTTAAACTATGTAGTACAAGTTATAAGAACAAAAATAGCAAGACTTCACTGTAAATTTCAAATTTGATCAACACGTGATTAAGTAAAAAACCAATAACACGTAAACACAGGCAAAGAACCACAAAATCACCGGAGTTGACTTATAAGTAAATTGCGGCAACGAAAATAACACCACAAAGTCAACAGAACAATGACGTAAAAGAAAAGGTAAAGATAGGAGTTGACTTATCGGGGTGTTAGTCAACGAGTGCGTGAGTGTTCTTGTCCATGCCCCCAAGTCACCGGAGTTTGGGAAAACCAATCGCCGGAGTTTAGGAAATCACTGTTGGTTTCTTGGTTGGACCAGCGGGGATCTGGTTTTTTTGCTGCGGAAGATCTGCGTAAAGATAGGAGAGAAGGGTGAAAGTTTTACCTGTGTTCGACGGTCGCCAGATTCACGTGGTTGCCGGCGAGGCGATTGGCGTTGTGACCATTGAAAGTCGTGAGAGATGTTAAGAGAGTTCTCGTATTTGTCTCAAATTATCGGATGAAGTGCAAAGGGTATAGAGGAGGAGTTTTGAATATTAAATTCGAATCTAATGTTTTTAACATCTCTATATATATTAAAAGGTATGTAGTAGCCAATAATAAATAGCTAAGTGGCAAAATAGTAGGAAGCCACTTGGAAATTTTAGGTAAATTAGTTGGTTTTTAGTTAGGTGTAGTTAAAATATAGTTGGTAGATTAAAATTTTGAAATTTCTTTAGTTTTTAAATTTATATAAAAACATTGAGAAAAAAATAGTGTTGTTTTCTTTTTTTCGGATGACCGTATTTTGAAGTGTTTTATCATTATTCTGACGGTAGTTATACAGGGAAAAAATTAGATTAGATTATTATTTGCCCAAAAGAATCTATATTTATATATATATATATATATATATATATATATATATATATATATATATATATATATATATATATATATATATATATATATATATATATCTATTATCCATCTATCTATCTATTATCTATTATCTATTATCTATTATATATTAAAGGGAGAAAAGTCTAGCATCACATTAAGCCAAGTGGCAAGCAAACAAAAAGCCACTCGACAATTTTAGGATAATATACTTATTTTTAGTTAATTTGTTATTTTTCCTAATTTGAATGGAGAAGTAAGTTGGAATTTGAATTTAAAAATAAATCTATATATTTCTTCAAAGTAGAACAATCACGCCAAAATAGGTTTTTGCGCTGGCTTGGAGTCCTATACAAAGTCTTACTCTTTAACATAAAAATAAATAGATAAAACACGTTTACCACAACTTGACCGTTTTTAAACTGCTTCTAAAAAAAACTAAATGTAATTACAAATTTTAAAACTGTTCCTTTGCACTCAAAACAAACCATATGGCATCTCTCCAGAATGTAATTTCACAAAAGATAGGTGCATCCATGGTTGAGGCCTTTTAAAAGAATCTCTTATCTCTACGTGATTTTAGCCTACTGGTGGTGGACGAGTCCTTACGAATAACACAAGGTCCTCATTCAAGAAAGAAGAAAATAGTAGAATGAATTTCAACACAAATTCAAGTGGGTATATCAACAGAAAACGTGAGAATGATTTCATGATTATGGATGGTAGAAAAATCTGCAATTGGGATTTTGCTCATCCGCATCGCTGTTTGTACTTCATTTAACCCTTTTAATTTTTATTACTTATTATGTACTTAGAATATTAGAAACTAAGCCATTAATTAGTCTTTGATTTCTATTTTATTGGATTTACAACAATGACTGTCATCTACTAATGCATTCGATGGTGTAGTACTAATGAGAAGAGAAAGGTTAACACTGATGAGTTACTAATTCATACATAAGGATAAAGTCTTTAGTAGGAAAATATAGAAAACGTATATATGTAATTTTTTGTCACTTGAATTGACACATTAGTGGTTGAATGTTACGGATTAGGAAGAAGCATATATATTGGCATGACCTTTTTAGGCAAAATAATAATAATAATAATAATAATAATAATAATAATAATAATAATAATAATAATAATAATAATAGGAGCATTAGGGTATGATGATGGTGAAGTGAGGCTAGGTGGTTACAATTTAAAGAATTGAGAGAAGTTTACCGTAGTACTTAATACAAGGAAAAAAAAATATTTTTGTGCATATTTGTGCTTTGTATTTATGTATGAACAAAACCTTCTGCAATTAAGTTTATTGTAGCAATGAACTCACTTTTGAGATGCTAACATGCAGGGCAAGCAATACTTTTGGGATTTCATCTTCTATGGGGAGACATGGAATGCATATCTAGATCCGGCGTAAAATGATGTTTCTTTGGTATGGCTCTTTATTAGTAATATTGCAATATCTTCGATGATTATATTCTTTGTTATAATTTTACAACAGAACTAGAATGAGTTGCATAATTTGTTAACTATTGAGTGATTTTTGCCTTAGTTATTGAGATTTCACCTAATGGGGAGAGCGGTGGTGCTCTTTGGTGGAGTTAGCGGAGTGTCGTAACGAATCCAATACGACAGCGACAAGCTATTGACTTTTTTAATCATAAACAAGTTATTTTTTATTTTGTTCAGTCCAAAATGTGCATAGAAGATGTTTCATCAGAATGAGTAGCAACTAGATCTAGACTATTTTATATAGATGCAATTTGCAAAGTGCTGAATAGGCCAGGGAGCTGAATAAACCTTTTCAAATAATTCAAGGCCGATAGTTAAGGTAAGGGATGTCTGGATATTTCTTTCTAAGAATTGTGGTAATCTAAATCTATTTTTTCTAACTTTATGTGATGAATAAATATTAATAACAAAATTAAATTAAATTCACATCTATCTCTTCCAAATGAGTGAATTTAATAGGAATTTCTATCGTCACTAGCCTACCCATTGTCATATTACGAATAAAACCTGAAATATATGGAAGTTTGATGTTGGAAAGATAAGTGTTGTATGTGTTTATATTTTAAAGTATTACATAAGCTACGTATGCCAGTATTAATCACCCATAAGATCAAATTAAACGTTTAACATTTATAGGTTATAAAAATTAGCACATCCTATCAAGTGAAGTTTCAAAAGAAATTGAAAAAGATGGTGGAATTCATTTATCAGAGTCAAAAGAGACTGAATTTTCTTTCATTACCATTTACAGTAACTTCATATATTATATTGATGTTTAGTTGATGACTTGATTTCTCAACAAAATGATAATGAGGTCATTTACACTTGCAGGTCCTGGAAAAATCATCAAGAATGCTTCATGTTATGATCCAGACAAGACTGCTTCATGTCATGTTATGATCCAGAATGCGAAAACCCAAACACTGCATTCTCCTTGAAAATTATATTGATAGGATGAAAAGGTAAGGTAAGATCTTTTTGGTGAAGTTTTTCCGAATTATGTTCGTGCACAATGATAAGCTTTATGCTGCAGTGAAACAATTGTGATGTTTTGGCATGTATATAGATATTTAGATTATAGTTTTAGCGTCCGAAATGTTTTATCCAAAAAGTAGGAATGGTTTATAAACTTGAATACGTTTAGTACTCAAAAAGCAAATTTTGACAGTTCAAAAAAGTAAAATCCGATAGATCAATAGTGGATACACTTTTATTACAAATGGTACTTAGAATGATCCAGGAATATGGGTGTAGTCACCTCCTCAAGATTCAAGCTGGTATTCAAAAAAAGATATGTCAAATGAGAGACAAGTTTGCAGGGAGCTATGCACAAAATGGGTGGCTCACTCCTAATGGAATAGAATGAAAACACCAAAGCACTGTTTTATTAACTGGCTGGAAATGCATGGGAGGCCACAGACACTGGAAAGGCTACAGAAATTTAGGGTGTGTCAAGATACAATTTAGGATGTGCCAAGATATACAATGCATGCTGTGTGCAGTAAGTAGGGATACACTGAATCACATGTTCTTTGATTGTGAATTCTCAACAAGATGTCTTCAAGATGTGGGACACTGGATACAGATTGTGATAAGGCAAAGCACTCTACAAAGCATTTGGCGACGCATGGAGAGAGGAGTCCAAGGAAAATCAGGAAGGGGTTTGTAGTGTCAGCTGGTGCAGCTCTGGTTTACCATATATAGAAGGCAAGAAATGAAACAGTTTCAAATCAAAGAGTGCCTAGGCCACAAAACCTATGTGAGAACAATAAAAGTTAGAATGTAAATATAGAGCTAAAATATTTGTTGGAAATAGGATTCAGGGCACCCATGTGGGTCAACCCGGATCCATGTCCGAATATATTTGATTAAATATTTGTTATATAAATCATAATATAAGGAAAAATTAGCAAAAGATACAACTAGTAGGAAACTTGTTTTTGAAGAGTTGTGGCTCCTATCAACTATAAAAGAAGTCCTAATGAAACGACCTCGGTTAGTAATTTCGGAAGTTAGGACTCCGATTGGCGTGCCGATAATTTTAAAATGTTCGTAATATCCATTGGGACTTATCTGTAAAATTTGAACTAAATCAGACCTCGTTTGGTAAGCATCGGAAGAAGGTTTCAGTTTTTATTGTCGATAAATACAAAAAAGAGATTTTCGATCTCGGTATTGGCGAATGAGCTCTGATTTGAAATCCGAAAGCGCCATTAGGTTTGTATGATTATTTGTGACTTTTGTAATTTTTCGAAAGTGAATTTCGATGTTGTTCGGCTAGTTTCCGCTAAAATGCCGAAAGTTAAATAATTTGACTTCTTTTCCATATAATTTGTACATTGAGTTTCGGGAGCCCGATTTGAGATCCGTCTTAGCGAGTATGCTACATATATTTTATATAACCGGTATGCAAAAGTTGGAATTATTTCGAATATCGTAGAGTACCATTTTAATTTTCGTTAAAAAAAAGAAAATATAAAAGTAAAAGAAAAGAAAAAAATAAAAGAAAAAGGAAAAGGATAAGTAAGAAAAAGAAAAGTCAAAAGACGATGGCATGGCTGAGGATACAATCCTTAGCCTTACAGCAAATGAGCAGAAACAGAAACGGAAAAATGCGAAAAGGAACTCAGCGGAAAATGTCAGAAAAAAATACCAGAAAATGAGAAAAGAACCGGGAAAATAGTAGAATTTTTACCCCGAAACATTCAGGTAATGATCTTAATGCATTATTTGAGTTTATTACGTGTGTTTGAATATGTTTTAACGGTAAAACTTGGAATATTAGACATCCTTTTAATAGTTCAATTAATATTTTAAAGGGTCAAATGGACCCCGATAATGGAATTGATTATATATTCGTACTCAGTAAGTTATGGGCAACATATAAATGTAATTTATTTGGGGTTTGGTAATGTGACCTTAAACCCTGTGCATAGACCTGGCTTGCGTATTGCGTATGCGAATAGGGTATCAGGTTCCTAACCGGATTACCCTAAGACGTAAGGAATGAAGTCTTTAGCCTAATTTGATATATTTTTCTGCTTATTGAATAGAGTGGGATCGTTTTGCAATGAAACCAAAGGATAAAGCAGTTGTTGATTAGCAATGCTAACTTTTGGGAGAGGTAAGTGTTTATATCCATTTCTTTGGAGGCACCTGGCCTCGTGGATTTTCTACCACGTATTCCTTACGTGTGTAGCTGCCGATAGGCGTACTCATTACACCTTAGCTTTGGATTTACATTGTATATTATATGTTATGTCCTATTGTTGGTATTGCATTGAGGATCTGAGCATTGTACCCTGACTGTGAGTTGATATATACTTCCCGGCAGTCGATGAGAGTCCCGCGCCGGTGAAGGGTTATTATTGCATCACACCGTATTCGTCTGTATTACGTATTCTGGTTATGCATTGCATCATATTGAGGGTAGGAGGATTCCGCCATCGGAGCAGGAGGATTCCGCTCCATTGCATCATATTGAGGTTAGGAGGATTCCGCCCTCGGAGCAAGAGGATTCCGCTCCATTGCATCATATTGAGGGTAGGAGGATTCCGCCCTCAGAGCAGGAGGATTCCGCTCCATTCATTTGGCACATGTGACCCTTTGCTCCATATTTCATTTCATTTCATTTCATCTCACTTTATTTCATTTCATCTCATTTTATTTCATTTCATTTCATTATATACCATTGTGTAGACTTGTGGTACATAACTACTGTTCTGCTTCTACGTGCATTGCGTATTTGCCTATCTATTTCTGGCTCGTATTCTGGGTTGCGGGGATCGGGTTGCACGCCGAAACAGTATAAATATATGGATCGGGTTGCACGCCGCAACAGGATGAATATATGGATCGGGTCACACGCCGCAGCAGGATGTATTTCTGATTGTCGATGAGTTCGGGATACCTATATGTTTTGGTTATTTTACGTTCCTGATTTTTGATGAGTTTGTCATTCCATACGTGTTTCTAGTTATTATCTGGCTCTACCTTTTTACAATTTAAATAAGAGAAATTTTATTTATCTGTTTCTCCCCTCTGGCTAGCTATCCTATTCTTTGAGGTGGCTAGTCTACCCTACTTATTGAGTCGTTTTGACTCACCCTTGTTTGTTGTTTGTTTCTTATCTATCTATTTCGTTTCGGCAAGTTCCCTCCAGGATTGAGTTCGCCACGTTGTGAAGGAGCGAAGACGACTTCAGCTGTCAGGGTGAGCCAACTTTTATTCCGGATGGCCACCAGTTTATTGGTTATTATTTCAGATGCATTTTTCTCCCTTCAGGAGGTATCTGTCTTCTTTTGTACTCTTAGATGTCTAGTCTGGATGGCCCTAAACCTAGTATGTTGGGTAGTCAGCTGTAATTTCTTTTTACAGCTTAGAGATATCATTATGTTTGTACTTTTTCAAAGTATTGTTATTATTTATAAATTAAATTATATTTATTTTCCTAATTTAATTGATAAGGGTTCGCCCGATGGGTCTAGAAAGGATGTCGGGTGCCCGTACGGCCTAACCGGATTCCGGGTCGTGTCAGCTGGTATCAAAGCCCAGTTTAGAGTCTATACAGACTAAGACAGTGTCTAGTAGAGTCTCGCTGATAGGTATGTAGACGTCCATACTTATCTACGAGAGGCTATGATGGCATTTACGAAGTTTCACTTCCTTCATTTCTGATCGTGCGTCGGTCTAGGATGCAAAAGTATTTTCGTTAATTCGCTCGTGGTTATTGTGAACCCTCGTACGACAAATTAGCAAACAGAAGGAGCTCAGGATGAAGCAGTCTAGCCTGGGGCTAGCACTGACGAAGCCCCGAGAGTTTTGATCGTGCTGACGATCTAATTACGGAGGTCCCGGCTGTACGAGCTCGCGATGGGCAAGGGAGCAGGGCCTTGTAGTTCCCTTGGCTCTCTACAATGCTTTACGAAAATCTTAGCGACGCGGATACCGTAAAAACCTATTATTCACTAGGCAGCTTATCAGGTTGCCGCAAATGCAGACGTTCGGTCTCAGGGAGTTCCTGTTTCAGTCCCTGATGCTGCCCCAGTAATTTATGTTCCAGAAGCAGCATGTCTTGTACCTCTAATTGTTCTGGCTGATTAGCCAGCCGAGGTGTCAGTTCGGTCCGAGTGTCCGAAGAGGTTGCATTATTTTACGCAGTTGAACCTTCCAATATTCTTAAGCAATGCATCAAATAAACCTCGTGATTCTTTTAAAAAAAAATAAAATGATGTCAGCATATCCTTCAGGCTGTTGGTTATCTCGAGCAATATGCTGTGTATTATTCTGCTTTCCAGTTTCAGGGTCCAGCCTTGAATTGGTGGGCCGCTCTCTTATTAGCTAACTTGGTTCGATTTTTCTTCTAGATTCGTGGAAAGTTCCTTTCGAGTAGCGAGCGAGATGAAAAGTGTTTCCATTTCGAGTGGATTGGACAGGATAGCCTGTCGGTTAGCCTGTTGGTGTTTCAGAATATGAGATTGAATTCTATAGAATGGCTGGATATGCATTAGAACTAGTTCATGAGCCTTTCGAGAGATTCAAAGATTTATTGATGACCTTTCTTTTTCCTTGAGATCCCAAAAGACCCGAGAGATTGAGGTCGGGATTTCATTTGATGTTTTTGTTGATATAGCCCAAAGGTACGAGGTATACCATAAGTTAGAGCGGGAAGAGTTAGAGTGGGAGAGTAAGAAATTTCGTGGCCCTGGTGGGCAACCATGGTACCTCACTTGGAGGTAAGAGTTCTGATTATTTTTTTTGGAGGTCACCTTCCAGGTTATCTCAGCTTGTGTCACGTGATTCTTAGAGTGCGCCAGTAGCTCGTCAAAATCAGATTCAGTCTACTCTTCACAGCTATCAAGAATCTGTCCAGCTCCCATTTTCACTGAAAGGGTATTATCATTGTCGCGAGCCTGTCATCTTTGGTGTAGTTCTCCCTTACTCCAGTAAGTAGGCAGTCGTCCTTTCTCTTATCATCAGGCACCTGCACAGTCGCAGGGGATTTCATTTAGATCTCAAACAGTCAGAGAAACGCCACCATCCAGTAGAGGTCGAGAGTGTGGTGGCAGTGGTTCTTCAGGAGGTGATTATCGGGATAGTGGGTCAGCCTCAGCTATAGAGGTAGTTCTATGAACTGCCAGTCCACCGGGATGCTGAGGTATCCGATGTAATAGACCCTGGGATTTCTTCTTCTCTTAAATGTGAGTAATATTTGATTCTTTCGATCGATCTGGAAATAGTGCGTCTTATCATGTTTCGATGGTTTCCTTGGATGTCGTTTCTATTAAGAATCAGTTGCGGTAGAGGGGTGAGCTTCTGATATGATTTATTCCTGGCATTTATGAGACCTTACTAGTTTATCTGATCTAAATATGAGAGATTTGACGGTGAGGATTGTTATTGCCTGCTTGGCATCCTGTTATGCCACCTTGTGTTATTATGTCAAGTAATTTTACCTCTCTCCTCGAAAATCAGTGTTGGTAGGATGATGGGATTCTTATTCGTCACCATCAGGAAGCGTCGTTCTTTCTTCCGGTGTAAAGTGGCTGGTAACTAATGCTCGATCTATGTGTCTCCTCTTGGTTCGAGATTCTAGTAGAGTCATGTTATTCTATGAGCTTGTCTTAGTTATAAAAGGGTATTCTGGTAAATTTTTAGAGTTTCCTTCTTATTGGGAGGTTAAATTGGTATGGATATTTTTCCATAAAGCTTATTTAATGTCTATCTCTTCAATTGCGATTCTTTGGCTCGCCTGACTCGGAAGTAGTCTAGCTTTGGTAGCCAAGCTAGTAAGAAGATGAACTTCCTAAAGCTCTAATTATTTCTATCCTCGATCCATTTTCATTTCTTCTCCGTCCGGCACTAGTGAGCTTGGGCGATTGGTAGCCGTCTGTGACGTTCCCTGTGTTGAGCCAGAGTACGTGTTATTGTAGCCGGGTAAGCATATTATTGTTTTGGATATCAGTTTATCTGGGTATCCACTCCCATGTATAGTATAGTGTTGGTTCTGTTTTTGCGGATCATCCAGTTCTAGGGGAAACTCTGCCGAAATTTTTATATAGAAGTACCATCCATCAGGCGGTGGTGTTTACGGCAAAGGTATGGAGTTATGAACTTGAGAGTTGCAGCTGTTTGGCAACTCGAGAGAGTAGTTGGTAGCTTAGGTCTGCCTACGTTCAGCTTTTAGCAAAATCTTCTTTAGTCCAGCAGACTGTGCGAGGAGTTTTATTCCTATTCAAATGGCTGCATGAGTTTGCGCTTTAAGTGGAGGAGTCTTCCTCCAAATACTTAATGGTAATATTAAATCTCTGAGGTGTTGATACCACTTTTCTCACGACCCAAAGTAAGGCCACGGCAGAAATCTACAATGAGTATCGATCATTGCTAAACCCACTAATAATCTATTAATGACATAGATAAGCTGGCCACCTGATTATATATACGTACCTATCTGCTGAAAACATAAAGTCTGGAAAAATGACACGACTTTAACTTGCTGGCAATTAGAACATTGAGCCACAAATTCTGCTATGTCACACTTCATTCCATCCCACTAACAAATCTGCTCAAGATCATGGTACATCTTAGTCGAACCTGGATGAACAGTGTATTTAGAACAATGTGCCTCCATCATAATCTGTCCACGTAAATTTGCAACATCAGGAGCACAAAGTCTATCTTTATACATGAGAATACCGTTAGTAGTATCCCTGTATGGCTACTCCGGTTTTCTTCTGGCTATCTATCTGTATTCAACTAGAACTGGATCCTCATACTGACGCTGTTTTACTTCATAGAAATTTAGAGTTAAAGGTCTAGTGCAGCTTATCGACAATCCATCATATATCTTTTTCACACCTCAACTATTTGAGAAGTTACTTTAGCGTTATAAGTGCACATGTAATCAACTCTGTTGCTGGTATTCTGCCTCAGCTGAAGGTCCAACTACATGTCTCTTTTATATTTACTTTTTCAAGTCATAATAATTCCAATTCAAAGACAATACCTTGAAATAGATGTTCAGTCTGAAGATCATTCCTGGTCTGCATCATACTATCCAGTAGTATTTGCATGATCCTTATCCTTATATGATAGACCCTGTCCAGATGAACCTTTGACATGCATTAGGATATGAGTAACTACATTTCCAAAAGGAGCTTGCGGAACAACCCTAACATCAACAGAGGTGTTGCATGGTGCGTTCGTAAAAATAATATAGCTTGCATCAAATCTTCTATAGTGTGTAGTAACAAGGTACTTCAAAAGCTTCCCCTATTGCATCAAGCGTGAGCTAATTTTTAGTTCCATCGACCTGTTCTATATCAAAAGGTATATCGAAGGGGTGATTATCGTCTGAATCATGTTAACCCATTCAAGGTTTCATGTATCTTTGTTTCGAAAAAGTAAAACTCTCCTCTCGTGATCGAGGAAGGGTCAGTTTAGTCAAAAATAAGTTGGGCAATGGTGTTATCATATTATCCAGATATATTTTGTTCCAAAAGTTCGATATGCGTGTTATAATTCTGATCCTGTAATCAGAAAATAATACCCATGGAATAAGCGTCTTTTGTTATCTGTGCGAATTTTTCTTTCGACTTAGGCTCGTTCGAGGACGAACGAGAGTTTAAGTGGAGGAGAATGAAACGACCTCGGTTAGTCGTTTCGGAAGTTAGGACTCCGATTGGCGTGCCGATAATTTTAAAATGTTCGTAACATCCATTGGGACTTATCTGTAAAATTTAAGCTAAATCAGACCTCGTTTGGTAAGCATCGAAAGAAGGTTTCAGTTTTTATTGTCGATAAATACAAAAAAGAGATTTTCAAGCTCGGTATTGGAGAATGAGCTCTGATTCGAAATCGGAAAGCGTCATTAGGTTCGTATGATTATTTGTGACTTTTGTAATTTTTCGAAAGTGAATTTCGATGTTGTTCGGCTAGTTTCCGCTAAAATGCCGAAAGTTAAATAATTTAACTTCTTTTCCAATTAATTTGTACATTGAGTTTCGGGAGCCCGATTTGAGATTTGCCTTAGCGAGTATGCTACATATATTTTATATAATTGGTATGCAAAATTTGGAATTATTTCGAATATCGTTGAGTACCATTTTAATTTTCGTTAAGAAAAAAAAAAGTAAAAGAAAAGAAAAAAATAAAAAAAAAAGGAAAAGAATAAGTAAGAAAAAGAAAATTCAAAAGACGGTGGCATGGCTAAGGATACAATCGTTAGCCTTACAGCAAATTAGCAGAAACAGAAACGGGAAAATGCGAAAAGGAACTCAGCGGAAAATGTCAGAAAAAAATGCCAGAAAATGAGAAAAGAGCCGGGAAAATAGTAGAATTTTTACCCCGAAACATTCAGGTATTGATCTTAATTCATTATTTGAGTTTATTACGTGTGTTTGAATATGTTTTAACGGTAAAACTTGGAATATTAGACATCCTTTTAATAAGTTCAATTAATATTTTAAAGGGTCAAATAGACCCCGATAATGGAATTGATTATATATTCGTACTCAGTGAGTTATGGGCAACATATAAATATAATTTATTTGGGGTTTGGTAATGTGACCTTAAACCCTGTGCATAGGCCTGGCTTGCGTATTGCGTATGCGAATAGGATATCAGGTTCCTAACCGGATTACCCTAAGACGTAAGGAATGAAGTCTTTAGCCTAATTTGATATATTTTTCTGCTTATTGAATAGAGTGGGATCGTTTGGCAATGAAACCAAAGGATAAAGCGATTGTTGATTAGAAAAAATAATTTTTGGGAGAGGTAAGTGTTTATATCCATTTCTTTGGAGGCACCTGGACTCGTGGATTTTCTACCACGTATTCCTTACGTGTGTAGCTGCCGATAGGCGTACTCATTACGCCTTAGCTTTGGATTTACATTGTATATTATATGTTATGTCCTATTGTTGGTATTGCATTGAGGATCTGAGCATTGTACCCTGGCTGTGAGTTGATATATACTTTCCGGCAGTCGATGAGAGTCCCGCACCGGTGAAGGGTTATTATTGCATCACACCGTATTCTTCTGTATTACGTTTTCTGGTTATGCATTGCATCATATTGAGGGTAGGAGGATTCCGCCCTCGGAGCAGGAGGATTCCGCTCCATTGCATCATATTGAGGGTAGGAGGATTCCGCCCTCGGAGCAGGAGGATTCCGCTCCATTGCATCATATTGAGGGTAGGAGGATTCCGCCCTCGGAGCAGGAGGATTGTGCTCCATTCATTTGGCACATGTGACCCTTTGCTCCATATTTCATTTCATTTCATTTCATCTCACTTCATTTCATTTCATCTCATTTTATTTCCTTTCATTTCATTTTATACCATTGTCTAGACTTGTGGTACATAATTATTGTTCTACTTCTACGTGCATTGCTTATTTGCCTATATATTTATGGCTCGTATGCTGGGCTGCGGGGATCGGGTTTCACGCCGAAACAGTATAAATATATGGATCGGGTTGCACGCCGCAACAGGATGAATATATGGATCGGGTCGCACGCCGCAGCAGGATGTATTTCTGATTGTCGATGAGTTTGGGATACCTATATGTTTTGGTTATTTTACGTTCCTGGTTTTTGATGAGTTTGTCATTCCATACATGTTTCTAGTTATTATCTGGATCTGCCTTTTTACAATTTAAATAAGAGGAATTTTGTTTATCTGTTTCTCTTCTCTGGCTAGCTGTCCTATTCTTTGAGGTGGCTAGTCTGCCCCACTTATTGAGTCGTTTTGACTCACCCTTGTTTGTTGTTTGTTTCTTGTCTATCTATTTCGTTACGACAAGTTCGCTCTAGGATTGAGTTTGCCACGTTGTGAAGGAGCGAAGACGACTTCAGCTGTCAGGGTGAGCCAACTTTTATTCCAGATGGCCACCAATTTATTGGTTATTATTCAGATGCATTTTGCTCCCTTCAGGAGGTATCTGTCTTCTTTTGTACTCTTAGATGTCTACTCTGGATGGCCTTAAACCTAGTATGTTGGGTAGTCAGCTGTAATTTCTTTTTACAGCTTAGAGATATACTTTTTCTAAGTCTTGTTATTATTTAAAAATTAAATTATATTTATTTTCCTAATTTAATTGATAAAGGTTCGCCCGACGGGTCTAGAAAAGATGTCGGGTGTCCGCACGGCCTAACCGGATGAAACGACCTCGGTCAGTCGTTTCGGAAGTTAGGACTCCGATTGACGTGCCGATAATTTTAAAATATTTGTAATGTCCATTAGAACCTGTCTGTAAAATTTGAGCTAAAGCAGACCTCGTTTGGTAGGCATCGGAAGAAGGTTTCAGTTTTTATTGGCGATTAATATTAAAAGGAGATTTTCGAGTTTGGTTTTTGCCGAATGAGCTCCGATTCGAAATCCGAAAGCGCCGTTAGGTTCGTATGATTATTTGTGATTTTTGTGAACTTTCGAAAGTGAATTTCGATGTTGTTCGGCTAGTTTCCGCTAAAATGCCGAAAGTTAAATAATTTGACTTCTTTTTATTTAAATGCGTATCTTGAGTTTCGGGAGTCCAATTTGAGATCCGTCTTCGCGAGTATGTTACATATATTTTGTATAAATGGTATGCAAAAGTTAGAATTATTTCGAGTATCATCGGATATTGTTTTAATTTTTGAAAAAAAAAGAAATTATATAAAAATTAAAAATAAAATAAAAAAAGAAGATGAAATAATTATGACGGTGGGCCTTGGGATAATTATCCCTTAGCTGCACCTCCATTTAAATGGAGCTCAAAAGCACGTACAGTAACAGGAAAACCAAAACGCAGAAAAAAAAAACAATTACAAGACATAACGCGAAAAAATGCCAGAAAATGAGAAAAGGGCCGGAAAAAAAGTAGAATTTTCATCCTGAAACATTCAGGTAATGATTCTAATATATTATTTGAGTTTATTACGTGTGTTTAAATATATTTTGACGGTAAAACTTGGAATATTAGACATCGTTTTAATAAGTTCAATTAATAGTTTAAAGGGTCAAATGGACCCCGATAATGAAATTGATTATATATTCGTACACAGGGTGTTATGGGCAACATATAAATGTAATTTATTTAGGGTTTGGTCATGTGACCCTAAACCCTGCATATAGGCCTGGCATGCGTATTGCGTATGCGAATAGGGTATCAGGTTCCTACCTGGATTTCCCTAAGATGTGAGGAATGAAGCCTTTAGCCTAATGTGATATATTTTTCTGCTTATTGAACACAGTGGGATCGTTTGGCAATGAATCCAACGGACAAAGCGGTTATTGAGTGGCTGTACTAACTTTTTAACAAGGTAAGTGTTTATATCCATTTCTTTGGAGGCACCTGGCCTCGTGGATTTTCCACCACGTGTTCCTTACGTGTGTAGCTGCCGATAGGCGTACTCATTACACCTTAGCTTTGGATTTACATTATATATTATATGTTATGTCCTATTGTTGGTATTGCAATGAGGATCTGAGCATTGTACTCTGGCTGTGAGTTGTCATCTACTTCCCGGTTGTCGATGAGAGTCCCGCGCCGGTGAAGGGTTATTATTGCATCACATTGCATTCATATGCAATATTTGTCATTGATATGCATTACATTGCATATCATATTGAGGGCAGGAGTATTCCGCCCTAGGAGCAGGAGTATTCCGCTCCATTGTATCATATTGAGGGCAGGAGTATTCCGCCCCAGGAGCAGGAGTATTCCGCTCCATTGTATTATATCGGGTGCAGGAGTATTCCGCCCCAAGAGAGTGCAAGGGTTTTCCGCCTCTGGTTTATATTATATCGGGTGCAGGAGTATTCCGCCCCCAGGAGCAGGAGTATTCCGCTCCAGTTGGTTATCAGATTGGATTCCCCTCGAATGCAGGAGTATTCCGCTTCGAGATGGGACGACGGGCACATGTGACCCTTTGCATCATATTTCATTTCATCTCACTTCATTTCATTTCATCTCAATTCATACCATTGTGTAGACTTGCGGTACATGACTACTGTTCTGCTTATATGTGCATCGCTTATTTGTTGATATGTTTCTGCCACGCACCCTTGGTTGAGTTTAGAAGTTTCTTACGTGTTTCCGGTTGTTATCTGGCTCTGCCTTTTTATAATTTAAATAAAAGGAATTTGGTTTATCTGTTTCTTCTCCCTGGCTAGCTATCCTATTCTTTGAGGTGGCTAGTCTGCCCCACTTATTGAGTCCTTTTGACTCACCCTTGTTTGTTGTTTGTTTCTTGTCTATCTATTTCGTTTCGGCAGGTTCGCTCCAGGATTGAGTTCGCCGCGTTGTTCAGGAGCGAAGACGACTTCAGCTGTCAGGGTGAGCCTGATTTATTCCGGATGGCCACCAGTTTATTGTTTATTATTTCAGTTGCATTCTGCTCCCTTCAGGAGGTATCTGTCTTCTTTTGTACACTTAGATGTCTAGTCTGGATAGCCCTAAACCTAGTATGTTGGGTAGTCAGCTGTAATTCCTTTTGTACAACTAGAGGTATCAGTATGTCTGTGTTCTTGTTTTAAGTCTTGTCCTTATTTATGAATTATTATATTTATTTTCCTAATTTAATTGGTAAGGGTTCGCCCGACGGGTCTAGGGGAGGATGTCGGGTGCCCGCACGGCCTAGCCGGATTCTGGGTCGTGTCAGTTGGTATCAGAGCCCTGTTTAGAGTCTATCCAGACTAAGACAGTGTCTAGTAGAGTCTCGCTGATGGGTACGTAGACGTCCGTACTTATCTACGAGAGGCTATGATGGCATTTAGGAAGTCTCACTTCCTTCATTTCTGATCGTGCGTCGGTCTAGGATTCAAAAGTATTTTCATTAAATTGGTTAATTTCTTCGTGGTAATTGTGAACCCTCGTGCGACAAATCAGCAAATGGTATGAGTTCAGGACGAAGCAGTCTAGCCTGGGGCTAGCACTGACGAAGCCCGAGAGTTTTGATCGTGTTGACGATCTAGTTACGGAAGTCCCAGCTGTACGAGTTTGCGATGGGCAAGGGAGCAGGGCCTTATAGTTCCCTTGGCTCTCTATGATGCGTTTACGAGAATCTTGGTGACGCAAATACCGCAAGAACCTATTATTCGCTAGGCAGCTTATCAGGTTGCCGCAGATGCATATGTTCGGTCTCAGGGAGCTCCTATTCTAGTTCTTAATATTGCCATAGTAAAATATGTTCCAAATGCAGCATGTATTGCGCCACCAATTGTTCTGGCTGGTTAGCTAGCCGAGGTAACAGTTCGGTCCGAGTGCCCAAAGAGGGTATATTATTTTACGCGGTTGAACATCTCGATATTCCCAGGCCATGTATCAAATAATCCCTGTGTAAGTTTTTTTTTTAAAAAAAAAATAAAATGACGTCAGCATATCCTTCGGGCTCTTGTTATATCGAGTGGTATGGTGTCGATCATTCTGTTTTCCAGTTTCAGAGGTCCAGTGTTGAATTGGTGGACTGCTCTTTATTAGCCAACTTTGTTCGATTTTTCTTCTAGATTCGTGGAAAAGTTCCTTTCGAGTAGCGAACAAGATGAAAAAATGTTGCCAGTTCGAGTGGGTTGGACAGGGTAGCCCGTCGGTTAGCCTGTTGTTGTTTCAGAATATGAGATTGAATTCTATAGAATGACTGAATATGCATTAGAACTAGTCCATGAGCCTTTCGAGAGATTCAAAGATTTATTGATGACCTTTATTTTTTCTTGAAATCCCAGATGGCTCGAGAAATTGAGGTCCGTATTTTATTTGATGTTGTTGTTAATATTCCCCGAAGGTTCGAGGCATACCATGAGTTAGAGCGGGAGAGCAAGAGATCCCGTGGCCATAGTGGGTAACCATAGTACCTCATATGGAGGTAAAAGTTATGATTATTTTGGGAGGTCACCTTCCAGGTTATCTCAGCTTGTGTCACTTGATTCTTAAAGTGCGCTAGTAGCTCATCAAGATCAGATTTAGTCTTTTCTTTATAGCTTTCAACAATCTGCCCAGCTTCCATTCTCAGAAAAAAAGGTGTTATCATTATCGTGAGTCTGGTTATCCTTTGAGGAGTTTTTTCCTTACTCCGGTAAGTAGGCAGTCATCTTTTATCTTGTCATCAGGCACCTGTACAGTCGTAGGGAATTTTATTTAAATCTTAATCAGCCAGAGAAACGCCACGATCCAGTAGAGGTTGAGAACGTGGTGGCAGTGGTTCTTCAGAAGGTAATTATCAGTGTAGCGGCTTAGTTCAGCCGCAGAGGCAGATCTATAAACTGCCAGTCTGGCAGAATGCTGAGGCATCCGATGAAGTACACCCATGTAATTCTTCTTTCATTATATGTGAGTAAGATTTGATTCTTCCGATCGGTCTGAACTTCGTTTATTTTATCATGTTTCCATGGCTTCCTTGGATATTGTTTCTATTAAGAATCGGTTGCGGTAGAGGGGTGAGTTTATGATACGATTTATTCCTGGCATTTATGAGACCCTACCAGTTTATCTGGTTTAAATGCGAGAGATTTGTGAGTGAGTGTCGGTATTGTTTGCTTTGCGTTTTGTTATGCCTCATTCTGTTATAATGTCAAGTCAATCTACCTCTCTTTTTGAAATTCGGTGTTAGTAGGATGATGGGATTCTTACCCATCACCATCAGAATGCATCATTATTTCTTCTGGTGTAAAGTGATTGGTAAGCAATACTCGATCTATGTATCTCTTCATGGTTCAAGGCGCTAGCAGAGTCATGTTATTCTATGAGCTTGTCTCGATTATAACAGGGTTTCTGGTAAATTGTCAGAATTTCGTTCTTATTGGAAGGTTAAAATTGGTATGGATGTTTTTCCATAAAGCTTATTTAATGTCTATCTCTTCAATTGCGATTTTTTGGCTCGCTTGACGCGAAAGTAGTCTAGGTTTGGTAGTCAAGCAAATAAGAAGATGAACTTCCTGAAGCTCTAATTATATCTATCCTCGATCTATTTCCATTTCTTCTTCGTCCGGCACTAGTGAGCTTGGGCGATTGGTAGCCGCTTGTGACGTTCCCTGTGTTGAGCCAGAGTACGTGTTATTGTGGCCGGGTAAGCATATTATTATTTTGGAAGCATATTATTGTTTTGGTCCAGTTGTCTCATCTTGTTATCCGTTTAACATGTTTATGTTATCAGTTTATCCGGGTATCCATTCCCATGTATAGTATAGTGCTGGTTCTGTTTTTGCGGATCATCCATTTTCAAGGGAAACTCTGCCGAAATTTTTATATAGAAGTACCATCCATCAGGCGGTGGTGTTTACGGCAAAGGTATGGAGTTGTGAACTTGAGAGTTGCAGCTGTTTGGCAACTCAAAAGTGTAGTTGATAGCTTAGGTCTGCCTACATTCAGCTTTTAGCTAAATCTTCTTTAGTCCAGCAGACTGTGTGAGGATGGTTATTCCTATTCAAATGGTTGCATGAGTTTGTGCTTTAAGTGGAGGAGTCTTCCTCCAAATACTGAATGGTAATATTAAATCTCTGAGGTGTTGATACCACTTTTCTCACGACCCAAAGTAAGGCCACGGTAGAAATCTGCAATGAGTGTCGATCATTGCTAAACCCACTAATAATCTATTAATGACAAAGATAAGTTGGCAACCTGATCATATATACCCACCTATCTGCTGAAAGCATAAATTCTGGAAAGATGACACGACTTTAACTGGCTGGCAATTAGAACACTAAGCCACAAATTCTCCTATGTCATAGTTCATTTCGTCCCACCAATAAATCTGCGTAAGATCATGGTACATCTTAGTCGAACCTGGATAAATACTGTATTTGGAATAATGTGTCTCCATCATAATCTATCCACGTAAATCTGCAACATCAGAAACTCAAAGTCTATCTTTATACATGAGAACACTGTCAGTAATAACCCTGTATGGTGACTCCGGTTTTCTTCTGGCTATCTGTCTGTATTCAACCAGAACTGGATCCTCATATTGACGTTGTTTTACTTCATGAAAAAAATTTAGAGTTAAAGGTCTAGTGCAGATTGTCGTCCATCCATCATTGGCATATCTCCTTCACACCTCAACTCCTTAAGAAGTTACTTTAGCGTTATAAATGCACATGTAATCAACTTTATTGCTGGTATTCTGCCTCAGATGAAGATCCAACTACATGTCTCTTTTATTTGCACTTTTTCAATTTATAATATTTCCAATCCAAAGACAATACCCTGAAGTAGATGTTCGGTCTGAGGATCATTCCTGGTCTGCATCATACTATCCGGTAGTAGTTGCATGATCCTTATCCTTATCCTTATACGATAGACCCTGTTCAGATAAGCCTTTGGCATACATTATAATATGAGTAACTACATTCCCACGAGGAGCTTGCGGAACAACACTAAGATCAACTGAGATGTTGCATAGTGCATTCGTAAAAATAATATAGCTTGCATCAAATCTTCTAGAGTGTGTACTGACAAGGTACTTCAAAATCTTCCCCTATTGTATCAAGAGTGAGCTAATTCTTAGTTCCATCGACTTGTTTTATATCGAAAGGTATATCGAAGAGGTGATTATCGACTTAATCATGTTAACCCATTCAAAGTTCTGTGTATCTTCGTTTCAAAAATGTAGAAGTCTCTTCTCGCAGTCAAGGAAGGATCCGCTTAGTCAGAATAAGTTGTGCAATGGTATCATTATATTATCCAGTTATATTTTATTCCAAAAGTACGATATGCGTGTTATGATTCTGATTCTGTAATCAGGAGATAAGGCCCATGGAGTAGTTTATGACAGTCGTGTAAGTTCTCTTATTATCTGCGTGAATCTTGCTTTAGATTTAGGCTCGTTCGAGGACGAACGAGAGTTTAAGTGGAGGAGAATGAAACGACCTCGGTCAGTCGTTTTGGAAGTTAGGACTCCGATTGGCGTGCCGATAATTTTAAAATATTCGTAATGTCCATTAGAACCTGTCTGTAAAATTTGAGCTAAATCAGACCTCGTTTGGTAGGCATCGGAAGAAGGTTTCAGTTTTTATTGGCGATTAATATTAAAAGGAGATTTTCGAGCTTGGTTTTTGCCGAATGAGCTCCGATTCAAAATCCGAAAGCGCCGTTAGGTTCGTATGATTATTTGTGATTTTTTTGAACTTTCGAAAGTGAATTTCGATGTTGTTCGGCTAGTTTCCGCTAAAATGCCGAAAGTTAAATAATTTGACTTCTTTTTATTTAAATGCGTATCTTGAGTTTCGGGAGTCCAATTTGAGATCCGTCTTCGCGAGTATGTTACATATATTTTGTGTAACTGGTATGCAAAAGTTAGAATTATTTCGAGTATCATCGGATATTGTTTTAATTTTCGAAAAAAAAAGAAATTATATAAAAAATAAAAAATAAAATAAAAAAAGAAGATGAAATAATTATGACGGTGGGCCTTGGGATAATTATCCCTTAGCTGCACCTCCATTTAAATGGAGCTCAAAAGCACGTACAGTAACAGGAAAACCAAAACGCAGAAAAAAAAAAACAATTACAAGACATAACGCGAAAAAATGCCAGAAAATGAGAAAAGGGCCGGAAAAAAAGTAGAATTTTCATCCTAAAACATTCAGGTAATGATTCTAATATATTATTTGAGTTTATTACGTGTGTTTAAATATATTTTGACGGTAAAACTTGGAATATTAGACATCGTTTTAATAAGTTCAATTAATAGTTTAAAGGGTCAAATGTACCCCGATAATGAAATTGATTATATATTCGTACTCAGGGTGTTATGGGCAACATATAAATGTAATTTATTTAGGGTTTGGTCATGTGACCCTAAACCCTGTATATAGGCCTGGCCTGCGTATTGCGTATGCGAATAGGGTATCAGGTTCCTACCTGGATTGCCCTAAGATGTGAGGAATGAAGCCTTTAGCCTAATGTGATATATTTTTCTGCTTATTGAACACAGTGGGATCGTTTGGCAATGAATCAAAAGGACAAAGCGGTTATTGAGTGGTTGTACTAACTTTTTAACAAGGTAAGTGTTTATATCCATTTCTTTGGAGGCACCTGGCCTCGTGGATTTTCTACCACGTGTTCCTTACGTGTGTAACTGCCGATAGGCGTACTCATTACGCCTTAGCTTTGGATTTACATTATATATTATATGTTATGTCCTATTGTTGGTATTGCAATGAGGATCTGAGCATTGTACTCTGGCTGTGAGTTGTCATCTACTTCCCGGTTGTCGATGAGAGTCCCGCGCCGGTGAAGGGTTATTACTGCATCACATTGCATTCATATGCAATATTTTTCATTCATATGCATTACATTGCATATCATATTGAGGGCAGGAGTATTCCGCCCTAGGAGCAGGAGTATTCCGCTCCATTGTATCATATTGAGGGCAGGAGTATTCCGCCCCAGGAGCAGGAGTATTCCGCTCCATTGTATTATATCGGGTGCAGGAGTATTCCGCCCCAAGAGAGTGCAAGGGTTTTCCGCCTCTGGTTTATATTATATCGGGTGCAGGAGTATTCCGCCCCCAGGAGCAGGAGTATTCCGCTCCAGTTGGTTATCAGATTGGATTCCCCTCGAATGCAGGAGTATTCCGCTTCGAGATGGGACGACGGGCACATGTGACCCTTTGCATCATATTTCATTTCATCTCACTTCATTTCATTTCATCTCAATTCATACCATTGTGTAGACTTGCGGTACATGACTACTGTTCTGCTTATATGTGCATCGCTTATTTGTTGATATGTTTCTGCCACGCACCCTTGGTTGAGTTTAGAAGTTTCTTACGTGTTTCCGGTTGTTATCTGGCTCTGCCTTTTTATAATTTAAATAAAAGGAATTTGGTTTATCTGTTTCTTCTCCCTGGCTAGCTATCCTATTCTTTGAGGTGGCTAGTCTGCCCCACTTATTGAGTCCTTTTGACTCACCCTTGTTTGTTGTTTGTTTCTTGTCTATCTATTTCGTTTCGGCAGGTTCGCTCCAGGATTGAGTTCGCCGCGTTGTTCAGGAGCGAAGACGACTTCAGCTGTCAGGGTGAGCCTGATTTATTCCGGATGGCCACCAGTTTATTGTTTATTATTTCAGTTGCATTCTGCTCCCTTCAGGAGGTATCTGTCTTCTTTTGTACACTTAGATGTCTAGTCTGGATAGCCCTAAACCTAGTATGTTGGGTAGTCAGCTGTAATTCCTTTTGTACAGCTAGAGGTATCAGTATGTCTGTGTTCTTGTTTTAAGTCTTGTCCTTATTTATGAATTATTATATTTATTTTCCTAATTTAATTGGTAAGGGTTCGCCCAACGGGTCTAGGGGAGGATGTCGGGTGCCCGCACGGCCTAGCCGGATTCTGGGTCGTGTCACCGGATTCCGGGTCGTGTCACCTAATTGTTAGGAACTTCTAATTTTTTCTGCGTACTTTTTCCTGCTACTTTTTCCTTCTCTGGAAAACAGAAACAACTGAACTCTCCCTCTCTATGTAAAAAGGCTTTCTTCTTCTACTATGGTGAAGAAGAAGATTCCAACGAAGAACAGAAGCGCTCTTCTATGAATTGGAACCACTTCTGTAACAAGGTACGTCTTAGACTGTGAACTAATCTTTACAATTCGTATTTTTTACATGTGATTGTACCATCGACTAGTGAAACAAATACGGTTAGACCCTGGGCAAATTGTATTTTCTTGAATTGTGTGTAATCCTTCATTGGTATCAAGAGTCGTGTTATTTGTTTTCTAGTGATGATCTTTCTTAATATTGATATACTGACTTGGGAAGTGTCTATTGTTACTGCAATTTTTTCTTTGTGAGATTTTGGCGTGAAACCAAGTCTGGAATAGAAAGAAGGATAAAAGGAATTGTTGTTAGGAGTGAATTCTATTGGTTTTAGACGTTTTCTTTGTCTAAATTAATATTTTTCAAATACTAGATTCATGGAATCTCATTAAATAATGCAATGCTCTAGGACTAGGGAATTACGATTTCCACATGGTTTGTTTTATGAAAATAAGAGTGGCAGTCGTGAGTAATATGCAGAAGAATGTGACAAATTAATTAGATGAAGTTCATTCTCCTCTTATTTCATTAAGAGACATTGTTAAATACAAACACTACTCTTCTCTGATGTCCAATTGTGATTCGGTGCCATTGGAAGTCTAAAACCATGGATAGATTCCTTCAAGATGCCAGGAGTATGGACATAGTGGCACGGAATTTTTGTTTGCTATTCCCAGTGATTCTTAAGAAATATCCATAGAGATAATAAAAGAACAATTTTTCCAGGAAGAGTGAATTTTCTGGCCCATACGGATGATGCTTGGAATATGCTTCCAAGTAAAATACTGGATGATTTTTGGCCCATACGGATGATGCTTGGAATATGCTTCCAAGTACAAACACTATGTATGAATGCTGGATAGTAAAATACATAAATGATTTTGATAATCTTTGTGTTTTGTCTTAATAATCTGTGACCATAAAACAAATCATAGCAACGAAAAAAAATACTTTGTTGTAGATAAGTTCTTTGTGGCTTCCAAAAAGAATTTAGGAAGTGGTTCCTAACTTCTAAACTTAGTATTAAATCTCATTGGATATGTTCTTTTGTATATGTTACAAGAGAATATATTTAAAGAAAAGTTTATCACTCACGTATTTGTTTTATGTGAAACTTCAATTATCACCATTATTTTATGTGCATGAGTGCATATGTAAAATAAATATGTGTACATATGAAGTTAAGTACAATTCTAGTTACAAAAGGTGTTAGATGTCTGCACTTTCGATAATGACCAAAATAGAAATAGATGAAGTAGAAAAATTCCAAGCCAACAGTCTACACTGTCTGTCCTTAAGAAATCTAATCCCCTCACAGTTACCCAAGGTTTGTGGATTAATTTCTCCCAGGATAGAATGGAATTATCCTCACTGTGATAGCGGTAATTCAAATCACAATGAACAGCGAACTCAAATAATAGTAGCAAATCACACGACTCTAGAAGAGAGGAGAAATATTTTGTTGTGTATATCTAAAATGAGGAAGAGTCTCACTATTTATAGACCAAGAATGGGTGTAATGAAAAGGTGTGATACCTTTTCAACAAAGAGGTGCTTATGGTGCCTTTTCCCATTCACAACTATTCAAAAAATCCCCAACAATCCCCCACATGAATGAGGAATGACTCTATAGTGAAAAATGTGCAGAAACTTGTGTGACTTGCAAGTAAGAATTAATTGCATCTGGATAAGTGGGTTTCCCTTTGAACTTTCCGTAGTGAACATATATCGGATATACTCGGTCAATCGGTAGATTTGATATCTTTGAACCGTCGAACTTTGGTGTATACCTAGACAACATATGTCACACAATTAATCCTTGACCATTTTTGGTTCTCATTGTTGTGTTCGTTTCAGCCATGAACACCGCCTGGTTCATGAGTGCGTAGAGAATTGGCCTTACAGAATTCTCCTTGAAGCGACTTCCACTTCACACTCACATAGGTGATTTCTAAACGTGTAATCCCGTAGATCTACACTATTTGACAAACCCCGTATCAAACTTAGATAATCATTAAAAACCGTCGTTAACGTTTTATTCTTGGTACTAAACATTGTCATATTAAGAGGATTTTAGTTGTTTGACAATGTTGGAGCGGTCGTACATAACTTTGTTTGAGCTCCTTGAACCTAGATCTTGGGATCTCCAGTCTTCTAGGTAGAGTTACCGCCATGACGACTTGTCCTCGACCATAGTCCCATTCTCTTCGATGACCTCTACTATACCTCTTGTTAGCCTTTTGTTTTGCGGATCCGACACATTATCACTTGACCTTACAATGTCAACATTGATAATCCCCTAGAGAGTAGTTGTCAAACGGTTTTATATCTTCGTTGTATGTAACGATTCCCCGTTATACATATTGCTCCCAACCCTTCCTATTGACGCTTGAATATTGCAATGTATGCAAACACCACTGTAAATGGCTAGAGCCAAAATTGAATATTTTCCAAAATTTTTGGAGCCCTTCAATTTTTTCACTGTTTAATCTAGCATCACTATCAATAGCTGGAAATGGTTGCATCAGTTGTGGCCACAACCTTTTGATATTTAATATATTTCTCAACCATTACCGTGTTGCTATTTACTTGATGCCTAAATTATAGAACCTTCAATCATTATATAGATCCAAATCAATATGGATTTTATAATTATCATTGGTTGGTTCATCGCTTCAAATCCAACTCAATATGGATTTCATAATTATACTTGGTTGGTTCACCGTTTAAATCCAACTTTATATAGATTTTACCATTAATATTAATAGTTGATTTACCGTTTAACAGACCAATATTTTATTACATCCGTTCATGAAGGGTCATGTCTATACAAAACGTTATCTATCAACCGACATATCCTTTTCATGAACAGTCACAGCCTTTTCAGTGACACTATTTCATGAAATTACACAACCTTTTTCTGAAGGGAAAAAAAAGCATGTGACCAATTCTCGAATTGGTAGATTCATCAACTAGTTGCTCCAAAATAGCACTAATTATGAATTCAAAAATTATCATGCCAATATTCACTAAGGACTCGTGGGGTTACGAGAAAAAGAATCATATCTAATTCTTCTAAATAAAATAGTAAGCCTAATTATGCATCATCAAATGCCCCCACATTTCAAATATTTCATGTACCAAAGTCAATTATTCATGATAGCAAATATCACTCCACCAAAATTAACATTTGGTTGAAGCTCGAACACAAATATGGCTTCATCGTAGATTTGAGTGATGATAACCCAGACACGGAAAACTTATGACAATTTGCTTCTCAAATATTCATAGGACTCAAAATCACATTAGTTAATTCCATATAGAATGGATTGATCGTGCAAATACATTAAAATAAAGTATTTGAACCTCTATACTACGTAGGATTTATCACCCCACAAATATTGTGACTACACAGTAAACACTGTGAAGTCCAAAATGATATCCACGTAGAATATCCATTTGACGTGATCTCAATTTTGATCGTTTTCAAGTAATAGTCACGTAAGCCCAATTACTACTTACAAACTGAAAGTGATCTTTCACATAAACCAGCCAACCATGTAGATCTCTAGGCCAATAACAAAATATGTGTCTTTATCGACTGAGATATTCCTCACCCTCACGCAAGGTGGTTGTTCAAAAAATAGCCACAAACAAGGAAGAAATCGTGATAGTGATAGCATTAAATGATACATCACCCGTCATGTAGTGTAAACAAATGCTCCAGAGATGCTTGATAAAGGATCATATGTAAATTGTACCTTTTAAGTAATCAGCCATAAGTTTACCAAAAGTTATGACTTTTCTGGACATCCTCCATATGACAGCCTCAATTTTTCCAACCATCATAAATGAACATAAACTATTTTTGGCAGTACATATGTCAAAGCATATATCACTTTGAAAGGATCTGTAGTGACATTTTCTTTCTCCTTCTATCCAATTTTCACAAACAGATTAATTATCGTCACAGAATAAAAATATTATTTCAAATTTAAAAGTACAATGAAGATTTTATATCTTCAAACTGATTTAACGTACAGTGAAGTTTTTATATCTTCAAACTGCAAATAACAATATAAATATTTTAATAATCCGAAAGTTTTTAATCTTCTGAACGGATTAAAAACACAATAATTTTAATAATTCGTTGAAGTATTTAAATCTTCAAAAACGGAATATTAAATTTGGAGTAGAAAATCTTTTCAGATTTTAGTCTCCACAAATAGTCTATTATCGATTAGCAGACAAAAATACAAATTAGATTTCTTAAGATTGTTAGATGTCTGTACTTTCGATAATGACCAAAACAGAAATAGATGAAGTAGAAAAACTCCAAGCCAACAGTCTACACTGCCTGTCCTTAAGAAATCTAATCCCCTCACAGTTACCCAAGGTTTGTGGATTAATTTTTCTCAGGATAGAATGGAATTATCCTCACTGTGATAGCGGTAATTCAAATCACAGTGAACAGCGAACTCAAATAATGGTAGCAAATCACACGACTCTAGAAGAGAGGAGAAATATTTTGTTGTGTATATCTAAAATGAGGAAGAGTCTCACTATTTATAGACCAAGAATGGGTGTAATGAAAAGGTGTGATTCCTTTTCAACAAAGAGGTACTTATGGTGCCTTTTTCCATTCACAACTATTCAAAAAATCCCCAACAAAAGGTTGCTTGCAACCAAGCCATTAGATACAAACGGTGTTTCTGGCAATTGAATCTTCAATTTTTTGAATTGTAGTCTAATTCAAACTTGGTTGATGATTTCTGGTAGCCATCCTTGGTCACATTTTTTCAAAATTCATACACACACATGTGTGTGCGCGTATACGTATATATATTTGTATGTACTTATGGTGAATCCATATTTCTTGTATTTGTTACATGAAAATAGTCCAGATTTAAGTGTTGGTAGTTGAATTTCAAGGCCGAACGTTGACTTTGCATCACCGACCCACACATAAAAAAAGGGAAGAAGTTTACTTTGTTAAACTTTATTATGCATCGTCTCTCCACAATTAACCAAGTGTGGCTGCTACAATCATGTAAAATATGTGCTTGTGCTTTAAAGAAGAGATGAGAATCTATTATGTATGATAAATTCATTCATAGTCTCTACTTCTGTGTATCTGCACAAGTTTTAGATTTAATGATTTATGCTCTTATTCTTTTTTTTTTTTGAATATTTCTATATTTGTTATAGAATTATTTGTTTGAACTTGAATTTGAGTATTTTAAGACGAGTGTTCCTTAAATAATCAATTATGTTAGATTTATCGAATATTAGAATCCGGATGATGATTGGGAACATAGTGAACTTTCGATTCCAGATCTAATGTGAAATAAGTTTTAGCATAGTTAAATTATTTTAAGGATAAGTCGTACATGAATTTTAGGCTCTAAGATAGTAAATATAGTTGTCTCAATATAGTTTATACTTGGTAATATCAATATGTCAACTGCTATGAGAATATTGTCCCGAGTTTAACAAAAGTGTTAACGGTGACAATAAAATTCAGTATGTCCTAAAGAGCAAGAGGCTCTGTGACTCTAGATATGTCTATGATGTCTCCTAACAGTGGCATTATACTCCATTGTAGCTAGTACATTATGACGTCTGTGGTACAAATTATGAAATTGTTCTAAATAAGTTACTTATATTCATATAAGTTATGGATAGATGAAAACTCAATCCGTTTTTACTCTTGAGTTTGTGCTGCTTTTGTACATAAACCATTTTTCCCACACGGAAAATTAGTTCCAAGGGGAAGGGAGTGTATCTTATGAGACTCTATGTAGTCCAGGGTTTATATGTTCATAAGTGAACGATACAACTGTGGCACTGTAACTAAATTTGGATCACATGATGTTACATCTTAGAGAATGTCTTTCCTAAGTAGGGTGAGATAGGTTATGGCTTGTCTCTTCATGAAACTGTGGATCAATTTGCTTCCGCTTATGACAGTCAAATGGATTTGAGTAAGGGTTACTTTGGTGATAATGGATCTGTTTCAATTAGCACCAAAATGATTAAAAGAATTCATTTATATTGCTGGTCCTAGTGGGAGTAACTATCAATTGATAAATCAATTTTATCAATCTCAACCTCGACGAATGAGTCGTCTACGTATTCACCATCGTCGATTTAGATCGAAGGGGAAGCCTATATAGTTACTCCACAAGATGAATAAGAGCAACGAAAGATAAAATGAGGCTCTTAAATACCTTGCTAAAGATAAATACCTAGAACAATGGATCATGAAATGGAGTTAGTGAAACCAAACCTAGAGTTGGAGTTGGTTGATCTACTTATGGGTCAAGCGCCATTGAGAACAAATGGTTCTCAAAATACGCGAAAGACTTAATGTTGAAAAATATGGGTGTGTTCTTGAAGTTCAGATTTTAAGAGATTATTCGAAGGGATTTGTCTCTTTTAGAAAAATCTTATATTAAGAATTTTCTTGAATGATTTAATATGTAATAGTGCAAATCCATTAATACTCCTATTTCTAGAGGTGAAGGTTCTAGTGGGAGGATGTGTATGCAATAGTGCAAACCCATTAATACTCCTATTTCTAGAGGTGAAGTTTCTAGTGGGAGGATGTGTCCTCATGAATCCACAAGAATATGATATAGAAAGGAATACTGAAAAGCAGTTAAAGGATACTGAGGTATCTTAAAAGCACTTGTGATTATCCTTGTAAAGTAAAGAAAATGATCTACAACTCAAAGGCTATACTTACGATGATTGAGAAGGAGATTTAGATGAGAGAAAATCAAAATCTAAATATGTCCTTCTTTGCTAAACAATAGCGATGGGTATATTTTTGTATAGTAAGAAACAATCATCAGCTTTATTTATAAAGTAAGTTGAATTTCTAGGGCTTTCAGCAACTTTGCAGAGCTGTTTGGCTTAAATATCTTTATGATAAATTTGGGTGTGTTAGATAGCGTGCTATTGAATTAGTGGCACTGACAATCAAGTGTGATAGTCAAGTCTCAATAGCTTACACAAAAGTCCCAAGTATTATTGAAAGACAAAACATATTGATATAAAGTATAATTTCATTAGAGACATAGTTGTACTTTTTTTTAATATAAAAATGGACATGATATACATCTCTACGCATTATATGATAGTAGATCCGATAGTGAAACCCATAGTATTTGGTGCTTATGAATGATATGTGAGGTCATTGGGTTTGCGTAGATGTCGATGTATTTATATCTTAAACTTTTCCCAAGCATGTTCACTTTAAACTGCATTGTTGGAGTTAATGTAGTTGAAGCCTAAATTGCTTGTTGTTGGTTCATATACATAGAACGATTTTATGTTTAGTACATAAATTTAAAGTATGTCGGACAGACAAAAAGATTGGCCTATTCACACAGGCAATCGCCTCTATTGTCTAGGTGAGTAATAGGGATGAGACAATTATAAACTTATTATTATCAGAAGTGATAATAATAGAGAGCTTGAAGTTTATAATAAGAATGTCGCTTCTTTTTTGGTTAATCATATTTGATTAAATGAGTCTGTCTTAATGCTAGATGTGAGTTCTGAAGGATAAAATGTATGAGTCGATTTGTGAACTCAAAGTTTGACATAGGTTGTCTGACTATCATCTGCACAGTATTTAATTTGTGTAAAGACATACGCTCCACGGGAAAGGAGTCAATACTGTGATACGTGATTCATACCACGTATGCATAAAGTAACCTGTGGGCGATACAAGTTTAATCTCTACTTGCTTATCGTGTGAAACCCTGAAAATTAAAAGTAATTTTTTTTCTTTGTACCCTCATGACTTTGATCAGTTTCCCGAGATTCAATTTGGTGTTTGCTATCTTAGGGTGTTGCCAAGAGATCATGGATGATTCGGTCTGGCGGGACATTTCTAGAAAAGCAAGTCAAATCGAGATTAAGAGATTCATGAGATGAGAAAGATCATTAATGAGTATTATCACATTAATTGTGTTCATTGGTGCACCCATTATGTTTGTCTTTGGGACAAGAACATAATAACATAATGATGAACTCAAATTAATACAAAGAGATCATGAGAGAGATGTATGTGATAAATGATCTAGGGTACTACATACTACAATCTACTCCAAGGTTCCGTTATTCGAGATGCTATATATTCCTAACAGATGTATAGCGACTAAGCTCTCGAAATATGCACTGGTCACACGGTCTAGTCGTTATGTATGGATGTTACAGATTGAGATGAGAGTTGACCCACTATGCGTGAGTGGGAGATGTTGGAAATAGGATTCGGGGCACCCATGTGGGTCAACCCGGATACATGTCCGAATATATTTGATTATATATTTGTTATATAAATCATAATATAAGGAAAAATTAGCAAAAGACACAACTATTGGGAAACTTGTTTTTGAAGAGTTAGTGTCTCCTATCAACTATAAAAGAAGTCCTAATTGTTAGGAACTTCTAATTTTTCCTGCGTACTATTTCATTCTCTGGAAAATAGAAACAACTGAACTCTCCCTCTCTATGTAGAAAGACTTTCTTCTTCTACTATGGTGAAGAAGAAGATTCCAACGAAGAACAAAAGCGCTCTTCTATGAATTGGAACCACTTCTGTAACGAGGTACGTCTTAGACTGTGAACTAATCTTTACAATTCATGTTTTTTACATGTGATTGTACCATCGACTAGTGAAACAAATACGGTTAGACCCTGGGAAAATTGTATTTTCTTGGATTATGTGTAATCCTTCAATATTGTTAGCAAGGAAGCATAAGAGAAAAGAAAAGGAATTGATTGAAGCTTTCTATAGATAGTAAGAGCTAGATAGATAGACAAGTATAGGAGCTACGTGAGCAATTTTTTAACTGAGGTGTTTTATTGGAGTAATAAAATCTTTTCTGTTAACCCAAAAAAATAAATAAATATTCTGAAAATTGTGCAATCACTACATATATCCACAAGTTGAAATGATATGAGTTTATTTGTTACTCTTAGGTGAACAAATACAGTGGTTATTTTTGAATTTATCTACCTATTGTTACGTTCTTTTGAATATTAATTCTTTACGGGTGCTTTAGCTTCATTCCATATTCAAATGTGTTCTTTTCTCCTTTCTTTTTTTGGTTGGAGTGATGTATCTGTTTGTTTATGGCATAATTATATAATCGTCTTTATCTTCTATTAAACAAATCCTATAACATCTCCAACATAATCCGCACAATAGTCTTTCTTAAATATAAATCATGACATTAGAGGGACTGAAGTAATAAAAATATTTTGAATCTAATATATCCAAGTAATATGTCCAACATAATCTGCACAGTTGTTGTTGGAAATTGGGCTTGAGTCATGGGTCGCACATGTGGACTGGCCCGACCCGGTTTTGAAGGAAATCAGATAAAAGAAATAAAATAAAAGAAAAAAAGAGGATAACTTCTATAAGGAAGTTAACGCACGTATAGGTCATGGGGCAGTTTTCTTTTGAACGTGGAACTGCTATTCTCTTCCATTATAAGAGAGAGAGAGAGAGACAAACTATTTCTTAAGTATCTGATAAGAAGAAAGAAACAATTTTCTTTCTCTGTTCTTCCATCTCAACACACAAACAAGGCACTTAGTTGGTGAAATACATATCTTGCTTCCTAGTGATTCAAGGTTTGACTTGGGGTGATTTTTACGGCGGTGAGTTCAACAATTTCCGCTGCAAAAATAAGGTACACAATTCGTTGTTCTTGTCCCTTTAATTACCTACAATTGGTATCCGAGCCAGATTATTGTGTGTTCTATTGATATGATGCGCTGTCTTACTCCATGTTCCTTGATCGTTGTTACTCTCTGCCAAAAGAATTTGGCAAAGAATGACTTTGCGTATTTGTTAAGATCAAAAATCCTACACTGCAATTTGAATGTTTAAGTTGGAGACATGACAAACTAAATTGATTTAATCGAGACCAACATGATTGTCTCCTCTATGGTATTTACATTCTTTAATGAATAGAAATTAAAAGGGTATTGGAGCTATCTGCCGTTTTTCCCAAGTTAAGTCAATTTGACAATTTTTTTTCCTCTGTGTATGTTAACAGTAACAAAGTTATCAAGCAAGAAGTTTTCTTTTTTTTCTTGTTTTTCCATCATTGGAAGTGTGGTCCTCCAATATGACCTATAAAGAGAAAATAGTGATGGATTCTCAAACCTATTATTTTATTGGATGTATGGTTGTTCATTGGATTTCATAGATCATAAAAATATGAGAATCTTGAGGTCCAATAAAAAATTTCAGTATGTTGGCTTTGACTATTGTGGTTCTCATAATTGTTCTACAATGATTGAAGTCTGTGAACATTGGAATATATCCAATATCATAATATAGGTTTTCTTCATCTAAGCAAAGTGATTTTGCACTCAATAGGCAAGCTCCACGTGATGTCAATTTACAGATCTTAACTTTTTTTTTTTTGTTTTGGTGTCAGTATATTGAGTTATAAAGTAATTGATAGTTAAATAAAGTATTGTCAACCTTCTTTGATTTATGAAAGTTTACCTTTTAAGGAAAAAGACAGTTGACAATTTTTTTTTATATTTTTTAAAAAAAGGGACAATTTAGTAGTTCCAATAGGTTTTAGTCCTAATCTCATTATTGATAATTCTTCTACATGTTGTGGCATATGTTGTCACATGAATGGTATATCCATTCTTATTGTTTCGTTGTTCCTATTTCAGACATGGCTGAACAGGGACAAGCTCGACTTGCTCCAAGTGGGAGTGGTGTTGGAAATCGAGCAAGAGGACAACGTAGAAGAGTACGTCGTCGTATGACATATTCCCGAGGACGTGAAGTCATAAGGAATGATGTTTCCAGGGCGATGCAAAATGTGCTAAGGGATGCAAGGGCTATTCGAAGGGAAAGGGAAAAGAAATTTAGAGCTTAGGGCTTCACTAGCTGAACAAATTGAACATTATCAGTTTACCCGAGATGCACTAATTGATGCTATTGGCAAAATTGAACTTTACGATTGGGAAGCCTTAGCAATTTTAGTAGATTCCTTTGGAGAACCTTTGTGTAGTATTTTAACTGATATTTATCACGAGGTTTGGCCAAGTGAACCTTTTTGGGTTTATATTCTTAAATTTGAAGCCGAGTGGGAGAATCGTCTCTACAACTACTTGTAATTTTTTTTTTTAATTAATGAAACTTTGTTATTTGTTTGCAAGATTACATGTCTGCAAGATTACATGTCATTTTATTTGTTTAATTTTTTATGTGAGGCAATTAAAATAAGTATGACATGATATTGAAAATCTTAACGAGATACACACGATGAGAAATGATTTTATAAAATATTAGTTGAACATTTAGTTGTAGATGATGAATGGAAACTTAGTAACCTTTTGATTCTATGCTAAGTGTAAAATTAATATTTTATTTAATTGATTTGCCTAAGTGTGTATATCACATGCGAGAATGATGAGTAATAAATACAGTTGCATTATTGTTTTATTTAACAGACTATGGCATCAAAAACTATCATTGCTGATTTAAACAAGGGTGACAAACTGAACGGCGAAAATTATGATATTTGGAGCCGTAAGATGTGGTATGTGTTGGAAGAGCAAGATGCTCTAGAAGCCATTAACCATGTTATGGTTTGCCCGGAGGAGGGTAACACTGCCCAGCATAGGAGAGATCTTGAAGCTTACAATTCTTGGAAAAAGAAAGATGCCACTGCTCGTGGAATCATTGTAAGCTCAGTTGTGGATGATTTCATTCACGAGTGTGAACAATTCCCTACTGCTCATGCCATGTGGGCACATTTGAGAGAAATATGTAGGGGTACTACTGTGACCTGCCTTAGACAGCTGACTATCAAATTTGACACTTACAAGAAGCGTCATGACCACAGTGTCAAACAACACCTTAGGGTGATGTCAAACATGATAGCTCAACTCAAAAGTACTGGTCATATTCTCTCTGATGAGCAGCAGGTTCAGGCAGTGATCCGGTCTCTTACAAGTAATTGGGAATATTTGAAAGTAAACTTGACCCACAATGACAGCATCAAAACTTTTGGTGATGTTGCTCGCCATGTTGAGCTTGAAGATGAGCGGCTTGGTGCTGCAAAAGCTATACCCACTGCCTATGTGGCAGAATCAAGTGGTAAAAAGGCTTCAGGATTCAAGCGTAAAAATGACTGGAAGAAAGGCGGAAAGGGCAAGGAGACTGGTGAGGGACCCTCAAAGAAGAGAAACAAACCAAACCCTAAGAAGGGAAAACGGTTCTTTAAGAAGAAAGACAAGAGCAAGATGAAATGCTACAACTGTCAAGTGCCGGGACACTTTGCTCGTGAATGCACTGAGCCGAAAAAGGTAGCATTTCAAAACGCATCTCTAAGTGCTACATTTGTTTCTAGCACAGTTTTAACTGAATCTTATCCTGTGTGGATTGTAGACTCAGGGGCCACCGACCATGTGACCTGTGATCGAGAAGCGTTTGTGGAGTACCGTCGAGTACCATCTGGATCAAGGTGGATATATGTAGGAAATAATGCGAAGGTTGAAGTCAAAGGTCTTGGCACTTGCAGGTTTGACTTGCGTGGTGGTTGTACTTTGATGTTGCATGACGTCCTATATGCTCTAGAAATTCGACGGAACTTAATATATGTGTCTATCCTTCTTAATTTAGGTTTCTGTTTGAACTTTAGTTGCAATGTTGTGAGAATTACTCTAGACAATGTCTTTTATGGTTCTGGACATCTTTATGATGGTTTCTTTGTGTTAAGTTGTAATCCTTCTACTTATGACTATTATGTGGACCGTTGTGTTATGGCATGTTCTTCTAGTTATAGAGATGTTGACATTATTACATGGAATGCTAGATTAGGTCACATTGGGCAAGATCGAATGAATAGATTGGCGAAGGAAGGACACTTGAGTTCTTTCTCGAAAATTGAAATGCCAACTTGTGAACAATGTCTTGCCGGAAAGATTACACGTAAACCTTTTGGGAAGGCTAAGAGAGCTGATTTCCCATTGCAATTAATTCATTCAGATATCTGTGGTCCAATGAACGTGACGGCAAGATCTGGTGCCTTGTATTTCATTACGTTTGTTGATGATTTCACGCGTTTTGGTTATGTTTATTTGATTTCAAATAAAACCGAAGCACTTGAGTGCTTCAAACGATACATGAATGAGGTTGAGAATCAATTAGACAAGAATATAAAAACTCTAAGAACTGATAGAGGGCGTGAATATCTTTCAAGACAATTTATTGACTTGTGTAGTAAAAAAGGAATCACCAGACAATTAACTATTCCTTATACACCTCAGCAAAATGGTGCAGCAGAAAGGAGGAATCGAACTCTATTGGATATGACAAGGTCAATGATGGTGCAAGCTAATTTACCTATCTCTTTTTGGGGAGATGCGTTATTAACTGCAGCCTATATAATGAATAGAGTGCCTTCTAAGTCAGTTCCTTCCACTCCTTATGAGCTATGGACCGGCCAGAAACCAAACTTGGATTATTTTCGACCTTGGGGTTGTGCTGCATTTATAAAAGATTTCCTTAACAAGTTTGGTAAACTGGGTCCAAAAGGCAAGAAATGTATCTTTATAAAATACTCAGAACACTCCAAAGGGTATGTGTTTATTGGTGAATTGGAGGATGGAAGTGTTACTGAAATTGAATCACGAGATGTCACATTTTTAGAAAATGATTTTCCTAAGAAGGGTGAAGTAAAGGATGGAGAGCCTCTTTATGAAATGTTGAACTCAAATGGTCAGCAGGTGTCTTCTGACACATTTGATGATCTAATTGATCAAGAATATGGTGCTGATCCGAGTGGGAGCTTTTCAATATAAGAAAGAGTACCAGGAAAGGTGTACCTAAACGTACTTATGATATAGAGGATTACGTTTTCCTGGTATCAGCATCGGAAGTGAATGAACCAAATTCCTTTGCCGAGGCTTTATCGAGCCCTGAAAAGGATGAGTGGATGAAAGCAATGAAAGAAGAGTTAGAGTCCATGAGAACCAACAAAGTCTGGGACTTAGTTGATCTTCCACCTGAGCGTAAAGCAATTAAGAACAAATGGGTTCTGAAAATTAAACGTAAAGCGGATGGATCGATAGAAAGATACATGGCACGACTGGTAGCGAAAGGCTTTACTCAGCAAGCAGGAATTGATTATGAGGATACTTTTCTGCCTGTTGTAAAGTTTACCTCAATTCGCTTACTTTTAGCTATTGTTGCGCGTTTGGATCTAGAATTACACCAAATGGACGTAAAGACAGCTTTTCTCAATGGAGAATTGAACGAGGAGATCTACACGGAACAACCTGTAGGTTTCATCGTTTAGGGCCAAGAAAATAAGGTCTGTAAATAGAAAAGATCTATTTATGGTCTAAAGCAGTCTTCAAGACAATGGTACTTGAGATTTCATAAAGAAATGATCTCATATGATTTTACTATGTTTGATGAAGACCATTGCATTTATGTTAAAAGGTCCAATGATATGTTTGTAATTCTTTCTCTTTACGTGGATGATATATTGATGGCTGAAAATAATTTGGAGTATCTAAAGATTATCAAGTCATGGCTTTCAAAGTCATTTGACATGAAAGATATGGGTGAAGAAGACTATATCCTAGGAGTTAAGATCCAAAGAAACCGTTCCAAGAAATTATTGAGTCTGTCTCAAGAAACATATATAAAGAAAATTCTGGAACGCTTTCGGGTGAGTGAGTGCAAACCCATGGATACTCCTGTAGCGAAAGGTGAAGCTTTATGTCTTGAAATGTGTCCACAGACGCAAAGAGAGAAGGATGAAATGTCTCGAGTTCCATACTCAAGTGCTATCGGGAGCTTGATGTACGCTATGTTGTGTACTCGCCCTGATATCTGTTATGTCGTAGGTCTAGTTAGCAGGTATCAATCCAATCCTGGAAGAGATCATTGGAAAGCAGTGAAGAGGATATTTCGATACCTGAAAGGAACTGCAAATTATTCACTATGCTATGGTGGATCTGATTTGATGTTGAGAGGTTATACAGATGCTGATTGGGCTGGTGACTTGGATGAACGAAAGTCAACATCTGGATATGCTTTCTTACTAAATGGTTGGGCCATTTCATGGAAAAGTAAGAAACAAACTTGTATTGCTCTTTCAACTATGGAAGCTGAGTTCGTAGCTTATACATATGCAGTACAAGAAGCTGTTTGGTTGAAGAGATTCTTTGAGCATCTAGATATTGCAAAGAATCCTCAAGGATCGATAATTTTATATTGTGATAGTCAGGCGGCTATTGATGTTATAAAAGATCCTAAGCATCATGAAAAGACCAAACACATTGATACCAAGTATAAGTACTTGAGAAACATAGTTGCAAGTGCTGAAGTTCCAATACAATACATGCCTACACTGAAAATGGTAGCTGATCCTTTTACAAAGGCGATATCTAGAGACCAGTTTGAGAAACATGTTATGGCTCTAGGTTTGCGTAGGATATGACTAAATTTATGTATTGTAGAACAATATGAATGTTATACTCATCTATATATATATATATATATATATATATATATATATATATATATATATATATATATATATATATATTATTGAGTTTGTATTAAATCTCATGTGCATGTGATGGAATTTATTTGTGATGAGTGTATCGAACAAGTCGCGAGATCGGTTCTCTCACACGGGCGATCGCCTCTGATGTCAAGGTACGTGCAGAGATGAGACCAATTAGAACCTTGAATTGTACAAGGTCATAAATAGTTTAAATGGTCGGTCTTGATTAGATTTCAGACTTATGGATTTGTATATCCTATATGACTTGTTTCGTAAACCAGATATGAGTTTTTCATAAATTATTGGATCTGAGGATTGTTTGAAGAAAAACTCAGGTTAGACATTTAGAAGTGTCTAGATCAAGATCTGTACGGTGTTTATATATTTAGAAATGAGACACACGCGCCAAAATTAGGCAAGAACAATGTAGCACGTGTTTCATACCACGTGTGCTGATCGACCAATAGGGTGATAGAAGAATGGATCCCTGCTTCTTCATTATGTGAGACCCTAAGAAAAATCAATATGATTTTTTATTGGAATACCCTTTGACCTTTTACTGTCTCTTGAAGTACCAATCTGTGTTGCTACTTTATCATGTTACTAATAGCCACGAGTGATTCGGCAATGTTTTGCATGTCTAGGAAAGCAGCTGATTTGGTATGAATAGATTCAAGTAGAAAGGGGAGACAATTAAAATAATTTTACAACTTAACTTGTATTCACAGGTCGACCATTACATTTACCACGAGGGTTTCAAGTGTAATTGTGATACAAAGTTAAATAGGAACTCGAGTTCACCTCGTTCGAGGATGAGGGATCGGATAACTAGCTACTGGAGTAGCGTATAAAGTCTGGGGTATTGCGAGTAATAAGATCCTCATGTTAATAGTGAATCCTTTCCGTATGTGATTGGATTTCTACAAGGAGCCATTGTACAACCTTAATAAGTTTAGCTCTTGATAATGCTCGCAGGTCGCACGAACTATTTTCCTATATAAATTAAATGTGTGATTGATTTGGAATGGATTCAGATCCGGCCTATCATGTGCGAAGTGGGAGATGAATTGTAGTTAATTAAAGGGGCAAGAACAACGAATTGTGTACCTTGTTTTTGCAGCGGAAATTGTTGAACTCACCACCGTAAAAATCACTCCAAGTCAAACCTTGAATCACGAGGAAACAAGATATGTATTTCACCAACTAAGTGCTTTGTTTGTGTGTTAATATGGAAGAACAGAGAAAGAAAATTGTTTCTTTCTTCTTATCAGATACTTAAGAAATAGTTTGTCTCTCTCTCTTATAATAGAAGAGAATAGCAGTTCCACGTTCAAAAGAAAACTGCCCCATGACCTATACGTGCGTTAACTTCCTTATAGAAGTTATCCTCTTTTTTTCTTTTCTTTTATTTTTTTTTCTGATTTCCTTCAAAACCGGGTCGGGTCAGTCCACATGTGCGACCCATGACCCAAGCCCAATTTCCAACAGTTGTTGTTGAAATTGAAGTCGTGTAGTTAGTGTAAACTAAATGGTAATTAAATCTTTACTCTAATTAAGTCTATTTCTTTGTTATGTGATAAGGATAAGTATGATATGATAATTCTATCTTTTTGAACATATATTACTGAATTCCTAACAAACATATATGATCTTTGATTTTGAATTATATTAAATGAAACTTTTTTTGGAATGAATTCCAATGTCTTCACCTATTATATGTAGTACATGCTACTTGATGTAGAACTTAATTTTCGATTTTATTAGGTTTAGGAAGCCAAGTGGTAAAGCAGTTCAAGCCAAAATTGAAGGAGAAGGAGTCTTTATTATGTAAATTTAATGAGGTAGCGGATCAATCTTATTCTTATTTACTGTCATGACCAAACAAACTATGGGGTTAAATTATGGGGTTTTATTATTATTTTCTTATACTTAAAAGCTACAAACATAGTATTTGGTCTTTTATATCTAAAGGAATTATTTCTAAAGCAGCATAAACGAATAAGCTTTTTAGTTGAGTAGGAAGAAAATCAGACAATTGATTATTAAGAGAGGGGAGTACATTTAACAAATTTAAATGGTATGTCATCGTGTTTGCTGCTTCATGATTTTGTATTCAATTAGCCTTGAGCTAATGGCAATTTATTTCAACACTTTATTTAGTGTTTCTATGCATGGTACTCCCTCCGGTCCACAATATATGATGTTTTGGCCTATTTTTGGTGGTCCACAATATTTGATCTTTACACAAATCAAGACAGTTTTTTCCCATATCACCCTTGCTAATAAATGACTTAAAACAAAACTTTAAGTAATAATAGTTTGGATAATGGCTAATATGGTCAATTACATTGCTAATTAATGCTAAAAAGGTGATTTCTTTAATATGTGTGAAAACACCCAAAACATCATATAAAATGGACCGGAGGGAGTAACACGGATGCAATTAAGGAACCAGCCGGAATTCACACATTACTCTATTTAAATTTTATGGTGGCTCATTAAATAATGGCTCTCTGGCGTATCATGTTCAAAAGATCGCAATTCAAGTTATTTCAAGTATTATTGTTTGGCAAATTTGGAATGCGATATGTCAAAACAATTTTGATAATGTTAAAATGTCCTTCTATTGAGTTATTTTATATATTTATCACAAGACAAATATGGTTGTGGACAAACAGTTTTATAAGATTCGTCCTTTTTTAAAGTAGTATTTATTTTGTGAGGTGTTTGAAATGGCTATATCTTTTTTATCATTATTTGTAATTAAGTGGTCATACGCTTGGGTTTGTCCAACCTAATGTAGATGGTTGCTCAAAGAATAATCCAAGTTTATGCAAAGGTGGTGGTATTGTGTGCAATCACAAAAGACATATGTTAGTTGCTAATGTCATACCACTCAATAATGGTTCTAATAACTTTTACTCCGATGATGGGCTTGATGTTAGGATTAAATTGGTGCATTGACAAAGGGATTTCTAATTTATAAGTAGAGAATGATTGTCAGCTGTTGATTATTTTTTTTGAAAAAACTATCAATAGATTCTCAATTATTGAATAATTGGATATAAGAAGCTTATTTTCCTCCTTGGAATCTTTGAAACAAGATAATGGAGATCAGAAACTAAATCAGTTTGAGAATAGTGTGAGATAATGTTTTAAAGAAGGCAACAAAGTGGCTGACATATTATTCAATAATAGGTTAAATTGCGACAATCTCACTTGATTTGATGAGGAAGAGCAGCCGTCCATGGAAGCAAGAGGTGAATTTAACATGGATAAATTACAACTTCCTTCATTTCGAGTAAAACAAATTAAGAACTCTTTTGATTGAAGAGAAACACATGTACATTTTATCTTTTGATGTCCCTCAATAGAAATATGTATAGGGGAGGGACAAAAATTATGTGTCACTCCAACATAGTACTAATTTTTGGAGAGCTGAATTAGAAAACTTACAACTGTGAGATAGAGCATGTTCTATCTCATCATAAGAAGGGATGGCTGACCTATCTAACTATATTTATGCATTATTTATATGTTCACATCCACGCCCTAAGAACAGAGACACAAAATAAAAGGTTAAAAAGATAGGATTTTGTGTTATTATCTTTTTCTGTTTAAGAAATGTTTTTTTTTCATTGAAACATATACGTCATTTTTTGAAAATTAATGTTATCATTTGAAATTGTTGTGCCAGACATAGTATATATAATTAGTTTAGACTTGAGTGGATTTTATTATTTTTAAATCTTATTACAAATTTCAACTTATACATGAAATTATGATGTAATTGTGTAAGCTAGAAGTTTGACTTTTCTTGTGCTAATTTGCTTGACAAATTAGTTCATGTGTGTCGAATTTATGCTCCAAATTCTAAAGTTCAAGGGAAATAAATCTTTGTACAATAGTATAGTAGTAGTAATTTTTTATTATTTAATTTACTTTATTATTGGCCGTGCATCGTGCGGGTACTATACTAGTTATATTTCTTAAAAGAATAGAGTTAAACGTTGATTTATTATTACTGGCATTTTCAATCTGATTTGCTACTACATATAGCAACTGATTTGTATAGTTATTTTGTTCAATTAATTTGTTTATTCTTTAGTGGCATCCTTTTTATCATATACTGAATTTAGTTTAAAAGGATTTGCCCTAACTACTTGATTTCCTACAGGAATATTTATTTCTTCTAAAGAGGGTATTGTTGATTCTATTATTTTATTGGTCTTTATATACCATCTATTTATAATCATATTCAAGGAATCTTCACTATAAATTTTCCTGAATATTCGAACCATTTAAAGAATTCAATATTATATCTGCATCTCTTCATATCTTTATGCCATTTTTCTTTAAAGATTTTTCGCTCATCTAATGTATAATGTTCTACATACCATTGTCTTTTAATATCATTTTTGGGATCTTTCCATAATTTATTTAAATATTTTTTATCTGGTTCAAACTCTTCATCTGATGTAATCATTGTTAAAGAGTCTCTTTCATTTAACATTTCACTCTTAATTGGACTAATTTTGATTACCGACTTATATTTTGGTTGGGGTATAGTTTGATCAAAATTTATTGAATCTAAATTTTTTGATAACTCCTCTTCCCCCGGGGCTTTAGAAGTAGAAGGTCTAGAGAAGGACATTCTACTCTTAGAGGAAACAGCGTTAAATGATGTTGATTTTAAGAATTTTAAATCTATTGTTCCATCTGTATGCTGTATTACTTGTTCAATTTGAGTAGTTTCATCTACTATTGGTTCTGATATGGATTTGAATCTCCATTTATTTTTGGTTAAAACATCATTCCAACTGATTAATTTTGGAATAAAAATATTACTATGTTTTATATTAGCTTCCATGAGCATAGTTTCTCCTTTAATTATACTTAAAGGTTTTGCTCCTGGGGCTAAAGTTGTTTTCATTAATTTATAATATACTCTGTAGATGATAGCTACTTCTTTAGCCATATATTTACTGTGTAAATTTTTTGTTTTAATGTTTAAAGTTAAAACATCCAATATTGTAGGATCGTTAAGATCTACTGAAAAAATTAGGATAACAGTTAAAGTAAACCGGACCATTGGCTAGGTTACTTTGAAGTACTGCTAATAGTGAATCACTAAAATTTAAAAACCTATTATCTCTTAATAATAGACATATAGGTATGTCTAACCCTAGTCTATGTAATGGTTTTACCGCTACTTGTACTAATCCAATATGTAGAAATTTATAATCTTTTTTATATTTATCAATATCACGTTTTGATAATAATTGTATTGTTTCTACTGAACTGTTCGTAGCAATTGTTGATTCACATGTTTTAATATGGAATCTTTTGATCAAATCAAACTTTCCTAATTCATATATTTTTTCTAATTTTTCTTTTGGTATATTCCAATTTAATAAATTACCTTGTATTTTTTCAACTTTACTTGTTGTGGCAGATAGATTTATACTATTAATGATATGCTGATTCTGAGAAGATTCTTCCATTAATTGAACTTATATAAGTTCCAATATTTTTCAGCCTCTTGCTTCTGTTTATTTAATTTCTTAGCACAATTTTCAATATAATATAGAAACTCAACATTTTGTGTTTTGTTATATTCGATTTGATTACTATCTTCCAATAATTTGTCTAATTAGTATAATATCATTAAAAATGTTTATCCATTCATTCAAATACCGAGCTTTCATGGTAAACAAATATTATGAGCTCTATCAATCCAATATCTCTTAATACTTTTAATAGAATTTCTCTTTTCTGTTATAGTTTGATTAATGAGATGAATCTCCCCAACGGAGTTCAGATATCATCTCGGGATCTCTAGCTCTATCAAATAACTCTTCAAACTCTTTTTTAATTTTAATAAAATCTTGTAAAGCTTTAACCTCTTGCCATATAATATTATACCATAATCTTAACCATCTTCCTGATGGATGTGTCCTCATTTTATTTTTGTTTTAAAAGAGGGGTGTTTTTCTATCAAGAGAGAGGTTATCCTTATGCTAATCTTCTTCAAAGTATCTTCTTCTTTTAATTCTTAATTCTTCTATCTTTTATACTGTGACTCTATTGGTGGTTCAGGATTTTAGCGACGGGAACACCAATCCGGGTCCGGCCCTATGACTAACGTTATAGGCTAAGCCAACGGAACTTTATGGCTTGCCAACATCTAAACCAGAGATTAATCGGTTACCTAGACCTGAAGTTAACAACGAGACACAGAGAAAAGACAACTGAATAAGAATTATCGGAAGAGATAACTCTAAAGAGATTAACACAGGATAGCTGGTAGCTTAGCTACTGAACATGGCTCTGATACCAAATTGAATCAGGATCATAAATAAGTATAGATATCTTTAATACTATAATAATGAAAAGACAATTATTTAACAATTATAAGCAAAGCTTTTAAAACTTACTGAAAATTCGCAGATTTTATTGATTTCTGATAACAGAGTAACTTACAAAGAGGATAGAGGCATAAGAAAGTTTTGTAGTGAGTGTTTTTCGGATGCATCTACTAGTTTTACAAGTCTGCTTATATAGAGAAATATAATAACTGTTTATTTATACAAGTGTGAGGACTTAAATGAAAGTAGCTAATCTATGAATGAGCTTGAATTTCTTTCAATTATTGTCCTTTGCTGCTTTTGCTTTGCTGATTATCTCAATTATTGTCCTTCTGCTGATAAAGTTGTCGGCTGCTTTTCTGTTTAAGATACTTATCCTATCTGCTTTTTACTGTTGAAGATGCTTATCTTTTGACTGCTTTTACTGTTGAAGATGCATTCTGTCGAAAAATATCTGATTATTTGTTGATTAGAATCCCATTAGATAAGCTTTTGCTAATCCAGATGGGTCATCCATATCTCCATTGTTATCTGTTGATGCTGAAGACGAAGCAGTATCTAATAATTCCGCTATGTGCTCCATATTGTCATCATCTGTTTGATTCATTTTTGCTAATTCTTCCTGTAATCGCTTCTTCAGTGCTGCTTTAGAATATTGTGGTTTTGACTGTGACTGAGGCTTATAATAATCCTTTTTTGGGGACCATCCTTTTATTTTCATATCTTTCATCAAATATTTAATACAATTAACTTATGATATTGCGAATTCCCAAGTAATTATATATGAAACTCTTTTTGCCATAAAAAACTGGCAATACTGAATATTTTTAGGGAAGGATTCCCTCTTGTTCTGTTTAACATACTTGTCAAACATGTCTCGATAGTATTGAGACAATACCTGTTGATTCCCACCGAAGATCTCCCACCACTCATAAAACCATCTTGGTGTATGAGTCTTGGCAATTTTCCACAGTATTTTATAAACCATGAGTGAGTCTTGGATCTTAATTTCATAAAGTTGAACCAAGCACTTTTGTAATCATAATTAAAAATATTAAGAGTAACATTTTCCGAGCAATCTCCTAATTCTATAGGAGTATGCAAATTTTCTGCGTACCACATTACCGGACTCAAAATCTTCTTTATTGTAAATTTAGAGTATTTGATACTGGCTGGGTTCTTGTTATCTGCTAACACATGTTCTATCTCAATAGATCATGTATATGTTAATATTGATTCATAATAATCCCTCATTTTCAAAGGATTTTCTGAATCAGCGTAATTGTAATCTGCATAATTTTTGCGAATTAATTCACGAATATCTGCTGACAATTGTTCCTTTTCAGGACATTATTGGTATCGAACTCTTTTTAATCCATGTAAATTCCATTTCTGTTGATGAAGGTTTCTCGATAGATATAGGTTTACTGCTAACTGGTTTTTCAAGGGATACTGGTTTTCCTTGAGAACTTCCTTGTAATGCCGGAAAATCTCCTTTTAATATCTCTGCATAATCTGCTGGTCTTGATTTTGAGGATTCTGGTTTTTGGTTTATTTTTATGGGGGTTTGAGATGCTAGCCGAGGAAGCTCAGCTAAAACTGAATACATGTTTATGGGCTGTTTATTCTTATTTTCTGCTTGAAGGCTAGGTAGTTGTATGGGAAAGTGTGGTCTCATGTTTACCCTGTAAAAATTCTCTTGTTAAGAAATCTGGTAAAGAATTTGACTCTCCTTTTATAAATTCAATTTTAAAATCAAAACTAGATAGCAATGCTTGCCATCTTGTAAATATCTGTTTAGAAACTAAATTTTTAACATCCTTTTGTAAAACATCTTTGGTTGCTTTGCAGTCGACTCTTACCAAAAATTCTTTGTTTATCAAATCATCTTGAAATTTCATAATACATAATACTATTGATAAAATTTCTTTTTTTATAGTACTATAATTTTTCTGAGATCCGTTCCATATTCCAGAACAATATCTTACTAGCTGTTTAACTGTTTCTGAAGGAAGACGCTGTTTAAGGATTCCTCTGAAACCTATGTCTGACGCATCAGTTTCTACAATCATAAAGGCATCCGGATGTGGAATACCTAAATAGGATAGCTGTTAATGAACTAAACTTTTAACCTTTTGAACTGTTTGTGTTTGCTCTAGACTCGAGGGAACTGGATTCTTTCTCAGACGCTGATAAAGAGGTTTACAAATTTGACGGAGATTAGGAATAAAATCTGAAACGTAATTCAGGCTTCCTAAAAATCTTTGTAATTGAGTTTTATCTGTTAAAACATCTGGAAACTTGAACGAGAACTCAATGGCTCTACAAATTGGTTTATAGGTTCCTTGGGCAAGGTCATGACCTAGAAACCTTATGGATGTTTGAAACAATTTAATATTTTTAGCACTGATTACTAGACCATTATGTTTTACTAAATTCTGAAATATCTGCAAATATTTAAAATGTTTATCTAAATTTTCTGAAAATATTAATACATCATCAATATTACTTACAGTCAGTTTTCAATAGTATATATTGATGATGTATTAATATTTTCAGAAAATTTACATAAACATTTTACACATTTGCTGATATTTCAGAATGTAGTAAAACAAAATGGTCCAGTAATCAGTGCTAAAAAGATTAAATTGTTTCAAACATCCATAAGGTTTCTAGGTCATGACCTTGCCCAAGAAACCTATAAACCAATCTGTAGAGCCATTGAGTTCTCGTCTAAGTTTCCAGATATTTTAACAGATAAAACTCAATTACAAAGATTTTTAAGAAGCCTGAATTACGTTTTAGATTTTATTCCTAATCTCCGTCAAATTTGTGAACCTCTTTATCTGCTTCTGAGAAAGAATCCAGTTCCCTGGAGTCTAGAGCAAGCACAAACAGTTCAAAAGGTTAAAAGTTTAGTTCAAAAGCTACCCTGTTTAGGTATTCCACATCTGGATGCATTTATGATTGTAGAAACTGATGTGTCAGACATACGTTTTGGAGGAATCCTTAAACATCGTCTTCCTTCAGAAACAGTTTAACAGCTAGTAAGATATTGTTCTGGAATATGAAACGGATCTCAGAAAAATTATAGTACTATAAAAAAAAAGAAATTTTATCAATAAGATTATGTGTTATGAAATTTCAAGATGATTTGATAAACAAAGAATTTTTTGTAAGAGTCGACTGCAAAGCAACCAAAGATGTATTACAAAAGGATGTTAAAAATTTAGTTTCTAAACAGATATTTGCAAGATGGCAAGCATTGCTATCTAGTTTTGATTTTCAAATTGAATTTATAATAGGAGAGTCAAATTTTTTACCAGATTTCTTAACAAGAGAATTTTTACAAGGTAAACATGAGGTCACACTTTCCCATACAACTACCTAGCCTTCAAGCAGAAAATAAGAATAAACAGCCCATAAACAGGTATTCAGTTTTAGCTGAGCTTCCTCGGCTAGCACCTCAAACCCCCATAAAAATAAACCAAAAACCAGAATCCTCAAAATCAAGCCCAGCAGATTATGCAGAGATATTAAAAGGAGATTTTCCGGCATTACAAGGAAGTTCTCAAGGAAAACCAGTATTCCTTGAAAACCAGTTAGCAGTAAACCTATATCTATCGAGAAACCTTCATCAGCATAAATGGAATTTACTTGGATTATAAAGAGTTCGATACCAATAATGGCCATTGAAAAGGAACAATTGTCAGCAGATACTCGTGAATTAATTCGCAAAAGTTATGCAGATTACAATTACGCTGATTCAGAAAATCCATGAATCAATATTAACATATACAGGATCTATTGAGATAGAGCATGTGTTAGCAGATAACAAGAACCCAGCCAGTATCAAATCCTCTAAATATTAAAATATTAAGTGATTAAATATTAAACATACGAGATGTAATAAAATATTAAATATTAATATTTATTATTTTAATACAATATATCACTCTTTGAATATGTTGTGTATTCAATATTTATTTATTTTATTATTTGTTATTCATATTAATATCATACATATATCGTGTATCTAATAAATAAATAAATAAAGGATAAACCTATAACTATTTGAAGGGGTATAGATATTTTCTAACTATTTTGAATTGTTAACTATTATGACTTATAGTATTTTTCATGTAGTTTCTAAATATGTAAGTTTTATTTAAAAAAGTTTAAAATTTTGATGTGCAAATTCTCGTTGAAAATTAGTCAAGTTGACCATCGTACTCTGCAAAGGTTCATCCTTTTTTAAACGGATGGAGTAGTAAAATATCATACAGATATCGTGTATCTAATAAATATTAATATATAAAATATTAATTAAATAATTATTACATACATATGTTAAAATATTAAGTGATTAACTATTAAATATGGGATATGTAATAAAATATTAAAAATCTAATAAATAAATATTAATATTTACTATTTTAATATAATATATCACTCTTTGAATTGTGTATTCAATATTTATTTATTTTAGTATTTGTTATTCTTATTTTTAGGTGATATGTATTTCATTAATGCAAATATTATACATAGCAACTAAAAGGAAAGAAAAAAAGAAAAAAATCGCCTAAAAATCTTCCCTAAAATGTGAGTGTCCGTTGGTATATACCAAATTTATCTCATAAAATATTATTTTGAATTGAATAATGTCCCTTAAATTTAGAAAAAAATAAATATCAAATATCAAATATCAATACTAGTACTTAATATTATTTTATTTTTTAGCATTGATATATATCTTTTATTTCAGGAAAATTGTATTAAATAATTATTAACACTAGGATTTTTTTTTATTATTTTAGTGCAATGTTGTTGTATATCCTAAAAACTGATTTCAGGTATTATAATTATATTTAGTTGACCCTTAGGCGACCGTTTATATCTTGATTCGATCGGTTGATAAGCAATTTACGTTGATAGTTGATTGATTTAACAAGTGCTATATCGATGATAACGTACAAACAGTAAATTCGATAGAACATATGACAATGAATTCAACAGTACACAGTATAACAAGTTCAATTCGAAGTCAGATATGATCGAATAAACGAAGACAAGCAACATGTTTATCGATTACGATGATGCGACTATTTAACTGCAAACGATTGATTCTTACTGATTCCGAACAAATGAATTACGAGCAAGAAAAACAACTATGGATTTATCGAACTCGTGATTTAACTATCAGATGACTTCGTATTGAGCAGATGATTTAGGGTAGAATTCGACGAGGTTGCTGCGATAGAATTACGATGACAACAATAATAAATAAGTAGAGTAATACGAATTAACTGATGATATGTGACACGACCCGGAATCCGGCTAGGCCGTGCGGGCCGTGTCAGTTGGTATCAGAGCCCAGTTTAGAGTCTATCCAGACTAAGACAGTGTCTAGTAGAGTCTCGGTGATGGGTACGTAGACGTCCGTACTTATCTACGAGAGGCTATGATGGCATTTAGGAAGTTTCACTTCCTTCATTTCTGATCGTGCGTCGGTCTAGGATGCAAAAGTATTTTCATTAATTCGTTCGTGGTAATTGTGAATCCTCGTACGATAAATCAGCAAACGGTATGAGTTCAAGACGAAGCAGTCTAGCATGGTGCTAGCATTGACGAAGCCCCGAGAGTGTTTGATCGTGCTGACGATCTAGTTGCGGAGGTCCCAGTTGTGCCAGCTCGCGATGGGCAAGGGAGCAGGGCCTTGTGGTTCCCTTGGCCCTCTATGATGCTTTCACGAAAATCATGGCAATGCAGATACCGTAAGAACCTATTATTCGCTAGGCAGCTTATCAGGTTTCCGCAGATGGAGATGTCCGGTCTTAGAGAGTTCTTGTTCCAGTACCGAATGTTGCCCTAGTAAATTATGTTAACCCATTCAAAGTTCCGTGTATCTTTATTTAAAAAATGTAGAACTCTCCTCTCGTGATCGAGGAAGGATCATATTAGTCAGAATAATTCAGGCAATGGTGTTATCATATTATCCAGATATGTTTTATTCCAAGAGTTCGGTGTTCATGTTATAGTTTTAATTCTGTAATCATGAGAAAAATTCCGTAGGAAAGTTTATAAAGGTCGTGCAAGTTCTCTTGTTATCTGCGTGAATCTTGCTTTAGACTTAGGCTCGTTTGAGGACGAACGAGAGTTTAAGTGGAGGAGAATGAAACGACCTCGGTCAGTCGTTTCGGAAGTTAGGACTTCGATTGGAGTGCCAATAATTTTAAAATATTCGTAATGTCCATTAGGACCTGTCTGTAAAATTTGAGCTAAATCAGACCTCGTTTGGTGGGCATCGGAAGAAGGTTTCAGTTTTTATTGGTGATAAATATTAAAAAGATATTTTCGAGCTCGGTTTGCCGAATGAGCTCAGATTTGAAATCCGAAGGCGCCGTTAGGTTCGTATGATTATTTGTGATTTTTGTAAACTTTCGAAAGTGAATTTCGATGTTGTTCGGCTAGTTTCCGCTAAAATGCCTAAAGTTAAATAATTTGATCTTTTCTATTTAAATTCGCATCTTGAGTTTCGGGAGTCCAATTTGAGATCCGCCTTCGCGAGTATGTTACATATATTTTTTATAACTTGTATGCAAAAGTTGGAATTATTTTGAATATCGTAGGGTACCGTTTTAATTTTTACCGTAACAGCGAATCTTTAAAAAAAAAAAAAAAAAGAGAAAAAGGACAAAAAGACAAAATATATGGGCGGATACTAAGGACCAGTATAACGTAGAAAGTGGGTAAGCTCAAAAAGGAACTAGAACAGAAACGCAAAACAGAGAAAATGGAAAGTACGGTGGAAAAATGTCAGAAAATGAGAAAAAGGGCCGGAAAAAAGTAGAATTTTCACCCTGAAACATTCAGTGGGATCGTTTGGCAATGAATCCAAAGGACAAAGCAGTTATTGAGTGGCTGTACTAACTTTGTAACAAGGTAAGTGTTTATATCTATTTCTTTGGAGGCACCTGGCCTCGTGGATTTTCTACCACGTGTTTCCTTACGTGTGTAGCTGCCAATAGGCGTACTCATTACGCCTTAGCTTTGAATTTACATTGTATATTATTTGTTATGCCCTGTTGTTGGTACTGCATTGAGCATATGAGCATTGCACTCTGGTTTTGAGCATTGCATATACTTCCCGATTGGCGATGAGAGTCCCGCACCGGTGAAGGGTACTTATTGCACATACTTCCCGGTTGGCGATGAAAGTCCCGCACCGGTGAAGGGTCATTATTGCATATACTTCCCGGTTGGCGATGAGAGTCCCGCACTGGTGAAGGGTCATTATTGCATATACTTCCCGGTTGGCGATGAGAGTCCCGCACCGGTGAAAGGTCATTATTGTATATACTTCCCGGTAATCGATGAGAGTCTCGAGCCGGTGAAGTGTCATTATTGCATATATCTCCTGGTAGACGATGAGAGTCCCGCGCCGGAGATGGGTATCAGGCATATGTGACTGCATTGCATCATACCGCATTCATCCCATCCCATTGCACCGCATACTGACTATTATGTGTACTGTGTTGTGTTTTATGTATGCGGTATGTATACTATGACGTGGACATATCTCAGTTTGCCTATATATTTCTGGCTAGTATCCCGGGTTGCGGGAATCGAGTGACACGTCGTAACGGTATGAATATATGGATCGGGTTGCACGCCGCAATGGTATGAATCTATGGATCGGGTTGCACGCCGCAACAGGATATATTTCTGATTGTTGATGTGTTCGGGATACCTATATGTTTTGGTTATCTTATGTTCCTGGTTGTTAATGAGTTTGTCATCCCATACGTGTTTCTAGTTATTATCTGGCTCTGCGTTTTTATAATTTAAATAAGAGGAATTTTGTTTATCTGTTTCTTCTCTCTGGCTAGCTATCTTATTCTTTGAGGTGGCTAGTCTGCCCCACTTATTGAGTCCTTTTGACTCACCCTTGTTTGTTGTTTGTTTCTTATCTATCTATTTCGTTTCGGCAGGTTCGTTCCAGGATTGAGTTCGCCACGTTGTGTAGAAGCGAAGACGACTTCAGCTGTCAGGGTGAGCCAGCTTTTATTCCGGATGGCCACCAGTATATTGGTTATTATTTCAGTTGCATTTTGCTCCCTTCAGGAGGTATCTGTCTTCTTCTGTACTCTTAGATGTCTAGTCTGGATAGCCCTAAACCTAGTATGTTGGGTAGTCAGCTGTAATTTCTTTTGTACAGCTTAGAGGTATCAGTATGTCTGTGCTTTTTCTAAGTCTTGTTTTTATTTATGAATTGGATTATATTTATTTTCCTAATTGAATTGGTAAGGGTTCGCCCGACGGTCTAGGGGAAGATGTCGGGTGCTCGCACGGCCTAGCCGGATTCCGGGTCGTGTCAATATGCTTAGTTAGAATGATGAAATCATGATCTATAGATCGAACAATAATCTTGTTTAACCAGTATTACGGTCAAAGCATTGATAAATAATTAACAAGATCGATGGTGATAAACAAACACGTCAAATAATGAAACAATAAATAAACGATAGAACAAATAAAAAAATAAATAAATAAAAGCAGTAACGCTTATTGTATTGAATGATCGAAGGCTGGTACTCCATTGAAAGAGAAGAATCCCCCTTCAGAGTTGAACCAAGCAGCGATTTGCACAAATACAATGACTATAATGGTGGCGGCGCAATGAGAATAATGCTAGCGATATGACATTAAAGTAAAAAGGGGGTTGCTTTGTTCAGTAGAACATAAGCTTACAAGTGGGAAAATAGAAGAATATTTATAGGATGAAAGATGTGGAGTCTCCAACCCTAGAAGTACTCCACTCTCCCACGTTTCTTCTCCAGTCGCGCAGCTGTAGTTGCCCACATTTAACAGATTCCGCCGAATTCGATCCAACAAAAGCGGGATAAGATCAACCATACTTATCCGACACAACAATTGCCTTCAAAATCTTTTGATCACGATCCAACTCGACCGATCACACTCTATCAATCGACATTATTCCTCTCCGATCTCGCTTTACGCTGTCTCCGACAATTGCTCTCATCTTGCCATGTAATTGACCACGTGTCACTAGTATGATCGGACAAAATCCGACCAATACAGGTGTGGCTACAAAAAGTAAGGGTTAAAGAATAGTAAATATTTTTATATGGGCTGCTATTTATGTAAAGAACCCTTTAAAAATTCTAGATGACATAGAACCCCTCATCATTTGAGTTTTGGGTTCAAATTTTAGTATTTGTACACATTTAGTAGATCTCTTCACATATATGTAGCGTGTATGCCAAAGCAATTGAGGTTTATGAACCTTGCAGCTTTTATCACCTCATAATCGAACTTCATAACCTAGGCTCCTAGCTTATTAGAATCGGGGAATTTGCAAAAATATGACACGGGAAGCTTTGGTTTGCCAAAATGCCCTCGCTAACAGATGTTTAGCAAATATGCCCTCATTAGTTTAATGAAAATTTTTTTGGACCAAAATACCCCCTACAAATCAGTAAAAAGACGCGCCCCAGTCCCTCCCCTTCCTTTTCTCCATTCACGCTATCAAGAAAATCATAAAGCCTCATTCCTTTTACAGATTGCTTTGTTCAATAGAAGATTCAACGTAAGATTTCTTCAAGTTGCAAGGGTAAAGTTCTCTGCAACTATTGCCGAGAGTTTATGTTCTGCTGCAAAGACTGAAAAATCTCTAAAGTATTGGTAATAGCCAAGACTTTAAACTCTACTGCAATGGGAGGCTGTGTAGAGACTTCTTGCCTATTGCCAAGACTTTAAGTCCTGTTGCCATGGTCTCTACAACTACATAAAAAGTCTCTACAACTGTTGCCAATAGCCAATACTTTAAATTCCAGCGGAAGTGGGAACTTGTAAAAATAGTCTCTGCAAGTATTGACAATTTGACACGACCCGGAATCCGGTTAGGTCGTGCGGGCACCCGACATCCTCCCCTAGACCCGTCGGGCGAACCATTACCAATTAAATTAGGAAAATAAATATAATTCAATTCATAAATAGGAACAAGACTTAGAAAAAGAAGCACAGACATATTGATACCTCTAAGCTGTACAAAAGAAATTACAGCTGACTACCAAACATACTAGGTTTATGGCTATCCAGACTAGACATCTAAGAGTACAGAAGAAAACAAATACGTCCTGAAGGGAGCAAAATGCCACTTAAATAATAAACATAAAACTGGGGGCCATCCGGAACAAAAGCTGGCTCACCCTGACAGCGGAAGTCGTGTTCGCTCCTTCACAACATGGCGAACTCAATCCTGGAGCGAACCTGCCGAAACGAAATAGATAGACAAAAACAAACAACAAACAAGGGTGAGTCAAAAGGACTCAATAAGTGGGGCAGACTACTGACACGACCCGGAATAGGTTAGGCCGTGCGGGCACCCGACATCCTCCCCTAGACCCGTCGGGCGAACCCTTACCAATTAAATCAGGAAAATAAATATAACAATTTACAAATAAGGACAAGACTTAAAATAAAAACACAGACATACTGATACCTCTAAGTTGTACAAAAGAAATTACATCTGACTACCTAACATACTAGGTTTAGGGCTATCCAGACTGGACATCTAAGAGTACAGAAGAAGACAAATATCTCCTGAAGGGAGCAAAATGTAACTGAAATAATACACATAAAACTGGTGGCCATCTGGAATAAAAGCTGGCTCACCCACTGACAGCTGAAGTCGTCTTCGCCTCTTCACAACGTGGCGAACTCAATCCTGGAGCGAACCTGCCGAAACGAAACAGATAGACAAGAAACAAACAACAAACAAGGGTGAGTCAAAAGGACTCAATAAGTGGGGCAGACTAGCCACCTCAAAGAATAGGATAGCTAGCCAGGGAGAAGAAACAGATAGACCAAATTCCTTTTATTTAAATTATAAAAAGGCAGAGCCAGATAAGAACCGAAAACACGAAAGGACTTCTAAACTCAACCAAGGATGCGTGCCAGAAACATATTAACAAATAAGCAATGCACATATAAGCAGAACAGTAGTCATGTACTGCAAGTCTACACAATGGTATGAATTAAGATGAAATGAAATGAAGTGAGATGAAATGAAATGAAATATGATGCAAAGGGTCACATGTGCCAAATGAATAGAGCGGAATCCTCCTGCTCCGAGGGCGGAATCCTCCTACCCTCAATATGATGCAATGGAGCGGAATCCTTCTGCTCCGAGGGCGGAATCTTCCTACCCTCAATATGATGCAATGGAGCGGAATACTCCTGCTCCGAGGGCGGAATCCTCCTACACTCAATATGATGCAATGGAGCGGAATCCTCCTGCTCCGAGGGCGGAATCCTCCTGCCCTCAATATGATATGCAATGTAATGCATATGAATAACATATAATGTGTATGAATGCAATGTGATGCAATAATAACCCTTCACCGGCGCGGGACTCTCATCGACAACCGGGAAGTAGATGCCAACTCACAGCTAGAGTACCATGCTTAGATCCTCAATGCAATACCAACAACAGGACATAACATATAATATACAATGTAAATCCAAAGCTAAGGCGTAATGAGTACGCCTATCGGTAGCTATACACGTAAGGAACACGTGGTAGAAAATCCATGAGGCCAGGTGCCTCCAAAGAAATGGATATAAACACTTACCTCGTTCCAAAGTTAACACTGCTACCCAACAACCGCTTTATTCTTTGAATTCATTGCCAAACCATCTCACTGTGTTCAATAAGCAGAAAACTATATCAAATAAGGCTAAAGGCTTCATCCCCCACATCTTAGGGTAATCCAGGTAGGAACCTGATACCCTATTCGCATACGCAATACGCAGGCCAGGCCTATATACAGGGTTTATGGTCACATAACCAAACCCCAAATAAATTATATTTATAAGTTGCCCATAACTCACTGAGTACGAATATATAATCAATTTCATTATCGGGGTCCATTTGACCCTTCAAACTATTAATTGAACTTGTTAAAACAATGTCTAATATTCTATGTTTTACCGTTAAAATATATTTAAACACACGTAATAAACTCAAATAATATATTATGATCATTACCTGAATGTTTCAGGGTAAAAATTCTACTATTTTCCCGGCTCTTTTATCATTTTCTAGCATTTTTTCTGAAAATTTTCTCTGTTTTGTTCCCTGTTGCGTTCTGTTCTTGTTTTAACATTTCTGTTCAGTTCTCAAGCTCATAAGCTTATGAGCTTAATCACACACAGCCTAACTTATCGTCATTATCTTTCTTTTTGTCTTTTCCTTTTTTTTCTTTTTCTTTTATTTTCTTTTCGCGACAAAAATTAAAACGGTACCCTGCGATATTCGAAATAATTCCAACTTTTGCATACAAGTTATACAAAATATATGTAACATACTCGCGAAGGCGGATCTAAAATTGGACTCCCGAAACTCAAGATGCGAATTTAAATAGAAAAAGTCAAATTATTTAACTTTCGGTATTTTAGCGGAAACTAGCCGACCAGCATCGAAATTCACTTTCGAAAGTTTACAAAAATCACAATTAATCATACGAACCTAATGGCGCTTTCGGATTTCGAATCGGAGCTCATTCGGCAAAACCGAGCTCGAAAATCTCTTTTTAATATTTATCGCCTATAAAAACTGAAACCTTCTTCCGATGCCTACCAAACGAGGTCTGATTTAGCTCAAATTTTACAGACATGTCCTAATGGACATTACGAATATTTTAAAATTATCAACACGCCAATCAGAGTCCTAACTTTCGAAACGACTGACCGAGATCGTTTCATTCTCCTCCACTTAAACTCTCGTTCGTCCTCGAACGAGCCTAAGTCTAAAGCAAGATTCACGCTGATAACAAAAGAACTTGCACGACCTTCATAAACTATCCCACAAAATTTTTCTCATGATTACAGAATCAAGATTATAACACAAACACCGAACTCTTGGAATAAAGCATATCTGGATAATATGATAATACCATAGCCCGGATTATTCTGACTAAAGTGATCCTTCCTCAATCACGAGAGGAGATTTCTACATTTTCGAAGCAAAGATATACGGAACTTTGAATGGATTGACATGATTCAGTCGATAATCACCTCTTCGATATACCTTTCGATATAGAACAGGTCGATGGAACTAAGAATTAGCTCACGCTTGATACAATAGGGGAAGTTTTTAAAGTACCTTGTCACTACTCACTATAAAAGATTTGATGCAAGCTATATTATTTTTTACGAATGCACTATGCAACATCTCAGTTGACTTTAGTGTTGTTCCGCAAGCTCCTTGTGGGAATGTAGTTACTCATATCCTAATGTATGTCAAAGGTTCATCTGAACAGGGTCTATCGTATAAGGATAAGGATCATACAACTACTACCGGATAGTATGATGTAGACCAAGAACAAACTTCAGACTGAACATCTACCTCAGGGTGTTGTCTTTGAATTGGAATTATTATGACTTGAAAAAGTAAATATAAAAGAGACATGTAGTTGGACCTTCAGCTGAGGCAGAATACCAACAACAAAGTTGATTACATGTGCACTTGTAACGCTAAAGTAACTTTTCAAAGATTTGAGGTGTGAAAGAGATATACATACCAATGATGGATTTTCGACAATCTGCACTAGACCTTCAACTCTAAATTTCCATGAAGTAAAACAGCGTCAGTATGAGGATCCAGTTCTAGTTGAATACAGACAGATAGCCAGAAGAAAACTGGAGTCACCATACAGGGTTACTACTGACGGTGTTCTCATGTATAAAGATAGACTTTGTGTTCCTGATGTTACAGATTTACGTGGACAGATTATGATAGAGGCACATTATTCCAAATAAACTGTTCATCTGGGTTCGACTAAGATGTACCATGATCTTAAGCAGATTTATTGGTGGGAGGAAATGAAGTGTAACATAGCATAATTCTTATTTTTCTTTTTTTTTTTTGGCTCAGCGTTTTAATTGCCAGCAAGTTAAAGTCGTGTCATCTTTCCAGACTTTATGCTTTCAGCAGATAGGTACATATATATGATCAGGTTGCCAGCTTATCTCTATCACTAATAGATTATTAGTGGGTTTAGCAATGATCGACACTCATTGTAGATTTTTGTCGTGGCCTTACTTTGGGTCGTGAGAAAAGTGGTATCAACACCTCAGAGATTTAATATTACCATTTAGTATTTGGAGGAAGACTCCTCCACTTAAAGCACAAACTCATGCAGCCATTTGAATATGAATAACCATCCTCGCACAGTCTGCTGGACTAAAGAAGATTTAGCTAAAAGCTGAACGTAGGCAGACCTAAGCTACCAACTATCCTTTCGAGTTGCCAAACAGCTGCAACTCTCAAGTTCACAACTCCATACCTTTGTCGTAAATACCGCCGCCTGATGGATGGTACTTCCATGTAAAAATTACGGCACAGTTCTCCCAGAAACTGGATGATCCGCAAAACAGAACTAACACTATACTATACATGGGAATGGATACCCGGATAAACTGATATCCAAAACAATAATATGCTTACCCGGCTACAATAACACGTACTCTGGCTCAACACAGGGAATGTCACAAGCGGCTACCAATCGCCCAAGCTCACTAGTGCCGGACGAAGAAGAAATAGAAATGGATCGAGGATAGAAATAATTAGAGCTTCAGGAAGCTCATCTTCTTATTTGCTTGGCTACCAGAGCTAGATTACTTCCGAGTTAGGCTAGCCAAAGAACCGCAATTGAAGAAATAGACATTAAATGAGCTTTATGAAACCAAATCTATGTCAATTTAATCTCCCCATAAGAAGGAAATTCTGACAATTTACCAGAGACCCTTTTATAACCCAGACAAGCTCATAGGATAACATGACTTTATTAGCGTTTTGAACCAAAAGAAGATACGTAGATCGAATATTACTTACTAATCACTTTACACTGGAAGAAACGATAACACTTGCTGATGGTGAAGAATTAGGATCCCATTATCCTACCAACACGAAATTCCGAGAAGAGAGGTAAACTGATTTGAAATAATAACAGAAGGTGGAACAACAAGATGCCAGACAGACAATACCGACACTTACTGCCAAATCTCTCATATTTAGACTAGAAAAAAATAGTAAGGTCTCACAAATGCCAGGAATAAATCATACCAGAAGCTCGCCCCTCTACCGCAGCCGATTCTTAATTAAGTCAATATCCAAGGAAACCATCGAAACATGATAAGACACACCATTTCAAAATCGATCGAAAGAATCAAATCTTACTTACATTTAACAGAAGAAGAAATCTCAGGGTCTACTACCTCGGATACCTCAGCATCCTGCCAGACTGGTAGTTCATAAAACTGCCTCTGCGGCTGAACTAAGCCGTTATACTAATAATTACCTTCTGAAGAATAATTGCCACCACGCTCTCGACCTCTACTGGATGGTGGAATTTCTTTGGCTGATTGAGATCTAAATGAAATCCCTGCGACTGTGCAGGTGCCAGATGATGAAAGAAAGGGCGACTGCCTACTTGTCGGAGTAAGGGAAAACTCCTCAAAGTATAGCCAGACTCACGATAATGATACCACCTTTTCGCTGAAAAAAATGGAAGCTGGACAGATTGTTGATAGCTATAAAGAGAAAAATTGGGTCTGATATTGACGAACTACTGGCGTACACTAAGAATCACATGACACAAGCTGAGATAACTTGGAAGGTGACCTCCCAAAATAATCAGAACTTTTACCTCCAAATGAGGTACCATGGTTACCCACTAGGGCCGTGGGATCTCTTACTTTCCCGCTCTAACTTATGGCATGCCTCGAACCTTTGGGCAATATTAACAACAACATCAAATAAAATCCAGATCTCAATTTCTCGAGCCATCTGGGATTTCAAGGAAAAATAAAGGTCATCAATAAATCTCTCGAAAGGCTCATGAACTAGTTCTAATGCATATCCAGTCATTCTATAGGATTCAACCTCATATTCTGAAACACCAACAGGCTAACCGACAGGCTACCCTGTCCAATCCACTCAAACTGGAAACACTTTTTATCTTGCTCGCTACTCGAAAGGAACTTTCCACGAATGTAGAAGAAAAACCGAACCAAGTTAGCTAATAAGAGAGCGGCCCACCAATTCAAGGCTGGACCTAAAACTGGAAAGAAGAATAATCAACACCATACCGCTCGATATAATCAAGAGCCTGAAGGATATGCTGACATCATTTTATTTTAAAAAGAATCACGAGGTTTATCAGATATATTGCTTAAGAATATCGGAAGGTTCAACCGCGTAAAATAATATAACCTCTTTGGGCACTCGGACCCAATAATTACCTCCGCTGGCTAACCAGCCAAAACAATTGGTGGCGCAACACATGCTGCTTCTAGAATATAATTTACCGCGACATACTAAGAACTGGAATAGAAGCTCCCTGACACCGAACGTCTGCATATGCGGCAACCTGATAGGCTGTCCAGCGAATAATAGGTTCTTACGGTATCTGCATCGCCAAGATTCTCGTAAAAGCATCGTAGAGAGCCAAGGGAACTACAAGGCCCTTCTCCCTTGCCCATCGGGAGCTCGTACAACTGGGACCTCCATAACTAGATCGTCAGCACGATAAAAAATTAAAAAAAAAAAAAAAACTCTCGGGGCGTCGTCAGTGCTAGCCCCTGGCTAGACTGCTTCATCTTGAACTCATATCGTTTGCAGATTTGTCGCACGAGGATTCACAATTACCACGAAGGAATTAACGAAAATACTTTTGACTCCTAGACCGATGTAGGATCAGAAAAGAAGGAAGTGAAACTTCCTAAATGCCATCATAGCCTCTCGTAGATAAGTACGGACGTCTACGTACCCATCAGCGAGACTCTACTAGACACTGTCTTAGTCTGGATAGACTCTAAATTAGGCTCTGATACCAACTGATACGACCCAGAATCCGGTTAGGCCGTGTGGGTACTCGTCCTCCCCTAGACCCGTCGGGCGAACCCTTACCAATTAAATCAGGAAAATAAATATAACAATTTACAAATAAGGACAAGACTTAAAATAAATCACAGACATACTGATACCTCTAAGCTGTACAAAAGAAATTACAGCTGACTACCCAACATACTAGGTTTAGGGCTATCCAGACTAGACATCTAAGAGTACAGAAGAAGACAAATATCTCCTGAAGGGAGCAAAATGCAACTAAAATAGTACACATAAAACTGGTGGCCATCTGGAATAAAAGATGGCTCACCCACTGACAGCTGAAGTCGTCTTCGCCTCTTCACAACGTGGCGAACTCAATCTTGGAGCGAACCTGCCGAAATGAAATAGATAGACAAGAAACAAACAACAAACAAGGGTGAGTCAAAAGGACTCAATAAGTGGGGCAGACTAGCCACCTCAAAGAATAGGCTAGCTAGCCAGGGAAAAGAAACAGATAGACCAAATTTCTTTTATTTAAATTATAAAAAGGCAGAGCCAGATAACAACCGAAAACACGGAAGGACTTCTAAACTCAACCAAGGATGCGTGCCAGAAACATATAACCAAATAAGCAATGCACATATAAGCAGAACAGTAGTCATGTACCGCAAGTCTACACAATGGTATGAATTGAGATGAAATGAAATGAAGTGAGATGAAATGAAATGAAATATGATGCAAAGGGTCACATGTGCCAAATGAATGGAGCAGAATCCTCCTGCTCCGAGGGCGGAATCCTCCTACCCTCAATATGATGCAATAGAGCGGAATCCTCCTGCTCCGAGGGAAGAATCCTCCTACCCTCAATATGATGCAATGGAGCGGAATACTCCTGCTCCGAGGGCGGAATCCTCCTACCCTCAATATGATGCAATGGAGCGGAATCCTCCTGCTCCGAGGGCGGAATCCTCCTGCCCTCAATATGATATGCAATGTAAAGCATATGAATAACATATAATGCATATGAATGCAATGTAACATACTCGTGAAGGTGGATCTAAAATTGGACTCCCGAAACTCAAGATGCGAATTTAAATAGAAAAAGTCAAATTATTTAACTTTCGGCATTTTAGCGGAAACTAGTCGAACAGCATCGAAATTCACTTTCGAAAGTTTACAAAAATCACAATTAATCATACGAACCTAACGGCACCTTCGGATTTCGAATCGGAGCTCATTTGGAAAAACCGAGCTCGAAAATCTCTTTTTAATATTTATCGCCCATAAAAACTTAAACCTTCTTCCGATGCCTACCAAACGAGGTCTGATTTAGCTCAAATTTTACAGAGAGGTCCTAATGGAAATTAAGAATATTTTAAAATTATCGACATGCCAATCGGAGTCCTAATTCCGAAATGACTGACCGAGGTCGTTTCAACTAGCCACCTCAAAGAATAGGAAAGCTAGCCAGGGAGAAAAGAAACAGATAAACCAAATTCCTCTTATTTAAATTATGAAAAGGCAGAGCCAGATAATAACTAGAAACACGTATGGAATCACAAACTCATCAACAATCAGAAATATATCATGTTGCGGCGTGCAACCCGATCCATATATTCATCATGTTGCGGCGTGCAACCCGATCCATATATTTATACCGTCGCGGCGTGCAACCCGATCCATATATTCATCATGTTGCGGCGTGCAACCCGATCCATATATTTATACCGTTGCGGCGTGCAACCCGATCCATATATTTATAACGTTGCGGCGTGCAACCCGGTCCCCACAACCCCGAATACGGACCAGAAATATATAGGCAAACTGAGATATGTCCACGACATAGTATACATACCGCATAAATAAAACACAATACAATACACACAATAGTCAGCATGCGGTGCAATGAGATGGGATGAATGCGGTACGATGCAATGCAGTCGCATATGCCTGATACCTATCTCCGGCGCGGGACTCTCATCGTCTACCAGGAGATATATGCAATAATGATCCTTCACCGGCTCGGGACTCTCATCGATTACCGGGAAGTATATGCAATGATGACCCTTCACCGGCTCGGGACTCTCATCGATTACAGGGAAGTATATGCAATAATGACCCTTCACCGGCTCGGGACTCTCATCAATTACTGGGAAGTATATGCAATAATGACCCTTCACCAGTGCGAGACTCTCATCGCCAACCGGGAAGTATATGCAATAATGACCCTTCACCGGTGCGGGACTCTCATCGCCAACCGGGAAGTATATGCAATGCTCAAAACCATAGTGCAATGCTCCTATTCTGAATGCAATACCAACAACAGGGCATAACATATAATATACAATGTAAATTAAAAGCTAAGGCGAAATGACTACGTCTATCGGCAGCTACGCACGCAAGAAACACATGGTAGAAAATCCACGATGCCAAGTGCCTCCAAAGAAATGGATATAAACACATACCTCTTCCGAAAGTTAGCTCTGCTAATCAAGAACTGCTTTATCTTTTGGTTTCATTGCCAAACAATCCCACCCTATTCAATAAGCAGAAAAATATATCAAATTAGGCTAACGGCTTCATTCCTCACATCTTAGGGCAATCCGGTTAGGAACCTGATACCTTATTTGCATACGCAATACGCAGGCCAGGCCTATATACAGGGTTTAAGGTCACATAACTAAACCCCAAATAAATTACATTTATATGTTGCTCATAACTCACTGAGTACGAATATATAATCAATTTCATTATCGGGGTCCATTTGACCGTTTAAACTATTAGTTGAACTTATTAAAACAATGTCTAATATCCCAATTTTCACCGTTAAAATATATTCAAACATACGTATAATGAATTAACATCATTACCTGGATGCTTCGGGGTAAAAATTCTACTATTTTCCCGGCTCTTTTCTCATTTTCTAGCATTTTTTTCTCTACCGCGTCAGTCTCGTTTCTCTGTTCATATTTCATTTTTCGTTTATGTTTTTGAATGTATCTGCCATTGATCCCTTGGTAGCCGACATATACTCATTTCTTTCTTTTGTTTTTTTTTTTTTTTTGTCATTTTTCTTTTTCTTTTCTTTTATTTTCTTTTCATTTTGCGATTAAAATTTAAACAGTACCCTATGATATTCGAAATAATTCCTACTTTTACATACAAGTTATACAAAATATATGTAACATACTCACAAAGGCGGATCTCAAATTGAACTTCCGAAACTCAAGATGCGAATTTAAATAAAAAAAAGTCAAATTATTTAACTTTCGGCATTTTAGCGGAAACTAGCCGAACAACATCGAAATTCCCTTTCTAAAGTTTACAAAAGTCACAAATAATCATACGAACCTAACGGCGCTTTCAAATTTCGAATCAGAGTTCGTTCACCAAAATCGAACTCAAAAATCTCTTTTTAATATTTATTGTCAATAAAAACTGACACCTTTTTTCGATACCTACCAAACGAGTTCTGATTTAGCTCAAATTCTACAGACGGGTCCTAATGGACCTTACTAATAATTTAAAATTATCAGCACGCCAATCGGAGTCCTAACTTCCGAAACGACTGACCGAGGTCGTTTCATTCTCCTCCACTTAAACTCTCGTTCGTCCTCGAACGAGCCTAAATCTAAAGAAAAATTCGCACAGATAGCAAAAGAACCTGCACAACCTTCATGAGCTACTCCACGGGCATTATTTCCTGGTTACAAGATCAGAATTATAACACGTATATCGAACTTTTGGAATAAAATATATCTGGATAATATGATAATACCATTACACAGCTTATTCTGACTAATCTTATTCTTGCTCGATCATGAGAAGACAGTTTCTACATTTTCTAAACAAAGATACACGAAACTTTGAATGGATTAACATGATTCTGCCGACAAATCACCACGTCGATATACTTTACGATATAGAACAAGTCGATGGAACTAAGAATTAACTCACGCTTGATACAATAGGGGAAACTTTTGAAGTACCTTTTCACTACACACTATAGAAAATTTGATGCAAGCTATAGTACTTTTACAAACGCACTATGCAACATCTCAGTTGATGTTAGTGTTGTCCCGCAAGCTCCTTATGGGAATGTAGTTACTCATATCCTAATGTATGTCAAAGGTTCATCTGAACAGGATCTATCATATAAGAATAAGGATCATGCAAATACTACTGGATAGTATGATGCAGACTAGGAATGATCTTCAGACTGAACATCTACTTCAGGGTATTGTCTTTGAATTGGAAATATATTGACTTGAAAAGTGAAAATAAAAGATACATGTAGTTGGACCATGAGCTGAGGCAGAATACCAGCAACAAAGTTGATTACATGTGCACTTATAACGCTAAAATAACTTCTCAAAGAGTTGAGGTGTGAAGGAGATATACATACCAATGATGGATTGTCGACAAGCTGCACTAGACCTTTAAATCTAAATTTCCATGAAGTAAAATAGCGTCAGTATGAGGATCCAGTTCTAGTTGAATACAGACAGATAGCCAGAAGAAAACCAGAGTCACCATACAGGGTTACCACTGACGGTGTTCTTATGTATAAAGATAGACTTTGTGTTCCTGATGTTGCAGATTTACGTGGAAATATTATGATAGAGGCATATTATTCCAAATACACTGTACATCAAGGTTCGACTAAGATGTACCATAATCTTAAGCAGATTTATTGGTGGGACAGAATGAAGTGTGACATAGCAGAATTTGTGGCTCAATGTTCCAATTGCCAACAAGTTAAAGTCGGTCATCTTCCCAGACTTTATACATTCTGCAGATAGGTACGTATATATGATCAGGTCGCCAGCTTATCTCTATCATTAGTAGATTATTAGTGGGTTTAGCAATGATCGACACTCATTGTAGGTTTCTGTTGTGTCCTTACTTTGGGTCGTGAGAAAAGTGGTATCAACACCTCAGAGATTTAGTATTACCATTCAGTATTTGGAGGAAGACTCCTCCACTTAAAGCACAAACTCATGCAGCTATTTGAATAGGAATAACCATCCTCGCACAGTCTGCTGGACTAAAGAAGATTTAGCTAAAGGTTGAACGTAGGCAGACCTAAGCTACCAACTACCCTTTCGAGTTGCCAAACAGCTACAACTCTCGAGTTCACAACTCCATACCTTTGCCTTAAACACCACCGCTTGATGGATGGTACTTCAATATAAAAATTTCGGCAGAGTTTCCCCTGAAACTGGATAATCCGCAAAAACAGAACCAGCACTATACTATACATAGGAATGGATACCCGGATAAACTGATATCCAAAACAATAATATGCTTACCCGGCTACAATAACACATACTCTGGCTCAACACAGGAAACGTCACAAGCGGCTACCAATCGCCCAAGCTCACTAGTGCCGGACGAAGAAGAAATGGAAATGGATCGAGGATAGAAATAATTAGAGCTTTAGGAAGTTCATCTTCTTTTTTTGCTTGGCTACCAAAGCTAGACTACTTCCGAGTCAGGCGTGCCAAAGAATCGCAATTGAAGAGATATACATTAAATAAGCTTTATGGAAAAACATCCATACTAATTTAACCTCCCAATAAGAAGGAAACTCTGACAATTTACCAGAATACCCTTTTATAACTAAGACAAGCTTATAGAATAACATGACTCTATAAGAATCTCGAACCAAGAGGAGACACATAGATCGAGCATTACTTACCAGCCACTTTATACCGGAAGAAACAACGACACTTCCTGATGGTGACAAATAAGAACCCCATCATCCTACCAACACTGATTTCCGAGGAGAGAGGTAAACTGAATTGACATAATAATAAAAGGTGGCGTAACAAGATGCCAAGCAGAAAAATACCGATACTCACTCACAAATCTCTCACATTTAAACCAGATAAACTAGTAGGGTCATCATAAATAAATCATATCAAAAGCTCACCCCTCTACCGCAACTGATTCTTAATAGAAACGATATCCAAGGAAACCATCGAAACATGATAAGACACACCATTTCCAGATCGATCAAAAGAATCAAATCTTACTCACATTTAATGAAAGAATAAATATATGGGTGTACTACATCGGATACCTCAGCCTCCTGACAGACTATAGTTCTTAGAACTGCCTCTGCGGCTGAGCCGAGCCGCTACCCTGATAATTACTTCTAGAAGAACCATTACCACCATGCTCTCAACCTCTACTGGATGGTGGCATTTCTCTGGCTGATTAAGATCTAAATGAAATTTCCTGCGACTGTGCAGGTGCTTGATGACAAGAGAAAGGACGACTGCCTACTTGCCGGAGTAAGGGAAAACTCCTCAAAGGATAACCAGACTCATGACAATGACAACACATTTTTGCTGAAAATGGAAGCAGGACAGATTGTTGAAAGCTACAAAGAGAAAGATGAGTCTAATCTTGATGAACTACTGGCGCACACTAAGAATCGCGTGACACAAGCTGAGATAACCTGGAAGGTGACCTCCCAAAATAATCAGAACTCTTACATCCAAATGAGGTACCATGGTTACCCACCAGGCCGTGGGATTTCTTACTTTCCCACTCTAACTTATAGTATGCCTCGAACCTTCGGGCAATATTAACAACAACATCAAATAAAATCCAGACCTCAATTTCTCGAGCCATCTAGGATTTCAAGGAAAAAATAAAGGTCATCAATAAATCTCTGAATCTCTCAAAAGGCTCATGCACTAGTTCTAATGCATATTCAGCCATTCTATAGAATTCAATCTCATATTCTGAAATACCAACAGGCTAACCGACAGGCTATCCTGTCCAATCCACTCAAACTGGAAACACTTTTCATCTCGCTCGCTACTCGAAAGGAATTTTTTTCCACGAATCTAGAAGGAAAATCGAACCAAGTCAGCTAATAAGAGTGCGGTCCACCAATCCAGGGTTGGACCTTGAAACTGGGAAGCAGAATAATCCATACCATACCGCTCGATATAATCAAGAGCCTGAAGGATATGCTGACATCATTTTATTTTAAAAAAACTTACACAGAGATTATCTAATGCATTGCTTGGGAATATCGGGATGTTCAACCGCATAAAATTATGCAACCTCTTTGGACACTCGGACCGAACTGATACCTCGGCTGGCTAACAAGTCAAAACAATTAGAGGTACAACACATACTACCTCCGGAATATAATTTACTGCAGCAATATTAAGAACCAGAAAAGGAGCTCCCTGAGATCGAACGTCTGCACATGCGGCAACCTGATAGGCTGCCCAGCAAATAATAGATTCTAACGATATCTGCGTCGCCAAGATTCTCGTAAAGCATCGTAGAGAGCCAAGGGAACAACAAGGCCCTGCTCCCTTGCCCATCACGAGCTCGTGCGGCTGGGACCTCCGTAACTAGTTCGTCAGCACGATAAAAAAAACTCTCGGGGCTTCGTCAGTACTAGCCCCAGGCTAGACTACTTTATCTTGAACTCATACCGTTTGCTGATTTATCGCACGAGGGTTCACAATTACCACTAACGAATTAACGAAAATACTTTTGCATCCTAGACCGACGCACGATCAGGAAAGAAGTAGGTGAAACTTCCTAAATGCCATCATAGCTTCTCGTAGATAAGTACGGACGTCTACGTACCCATCAGCGAGACTCTACTAGACACTGTCTTAGTCTGGATAGACTCTAAACTGGGCTCTGATACCAACTGACACGACCCGGAATCCGGTTAGGCCGTGCGAACACCCGACATCCTCCCCTAGACCCATCAGGCGAACCCTTACCAATTAAATTGGGAAAATAAATATAATTCAATTCATAAATAGGAACAAGACTTAGAAAAAGAAGCACAGACATACTGATACCTCTAAGCTGTACAAAAGAAATTACAGCTGACTACCCAACATACTAGGTTTAGAGCTATCTAGACTAGACATCTAAGAGTACAGAAGAAAACAAATACCTCCTGAAGGGAGAAAAATGCCACTGAAATAATAAACATAAAACTAGGGGCCATCCGGAACAAAGGCTGGCTCACCCAGACAGCGGATGTCGTCTTCGCTCCTTCACAACATGGCGAACTCAATCCTGGAGCGAACCTGCCAAAACGAAATAGATAGACAAAAACAAACAACAAACGAGGGTGAGTCAAACGGACTCAATAAGTGGGGCAAACTAGCCACCTCAAAGAATAGGATCGCTAGCCAGGGAGAAAAGAAACAGATAAACAAAATTCCTCTTATTTAAATTATGAAAAGGCAGAGCCAGATAATAACTAGAAACACGTATGGAATCACAAACTCATCAACAATCAGATATATATCCTGTTGCGGAGTGCAACCCGATCCATATATTCATCATGTTGCGGCGTGCAACCCGATCCATATATTTATACCGTTGCGGCGTGCAACCCGATCCATATATTTATAACGTTGCGGCGTGCAACCCGGTCCCCACAACCCAGAATACGGGCCAGAAATATATAGGCAAACTGAGATATGTCCACGATATAGTATACATACCACATACATAAAACACAACACAATACACGCAATAGTCAGTATGCGGTGCAATGAGATGAGATGAATGCGGTGCGATGCAATGCAGCCGCATATGCCTGATACCTATCTCCGGCGCGGGACTCTCATCGTCTACCAGGAGGTATATGCAATAATGATCCTTCACCGGCTCGGGACTCTCATCGATTACCGAGAAGTATATGCAATGATGATCCTTCACCGGCTCGGGACTCTCATCAATTACCGGGAAGTATATGCAATGATTACCCTTCACCGGCTCGGGACTCTCATCGATTACCGGGAAGTATATGCAATGATGACCCTTCACCGGCTCGGGACTCTCATCGATTACCGGGAAGTATATGCAATGATGACCCTTCATCGGCTCGGGTCTCTCATCGATTACCGGGAAGTATATGCAATAATGACCCTTCACCGGTGCGGGACTCTCATCGCCAACCGGGAAGCATATGCAATAATGACCCTTCACCGGTGCGGGACTCTCATAGCCAACCGGGAAGTATATGCAATGCTCAAAACCAGAGTGCAATGCTCATATTCTCAATGCAATACCAACAACAGGGCATAACATATACTATACAATGTAAATTCAAAGCTAAGGCGTAATGAGTACGCCTATCGGCAGCTACGCACGCAAGGAACACATGGTAGAAAATCCACGAGGCAAAGTGCCTCCAAAGAAATGGATATAAACACTTACCTCTTCCAAAAGTTAGCTCTGCTAATCAAGAACATCTTTATCTTTTGGTTTCATTGCCAAACGATCCCCCATATTCAATAAGCAGAAAAATATATCAAATTAGGCAAACAGCTTCATTCCTCACATCTTAGGGCAATCCGGTTAGGAACCTGATACCTTATTTGCATACGCAATACGCAAGCCAGACCTATATACAGGATTTAAGATCACATAACCAAACCCCAGATAAATTAAATTTATATGTTGCCCATAACTCACTGAGTACGAATAAATAATCAATTTCATTATCGGGGTCCATTTGACCCTTTAAACTATTAGTTGAACTTATTAAAACGATGTCTAATATCCCAATTTTCACCGTTAAAATATATTCAAACATACGTAATAAACTCAAATAATGAATTAACATCATTACCTGGATGCTTCGGGGTAAAAATTCTACTATTTTTCCGGCTCTTTTCTCATTTTCTGGCATTTTTTTTCTCTACCGCGTCAGTCTCGTTTCTCTGTTCATATTTCATTTTTCGTTTCTGCTTTTTGAATGTATCTGCCAAGGGATCATCCCTTGGTAGCCGACATATACTCATTTCTTTCTTTTGTTTTTTTTGGTCGTTTTTCTTTTTCTTTTCTTTTATATTCTTTCTTTTCGCGACGAAAATTAAAACGGTACCCTATGATATTCGAAATAATTCCAACTTTTGCATATAATTTATACAAAATATATGTAACATACTCGCGAATAAGGCTGTCCAATGGCCCGGTTTGCACCGGACCGGACCGGAAACTGGACCGAACTGGCACGGACCGGCGCAAGCCGGGCCAAATAAAAAAAAAATCGGCCCGTTCCCCGACCCGGCACCCCAAAAATGCATCGAACGGACCGGAAAAAAATGGACCGGAACCGGTCCGGACCGGGAAAATAAAGAAAAAAACTGGTGGGCTTTGTGCAAAAAATAGCCGTTGGGCAACGGCTCTTTCACGCACAGCCGTTGGGCCAACGGCCAAAAATGGCTAGTTTTGCTCCCCCACCCCCCTAGGTTACCCCATACCCCCCCCCCCCCCAACCTATTTTTTCTATAAATACCATCATTTTTCATCAATTTATTCATAATTTCTCTAATATTCTATCTAAATCTCTCTCAATCTCTCTTATTTCTACAAAGGCTATTTGCTAAATAATTCAAAGTTGCTCTTGCAAAAAGGGTTTAAGTGCGAAATTGCATTACAAAAAAATATTTGCAGTGAAGTGGAAAATTGTTCGGTGCGGTTCCGGTCAAGTTTCAACTTTCACTTCCTAAGTTCTACAATCTACATTCTAAGTTCACGATATCAAGTAAACTCGTTCGTACTTTTTATTATCTATTTTATTTTTGTGCAATATTATTGTTTGTAGCATATTTTAGTAATTTGTTTGCTTGATTTACTTATAAATTATAAAAATGTCTGGACTGTGGAGATCAATTACTGGGCGTACGGGTAGTGGTCGTAGATCACGTGCTTCTAACCGAGGGGGAGATGATAAACGTAGTCGTGCTATAGGTAAAAGACCAATTGGTACTTCTAGCGCTCCTTCTCATCTAGATGATTTTACTCAGGAAGATGACACGCAATTTTATCATGATATAGATTTTGATCAACCACTAGATAATGATTTGTTAGAGACACAATATTAAGAAAATACCGATGGGGCTAATTTAGATGATGAAACACCCACTAGTCAATTTCATGGTGAACCTGAAGAAACTGAATTACCACCTATGCCTCCTAGTAGAGAACCAGCGTACGACCCGAAAGATCGGATGTGTGGAAATTTATGACTAAAAATGTTCCGGCTCAGACCGCTAAATGTGATATTTGTAAAAAATTTTGGGATTTTAAAACCGGCAGGCATAATAGTGGGACGGGGAAGTTGAGAACACACTTAGAAAACCATCATAAGGATAAATGGGAAAAGAGGCCGGGTGGCACTCGTTCAGGGAATAGAATGGCTCCATCGCAAGGTAGTGGAGTCCAACAGGAAATTAACCCAGTGACGGGGGGCTTATGCATTATGATAAGAAGAAAGATAGGGAACAAATGGCAAAAATGATTGCGGTAGAGTGCTTACCTTTTACATTTGCTTCTTGTCAAGGTTTTATTTGTTATATTCAAACCGTATATAATCCATCTTTTCAAGGTTTTCCAAAAACTACGGTTAGAAGTGATATTATAAAATTTAAAAATGAATATAGACAATATTTACGATATATATTTTATCACTTTGATTGTAGAGTTTGTCTTACTACTGACTTGGGTCGTGGTGTTAATGGGTATGAGTATTTAACAGTTACTTGTCATTGGATAGATCTTAACTGGGTAATGCAAAAAAGAATTTTAGCATATTGCGCTGTCGATGAACCACACACGGGAGCATTTATTAAGAGAGAAGTTTCTAATATTTGTAAGGCGTATTTTCTTAGTGATAAAATTTTAAGTATAACTCTTGATAATGCTGCAAACAATGATTTTGTTATTAGTAAGTTAAGACCCGCGTTGCATCCCCCTTTTGAAGAATTGTTTCATGTTAGATGTGCATGTCATATATATAATTTATTTGTAAAAGATGGCCTTCAGTTATTTGATCCTACTATTATGAAGGTTAGAGTCCCAATTAGTTATATTTTTAAATCTAAAAAACCGGATAGATGGAGGGACTTTCAGGTAGAGTGTGTGAATGAAGGTTTGCGGCCTAGAAGAGTTCCTAAGGAAGTTTCAACTAGGTGGAACACTGCATATGGCTCTTTGACTGTTGCTTACACTTTACGAGTGCCTATTACTAATTATTTTAATCGCAAAGTGGCTGTAGAGTATCACCTAGAAGAATCTGATTGGCTAAATGTTGAGCGTCTTCTTCTTTTTTTAGAAAAGTTTTTTTATGCTACTAAAGAATTTCCGGTCAATATTATCCTACAATCACTACCATGTTGTATTTTATAGCTGGAATAGCAGAATTACATAACGATTATAGAGTAGTGCCTGGTTATGAAGTTGCCGTAGAAGCAATGATTGAAAAATTTAAAAAATATTTTTTTCCTATTCCACCACTTTATTGCATAGCTTCTGTATTACATCCCTGTTATAAACGTTTTAATATGGAAATGCTAATTAGAGAAATTTATCGGACTTTGAGAATTACTGATGAAGAAACACCAAGTGTAGAAACAGCTTGTGTGCAGGTAATTGTAGATTGCCAACGGATTTATGAAAGATATAGGAGTGCAGCTGATAATGTTATTCCAAGTGTTCCAAGTGGAGCTGGATCAAGTTCAACGCAGGCGAGTAAAAGAGCTGCAGCCGGATTGGAAAGTTTTTCCAGCCTTAATCAAGGGCTTTCTAGCAGGCATTCGAGTAGCAGCGGAGGGTTCAACGAGCTTGATGTTTATTTACTTCATGCTTGCAAGAAAATTGATTATTTTGGAAGCAAGCAACTACTGCCATTTTGGAAGGATCAACAAGCACAGTTTCCAGTTTTAGCAAAAATGGCGCGGGATATTCTAACTATTCAAGCATCATCAGTTGCTTCAGAAAGCGCGTTTAGCCAAGGAAGATTACAAATTGGAGATCATAGACATTCATTGAAGGAAAAAGCAATGGAGACGGCCGTATTATTCAGAGATTGGATTAGATCAGAGCGAAGAAATTTTGGATTTGCAGAAGATGAACTAGCTGATGCAGAAGCAGCAACAGAAATTTTATCAGGAGATGGAAGTGTGGACAGTGAAAATAATTATGAAGAAGATGACTCTTTGCCACAGGTTCCTCCAGAGGTGCCAGAAGAAATTATTCAGAAAATGAGAAGTTTTTTTATTAATATGTAGTTTTTGCAATTTAATATCTATGTACTTTGCAAAAAAAAAAAAAAAAATTCAACAATTATTCAATAAAATGCGTTACGCCTTGATATTAAGTAAATTATAATCTTTTGTTATATTCTCATTTATCCTTTACTATTAAGTTACCTCTTTGCAATTCAATACTAAATACTAAAGAGTAAATAGTACTAAATACTAAATACTAAATAATAATTACTAAATACTATTATACTACTAACTTAGTATTAAGTTTGAAAAAAATAACAAGTGTTATGTCTTGCTATTAAGTTATCAATCATTGTTTTATATATTCTCAATTATACCTTTACAATTTAATACTTAAATACTAAATTCTAAATAATAAATAATAAATACTATTAAATTTTAAAAAAATAACAAATGTTATGTCTTGCTACTAAGTTACCATTGTTTATATATATTCTCAATTATATTTTCTGCAATTTAATACTTAAATATTAAATACTAAAATACTACATACTTAATAGTTAATACTTTAATACTAGATTACTAGTATTATATAAGTTATTACATAAAAAAGAGATGTCCTGCTATCTATTTATATTTTGTTATTATTTTTTAATTTAAAATTCAAAAACTACAAAGGTTATTAAAAACAAAAAAATAACCAAAAAACAAAAAACAAAAAAAAAATGTTTGAACCGGACCGGACCGGCCCAACGCACAAAATTCCAAATCCGCTCCCTTTTGAAAATAGCCGTTGGCAACGGCCATAAATGGCTATTTTTTCCACCCCACACCCATAAACGCCCCTACAGCCCTCCTCTACCTATTTTTCCTATAAATACTCCCATATTTCATCAAATTAATCACAATTCAATATTTTCTATTTATTTCTCTTAAAAAATTTCTAACAAAAGGCTATTTTTATAAATTTTCTATCAACATGGCTGCAAATGCAAATAATCCTAATCAAGTTCAAGGTGCTACTACAGCAGGTCCGTCTAGTCCAAGAACTAAAAGATCCCAAGTTTGGGAATTTATCACAAAAAATAATGATACCGGCAAAGCTCAATGTACTCTTTGTCAGAAAGTTTGGAATTGGAATGATGGATCAAATAATGGAGGGACGGGGAAGTTTAAGACTCACTTGAAATACCATCATGCCCCCGAATGGGCAGCTCGTGGTGGTGGCATATATCTGCAACCACGTGATAATTGAATGTTGAGTCACTGAAGTTGAAGATTTATGTATTTTTCTAATTTCTAGTCTATTTTCTAGTTTTTATTTTCTAATTATGCATTTCCATTTTCCAACTTAATGTACTGTCGTATAATCGTATTGTTGAATAAAATGTGTGTTTTGTGTTGTTTATTTAGATTTTAGTCTACCATATTTTTTTTATCTATTTCAAACAATAAAAAATATAACTTAAAAACAAAAAAAAAAATTAACAAAACCGGACTGGACCGGACCGGAACGGTCACACCTTGCCGGTTCCGGTTCCGATCCGGCATTGGTGCAAATGCACCGTTTGACCGGACCGGGACCGGACCGGCGTCGACTTTTTTTTTTTTTAGTTAACACCGGACCGGTGAAGGCACACCGGGACCGGGCCGGTAGACAGCCTTACTCGCGAAGGCGGATCTCAAATTGGACTCCCGAAACTCAAGATGCGAATTAAATGAAAAAAAAAGTCAAATTATTTAACTTTCGGCATTTTAGCGGAAACTAGCCGAACAACATCGAAATTCCCTATCGAAAGTTCACAAAAGTCACAAATAATCATACGAACATAACGGCGCTTTCGGATTTCGAATCGGAGTTCGTTCGCCAAAACCGAGCTCAAAAATCTATTTTTAATATTTATTGTCAATAAAAACTGACACCTTTTTATGATACCTACCAAACGAGTTCTGATATAGCTCAAATTTTACAGACAGGTCCTAATGGACCTTACGAATAATTTAAAATTATCGGCATGCCAATCGGAGTCCTAACTTCCGAAATGACTGACCGAAGTCGTTTCACAACTGCCAGAACTTTAAACTCTAGTGGAAGGAGAAACTTGTACAATTAGTCTCTGCAAGTATTGGCAATTGCCAAGACTTTTACCTATATTTCAATGCAAAACTTGCAGAGAAAGTCTCTGCAACTCTTGGCAATAGCCAAGACTTTAAGTTCTTGCAAGGGGGACCTTACACTAAAAATCTCTAAGAGTATTGGCAATTGCCAAGACTTCTACCTCTACTGCAGTGAACAAGTTGGAGACAAAGTCTCTGCAACTCTTGGCAATAGCCAAGACTTTAAGTTCTGGCAAGGGGTACCTTACCCTAAAAGACTCTAAGAGTATTGGCAATTGCCAAGACTTCTACCTCTACTGCAGTGAACAAGTTGGAGACAAAGTCTCTGCAACTCTTGGCAATAGCCAAGACTCTAAGTTCTGGTGGAAGCGACAACTTACACAGAACATCTCTGTAAGTATTGGCAATAGCCAAGACTTTAAAATCTACTACAATAAGCAACTTATAGAGAAAGTCATGCAACTCTTGGCCATGGTCAAAATTTTAAGCTCTATGCAAAACATGAATATCTAATAGCCATAGGCAGTTAAAAACCTTCAAAAAGAGAGAAGGAAACTTCAGCGTGAATTAACACAAGTTGGGGGGGCAAAATAGTCCTTTCATAAGGGGTATGATGTGGAGGGCATTTACTTAAAATATTTGTAAGTGGGGACAATTAGGTAAGACCATGTCTTATTGAGGGCACTAGGTGAAATTTTTTTGATTAGAATCTGCATCTGGCCCATTATTACTTTATTTATCAACTCTCATGTGAAAGTACTTACTGGGTTTGTGGGGTTTGTGAGCATAAATATGTAACAATATCTCACAAGTCTTAATTGCCTATTTATTTTTTGTTAGAACTAATAATTTAGGCATACTCATACCAAATTAGAATCAAGTTATTATAGATTTAGCGGCCCAATAAAATTGGTGGCCTAATGCCAGACCTTAATAAGAGGCTTTAACTTTATTTAATTTTTCTTTTACAATTCCTTTTTTTCCCTATAACAATTGTGTACGGACCATCATGTAGTTGTCTTAATTATTTATGGAGATATTTGGTAACTTTACTCACCAAAACTCTTAGAAAATATATTTCTATAAGGAACATTGGTGATGGAGATAATATTTTCATAAATAGTAATAATTATTAATCTCACTAAGTAGATGTTAAAATAATATCATACAATTGGAATAATCAAAGTCTATTTTGAAGTAAAAAAATGATTTAACCCCATCTTATAAGAAATAATCTAAATTTAAAAGATACGTTTATAAGAAACTATGCTTTTTGAATATCAAAGTCATTATTAAATTGTTAATTTCATAAATATTTATGTATATCAAAATTTGAGTCGTTTATTTGAAGAACCTTTATCATATTCCTAAATAATTATATAAAATTAATTACTTATCTTTTTTTAATAATTTCATAAAATATAAATAATCTATATCTATCTATATCTATATTATTATAAAAACACGAAAGCCTTAGTGAAATGTCAGTCGACTTTTTTATCCTTCATAAGTGGTTTTAAGTTGGATAATTCTATAAATTTGATATATTTAATTATTTTTTATACCTAATTTAACTTAATTATAGTTTCCTTGCATACTCTGACTTTATGATTCCCATATTTTGTGTATTTGTTTCCTTGCATACTCTGTCTCTTAAAAACACAACCAAAATCAAACCTCTCGCTGCCCCATAAAGTCAAATAATGATGAGATGATATTAAAGAGTTAGAGTAGATGAGGGATACCTTGCCCAAAAAGAATTCTTTCGCACAAAGATCAGTTATAGTAGATTATTTTGTCTCTCTATGGCGACTTCTTTCTCCTTTAAAATAAATCTCAGCTGCATGTTTTCTTTGTCGACTTTCATTGTGTATCTTTTTGTGATGAAGTGACACATAGCACGTGATGAAGTGACACATAGCACATGATGAATACAACAGGGGGTGAATTGTTAAAACTGTTATATTTAGTCGACTGAGCAATTCGTGAGTTGACTTAGAAATATAAAAACTGCTTAATGCAGAAAGAAAAAGGCGGTAAATAAGTAAGTAACGACACAGAGTATTTATACTGGTTCAGAACCAAATGGTTCCTAGTCCAGTCCCCTTGGGTCACAAGGGAGTGATCTCTCTTCAAGCTCTTTAGTAAACACAATTACAAGTATGGTTTATCGTTAACCATAAACGTCTTCTCACAGGTGGTTTTTAATCCTTCGCTCACCACTAACGATAGTGTCTGATTTATAGAGAATCAGACCAAACTTCAGTGACACGACTATTACCTCACTACACGATTTCTCTTTCTTTTCTTGTAAAACACTCGTAAACTCTCAGGAGTACAGTTTGTAAGTAAAAGACTTAGAGACAGTAGATAGTAATTAGAAGTGTAAGGAGGTCTACAGAAAGTCTCGAATAAATAATGACACAGCAGGGAGACCGTTGCGGGAAAACAGGGCAGAACCTTGGACGAGATATGATTGAGAGAGATTGACGAGATACAGAAGCTAGAGAGATTTGACCCAAGAGATTTGATTCTCTTAGGGATATAAATATCTCCAGAGAATAAGACAAGAGCAATAACCAATCCCACGAGAAGAGCGGCTGTCAATCTAAACTTTCCATAGCTGACTCCGAAATCAATTAACGATCCACAGAATCAACTCACAATCAATAAGGTCCTTAACCTGAAGGAAGCACATAGACTGATTTAGGTATCGCATTCTTTTTGTCATAATCAAAATACATTCTGAATTAATTTAACAATCTCCCCCTTTTTGGTGATGACAAAAAGTGAAGGAGTGTATGTGCTAGGATACTTCCCTTTGTTTCTTAAGTCGACTGTTCAACGCTGATAGCTGACTCCCCCTGAGTGTGCTAACTCCCCCTGAGTGTTAACTCTGTTTTGATAGGCAAGTTTAGGTCTCCAGGGTAAGGAGGTTAGTTGACTCCCCCTGAGTGAGTGACCCTTCAAACAAAAGATGTAAGGCAGAGAAGGGATAATACGATATTCACATAACTAAACTAAAGGAAGTAGTCTGTTCTCCCCCTTGGCATCAACCAAAAAGGAGCAAAGCAAAAATAAGCACAGCAGTGCTAAGTTGTCCTGAATATTACAGACCCAAAGAGTTAAATTTAGCGAGGAGCAAGAAAATAAGTAAGAGTGTTCACAACATTGTCAGTCATTCTGTCCAGCTTAGTCTGAACATCAGTGGACATGGCAGTGATTCTGGCTTGAACGTCTGTAGAAACAGCATCAATGCGAGCATGAACCTGCCTTATGGCAGCAGCAGAGTCTGTTACAGCATTATCAAGTTTAAGAGAGAATCTACCAACATCCAACTTGAGCTCGGCAATATCATCAAAGGCCTTCTCACTTTTGTAGTGCAAACTCAGCAACAGGTCATTGACATCAGCCAGAGCATCTTTGAACTTACCAGCAGGCTCAGTTTCAACTAGAGCAGATGCCTTAGAAGGACCAGCAATATCATCAACAGGCTTGGGGGATTTTGGTTCCTTACGAACCCATGAGTCATTAAGATGAACATACCCCCATTGAAGCAAAGGTGCGAGAATTGTAACAAGCAGTTAAAGAGAAGGTTTTCCACTCAGAGATATTTACTTTATAAAAATGCAAGATACGAGTGATGAGAATGCCATATGGAAGAGATGCACATTCTGCAGTACTTTCAAGCATATATTCAATGATCCAGGCAGCTAAATCAAATTTCTTCTTAGTGACCAGGCAATAGACAATCAGGGTGTCACGTTGAGACAGAGAACTAAGAGATCCAGTCCGAGGAAGCAAGGTAGTACCAACAATATGGGCTAATACACGCATTTCAAAAGAGAGGTCTAGGGGGCCTAGTTGCCCTTCAGGAATATCAGTCTTATCAGATAAAAAAGTCTTGGCCTGGTCAAAAGAGACCTTAAAATCAGCAGGCCAGGAGATTTTACAAAAGTCAGAGTAACCAGAAGACTTACAGCCCAGAATGCGGCACAGAATAGCTTTAGTAATAACAATGCGAGTGTTCAACACCATTGTTTCAAAACCACCAGATGAACAGGGACGGAGATTAGCATAGAATAGTCTTACCAGATCCTCAAGGATATCAACGGGTTCGGCAGAGAAGAAATTGGACCAGTCTTGAGCAGCAAAACCATGGAATCAGAGAGCAATTGAGAGAATCCATAGCCTCCAAGTCCACAAGTCTACCATGAGCCAGAGGTTTGTCCTTAAGAGCGACAAGCTTTTCACACGCAAAGGAATCCCAGAAATCTAGAGTCTCATCCAAATCAGCAAGAGAAAATTCCTTCTTGGGCCTCTTAACACACTCTTCATCAGGAGTTTGCATGGGTCTTTTACCTGCTTTCTTAGAAAAAGTAGGGTTTCTGTTTGGACTTTGATAAGTGGACATGGTGTTTTCAGAGTGATCATATTCCACCGGAACTGGAGTGGTAGAGGTGGTAGGTAGTTTTGATTTAGTGCGCTGGATTCGACGAGCAGAGAAGGATGTTTTGCGAACCATTTTAATGGAGGAAGTTTGAGGAGAGGTAAAGGTATGAAGGGATTTGGGGTAGTGGAGAGGTTAAAAAGGAATGGGAACGGAAGGGGTATCGTGTGAGTGGTAAATGAACTGAAGAGACGTGATGGCTGATGGAGAGGAAAGGACAGGACGCAGACCCTTGGAAATCGTTTCCCACGCCGCCTGACAGCTTTTCAACTAAAAGAAGTAATAATGACAAGTGAAAGGGTAAAAGGTAATAATGACATAGTAAAATAAGCATTAAAAATTAAGAGAGTCTGGTAAGGAAAATACAAATATACTTAAGGCATTATATTGAGGGAAATTAATAGGGATCAGGCAAAATTCCAAGCAAGTCACATAGAGCACAAAATCGTTCTTCTAAAAGAGGTTTTGTAAAAATATCAGCTAATTGAAAATCAGTGCTAACGAAGGCAATATCAACATCACCATCTTGAACATGATCCCTAATAAAATGATAACGAACATCAATATGCTTAGTTCTAGGATGATCAACTGGATTGTAGGATAATTCAATTGCACTAGTATTATCACATAGCATGGGAATGGGTTTGAAAAATAAATTATAATCAGAGAGTTGTTTGCCCATCCAAAGGAGTTGAGTGCAACAATGTCCTAGAGCAGCATATTCAGATTCAGCTGTAGAAAGAGCAGTACAGTCCTGTTTCTTGCTGTGCCATGAAACAAGAGATTTCCCAAGAAAGAAGCTTGCAGCACTGGTGCTTTTTCTATCAATCCTGTCACCTGCATAGTCAGCGTCTGAAAACCTAATAAGATCAAAGAAATTCGTGCGAGGATACCATAAACCATAGTTAACTGTGCCAACAAGATAACGAAGGATTCTTTTAACTGCAGTAACATGAGATACTTTGGGAGCTGACTGAAAGCGAGCACATTTACATACAGAAAGCATTATGTCTGGTCGACTAGCAGTTAGGTAAAGTAGTGATCCAATCATACCTCGATAAAGAGAAGCATTGATACTTGTACCTTTTGAGTCACTTACCAGATGGGTAGCAGGGCTCATGGGAGTTTTAGCAGGGTTGGCGTCATTCATTCCAAACTTAACAATAAGTTCTTCGGTATATTTAGATTGACAAATAAAAATGCCATTTTCATATTGTTTGATCTGGAGTCCGAGAAAGAACGTGAGTTCTCCCATCAAGCTCATTTCAAACTCACCCTGCATAAGCACTTCAAATTTCTTGCATAATTCTGGATTAGTGCTACCAAAAATGATGTCATCAACGTAAATTTGAATAATAAGAATGTCAGAGGAGGTTTTCTGTATAAAAAGAGTCTTATCACTTTTTCCTCTAGAAAATCCATGGGATAATAAGAATGAGCTTAGTCTTTCATACCAAGCACGAGGGGCTTGTTTAAGACCATAAAGGGCTTTGGAAAGCTTAAACACATGATGAGGGAATTTAGGATTTTCAAAACCTGGAGGTTGTTTGACAAAAACTTCTTTTTTAATAAACCCATTGAGGAAAGCACTTTTAACATCCATTTGAAAAAGTTTAAATTGTTTGAAAGAAGCGAAAGCTAGAAGCATGCGAATAGATTCAAGTCTAGCAACAGGAGCAAATGTCTCGTCGTAGTCGACTCCCTCTGTCTGAGAGTAGCCTTGAGCCACTAGACGAGCCTTGTTTCTTACCACCTTACCTTCTTCGTTGAGCTTGTTTCTGAACACCCATTTGGTACCAATAACAGATTTGCCTTTGGGTTTAGGAACGAGCTCCCACACCTGGTTTTTCTCAAATTGATCGAGCTCTTCTTTCATGGAAAGAACCCAAGATTCATCTTGAAGAGCTTCATTTATCTTCTTTGGTTCTATCTGTGAGATGAAAGCCAGATTAGATTTAAGGGAGTTTCTCATTTTCATACCTTCTCGTGGATCCCCAATGATATATTTCTATGGGTAGTCGGGATCACTCCTCCATTCATTTGACACGACCACTTCCAGTTCTTTGAGCTGTGAAGTCGACTCAGTCTGTTCTGGAGCAGAACCTGACTCCTCAACCTCCTGAATTTGAGGACTGAGAGGCTCAAAGGTTGTAACTGTAGTTTCTGAGGGAATGGATGGAGTTGGTCCAACTTCGTCGTCATCTGCATTATTACCTTTCTCGACATGGATCAAGGAATTATCAAATACAACATGCATGGATTCTTCAACTGTTAAAGTCCTCTTATTAAATACTCTACACGATCTACTAGTGTTAGAGTATCCTAAGAAAATACCTTCATCACTACGTGGATCAAACTTACCAAGATTATCTTTACCATTGTTATGAATAAAACATTTACAACCAAAGGGATGAAAGTAACTAATATTTGGTCTCTTACCTTTCCAAAGTTCGTAGGGAGTTTTATGAAGGATAGGTCGAATGAGACATCTATTTAAAATATGACAAGCAGTACTTACAGCTTTAGCCCAAAAATGATTTGGAAGAGGGTGTTCAACTAACATAGTTCTGGCCATGTCTTGAAGAGTGCGATTCTTCCTTTCTACAACACCATTTTGTTGAGGAGTTCGAGGAGAGGAGAAATTGTGAGTGAATCCATGAGAATTACAGAATTCTTCAAAGATTTTGCTTTCGAATTCCCCTCCATGATCACTTCTGATGGTGGATATGTAGTAACCTTTCTCTCTTTGAACTTTCTTGCAGAAAACTTCAAAACTTTTAAAAGCGTCATCTTTATGAGATAGAAACATAACCCAAGTAAAACGAGAGTAATCATCAACAATCACAAAAGCATACCTTTTACCTCCGATACTAGCAGTTCTAAATGGACCAAACAGGTCCATATGCAATAGTTCTAAGGGGTTGGAGGTAGAGACAATATCCTTTCCTTTAAAGGAGGTTCTAGTTTGCTTACCTAGCTGACATGCATCGCAGATATGATTTTTTGTGAAGTTAAGCTTTGGTAATCCAATTACTAGTTCCTGTTTAGACAGTTTCTCAATCAAAGACATACTAGCATGGCCTAATTTTCTATGCCATGTCCAGGGGTCATTTGTAATGGAAGCAAGACATAAGTGTTTACCTGTAGAAGCTTTACCATTGTTAAGAACATAGATATTGTTTTCCCTGGATCCGAAGAGAATTACCTTACCTTTGGTGTCATGAATAATGCATCTGCTGGATTCAAACTTTACCTTGTACCCTCCATCACAAAGTTGACTGATACTTAGGAGATTGTGTTTGAGTCCATCAACGAGGAATGCTTCCTTGATGTCACAGGTGGGACTTAGGGAAATTATTCCAATGCCAACGATCTTTCCTTTAGCATCTCCTCCAAATTTAACAGATCCTCCATCAATCTTAGTTATAGATTTGAACAGTTGTTTATCGCCAGTCATATAACGGGAGCAGCCACTATCAAGAAACCATTTTCCCATCTTTATTGATCCTTTGTGGCGTCCCTGCAAAACAAAGTTTTCAAGTATGTTTAGGTACCCAAGCTTGCTTGGGTCCTTGAGGGTTAGCTCTAGATGTGCTTGCTTCAGTTTTGGTTTTTGGTCTCCAAATCCATTTTCCAGGATTTCTCTTTTGACATCTTTTAAATACATGACCAGGTTCACCGCAATGATAGCAAATAGGCACAGTTTTAGTTTCTCTTGAAAACGTGGAGGATCTAGCAGATTTATAAAAGCTATTTGACCCTGCTGAGCTTTGACTAGTAGATCTTTTATAACTGTTAAGCTTAAGTTTTATGTGATTCATTTCTTCTTTTAAGAATTCGTTTTCTGTCTCAACTACTTCTAATTTCATTTCCCATTCTTCCTTTTCCTTGCTTAGTTTCTTAATTTTCCTGAGAGCCTTTTCAAGCTCGTCTAGGACTTCATCAAGGTTTCTAGAGTTTTCAATACAGAATTTGCAACGTACCTCACTTGAGTAATTAGATTGAATTCCACTACTGGTAGAGTTGTCTGAGGCCATGAAGCAAATGTTGGCTGCTTCTTCTTGTTCAGTGTCAGCTGTATCTTCATCACTCCATGCAGCGTAAGATCTATTTCTGCCTTTCCTTTTAGCGTCAGGGCAATTTGTTGCAATGTGTCCTTGTTTGCCGCATTCGAAGCATCGACCTTCATTTCTGTAATTGGTTTGATCTTTCTTGAAAGGAGCCTTGCGTTTTCTGAATTGACGTCTTCGGTTCACAAGCCCGTTTAAGTTTCTGGACATCATAGCAAGTTGTTCCTGGATATCATCTTCTTCAATATCCTGATCGTAGTCGACTTCCTCCACTGTAGTATTGAATGCTACAGTTTTCTTTTTCTCTTCCAATACATTGCGTTTCAAATGAGTTTTCTCAAAGGCAATCAGATCTCCTCTCAGTTCATCATAGGATATTTTGTTAAGATCTCCACTTTCAATGTTTATGACCTTGGGTTGCCAGGTTGTAGGGAGACTTCTTAGAATCTTTCTTATCTGCTCACCATTGGAGTAGATCTTTCCAAGCGCTTTGAGTTCACCAATAATTTTGCTGAACCTAGCAAACATATCTTCAGCAGATTCTCCATCTTTCATTTGGAAAAGTTCGTACTCATATACGAGAAGATTGATCCTTGTTTCTTTCACTTTGCTAGTTCCTTCATATGTAACTTCTAGTTTATCCCATATTTCTTTGGCCGTTTCACAACTAGAAATTTTTTCATATTCTTCACCACTAATGGCGTTGTAAAGAATATTGACAGCTTTGTAGTTGAGTTGGATAATTTCACGTTGTTCATCAGTATAATCGTCCATGTCAATATCAGTAGGAGCATTCTGAGGATCTCCTTCTTTCTTGGCAGATTTGATGGTGGGAATATCAAAAGGGCCTTTCTTGATGACACGCCAGACCTTGAAGCCAACCGATTTAATGTATGTTTCCATACGAATCTTCCAATGACTATAATGCTTACCATTAAAGTAAGGAGGTCGGGTGGCAGAAGTTCCCTCTTGTAGAAGAGCCCCATTCACAACGTGTGATGACATGATCTTTTCTCACTTGCTGTAAGGCAAAACAAAAGTGTGAGTCCAAGCTCTGATACCAATTGATGAATACAAGAGGGGGGGTGAATTGTTAAAACTGTTATATTTAGTCGACTGAGCAATTCGTGAGTTGACTTAGAAATATAAAAACTGATTAATGCATAAAGAAAAAGGCTGTAAATAAGTAAGTAACGACACAGAGTATTTATACTGGTTCAGAACCAAATGGTTCCTAGTCCAGTCCCCTTGGGTCACAAGGGAGTGATCTCTCTTCAAGCTCTTTAGTAAACACAATTACAAGTATGGTTTATCGTTAACCATAAACGTCTTCTCACAGGTGGTTTTTAATTCTTCGCTCACCACTAACGATAGTGTCTAATTTATAGAGAATCCGACCAAACTTCAGTGACACGACTATTACCTCACTACACGATCTCTCTTTCTTTTCTTGTAAAACACTCGTAAACTCTCAGGAGTACAGTTTGTAAGTAAAAGACTTAGAGACAGTAGATAGTAATTAGAAGCGTGAGGAGGTCTACAGAAAGTCTCGAATAAATAGTGACACAGCAGGGAGACCGTTGCAGGAAAACAGGGCAGAACCTTGGACAAGATATGATTGAGAGAGATTGACGAGATACAGAAGCTAGAGAGATTTGACCCAAGAGATTTGATTCTCTTAGGGATATAAATATCTCCAGAGAATAAGGCAAGAGTAATAACCAATCCTACGAGAAGAGCGGCTGTCAATCTAAACTTTCCATAGCTGACTCCGAAATCAATTAACGATCCACAGAATCAACTCACAATCAATAAGGTCCTTAACCTGCAGGAAGCACATAGACTGATTTAGGTATCGCATTCTTTTTGTCATAATCAAAATACATTCTGAATTAACTTAACAGCACATGCCATAATTTGTGCATAAATTTTCTTCTTTTTGTGAAGTTTCATTATTTGATTTCTTTTCATTATGTTTTGCATTGTTCAAGTCTTCGGATATTACATAAGAGCAGTGTTTGGCTTCTTAAAAGGCTTAAATAATGTCTTAGAATCATGCGGTTAAATTCGTCTAAAATAATAAATTTAACATAAATTCTATGTTTACGTATTCTCAGTGTTGGATTAAAGTTCAACTTTTGTGATATATTAATAGTTTAATATTCTAATCATTGTGTATAGATCTACCTATATTGATTGCTGGAATTTTCTTTTTTCTTGTTGTTCCTTACATATATCAATGGAGTAGCAAATTTGGATGATGACGGGAATATTCGACAAGCTCCAATCCCTCATAATCTGAAAAATTCTACAGTATGAGGTAAGGAAAATACAGTTACAATTAAGTATTTAATAAGATAAGAACTTAACTGTATCTTCCACAAAAATTAATCCCATCCGGACACAAAAGGATTTTGATAATGATGTCTATTTCGACAGTACCGTAGGCAAAAATTTGACTCCCCTAAAAAACTCTTTTGAGAAATAGAACAAAACTTTTAATACATATGCTAATAATCTAATATATTCTTTTTGAGGAATTTTCATGGTTACTCAATCAACTTTTTATTTTATTGTATAATAAGAATTCGACTCTTGGCAATTGTATCCCAAATTACATATTTTATCCTGCTTCAAAATTTTCTTTTGAGGTGTAAGAGACTCCTTTAGCAATGATGTCCTTTCGTTGCTTTTTATGAGTGTTGGGCGCATTAATTGTTTATTGTTCATATTTGAATGTTAAATATTTTTCACTTCCTATATGCTTCGAGTATTTGTATTTTGGCTATTTATGCATTGCAATAATATAATAGAGGTTGCCTTTTTTTTTATCATATTACAGATTCTTTCAAAGGAGGCAGAGGTCAGAGGACGGAAACTTGATAGAGACAATGGCCATGGCCAAGCTAAGTTGCGGCATATCAATTGTATTGGATTAAAGCTGACATCACATGAAAGTTGACACGTGTCTGTCGCGTGGTACGGGCAAAAGTTCCACCGGACAAATATCTAACGGACAGATAGTTATCGCGAACAGACTTGGGGCAGTTATGAGACGTCTCATCGGTCAACACGAGCTGAATGAGCAGTTATTAACCTGATCATGTGCGATCACTCAATTAATGGTCATAAATGCAATAATTACAATCCAGCGGTTACATATCCAACGGATACGTGCCCAGCGGTTACAAAACCCAACGGACGCCTATCAGACCTATAAATAGCATTTGTTCTAAGCCATTGTAACACAACTTTACTTCCAGTCTGCAATATCAATAAGAATACTCTCTCACTCTTGCTCAAATACTACTCTTTACTTATATTCGTTCAGCACTTTGTTCTCTAATCTTCTAAGTACGACCAGTACCGAAGAACTCTCACCGGGGATAAGCGATACAGCTCGGTTACTTCTATCTGTCTTTATCTTTATTTATGAACGTGTTTACTTCTATCTGTCTTTTATCTTTATTAATTCATGTTCATATCTCGTTCCCGTATTATTTACGAATCTATCGATGTTTTAGTTCGTCATTTAAACTCTTAATCTAATCTATTGATCGTGACTCCGCAAATATAAATTTAATTGTTAATTGGCCTAAAATCGAATCTAGGTTAAACAATTTGGCGACCACTGTGGGAGCCGGTCAATAGCCTTCATAGGTTAATAGTTTATCTTTTCCAGTATTATACCTCTTTTCGTCGATCTTTTTGTTCCCCGACTAACATGGCAGAAAGCAGTTCATAACGAACTATCGTAGGCGGAAGTCAGGTAAGTACTCCTCCACCCAGTCCCAATTATTCTCCCCACTATTCGTCCGATGGGCAGCAACAATCTTCCCAAGGACCGGTCAGGCAGCGAAATGGGCGTATGCGCTCTCAGAGCACTACCCCACCTGGGAGACGACGCCATAGGAGTCTCTCCCTTGGCCAAGGGAATCTCCAGGAAACGCTCTTTGCATTCATGCAGGAACAGGCAGAGGTAAATCGAGGGATAAACGAGGCGCTCAACTCTCTCCGAAGGGACAACCCTCTGACTGCAAGAGCTGACGCTGCAACACCTGGTCGTGATGTCCCTTCTTCACATACCTCAAGGCAAGGTGGAGAACGAAACAACGGAGGGACTGCAGATCCAACGACCCAAGTCAACCAGAATCGGAATGGAGGATCAATGGCATCGACAGAAATGAGCCTTGTTATGGAAGCTCTCACCAAACAATTCAAGGAAAGCCAGGAAGCACTTCAAAAGTCTCTCCACGAGAGAATCAATCAGATACCAGGCGCTCCGCCCACGCTGAAGAAAGTGGATGTCCCACCGTATTCCCAGCGGCCTTGGAAGAAAGGGGCAGCCCCGAAGGCGATACCTAAGACGTTCAAGATGCCAAACATCACGAGGTATCGTGGGACATCTGATCCCAACGATCATCTCATGATGTTCAGCAACTTTATAAAAGCTAGTGATCTCACCGACGAAGAGATCGAATCTGTTCAATTAAAGAAGTTCGTGGAAACCCTAGCAGATGGAGCTCTACGATGGTACTCAATGTTGCCACCAAACTCCATTGGGTCTTTCGCAGAGATGGCTGAGTTGTTCGTGAAGGCACACACAGGCGCTCAGAAGACGGAAACCCGCGTACAGGATATCTTCGAAATCAAGCAAAGGCCCGATGAGTCTCTCCGCAAATACGTAGATCGCTTCCAAAGAGAGCGTATGATGCTTCCCAAAGTACTGGACATATGGGCAGCGATCGCATTTACCAACAGTCTGGATATCAGGAGCTCAGAGGCTACACACAGACTTTACGAGTCTCTTCGCGAGTTCCCAGCAACCAGTTGGTCGGATGTTTACAGCCGTTACAACTCAAAGGTACGTATTGATGAAGATAAATTGATTGGAACAGGTACCCGAGGAAGGGCTCAGGCACGCAATGGCGGTTCCGGCGGAAAGGCGGAGACAGAGCGATCAGACGTACGTTACGAGCCGTACCCTGACCAGTCATGCAGCAATTCCAAAGGATGCAACCGCAACAACAAAGGAATGTCCCGGAGAGATGACTCAGAATCAAGCCTCCGTGGAGCCCCGAGCCTACCGAGCTTCAACGTGGAAATGTATGAAGTGGTGGCAGCGCTCAAAGATATGGGAGATAAGGTCAAATGGCCGAAAGACATGAAGACCGACCCAAACAAGCGAAACCAGGACTTATGGTGCGATTTTCATCGCGACCACGGTCACACCACCGAGGACTTTAAAGCCCTAAGGTATGAAATTGCTCATTTGTTAAAACAGGGATTCTTGAAGGAGTTCCTGACTGAGAAGGGGAAGCAGACTCACGTGAAGGCGCAGAAAAACAAACCTGGCCCTCCACGAGCATCCTCTCCAAGGAGGACAGTAAATGTTATTTCAGGAGGAATCGAGGCGGATTCCATCACCTTCACAGTGAAGAAGTATGCAAAGGTCTCCATCACAAACACCCAACGCCCACGATCAGAAGGAATAATAATATTCGAGGACTCCGATGCAGACGGTTCGCAATTCCCACATGCTGACGCGTTAGTAATAACGTTACGCGTGGAGGAGTTCGACATCACGAGAGTACTCATCGATGCGGGCAGCTCTGCAAATATTATCCAATCACGGGTTGTAAGGGAGATGCAGTTATCGGATAAGATCGTACCAATATCCCGAGTTCTCTCCGGTTTCAACAACTCGAGTGAGAAGACTCTTGGCGAGATTACCCTGACAACTCTCGCCGAAGGAGTAGCGAAGGAGACAACTTTTCATGTTATTGATGCGGACCTAGCCTACAACATCATTATGGGGAGACCTTGGATCCATGATATGTAAGTTGTTCCCTCAACTTATCATCAAGTATTGAAGTTCCCATTCGAATGGGGGGTATGTGAGGTCCGAGGAGAGCGACGCTCTGCCCGAAATTGCTATTCAGCGGCTCTCAAACTACTTGAGGAAAACAAATAGCAATTACAGTGACCGGGACCAGACGTGCCATATGAAGAAACGAAGTACGAGGTCCCGGAATTCATCACGAAGATGGACGAACGAGAGAACCACATGCCGACCGTGGAGGCTTTAGAACCCGAAGAATTGTTTGCAGACAAGCTGGAATGGAAGGTCTACTTAGGAACCGAATTGAGCGAACGTCTACGAGGAGACATCCTCCAGTTGCTCAAGGAGCGGCATACAACGTTCGCCTGGTCTCACACAGATATGACAGGTATTTCTCTAGACATTATTACTCACAGGTTGAACGTCGACCCATACCATCGCCCAATAAAACAGAAGACGCGCCAACAAGGAGCTTTTCGGAACCAGGTCATCAATGATGAGGTCGATCGGCTGTTAAAAATCGGATCTGTACGCGAAGTCAAATACCCGGACTGGCTAACCAACGTGGTCGTTGTACCCAAGAAAAAGGGTAAATGGCAAGTCTGTATTGACTTCACAGATCTAAACAAAGCCTGCCCGAAGGATTCATATCCCCTTCCCATGATAGATCAACTGATTGACGCAACAGCCGGGCACGAGGTGCTCACCTTCCTCGACGCATATTCCGGATAAAACCAGATATTGATGGACCCGGAGGACCAGGAGAAAACAACGTTCATAACCTGCAGAGGTATGTACTGTTCTAAAGTTATGCCATTTGGGTTGAAAAATGCAGGTGCGGCATATCAGTGCCTAGTCAATCGAATGTTCCATGACCATATCGGAAAGACTATGGAAGTGTACATCGATGACATGTTGATCAAGTCCAAACGAGCAGAGGACCATCTGGCGCATCTAAAAGAAGCTTTTCGGATTCTTGATCAATACAACATGAAGCTGAACCCGGAGAAATATGCATTCGGAGTCGGATCGGGAAAGTTCCTGGGCTTCATCGTTTCTCAGCATGGAATTGAAGTCAATCCCGCTCAGATCAAAGCCATTGAATAAATTCCAGACGTGCTCCACAACCGGAAGGACGTCATGAAATTGACCGGAAGAGTGGCGGCTCTGCGAAGATTCATTTCCCGATCATCCGACAGATGCAAGAGTTTCTTCGACGTTTTAAAGCAAAACAAGGAGTTCGAGTGGACCCCTGAATGCCAACAGGTATTGAAGGATCTGAAAAAGTATATGTCCAATCCACTACTGGTCTCTACACCTCAGCAGGGGGAGCAACTGCTGATTTATCTGGCAGTCTCAAAATCGTCGGTAAGCGCCGTTCTAGTTCGGGAAAAAAAAGGTAAACAACTTCCTATCTATTACATTAGCAAAGCTCTAATTGACGCACAAACACGCTATCAACCCTTGGAAAAATTGGCATTAGCACTAGTAACTGCTGCTCGTAAGTTACGCCCTTACTTTCAAAGTCATTCAATAGCTGTGGTAACAACCTTTCCTTTACGAAATGTTTTGCACAAACCAGAATTTTCGGGAAGGTTAGAAAAATGGGCTATAAAATTAAGTGAATTTGATATCACATACCAACCCAGGGTAGCAATAAAATCATAGGCTTTAGCAGACTTCGTGGCAGATTTCAGCATTAATATATACCCTGAGGCAGAAAATGAAGCTGTTCTTTATGCTGGGCAGGCCCCTAGCGCATGGACCCTATGCACTGATGGCTCTTCGAGCGTCAAAGGGTCCGGTCTTGGACTGGTTCTCATTGCTCCATCCGGAGAAATCGTCAAGCAGGCTGTCAAGTGCCCGTTTATTACTAATAATGAGGCCGAATACGAGGCCGTTGTTGCAGGATTGGAGCTGGCACGATGTTATGGAGCGACCATCATCAAACTCAAAAGTGACTCTCAGCTGGTAGTCAATCAGATAACGGGAGGCTTCATTGCACGAGAATCTAGAATGCAGATGCACCTCGCCTGAGTGAAAGAACTCCTGGCACAGTTTGATGAATGGGAGGCACTCCAGATTCCATGGGAAGAGACACATGAAGCCGATGCTCTCGCGAATCTAGGGTCAGTAGTAGAAATGGGGGCGGCCAGCTCTTCAGCTGTTGTTCAACTCCTCTACACGACCATAGCCCGAGAAAAGTTCGAGGTCAATACCATCAACACCACTTGGGACTGGCGGAATGAAATAACAAACTATCTTCTCCATGGGAGTCTGCCCGTTGATACAAAAGCCGCTCGCAAGCTCCGAATAAAAGCTGCTCGGTATACAATCGTCAACGACGATCTCTACCGCAAAATGTTTGCAGGACCTCTCGCGAAGTGTCTCGGACCAAATCAAATCAACTACGTAATGAGAGAAGTCCATGAAGGTTGTTGTGGAAATCATTCCGGGGGCTAGGCGTTAGCTCGAAAGCTGATTCACGCAGGTTATTATTGGGACAAGATGGAGAAAGATACGAACGAATTTGTTAAAAAATGTGACAAATGCCAGAAGTTCGCATATCTTCTCCATCAGCCAGCAGAACCGCTCCATTCAATAATCTCTCTGTGGCCTTTAATGAAATGAGGAATGGACATAGTTGGTCCTCTTCCCACAGCACCGAGAGGAATGTGCTTCCTGCTGATCATCACTGACTACTTCACCAAGTGGATCAAAGCGGCAGCATATGCGAAGATACGACAAACTGAGGTTGTCGACTTCCTTTGGCGCTTTGTCGTGTGTCGGTTTGGAGCACCTAAGGAAATAGTTATGGACAACGGCCCACAATTCATCGGCCAGAAAGTGACTAGATTCCTCAATGATCTGCACATCAAGAGGATCACTTCCTCTCCGTATCATCCCGTTGCTAACGAACAAGCAGAATCTACCAACAAAATTATCGTTGAATCCCTCAAAAAGCGCCTCGAACCGGTAAAGGGATGTTGGGTAGAAGAGTTACCTGGTGATTATGGGCTTATCATACAATGATAAAAATAAGTACTGGAGAGACTCCTTACTCATTGATGTACGGTGCAGATGCTTTAATCCCAGTCGAAATCGGAGAGCCCATCTTGCGGTACGCACATGCCACTGAAGAATCTAACTCAGTCAACCTCTCCGAAGAGCTGGACCTCCTCGAAGAACGAAGGGAGCTAGCCCTTGTACGAGTAATCGCCCAGAAAGAACGAATTGAACAATATTACAATCGGGGACTGCGCGTACGAAGCTTCTAGGTTGGAGATTTTGTACTAAGGGAAGTCTCCCAGAGTACACAAGAAACAAATTCTGGGAAGGCCCCTACAAGGTAATCACTTCAGTCGGCAAGGGATCTTATCGCTTGGCACGACCAGACGACTCCACTGTCCCGAACAGTTGGAATGTGATTCACCTCAAAAGGTATCACTTTTGAGTGGTAAAACGGTTAGTTATTTTATGCTTGCCTTTTACTTGTATGAAAGTTCTTACTTTTATTATAATTTCTCTAAATGGTACTAACGGCCTGAACAAGGTCAGATCCGTTTAGCTCAACTAGTAGAGCTCGAAGTTCTTCAACTTCGCGGCTGTGGGTTCGAATCGCACAACGGACACACTCCTCGTTTGGTTATATGTGTTCTTCTATATGCAGCTTGCCTCAACTCTTTTTATGTTATCACTTCTTGTGTTCCAACATAAAAACAAAGAGGGTGGCGAGAGGCCCCTGTAGGCCATATAAGACCTTCATAAAGGCAAAAGATTTTGCCAAAAGGCGAGTTTTTGAAGAGGCCCCTGTAGGCCAGATAAGACCTTCATAAAGGCAAAAGACCTTGCCAAAAGACGAATTTTTGCGAGAGGCCCCTGTAGGCCAGATAAGACCTTCATAAAGGCAAAAGACCTTGCCAAAAGGCGAGTTTTTGAAGAGGCCCCTGTAGGCCAGATAAGACCTTCATAAAGGCAAAAGATCTTGCCAAAAGGCGAGTTTTTGAAGTTTTTCAAAATCTTTTACGTGACAAACTTCCACGAAAATAAGAGAAGTCGTTCACAAGGCCAGCGACTTGGCCAGAGCCAATCTACAAAGTCCTGCGACGACTTTCAATTATCAAGACGATAAGCAAAGTTATGCGCAAACGGCAACGATTCGGCCAAAAATCTAACGACCACGACTCGGTCAGAGTAAATATATCTGCGCAGATTATTCACAACTTATGACCTCTTCCTGAGGAAAGGCTAAGTTAAAACATTCGGGCAGACTTTTGGAGACCAGAACTTAATAAAGTTCAAACTTCAGAAAATTTCCAAACATAAGGCATGAAAGCCACAATACATGCGAACGAAAGATCAAAAGGTCAGGCTAAATATAGTCATTGGATAGATCTAAAACCATATATACATTATCCTGTAAAACGATAAGATGCCGAAAACGGCTGACAAAAGTTTACAGAGTTATCAAAGGCCAAATGGAACCAGCCATACAAAGATCAGAGAGTCTTTACAAGACCTCTGTCCACAACCAATTAAATCCGGCTCTCGCCAGATGGACAAAATCAAAGATTGGGGAAGGGCATCAGCTTTTGGGGCTACGATCAGAACCCGACGCACCAACTCCGTCGATTCTGCCATCGTCCCCCGAATTCTCGCCATCGTCTTCATCCTCATCTTCACCTTCAGACTCCTCAAGAGAGAGATTCAATACTTGTCTTACTCCACGAACAGCGCTTTTTGTCTTCTGCAGCATCTCTTCAACATTAATCTGTTTAGCTTGGACCTGCCCAAGCAATGAACGTTTAGCTTCGAACGCAGCAAGCTTTGCCTTAATTTCAGATTGATCGCGCAGGTTTGCCAAGTCTTTGGATAGTGCGATTTGAGCACTCATCGATTGAGCAACCTGGTCCCTGGCAGCCTAGAGCTCAGCTCTGGCCCTAGCGGATTCTTCATTAGCCCTTTGCAGATTCATCTCAAGAGATGCGCTATCATCAATAGCACTGTTCAGTGAAGCCTTACATTCTTCAAGTAGACTCTCCAGACCCTGGGCAGAGCGTGCGAACCCTTCTTTCTCTCTAAAAAGAAGGTCCTTCTCCTTGGTGAGTTCGTTAATCTGCTCAAGTCGCTCATTGCTAACATCAATTAGTCGATTAACTTCACTCCCTAGGAGACCACACTGCTCTGCCAGGATCTTGTTCTCCTTCAGAGCATCCAGCAACTCTTTCTTTACCTTGAGTACTTGATCGACGTTGTTGATCCTGGAGCGGAACATGAGTTCGGCAGCTACCATACTTGACTAAAAAAACAAAGTAAGAAAAAGTTAGAAATCTGAGGTCGAAGTTATTCCCAACGCACAGCAGTAAACACTTACCCGGCAGAATTAGCAGCAATCTGAAAGGCTAGCTCCTCATCACTCATTTCCCTCATCACCCATTCTTCCCGGGGGCCGATGAGTGAAGAGACAGCCTTGGCTAAGCCACCCGGCCCGGATATGAAGTTAACATCAGGGGATAGTTTCATGGTATGCTTCCTCTCGCAGTACTTGGGTTCCCAAGCCTGTTCAGAAGGATAGTTTGGCCCGAACTTGTAGCGCACACCCCTAATATCTTTCAATCCGGTTTGACCGTCGATGACTGACCGCCAAATGAGCATTGTTGTCGATAAGTTGGAGTCACCTTCCACTCCAGGATCTATCGTGTTGCACTCGCGAAGACAGACAGGCGTCGCTCCCTCAGTGGCCACATTTTCCAGGTCCTCAAAACGGAAAACACGAGGACCTCGGCCACTCTCTTGGGAAACCTCTTCCCTTGTTTCTTCTTCTTCTTCTTCTTCTTTTTCTTCTTCTTCACCCATTTTCCTTTTCCCTTTGTCCACATGGGAAGGAGCCGCCTTCACCCCGTCATCAACTCAGGGACTCCTCTCTGGAGTACGGGCAGCCTCCTCCTCAACTTTTCTCTTGTCACTCCGAAGATAAGGTTTTTGCGCAAGGGGTTCATTGGCTTCGATCTCAGTACCTGAAAGATTGATAACCTCCTTGTCTAAACCTTCTCCCCATGCAGACTCGGGGACTTCGACAGTAGTCTTGACATTCTCTTCTGCAGTCTCTGGTACATTGGCTCTAGGAGAAGGCTCACCCCCAGCAGTTGAGGCTTGCCCGGCAGCAACGGAAGTCTTACGTACAGACCTTTTCCATGCTCCGCCCTCATCCTGGCTCTTCTTCTTTCTTTTCAAAGAACCAAGGCCACCGGATAAGAGTTCCTCGCCACCCTCCCTGCCACGAAGTGCCTCCACTGAAGCTACTATAGATGCGGCCTCAGCATCAGGATCAGCGACAGATTCAGAAGGCACGTCCTGAGGAGGAGGAGGAAAGAAATCCCCCTGAGTGACCAGACTTGCAAAGGTAAAACAATCAGACACGGAGAAGCTACGAAGGAGAGGAATAGTCACAAAAGCAGAAATACTCTCACCGTGAGTCTTCACGGTCAAACTCTTCTGCGCAGCAAAGTACACTCATTCTCTCTTTTCAGGAGGAAACACCTTCAAAATCGCCTCGACCCACGCCGTCAGCTCATCAACAGATATGAGCCCGTCGTAGGGTCGCTTGGCCGCTACAAAAAAGGAGTCAAAGGGAGTAAGTAGATAAGAAGAAAAGGAGAAGCACGAAAAATTCCAAAAATACTCGGGGACTTACGCTTCTTGTTCCAAATTTCAGGAAGATAGATCTTGGAATCAAAAGTCAAGGCCGAGGTACGCACAAACACATACCGGTGTAACCAACCCCGGTCACCTGTGCCTTCAGAACTGCGCATCAAGCCCTTGTTCCCGCGCATCCTGGCATTTACATAGCCATCCTTAAAAATCTGTATACTGTATCGAGAAATAAAATGTTCATACCCAAAAGATTGGTCGGTTTCCGTCGCAAACCAATCCAAAAGCGTAACTATTCTATATATACTGGGGCACAGTTGCCCCGGGCAGAGTAAATATTCCCTGCAGAGCCTTTCCAGCACAGGATGCAGGGGCAGTTTACATCCTACTGTGAAAGGGTAGGTGCACATAGCTGTCCACCCAGCCCTGTGGGAGGTGATATTCCCCTCTTCAGAGACCAACAAAAGGGAACCCTGTCATCCTAGTGACATTCCATTCTGACCCGAGGAATCAGCTCCGATGTGATCCCAGATTTAAATCTATATGCAGGCTAGTTGCGTATATCCGCATGATGGTTACTGGAAGCTTTAATGTTACAATCTTTTTCCAGTTCACCCCACTTCTTTGGGATGACCTCCACAGCAGTAGCTTGTGTGGCCCTAGGCCTAGGAGTGGCCGCCGAGGAACTACCAGCCGTATCTACATTTTGATTTTTTCTAGCTCTTGAAGACATAATTTCAGAAGAGTTAAGAAGTTCGCAAGAAGAGTTGAAAGTTGTTCAAAGATTTTCAAGAGTTAACAGAAAGGAAATAAAAGCAAGTAAAAGGTTTCTCACTCAGCAAACCCCTATTTATAAGAGTAGAAATCCGGCCCATCAAGTTCCTTCGAAGCACGTGGAGACTATCCAAGAGACCACGACCAGATCCGACCGTCAAAAGAAGGAGTTGGTTTCACCAATTTTTATAGTATCATCATTACCCTGAAGTGCAGCGGTCACCTCGCGATCAACAGTCGACGTGTGCACGTGATTGAGGCGGTTAAAATCATTACTTTTACCCTTGGAACGCGCAGTAGTCACTTCAGAGTGGACTGCAAACGTGCAGGCATGCCAGCTGTAGTTACTTTTTTATACGGCGCATTTAATGCGCACGTCATAAGGGTTTGTCACGTAGCTGATAAGATGCATGCGTCACTAAGGTTCGTCACACAAAGGTTGGGTTTTTCAAAGCAAAAATTCCCGCCAAAATTCACATCCACTCCTCGAACAGATACTCTGCTCGAGAAGTGCGGGGACTATCTGTATTGGATAAAAGCTGACATCACCTAAAAGTTGACAAGTGCCCGCCACGTGGCACGGGCAGAAGTTCCACGGGACAGATATCTAATGGACAGACAGTTATCGCGAGCAGACCCAGGGCAGTTATGAAACGCCTCATCACACAACACGATCTGAATGAGCAGTTATTAACCTGATCATGTGCGATCACTCAATTAATGGTCATAAAGGCAATAATTACAACCCAGCGGTTACATATCCAACGGATACGTGCCCAGCGGTTACAAAACCCAACGGATGCCTATCAGACCTATAAATAGCATTTGTTCTAAGCCATTGTAACACAACTTTACTTCCGGTCTACAATATCAATAAGAATACTCTCTCACTCTTGCTCAAATACTACTCTTTACTTATATTCGTTCAGCACTTTGTTCTCTAATCTTCTAAGTACGACCAGTACTGAAGAACTCTTACCGGGGATAGGCGATACAACGCGGTTACTTCTATCTATCTTTATCTTTGTTAATTCCTGTTCATATCTCGTTCCCGTATTATTTACGAATCTATCGCTATTCTAGTTCGTCATTTAAACTCTTAATCTAATCTATTGATTGTGACTCCGTAAATATAAATTTAATTGTTAATTGGCCTAAAATCGGATCTAGGTTAAACATCAATCGATTTTATTGAATTTGCCGCCAGTATAATATTTCAGTTTAGATAACTTCGTTATTTTTTCTTTGTTCTTGATATTCATGTTTACGCTGAAAGTTAATAGTATAGATTAAATATATTATTTAACTTTAACAGTCTGACTACCTGATTCAAATAGTTATATGAACTTTTATTTAGCCTTTGTCAAATTTCATTTACCATAAACTAAGAGGAGAAATAGGATCAGAACTTTTTCACCCCTAATAAGTGCATTCATGTTGAATAAAATTATAATTGCAATTAATATTTTGTTTTAATTCACACATCTATGTTTTAGTAGCAAAATATTTTGGAATTTGAAGTCTAGGAATCTTCTACTACTTCTAGATCTATATCTTTTGTAGTTTGATTACTATAAAACTTATATTTAAGTTAGCACTCTCTTTTATATAATGATGATCTAACCACACGTTTTCATATAGCTGTTTAATTTAGATCCGATTTTAGGCCAATTAACAATTAAATTTATTTTTGCGGAGTCACGGTCAATAATTTAGATTAAAAGCTTAAATGATGAATATTGTTAGTTACTAAAGCAGCAATATACTCGTGATTTTCAGCGATGATGAATAATAATACGGAAACCAGATATGAACTAAAGTAAATAAGGTTAAAGCGTTAGTGAAAAGTAGACAGAGGTAACCGTGTTGGATTGCTTAATCCCGGTGAGAGTTCCTCATTACTGATCGCACTTAGAAGATTAGAGAACCAAGTATTGAACGAATATAAGCAAAGAGTTATATTTGAGCAAGAGTGAGAGAGTATTCTTATTGACTGTAGTAGGTCAGAAGTAAAGTTGTATTACAAGGGCTTAGAACAAATGCTATTTATAGGTCTGATAGGCGTCCGTTGGGTTTTGTAACCGCTGGGCACGTATCTGTTGGATATATAACCGCTGGGTTGTAATTATTGCCTTTATGACCAGTCATTGAGTGATCGCATATGATCAGGCCAATAACTGCTCATTCAGATCGTGTTGACTGATGAGGCGTTACATAACTGCTTTGGGGTCTGCTCGTGATAACAGTCTGTCTGTTAGATATCTGTCCGGTGAAACTTCTGCCCGTGTCACGTGACGGATACGTGTCATCTTTTAGGTGCTGTCAGCTTCTATCCAATACAGTAGCAACTGTTAGATGGTTTTCAACCTTTTCTTGCATATTCTATGATCTCAGTATTTTCTTGAATATTGTCTTTAGTTGAATGCTTTGCTTGCTACAATATTTTATTTAGATGAATAGTTAGATTTGAGATAACAACAAATCTCTTCTTGTTTTATTTTTACCCTCAGTTAAGAATTTTGTGGCCGCAGCTAGAAAACTTAAACTCTATGGGTAGACTGCTAAGCATGGTTGATGTACTCGATCTATATACCAAGACCCAAGACGAAGCATTCTAAATAATGGTTAGCTTCAAGTACCAATTATGAAGACCAAATTTGTAAGTAGGATCATGATTTGAAAATGTCTATGCACTTTTATATTTTTCAACATTAGACTAATTAAATACGTTTCATATAAGTAATTTTTTAAAATTATGGAACTTGAACGTTTATATTGAATTTGTACGAGTGCGGCACCCCTTCCTTTTTCCTTTTTAACTTCTTCTGCTCAATAATTTCTTTGTGTTATTTATAATTTATCGTCCCTCATGTCAATTGGATATTTGATTATGAAAATAATACTAGATATCATACTATTCTAAAAGAGCCAATCTCTATAGCAAAAAGTAAATGAACATTTTACCCCTGCAGCACAATTTAAAATATATTTTGAGAATTGAAAAATTGAATTTTAATATATATATATATATATATATATATATCATCATCATCATATATCATATAATTATAAAAGTGGGAATCCCTTTAGATAAAAATTAAACGATAATTTTACCCTTCATTATATAAGTATATAATATAAAAGGCTATATAGATATATTAAATAAATCATGAAAATTATAAAACATGAATTCAATATAATTGTACAAATAAAAATTATAGTAATCGGATAAATAAAAAGCATAGCCTTTGGCCTTCCAAGCATCCACAACCTTTTTATTTATTTACTATGTACATGAATCTAATATAATTGTGCAAAAGATAAACTTTACAATTATGATTTGGTAAAACTAAATGGAACAAAAGCACAGATGCTTGGCCTTCCGTGCAACCAGTCTTTTTATATCCCTCATGTTTTATTATTGAGTATGTACAATTTATCTTTACCCTTTGGAATTCCATCCTTTTCAGTTTTCAACCGTCAATTTTGTTCATTTATGTGCTCAGCCATACCGTTGTTCACCCTTTATATGACTTATATGAGTGGACAATGAAACAAATCACCAAATCTTGCATTCATTTCCGACCCACAATGTCTATACCTGTCAACTCAAATAAGGTATTTTTTTTGTGACTTTTGACTTTACATTTCACATCTTAAGATTGTTAGTTAATTTTTATGGTTAGTTTAGTGGTTTTGTGGATTTTTTTGTTTTGGTTATTTAGTGTTGTTTGAAATTTTCTATATATCTCATTTATTTTTTATTTTATTTTACTTTATTACTTAGATTGAATTGGTAAGCGTTTTCAAAATGAATATTAGTAAAATTATTGGCAAAGAAAAAAGAAAAAAATACTATTGTAACTGAACCGATTAGCTTTATATTTCTATTCTATTTTGGAATATTAACACATGAGATAGGATTATTGTGTTATATTTTTTAATACAATTTTAATACAACCGTATTTATCAAATTCAACTAATGTTCTACTATTAAATCCACAGATGAAAGAAGCCATAATCTTATATCAAACAAATGGTATGTGTACGTGCAATTATGACACACACTTACAAAATAAAGTTTAAGCCTCTCTCTCACAAATGATTCGCACTTCTTTGCAGGTGAACACATGAAATTGATAATAATCTACTAGCCATCCTAAGAAAAAACTATGTTGATCGACTTTATGTACATTTGCTACAAAATTTTACTTTTATTTGGCAACAACTTAGTGATATGTAAATGGCTGTAAGGAGGAGCAGGTTGCAGTTTCTTATAAAAAAGACAAACAGTTTTAAATCGTGAAGCATTTGCTACTACATGTTCATAGCTTTTACATATTTTCACTTTAAATTGTGTAGTTGAAAATGAAAAATGGCCTTTTAAATTCATTAGATAGAAAATTTTAATATATTTATATTTCGATATGACAATAAATATCAGTAAATAAGCTCAAATTTAATCTATTTGAGCTTGCATTTTTTCTTCAACTTTCATATAACTCATCGCACATATAATTAATAATATAATTTATGTCACTTTAAACTATTTGTGCGTATTATCACAGAATACGCATCAAATAATTTTTTACTATAATTTATGTTATAAAAAAATTTGTTCTCATTGATATGGATTACACGCGCAAAGCGCGTGTCCAAAACTAATAGATACAAAAAGGGTAATGAGGAAGTGAGTATGATAATAAATGTGGCATCAGGTAAACCATGTTATTAAGTCTGCTAAAAATATTGATTTGTTATTTTTAAGTTGTAACTTGGACCTTTTTTGTCAAAGACAATTAATCTATTTTGATAAATGCATTTATTTTGTCATTCATAGTTTTGTTGGACCTATTTCGTAGTCCAAGAGCGTAGGTGAAAATTGGTGAATAACATCAGCAAATTTGGAGTTCATTATTGAAAAGGTGTGATAAAATTCTATGGTTGAAAAGTCTCGTAGGTATAATACTTTGTAATGGATTATAACATGCATGGACAGCTTCATTGGATTCTTGAGAGAGTCGATCAATTAGAGAATTGGTACGATTGATCATCTTCAAGGAACTTTTTTCTGTATTAATATTCTTCTTTTCCTTTGATTTGTTGATTTTCGTTAATGTAGATCTAAGGAGTGATTTTTACATTTATCATTCTAGCATATGAGTCAACTTTGGATGTGATTTGATCTTGATTGTATGGAATTGAAGTCTCATATATAGTGCGAGTATTTTCTTTCATATAGTTTCATTTTCATCGGTACTTTAGTTCATATGTTTGTCAGCTATATATATTCTCACCTTGAATTGGAAGTTCAAGATAAGAACATGTTGACTTTATATTAGTGATTTTGAGATCAATCAATGGTCTAATTTTTTGATACATGTAAGTATGTTCTTTCTCATTGAAATTTTGGATTTTAGCTAACTATTTTACCACTGTATAATGTCTATATGACTCCGTACTTTACAAAGTGAAAGCTACATTGATATTTTTACAAGTATCAAACATACAAATTTCTTAATATACTTAAGATATGTTTAGCATAGCTGTTACCTATTACTTATTTATTTTATGCTCCTAAATAATATCTTTTTATTTCCTGAATTATTTCTAATTTGTTAATGTTATATTCTTGTCTTGACATATAAAAATTTTCACTATTTACGCAAGATGATACGTGCAACGCACGTACACTAAAACTAGTATTTAAAAAAGAAATTGGGGCCTTCATTTTGGGAGGCTTAAAGCAATTGCTTTAGCGGCCTCTCCCTAAGGCCGACACTGAAAATATGTAGGCATTATAAAAGACCATATGAATAGTGCCAAACCTAACTAGGTACCCATGAACAAAAGAGTTTGAGATGCTTATAAATTCGCTATTTTGTTACTTAGAATAGGTTTATAATTCAAACTCTCTTTATGATTACAAATATTGATTGTCTTTAACAATTGAATGCCTATATTATCTCTGACGTTCTTGCATCTAAATTTTTAATTATTTAAGTAAGATGACACGTGCACCGTATGTAAGGGTGTCAATGGTTCGGTTCGGTCGGTTATTTAAATTTTTTTGTACCATACCAATTTTTCAGTTATTCTAATTTGTGTAACCAAAATTTAAATTTTCGAAATCGTCCCAATCACCTCGGTTTCTTTTTATTTTCGGTATGTTTCGGTTAATTTTGATTTTTTTTAGACGTAATATAAAATAATCTACAAATAAAATTATATATTTGCATACAAATCTATAATCTTGAAAAAATATATTATTTTCACTAAAAAACTCGTATGTTAAGGTTAACGAACAAAAGCATTGATTCCATATATTAAGTGAATATTACAGACCAATAATGATATCATACTCTAGTTGTATATTTCATCAGGGGCCCCTAAAAGGGATTCAAGACTACATCTTAGAGAGGGTACAGATGTATAAACAAAAATAAGACGACACAAAATATTGAGATTATTTCAATTGTCAAACTCAAATTCATTCGTTTCTTCAAATAGATATTTTACTATAATCTACCGTTCTACACTAAATTATAGAGATAACTTGGTATAAATCTGTAAAAAAAATGAACCTTCATCTAAAACGAAAAAACTTTATAAGACCAACACAAACAACTCGTAAAAACCTTATAAAAAAATCTATTACTTCATGGGAACTAGATTAAGAGGAGATTGGAATCGATAATTGCCGAATATACTTCAGTATTGAAGCATAGTAGTTTCAACTTTGACTATAGTACTAGTGCTAATATCGTCAATTAGACCTTGAAGTTTCTAACTTCACTCTAAGGCTCAAGCCCAAAGGTAAAATATATTCATACATATATATATCTAATATATAAAATATATTTTATTCATATAATTTTCTTCGGTTCGGTATTTTTTCGATTTATTTTTGTAAAATAAAAAACCTAACCTAATTCTGGGTACGGTTATAATTTTAAATGAAAACTTAAGGTTTTTTAAAAAAACCTCATAATCGGTTTGGTATGGTTCGGTTCGGTCAGTTTTGATCGATTTGCAAATAAACATTGACACCTCTAACCGCACGTACACTAAAACTATTAAAAAATTAAATAAGTTATGTTCTCAATGGCACCTTATGTGACACCATTCCTAATTGAAAATTGTAAAGAAAGATGTTTTTTTAAATCTAATTTGAAAGGGTGTACAATTACAAAAGACAAATTGGTAATTATGAGTAGAGTCTTTTCTACAAATGATAAATAAATCAAGAAAAAAAAGTGTATTGTCACAGACCACAAGAGATCTTTATGCTATAAAACCAAACTTGAAGGGGTGTTAGCAAACATAACCTAATTTTTTTTATTTCCTATCTATTGTTTTTTCTTTTTATATATTATATTGTCTTCTGGAATTTTCCTTTTTTGTTTATTAAAAATAAATAATAAATAAATTGTACAAATATAAAATAAATAAAACATCCTTATCTCTTAAGTATGTATCAATTCTGTACACACAAATACTAGTACTAGGGTAAAACAAATACTCCTCACCGGTCTTTGGCTATCTTCAAGAATCTGTGCGTTGGCAGGTCCGGTGGAATTATTAGGAGCGCGCTTATGCTTGCCCGGACTCCACCATTTAAAAAGAAAGGTGAAAATAATTTGAACTTGGGACCTGATATTTCTGTTAATTTGTTTGGATTTCTTAAAACTTGTCTGGCCATCTGTTTGTTTTCCTTTTATTTTCAATATGTGGATTTCTTTCTTTTGAGCTCATAAAGACTCTTAATTTTAGGGTGATCTGTCTAATTGGTAAGCTTTTAAATATATAATAATAGTAATAGGGTGAAAATTGGTTCTTTGGCTATCTTCTCTGTATAAAATATTGGATCTTTAGCAAAACAAATTGATCTTTAGCAATTTCTTCAGAAAAAAGATTGGTTCTTTAGCAAAAAGATTGGATTTTTGGCAAAATGATTGGATCTTTGGCTAAAAAATTGATCTTTGTCTATCTTCTTTTGAAAAAAAGATAGGTTCTTTGGCTATCTTAGATCGGATCTTTCCAGCAAAAAGGTTGTATCTTTTGGGAGTATTGGCTTGATTAGCTTTGTGTACTTGGTCTCCTCGTAGTGGCTCTTCCTTCAATTGGTCTTGGCATTCTTAGGGTTAGTTCTCTATCTGGTTAAAAGAAGCTTAGTGGGAATTTTTATTGATTGCTCTAGCATTCTTCTCTTTTGAGCTTACAAATAACAGTGAATTTCTCCTCTTTGTTGATTTCTTCTCAGGTCATGTAGAACTTGGTCTCTCCGGACCCCAAAGTAATTCTGACTCCTTCAAGCATGTGATCCCAAGGAGCTAACACAGAGGTGAAGTCGATCTAGAATTTTGGTGGAAGTGGTTATGGGTAAACCTCAAATATAGAGGCGTTTCCGTGAGCGAAGTAATTTCTTATGAATTTCTCAAAGTTCAGGTCTCTGGAAATTTCAATTTTTGGGTGGGTTAGAGGAAGTTTCAATCTTACTAGCAATTTCACTCTCTGTGTCGAACATGGCGTTGTCATCCTAGGCTCTTAGGTAATGTACTTAGCTTTGTTGTAATTTCTTAGTCTCAATCTTTTATATATTCTCTCTATCTGTTAATATTAAAAACATATGCGTATACATGTTTACTTGTTCTAATAAATGGATTAAAGTTTTTATTTTGGCTTAAATTGTAAATGTTCATTACATCTTTGTTTTACTCACTTTTTGCTACTATTGTAAAAGTAAATAGAAAATATTTCTGGACCTTGGCCTTTTAAAAATCTTTTGCGGGTTAGAAAGAGGGGTCTTAGTACTTTCTGTTGTTCACAGACACATGTTGGATGAACATATCCATCTTTTCTTTTGAGTGATCTTTTTGGTAAACATGCTGAATTGTAGGAAGGTGCATTAATAGATTTGGATCAATTTCTCTGTTGCATTAACTTTTGTTGCAGAACAACAGTCATGTCTTGATATTACCATTGAATAAAATAGCACAAGCATACACTTTCTCAAAATTGTTGTGCGAGATGAGTGTCCGTTACTCTATATTACATAGCACTTAAGCCAATATCATCATCCAGAACACATTTACATAGTGCCTGACTGTGTGTAATACATGTAAACAATATGCGTTATGCTTTACCTAAAAGCCAAAGGGCGGTAGTTCTGTTCAAGATCTATGAATTACAGAATAGTGCAGGTGGAAGCAGACCTTCTGTACATGGAAGAGAAGTTAGAATTTGATCGTCTAGAAAATGCTTGATTTTTTGAAACACTATTCGTTTAAAGTAAACTACTTTTTTTTTTTTTCAAAATTTGTTTTTAATTAAGATAGATCTACCTCTACAAAAATTAATTCCCTCCGGCCATGTTGTATATGGGGAATATTTTTTTCCCATCTCCTGTTATGACATTCACGATATTGGAGATCCTAGTGAAGCGCATACAATCATGACGAGATTACACCCTTTCTTCTTTTCAATATTTCTTTTTTACCCAGATGTAATTTGAAATGTCTCTACTCTCTGAATAGAGTTTCAGAATTGTCGTCTTAGCTTCTCTCTTCAAATTAAAACCATAAGAATTGACTAGACTCCAGTAATAAAAGCTTAACTTCCCTTCATATTCTTTTCTTTTTGCTGGCTGGGTTCTGCTACCAACCATGCAACTATGAGTTATTTGTTAAGCAGACTCTTAACATGGAAATGGTCATCGTCCTGGCATGTGTATGATTACTATAGCTTTATCTTTTTCCAGTTTGGTTGCCTTTGGATCCATTTCTTTGCCTTGTAACTGTACGAGACGCTATTAATGAGTATTCTTTAGAATGACTTCAGGCAGATTTACCTGGAAATGTTGATATGGGTGGTCTTTCCTAGTTATTTAAGTAATTGGGCTTGTTTTATTTTTTTTTATTTTTTTTGGGAACTGTTGTAAGCATGTAAATACATGCATGTATATCTAAAAAGCTTGTACTTGCTTTCTTTTTTTCTGCAGTCTCTTCCTTTTTCTTGTTGGTATTTCTCTGATGAATCTTTTATAAAATTTGAGAGTGTGAAATTAGATATGGAAAAGACTCATATATGTCCCTCTAATGTTTTTTATTAACGGCGGCCTCTGTCATACTCTCCATTATTTCTCCATGTCGTTACCCATTTTTACAAAATACCCTCTATGTAACGGAGGTGTCAAAAAATGTCATTATGGACTTTACCTATGTGCTGTGGATGTCTGCATGATGTGGCTGTAATTGATATATTGCTATAATTTGTTCAAGAGGGAAAAATAGTTGAAAGTTTCACTCACCAAAAACTTAACACAAAAGGAATTTAATGTTATTCCCTACCATGTTGCGTGAGTTTGTTCTTCCAATGATTCGATTGAAGTCAGCATGTTCATCTGATTTCTGAGTTTAACGAACCTGTCTACACATGCCAATTCTGGATATCTTGTGTCAATTGATATCTGATTTGCTTAAATTTCAGGATCCTAAACAAAAGGTTCGTAAACCAGTAAAAGGTGTCTTGAAATTGGAAATCGAAAAGCTGCCAGCTAGTTCTGCTGAAGTCAAGAATACTTTGGAGACTGGAAGTCTTACCTATGATTCTCTTGATCATGGGGACCATTTGACTGATTCTACTTCATAGAAGTGCCCTACTAATAGCTCCTTTTCTAAGTCTAAATCCTTTGAGATGAAAGATCTTGTTCGGAATGGTTCAATTGCTCATGAAAATGTGGAAAGTACTGCTGATGATGTTAGTAATCTCCCAAACCATTGTTTTCTCTGTCGTTTAGTTCTACAGTTTTAACTGTTGGATTGTGTAAAGAATTTAACTGGCATATCTCGGTGGTAGGTCGTTTCAGATTCATGTTTTTTTTTTTTTGGGGCTCCATTCTGGTGGGGGTAAGGTCTGCGTACATCTCACCCTCCCAGACCCCACTTGTGGGATTCACTGGGTTTGTTGTTGTTTGTTTGTTTGTATCTTGTTTGGGGTTGAAAAAAAAAACTTCCTTATATGGAAGCCTCAGCATTCTGCCTGATGATCGGGTACATCTTTGTCTAAAATGATACCTAGATCATCTAAGATTGGATAGTAAAGTAAATATTGTGCTCATATAGTGTGCCCCAAACACCTTTCAGTTTATTGCAAGGGCTTAACTGCAGTTTGGTTTTTATAGACCTGCCGCATAGTTTTCTTGCCTTTGTCTGGCTGTTCAATATGATTTCATTCATTTACCCTCACTGATTCAGAATAAAAATAGATTCAAGTGTGCAGTTTGAAGCTTTTGACTTCCGCACGACGACAAGAACCTTTCTTGCAGCTCTTTCACTGCTTATATGTCTACCCCTTGACCGTTAGTATGAGTCGGAAAAGGAACATGTTTATACGTGTTGAACTGAGGAAGGATGATGCAGATATTCGAAAACCACCTCTAGAGGTCTGTATTTGTGTTTTCTAAGCAGTTTATCTTGTTGACACCATGCAGTTAGATCCATATCAAATTGTGTTTAATTTGGCTATGCATCCTACGGAACAAGGTGTACCGCTTCAAAAATGGTCACAAGTTGCTGTTGGGTCAAGGGTGGCCAGCTACTATGACGAGATCAAAGTTTCTATCATGTTGATCTTCAAACAAAACTTGAAGCCCCAAAGCCGGTGCTAATTGGATACGTTAAACTTCCGTTAACAACACATGCACAGTCCAGATCTGAGGTTTCGTTGCCAATCATGAAGGAATTGGTCCCTCATTATCTTCAAGATAGTGGCTAAGAGGCTGGATTACTTGGGAGATGGCAAGAAAATCTTCAAGCTGCGTTTACGTCTATGTTCATCACTGTACCCTGTTAGTGAGCACATTAGGGATTTTTCTTAGAGTATGATAGACATACTCTTTGGACGAGTCCCACTTGGGGTTCTGAGCTACTTGAGGCAATCAAGTTTGAAGAATGTTGATTCCACTGCGTTGCTTCAATTTCTTTATCCAATCTTAAACATGCTTCTCCATTTTATTGGCAATGGGGGAGAAACTCTTCAGCTTGCTGCCTTTAGAGCTATGGTTAACATTTTAACAAGGGTGCAGCAAGAGTCGGTTGACGAAGTTGAGAGAGACGCCTTCCTAATAAGCTTTGTGGATTATGCTTTTGATGATTTTGGGAGCCGTCAGCCACCAGTCTATTGAGGTAATGTTAGTGACCTACACTTTTCTTCATTTTAGTATTTGGCTCTATATTGAACTTAAGTGTGTACTGGTAAGATCTCTGGTCTTAGAAACTTAAAACAATTTCTCAGAATGTGATGCGTAATACACATAATCTCTAAGGTTATCAGTTCTGGTACTTAGACCAAATAATACAAATTAAAAATTCAAATCCTAAGTAAAGAACCGTCAAATATAAATAGAGAATAGCTGTTCTTATGTTATCTGAAGTTTAGCAAGCGTGTCTCAAAAAGTTAATCTTTAGGCTTTACTTGTATTTCTTAAAGAAGATATGTAATAGCATACAAAGACTTTAGGTGGAGTATGTTTTAATGATGATGCTGTGTAAATTTGAGAATCTGTTACATCATCAGTTTAGTGAACCAGTGCATTATATCCGGGAAGGAAAGCTGGCAAGCTATGACGATTCTGTCAATGCATGAAAAGGAGAATTATGATGTTGTATTTCATGTGTTTTGGTGCAGCTGCGTGTGGCTAGGTGGTACTTTATGCAGCCTTTGTTTAGGGTGTTATTCTCGCGTAGTTCTGTCTTGTCTTGGATTTCTGACTACTAGTCTTCTGGTTTCCACCTTTTCCTATCCAGTCACTGTTCATGATTGTCTTCACGGAAATTTGCACAGATATGGAAAATCGACAAACTCATTATTTCTGTCATTCTTTCATTCCAAAATCTCTCATCTTCCTTCAGCAATTATTATCCATCACTTTTTCTATGTAATAGAAGAGAATGTTATATTTAGTTGTAAAAGTCTTGAATGATGTCATGGATGATGAGAACTATCTCCACTCTTTCAACAACAAAGAATCAACAATCTGAACCCACCATTCCTTCGTTTGAGCTGTCAATTAAGGGTGTCCAATCTCCCAAGTGTGCTATATCTGAATGGCTGTTGTGGTAAATGCCATGATTATTGCCGCACAAGTTTCAAATAACTTTTTATGTGTGTTTGAGTAGAGAGGCTGGATTTCAAGGTTTGAGAATCTGCTTTAATAGTAGCTGAAATATATATTTTAAGTGCTGAATCTGGAAGGAAATAGTTACATAGAATTCTTGATCTAGTATAACAGAAATAGGTATCTGCTATCATTCCATCACAACATAAATGTAAGAGATTCTTAACCTAGTGTTTATTTAGCAATGTTACATGGCTCATACATATTAACTGTGACAAAAGATAAGGCTGTCCAGTCATACATAACACTGACAGCATCATGGAAAACACACAGAAATCTAGCAGGGGACTGCCTAATCAGAAAGTTTCTATAAGATTATCTCGCATCATTTAGACTGGAATATCATTTAGTAGGTAAGATTTGGATCTGGTTAATCATGTTGATTCGGCACTCCCTCATTATTAGCTCTAGCTTACTGCACAATAATTATTTGTCTCGCAGGAGACTTATGCATATGACATCTGATAGTTTGGAAACCTGGAACCATTCAGTTGTCAAAATTATCTGTGTTTATATTTTTTAACTACTTTAGTTTCTCTTATAGGCAAAAGGGTACCCTGTTGGTCGCGTCTATGATGATGTCCTGGCAATGACTTGGTTTTTTCTTGAGCTTATTGCCAAGTCGATGGCGCTGGAGCAGGCTAGATCCTTCTCACACAATCTTCTGGTAATTTCCAAATTGGCGTGGTTCTATCTGTTAGTATTGTTATTATCTTATGCTTTGTTTTCATGCTTCAACTTGAATACTCTCGTCTGATAAGTGCATCTAATAATGCCTTTATAACAGTTGAGGTCGCAGTTTTCTTCTACCCGGTCAAATTACAATAGAGTAGAAATCATTCACAGTAAGTATTCTACTCCCTCCGTTCCCAAAATATGTGGCGGTGTTTGACTTTGTACGGAGTTTAACTAGATATTGACCTTGGAAAGTTTCAACATTACCCTAGATGTAAAGAAAAAGTAAGAGAGAGAAATTGGAGTAACTAAAAAGAGTTGTTTGTGGCTTTAAAGTAGGCCCCAACAGGAGTGCCACATAAATTGGGACAGAGGAGTATTTCGATAGTAGTAGTCGTTGTTAAACATAATATCAATATAAACTGTGAAAATATTAGCCTGGGATAAAAACTCTTAACACAAGCTTGCACTTGTTCCGCACATGCATGGTTTCATTACATATACATAAGACATTCAAATATTTTTCTTTATGCAAAAAAAGTATTCAAAAAATCTCAAATCTCATCAATTTTTATTATAAAAATGGGTAATAAGCATGCTAGTTGTGGAAAACCTGTTGTGTGTAGATTCTACTCACCTCTAAACTCGAACACTTGCTGGAATCTGTTTGGATTTGATTAACCCAGTCATTTTCTTGAATAATTTAGTAGAAACTAAGGAATATTAAGATAATCCCATGATTGGTTCAGTGATTATGGTTAACCCGTTCTTAAACCTTAGACTCTAATTTAAACCTAACGGTTGACAGCCTTAAACTGATATTGAATTCCGAAATTAGTTGTAACCATGCTTGGTTCACCCAGAAAAATCACTTTTTGGGTTTAAATCTTACGTTGGTTGATTTGGATCCTAAAGATTAAGGCTTGAAGTATTTCAAGGCCTCTCCTCTAGTATGTTCTTGCTAATGGTGTAAAACCCTAAAGCAAGTTCAGCTGGAGCTTATGTAGTTAAAGTTTTAAAGCATAAAAAACACAAAATAACCCTAACTGGTGCATTTTGGCGAAACCCCTCACAGGAAGCGCGCAGTGTTAACTGGTAATGTCTTTGTACCACATTATGTTGGCCGGCCTCCTTCTTACAAAGGTGTGGCACCTTATGTCGTCCATGTCGTGCGACGTTTTGCAGCGACACGATTTGGTAGTTTTTTTCAAATAATTTTTTAATTACTATTTTAAATTTTGGCATTCAAAGTGCTATTTTGAACTAGTGTCTCCACTTTAGCGGTCCTGGATATGCATTCAGTGGGGTTTTTCCGATGAGGGGTTGTGGTAGCTGTAAGGTCAAACCTTGTTGCAGGTGTCTCTTCTACATATAGTCCAACCCATGTAGATGGTTTTGCCTCACTATTCAAAATCATTCTTTTAAGGATGTTATCAAGCAGTCTAAGCTATCTATGTCCATCATGAATGATGAGCTTTCATTTGCTTCAGCATTTTGTAGAATTGTTTAGAGATATAACCTAGGTTTCCGCTTAAAAATGCTGATTCAGAAGTTAGGTTTTGGAGTCATAGACTATTCGTTATTTACTTGGTTTGGGTTCATTTCCATTCTTTTAAAATTTTAGATTTTTGGCTGATAAATAGTTGTTTTTGGAACTTCACTAATTTGAAGCTTTAGATTGATTTATGGCTTCATATTTTATCCTTCTTGGCACAGGTGAAGATGTTCCGCCAATGCAATTGAAAGAAGGCGTTTTTAGATGTGCTGTGCTGTTCAATTGTATGATTGCCTTTTGATGGAAGTTCATGAACACTGGAAGAAAGGGCTAAGCTTGACCAAGCATTTAAACAGTAGTCTGGCTTTCTTTTGTTACGTTCTTTTATCCATCATTGAGTCTCGTCAGGTTTTTGAACTGGTGAGCTTTCAAAATCAACTTTCCCTAATTGCTGTTGCTCTTGTTCTTCATTCCACTATCTCCAGTCAATGGTTGTGACATAATCCATCACCTCAGTTCCTGCTCAGCACTTCCTAGAGTATTGAGCCCGTATTTGATTAGTTAAATCTGGAACTCTGAAGTGATATCTCCAAATATACCCAGCACTTGTCTGCTTATATAGTTAGCGCTACTTCGGAGATCTTCTGTCAATTGTGTTTCCCAAGTTGTTCTGATCCTTACAAAAATTTATTCAACGTCTGGGCATTTATAAAGTTCTTCTACATTTAATATCTCATTCTCATCGGCATGAAGGTGGGGGATTTGCTGTTATTAGAGCCTTCACTGAGGAATTTCGAGATCTTTTTTGGCCACATCAACCAGCCAGGGTTAGAGCTAATCTCAAGTATGATTACTGCCAATCTCTTTTTCTCCCTCACCCTATTTTTTTTTTTTTTAATTAGAATGAACTTACCATATACATGCCTATTAAAGTTTTGCATTACCCCATATTCATATACTAATCCATTTTTGCCCATCTGTGACAAAAATCTTTCCTAAGTCTCCGATACTAGTTCCAGAACACTATATTCTACATATAAAACAATAATAACTGTCTCAATCCCAAATTCCCAAACAAGTTGAGTCAACTATTGAACCCTTAAAATACATTTATACCCGCATTATCCGGAAAAGAATAGGACAGTGCATATCCACACCGACTCTACGCTATCAACCTTATACTGCTAAGGATTAACAGGATTTCTTCTTTTCTTCCCCAGCACATACCATCTAAAACTGTCCTCTAATAAGCTTGAGTGGAGTTAGACCACTGTAAATCCACACCAAATTTGCATTATCAATCATTCTTCTGCTAACAAGGTTCATTCTTAATTTGCATTATCAATCATTCTTCTGCTAACAAGGTTCATTCTTCTTCTCACAGCACATACCAACCAGTGCAATCTTCCTTCAGATCAATCAACTAAAAAGTCTTCTTTCCTGCAAGGAAATAAGACTCTTTCTATGAGAAATTGAGAATATATTGCATCTGCTAAAGCTTCATCTCCCCCCTCCCGTCAAACGTATGCTGAGGTTACACTGATATCAGTTAGTCAATTTATCTTAGTAAGAGACACATCAATCAAGGTGAGAAGTCCCTGATCTGGTTTTCACTATTAGGTGTACTTCACCTTTTACTTTCAAAGAAAATACTCAAAGAAGCTGGTTTGGTGAGCATCAACTATAGTTTTCTACTTATCATTATGTCGATGTTAAAGTAGAATCTATTATTTTTCCAGTCTTATAACTCTATGTCTTCCTTGTAATTGCTTTCATTTGTAGGTATCGTTGTACCTTGATAAATGTTCTGGAGTGTGTCATATAGTTCTACTTGACTGCAGCTTATCTTTTTACAAATTATATGTGACCACGATCTTTTTGTTGAAATGCCTGGACGAGATCCTTCTGACAGGTAAATGTTCGACATGTTCTCTCCTCTTGTTCAAATACTACTTAGTTTACCCTCTTTATTTGCTATAGCTTTCCGGGTTTTATAGGAAATTTATTCACCAAGGTCACATGACTAATATTCATGTTTTGAAGATCTATGTACTTGTTATATACTTGAAAACACAAGGACACCGTTTTATAATTATCTTTTAAATTAGTAAGAAAATCCCTTATAATAAAATGAGCAAGGAATCATGATCAATGCACATTCTCATGATCACCTTAGTGGGTCGATAACCACGATATTCAAAGACTTTTAGAATGAATTGGAGAGACAAAGATCCCTCTTAAAAGTCTTCTGGATGGGGAATGTTAAACAAATGTATTGATAGGGGCCAAATGACAGGCTGTCACCAATCATTCAGACACTCGAGCATCTAATTGGCAGTCGCTTTGATGACTACAAACACAAAGATATGTAGGTGGTTCCTTTCAAGATAAGTGAATTCCCCCTCGAGATGCATGAGGTGCTAAACATCTGAATATCACTTTTAACTAGATTAACATTTGAGATATTAGTGAACAGCTTATTGACAGGACAAGATTACTGCCCAGGTGCATCAGGTGCAATGGTGCAGGTTCAAACCCATCACATGCAATCAGGTGCTCAGCTTGCGGTTATCGTTGACAACCTAGAGTATTGGTCCCAACAAGTCTTTTTTGCACAGTGCTTAACTGCTAACTTCAGAATACATGTTTATTGTTGCTTTCCTATGGCATTAACTGCTAGCTTCATCATCACCTTCTTCTTCTCCTCCTCCTTCTCCTCCTTCTCCTCCTCCTCCTTCTCCTTCTACAAAGATCTCGATCCATGACACTAGAATAGCTCTTCCATTCTGAGAATTGGAATTGAAGAATAAGAAGTTTCCCAACTCCCTGTTCAAACAAATTGGCGGGAAAATTAGTAACAATGTGGGATTTATATGGTACATAACTTTTTGGAGGAAAAAGTTTACCTTATTTCCTCTGCCTCTGGGATATCCCAGCGATTCAACATATAAATGTCACAGCCATTGAGGTCAATTTCCTTCTCCAGTTCCTTTTTTACATGTCCAATCATTTCTGAGTTTTCTTCAAAAGCTGTCTGAATGCATTCACTAAAGTTATCCCAGTCCGTTTCTTCAACAAGCTCTTCATGTTCCCTAGACATGTGGCAAAAAACAATGAACACGTATCACAGTTTGAATCATTGTAGAACTATCTATTTGAGACAGACTGCACGTTGATGAAAGCTTTAATCATTGTAGAACTATCTATTTGAGAGAGACTGCATGTTGGTGAACGCTTTGTCACTTTTAACATGCACAACCACAAGGACAATTGCATTTCTTTGAGAATTGTTTGTTTATATCATCTATTATTCAACAATGGATATACTCGTGTCTATGCTATATGTGAAGTTTCGAAATTTGTTTGTTTACAGTCCGTTTCTTCAACAAGCTCTTCATGTTCCCTAGACATGTGGCAAGAACAATGAACACGTATCACAGTTTGAATCATTGTGGAACTATCTATTTGAGAGACTGCATGTTGATGAAAGCTTTAATCATTGTTGAACTATCTATTTGAGAGAGACTGCTTGTTGGTGAGCGCTTTGTCACTTTTAACATGCACAACCACAAGGACAATTGCGTTTCTTTGTTTGGGGGGGGGGGGGGGGGGGGTAGGGAATGGAGTTTTTCTTGTGCTCCTTTTATGTGCACTTGAAGGGAAAGAAGGAGAAGTAAATGATCCGTTCCCCTCCTCCTGAAGATTTTCCTTTGTGCTACCCTGAACAAGTAAGAACTATGCAAAAACTTCAAGAGGAGTTGACAGTCTTTTTGTCAGGGAATTGTGCTGCCAAAAAAGAAAGATTAGAGGTCAACCTTATGTCCATCTGAAATGCACTGGATTTTGTTCCTTCTGACGTTTAACTGCATTTTACTTTTTTTCAGGTTTAAACTCATAAAAGCTCATTTGGTTCCAGGGAGCAAGACTTGTTGATCAAGCTGTAGTTACGGTGCATGGTGTAATACATACAAAGCAACACGTTGTGGAAAAGGAGTTTTCTGTCTTGAGGTCAGGTAGCTCTCAAGGTGTAATTCATAAAAGCTCATTTGGTTCCAGGGAGCATTTCATGGGGACATCTACCTCTGAAGACTGCATCTTTTGGCAAGAGGACAAGCATACATAGCAAGAAAAGGAATACCTTCTCAAAAAAGAAAAACAAGCATATATAGGAAGAAAAGGAATACCATACCAAAATGTATATTGAGCATTCTTGTTGTTGTGGTGCAAGACAGTCAACATTAGCAATACATTGTTGTTTCTACAAGAAAATAAAAAGAGAGTTATTTATAAATGATGTTTATTGAAGTAATAATATTATATAAAGGTGATTACCTCACAACATCAAGATCTGGCAGTTCTTGCAAGAGTTCTTCACCTTCCTCTTGAGTCCTAAATCCTAGCCTGATTTGTCGCTTAATAAATTTGTTGCGTCTCTTAACACGCTTAGTTTTAATGTTGAATTGTTTTTTTATCCGTACCCTTCTCTCTCGCACGTATCTTTTCAATACAACCCCTAACTCCTCCTCGTCAACCCATTCAACTGAAAGTGTGTAAGATAAAAATATACGAAACTGGATTAGTTCTAATACAACCAAAGCATCAAAGTGGCTTAAAGTGGAGAATTGTTTCTTACAGGCATAGAGGTCTAAGAACCCCTGTGTGCGGGTATTGGGACTTTCATTTTGAAAATCATTTGAGAAAGTCGAAAAACTCGGTATATCAAGGCTTACAACTTGGAAAGGCATCTGCAAAAAGAAGAGAGGTTACTCAGTTCAAACACTTATACTTTCTTCATTTTCGTCTTTTCTTCTTCTCCTGTACGGCCTCTTCTGTAGAAGCTTAAAAGATGCTACATGCACAGAAGACTAGGGTTGTAGAATATCTTTCGCGAAGCAAGGACATACCGTTTAGATTCTTGTCTCCTTAATGCTTAGACTTGAATATTTTTTGCTTAACATAATAAGGAAATCTAAGGATGTCGAGTACTACTTGAACCTTCAGAATAGCAAGGCACTGGGATCTAAATTCAGTAACTAAACCATGCGATGATTTGATTTCAGTAAACTGAAGAGGAGAAAATTCTTTTTATATATAACGAATGACGAATATACATCGTGATTTGGAGCACTTTGCTGTATGGTGCCCTGCGACCAGTTCATTCGACGAATGAATCAGAATATCCATACTATTAAAATTAACAGAGCACCGTAACATTTTCTTAAGTTATTTTTATTCTCAGAATTCTTACTGAGTACACATCTAATTTCGGCTAGTGTACTCAGTAGAACAGATCAATTCAGGAGCACCTCTGGAATATCAACTACAATTAAAGAAGAATTTGATGACAAGTTATACAATTCAAGATATAACATTCGAAGTCAAGTTATACATACAATTTCCCAAGAAGCTGATTCCTAATCAAACCTCTTAGTATAAGCAAACAAAAAGCTAATCTTTAGGCAGCCTATGCAAAGTTCATAAACAAACCATGTAAAATGCCTATCATGCTTTGGTCAAGAATCTGTTCAACATACATAAAAAGCAGGTTCTAAAATTAACTTATGACACGATTTTGCTTAACATAATAAGGAAATCTAAGGATGTCGAATAGCAAGGCACTGGTATCTAAATTCAGTAACTAAACCATGCGATGATTTTACTGAAGAGGAGAAAAGAATTCTTCCAATGTGCTTCTACGTAACAAGCTCAATCGAACTATTCCCAAACATTGGAAACCGAAGAGGACATGTAGAGAGGAGAGGAACTTACGTAGAAGTTCAGCTAAGCCCTAGGAGCGTGGAACCAAATTATATAAGCGGACAGACCTTATCCTCGACATCCACCACTTGCTAAAACAGATCGAACACACAATTCTTAATCGAAAATTACTACTTGTGAGCTCGATAATTAAGTAATTTTACAAATGCACTTGGAAAAAAATAATTGTAACATCAAGTGGAAATAGCAATAATGACATTGAGAATTTCTCAAGTAAATTCACACAATTTGAACAAAGTACGTCGTATAACAAGCTAGAAATAACTACGGTATTGTAACACCGGAGAGGAATGTAGAGAGGTAGAGATAGAGAGAAACTTACAATTCTTTCGCTAGAGAAACAGAGTTCGCAGCACAACTTCAGCTAAGCCCTAGGATCGGAGTTCGAAAACAAATTATATAAGCGAACAGAAGAATATACATAATTAACTGATTTTACTTGGAAAATTCACAAGTAAATTCACACAATTTGAACAAAGTGCGTCGTCTAACAAGCTAGAAATGACTACGGTATTGTAACACCGGAGAGAAACTTACGGTTCTTTCGCTAGAGAAACAGAGTTCGCAGCACAACTTCAGCTAAGGCCTAGGATCGGAGTGCGAAAACAAATTATATAAGCGAACAGAGGAATATACATAATTAATTGATTTTGCTTATTTTAACGAATGCACTTGGGGGAAAAAAAAAAGATAGAGGAAAATAGCAGGCATGACATTCAAAATCAAGTGAATTTTACACAACTTTACCAATGCGATTCCAGTACGAGCTAAAATGAATAATTTCAAAAAAATGCTACGGTTTTCGTAACTTCAAAGAGGAAATGTAGAGAGGGAAAGAGGGGGAGAGAGAGAACTTACAATCTCTTTCGCAGGAGAAAACAGAGTTTGCCACAGAAGTTAAGCTAAGCCTGAGATCACATGACGTGTATATAGAGTATTTGAAAAAAGCGCCAACATAAAAGGGTCAAATCCTGATGCCAAATATCAAAGGACTATTTTGACAAATAACCCCTTTTTAAGATGAAAATTAAAAGAAATAGCCATCTGTTACCAAATTTTAGAAAAATAGCCATAATTTGTATTTTGTCATGGTTGAACTTGTTGGTGATTTTCTTAAAAAAAATACAATTATTATATATATCATAGATGAAGATACAATTTTGAGATTTTGCCGAAAGTATTAATTGAGAAATAAGTTAGGAATGCGGGCAAAGGGCAGCCCGAACTGCCTTCTGTAAGGAGCTTGAATCGTTCGTTTACTCTAAGTCTTATTACCGACGCGATGGATTGCTATTTGAAAACACTTTCAATACAAAAAGAGCTCCTTCCGGCTATACTCTAGTTGGACAGTCTTTGTTCAGTTTGAGAAGTCAAGGAGGCACGTGAGTTTAAAGCAAGCAGTTCCCAACTTTATCAGAATGAGCAGGGAAGTCAAAGTGAATACTTTTTCCAAGTATTCCCCTTGGGTCCCGTTCTCAATGAGCCATACCACACGAGCAGTTGAGTACAATACTAGATTCTAGTGTTCAGGGGAAGGTTTGGAACCCTAGTAGCAGAATGGAATCAGTTTACCGGGCTGATTGAAGAAGTTTTATTTAATTACTAAAAGACAAACTTAAATACAATAAAAGATGGTTAGTGATAAACAAAGTCCTCACCTATCACACCCTTAGTCTTTCTTTCAAGTATATTTTATTTACTTTTATAAAAATTTCACAAAAAATGGAAATTTTTTCTTGTTGCTTGAATATTCACTATTCAATTAAAATGAAATATTACAACTATAACAGGCATTTTGGTTTTCAAATTCAAATTTGTTGGAACAAAAGAGGCCCGGCTGGGTACTGACTAGATCAGGCCATGGGAATAAGAGGGTCCTTTCGAACAAAATCAAGAAAAGTAAAGTAAAGAAGACCTCTTTTCTTTGTCTTGATATTCATGACTCTTCTGAGCCCTTCATTGAGATCTTGGTAAGATGAATACTTAGTCTATTCAATGCTAGGCATAATGAGTATAAGGACCTCAAAAAAAATCTCTTTTCGTCATATGAAGTCAAGCTCTATCTAAGTAAAGCTACGACTCCTTGGTGGGAATGAAAAGGCGGTACCCCTATCACAACAAGGCAAGTTCAGTTGGCGGACCACTTTTTGCCGGGGGAGGATTACTTTTTTCTTTTTTGAATATGTGATAGGAGTATGCGTTCATTATAGATCTCGACCCATTCAATTTTTCTACCAGTATTTTCGAACTACGTAATAGCATGTGTGTTTATTGCTAAAAGTAACTGAAAAAGTGATATTTTTCATACTACATCCGTCCCAATTTATGTGGCGGTGTTTGACTTAGCACGGAGTTTAAGAAATAGAAGTTAACTTTGTAAATGTTCAAATTTACCCTTGAAAAAGTAAGAGAGAGAAGATTGTAGTAATCAAAAAGTTGTTTGTGGCTTTTAAAGTAAGTAGGGCCCAATAGGGGTAAAATAGAGATAGTGCATTAAATAGTTGACAAATAAGGAAATGTGACATTTTTTTTGGGGCAGACCAAAAAGGAAAGTGTGACACATAAATTAGAACAGAGGGAGTACGATTTATAGGTGGAAATGGATTGTTGAAATCGTTCGTGACAGAACCGCTTGATTGAACAAGATACACAATAAACTTGGTTATAAAAAGTTTTTTATTATTCACTTCTTTAAATTTTGAACATACGCCACTGCTTATTGAGAGTATACAAATTGAAAACAATATATTTTAATTGGTCAGTATAATTTGATTAAAACAAGTTAGGCCTTGGGAGGTTGGGACTGTGATTTTAGTTGTGTGATGCCACATACAAAATAAAGGGAGCCTTGGGGCTATAAGCTTGTGCCTAGTTGGGTGACGTTTGAAAGATGAACTGGGTAATTGGTCGAAGTGGCTACTTAGGTGAAGTCAACCATTAATATGGCTAATTAAACTGTGTAGGGATATTCGCACGCCCACACACACGTGTGAATGTTTATATATAATCATGGGTAGCCTGTTATGAATCGCCAAGTACATCATGAACATATAATTTACAGAGAACTTTGTAATATGCTGAAGGTCGTATATTGTTAAGCCAGTGATCATTCTTGGCACCCCATAGAAAAATCCCATAGAAAATATTAGCTGATCTGCTCTGTTCCATGCCAATATACATTAGTGATATTTTGACCACCTACTGTCTTGGGCATAGATATTTTATCTCCTATACAATTGGCGGTTTCTTGGTAGTGGTACCATCAGCTCACCCAGTCCTCAAGAGTTTCCTGCATGTAGATTCGTAGATTATTAGACTATTTCAATAGCATTTCGCTCCCATTTGCAATTCTTACAGGCTCGACAAGTTATCTGACCATTGGGCCAAATAGGCCTATCCTAATTACTAGCTAGAATAAATAAGGAAATTTACTCAGTAGCCTTGGTGATCGACAATTTAGTTTTTATCTGCGGTTAAAAATGTGTTTAAGTTTTAGCACTTTATAGCGATATGCTAGGACCTTCTAGGAATTTTGAACTAACCTTTTGGCTATCCTCTAGAAACTGCTCCAAGTACTGATTATAAAGGCTAAAAGTTAAATAGTGTCTAAGGGGATCTAAAAGTTAAGCATTAGCGGTGCTAAAATATCATATTTTTGTAAAGGAAAATACAAATTGAGAGACTTAATTACAAAAGATAGAAATATTTTGATATAATTACACAATTTAAAGGAAATGAAGACTTAATTATAAAAAATAACAAAAGTATATAAACCCTAAACATAAAAAACTCCTAGCCCCCTCCTCTCATCTCTCCTATTTTCTCTCCCTTCTTCCTCATGTTGCCTCCGCCGACCACCATCGATGGGGAAAGTGCACGAAAGACCTTTTTTGCCACTGGTCTTTGGGTACAGGCCACTAATACTAAAACATTTAGTTTGTGGCCACTTTTGCTTAAAGAGATAGAACTTCAGTCTAGAGGCCGGATTGAAGTTCAGTCCTTAAAGATTGAACTTCAATCCAGGGCCATATGGACTAAAGTTCAGTCCAGTCCTTAAGATGGAACTTCAGTCCAGGGCCATATGGACTGAAGTTCCATCTTTAAGGATTGAACTTCAGTCCATGGTCATACCATGGATTGAAGTTCAGTCCATGGCCATATGGACTGAAGTTCAGTCCTTATAGATGGAACTTCAGTCCAGGGGCCGTATGGACTGAAGTTCAATCAATTATCAGAACTTAAGTCAATATTTATTTAGTAAAAGCCCAAAAGTGGCCTCTAGTGTAAGACCAATAAAAATAGTGGCCTCAAACTAAATACCAGTGTTAAAAGTGGCTGCTGGGCAAAATTTTTACACCACCGACCCGCCACCGTTTCATAATGTTTCAACACCGTTTCCGACTGTTTCTGCACTGTTTGATACTGTTTCTGCACCGTTTTAGACTCTTTTTTTTTTATTGTTTCTAACTGTTTCAGCAAACTTGGGTGGCGGCGGCGGCAGTCTAGCGGCGGTAATAGGCAGCATGGGGGCGGTAGGGGGAGGGATGTGGGGTGGAGGCTAGGGTTTTTCTTTTCTAGTTGTTTGTAGCAACTTGTATTTTAAAAATAATGCTATGTTTTGTAATATGAATAATTACTAATTTTTTTGTGAATAAGACTTTAAAATTATATATAAGTGTAATTAGCCCTTTTGTAAATCTCCTCGAACAAATTGGAAAGTAAGCTCTTCAATCCAATGAAATTGGGTAATGAAGAACTCATAGCAAGCCCATTAGTTCAATCAAATTAGGTATGAAAACCCATCAATTGCTAACTTGCCAAATCAAAGTGTAAGGTCTCATTTGAGCACACTTTGCTAGTCGTGTTAGTTTGGACTTTGGACAAATTTTGAACGGGACATTTCAGAAGATTTTTTTAAAAAAATAGAAAATTGAACATTTAAAACAGGCTTAAGATACTTTCCGAATAATCATTATCGAAGATGGAATAAATTTTCGTTAGAATGATAACAATCCAGGTACATGCCATACTATTGATATGTTATGCACACTAATGGTAAGGAATACTAAGGATATATATATATATATATTTCAGATAATGACTGTTATTCATGCTACTTACTATATAGTACTATTTTAGCAGGGCCGACCCTCTCCTAAAGCAGGTGAAGCCACCACTTTAGGCCCGTATTTTAAAGGCCCCATATTTTATTACACATAATAGGTTATACTATCTCCATTTTTTAATAATTGTTCATTTTTTTGTCAAAATAAGTGTTACTTTAGAAAATCAATACAAATTTTATTATTCTTTTCTAATCTTACCCATGCAATTAAAGATATAAAAAATGAATAGTTTACTTAAGTTTGGTATTCGAGATTACTAAATCAGGGCAATGTGGTAAAATCTATACTCCATCTATTTTAATTTATATGAACTTATTTGACATGACACAATGTTTAATAAAAAAATAAGACTTTTGAAACTTATGGTCTAAACTAAGCCATTGATATTTGTGTGGATATAAATCACTTCGCTAAGGCACAGTGGTAAATTTGTGGTTACGTAGTTTTCAATTTTAGAAATAGATCGTTCTTTTTTTAATGGACTAAAAAGAAAAATAAATTCACATAAACTGAATCAGATGGAGCAGTATTTAATATTTTTTTAATGGACGTGACAAAAAAGTAAAAATGGACACTTTATAATCGGATTGAGGTAGTATGTAAGTTAAAAACGTCATCTGAAGTAAAAAAAGTAAGATACGTGGAAAGTTACAAAAAATTGATCAAATCTTATCTAAGAATCTAATATCAACAATGTCTCAAAAGATATTAAATAAATTGACTATGTTATCAATTGAGAAAGACTAATTAGAAGAAACTGAGTATAAAAAATTTATTAACAACTTTATATCTCAAAAAGCTAAAAATATAGACTTCTATATATATATCGTTAAAGTTTGGCTTTAGGCCACAAAATTTGTCAGGCTGTCTCTGTATTTTAGTTACTACCCTGTTTTTTTTGGATAAAAACGTATTTATACTATTATAAGTAATCCGGTTGTCTGAAATGAATTGCATAGGCCAATGTATATGTGGCAAATGGTTGGATTGGATCGGATTTGGATGGGTTGAAAATGGATTGAGAAAAACGGGTTGGGTTGTAACCCACCCATATTAATATGGGTAAAATATGAGTTGGGTAAAAATAGATTGGGTAAAATATGGGTTGGTGTAAAAATGGGTTGGGCAAATATGGGTAAAAAAACATAGAAACTAAAATTGATAAAGAAAAAAGTCAAATATATTAGTACTAGTATTTAAATAGAACAAAAAAGAAACAAAGAACCATTTAAGCATTTGTAAATTAGCAATTGATAAAGATGGGGCCCACAAAATAAGCACCTTCTTTGATTCCAAATCAATATGGATTGTATTTAGAGACTCACTTTTTACCCATCAATACCCATATTTTCTTGGGTTAAGTAGAGGAAAAATCCAAATTTTATCCAAATGAAATATTAGTCATCCAATCCTTTGAAATATAGATCAAATGAGTGGATTAACAAAATATGGGTGGAAATTGCCAGCCCTAGGCCAATGCATATAAGGGAGCAACTACAAAGAACTTTGTAAGTTACATATGAAGTTTTGAGTTTATATTGGCCATAGACTGAGAATGTAAATTGAACACCAAGAAATTGAATCTCTTATTGTCCCTTAATAGTTCAGTGACACAGTGATCACTCCTAATAAATTGATCATAAGTTCGAATATTACTTGGGATGTTATGGGTGTGTTTAGTATGGGGGAGATCACTTTCTAGAAAATATTTTAACTTTCTCCTATGTTTGGTTCGCTTATACAACTTAGAAAAATATTTTATTAGACTACTCATTTTTGTCAAATAGAGGAAGATACTTGGTAGATTTACAAACATATACAATCCTAACACCAAAATTACAAAAAATACCAACATTATTCTATTTTACAAAAATACCAACATTTTTTACACATTATATACAAAAATCAACAAAACTAATAAATTAGGGTTCCTCCTTCTTCCTACTGCCCTCCCCCCTCCCCCCACTGTTACCACCCCAGGTGGCACCGCCGCCTAGTCACCGCCGGCCGCCGCCATCCACCACCAGTTTTTTTTTTTTTTTTTTTTTAATCTAAAAAATGAAATACACATATAAACATTGATTTTTTTTTTTTTTGAAATTAAAGTTGGAAAATACATATAAACAACAATACATGTAAATACATAAAAAAAAATTGTGTTATACATACACTAAACACACACATACATACACGAATCTACAGATCTACAAACGAAACATACAAATTTATGTGTTTGACATTTATTAATTGACATACACACAAAAATACATACAAAAAATGCAAGTAGATGCTCGGATATACACGTTCATACAGTGATATACACGTACATACACTTGTGTGCCGAAAATTATTACATGTATATACACGAACATACAGATACATACACTTGCAGATCTGAATTTGAATGTGTATATTCAAATGCAAAAAAGAAGAAGGAGAAGCAGATCTGAACTTGTATTAACAAAATACATGTGTATACATAAAAATACACACATATACACGTACAAAATGAAAAAATAAAAAAGAAAAAGAGGAGAAGATGAAAAAAGAAGAGCAGATCTGCTCCAATCGCCGTGGTGGAGCCTCGCAGCGGCAGCGACGGCGGAGCAGAGGCACGGGGGAGGGGGTGACGGCGGGAGGGTGGGGTGGGTGGAGGAGAGGAGAGAAAGAGAGAGAGAGAGAAGTTAGGGTTTTGGGTAGAGAGGGAAGAAAGGAAATGAAAAATTGTATATTTTGTAAAATGTGAAAAAGTGTTGGTATATAAGGTAATTATTTAAAAATATCGGTATTTTTTGTAGTTAAGTGGTTTAATATGTCAATTAGCGAAAAAATGTCAAAATACTTTCTCTAAAAATTGAAGGAAAAATATTTTCCTAAAACATACACAAACCCTAATCTCCCACACCTTATCTAACCCCATTACTCCACATGCCCTCACTCAATATTCTACACTCCACCCCCTCATCATCCCCACCTCTACCGCTTACCCCCACGCTACCCAGAGGCGGCTCAGGATTTGAAGATGTCGTGGGCACTACCAAATTTAACATAGATATACCAATTAATCGAGGGTGCCAAGTGCTATATTTATCTGATTTCTAAGGCATTTATATGTATATATATAGAAGTTTTGCCAACCTCAACGGGTGCAGGTGCACCCGCCACTAACACACTAGGTCCGCCTCTGGCGCCACCCCGTCATCATAAGCTCTTTTCTTTCTGACACCGACGTCAGTTTCCTTTGTTCGTAACCGATCAACGCATCCACCATCGCCGCAAACTTGCTGGCGGCCTAAACTCAGATCCTTAGTTTGTTGTTGGCCGCAACATCAACCATCACCCAATTTTGCAGGCGAAAACCCTAATGTTCATTCCGTGGTTCACAAAGGAAAGCGAGAACGTCATCTTTGCAAACAAAAGCCTTCTTCTTAGACTATGGCATCTTGTCCAAAGCAAGCGGTCAGACCGCTGCATCTACGGGTTGAAGGGAGGGAGAGGTTAGGGTGCATGAGGTTTTAAGGGTGGGGTGGGTTGAGGGGGTTGGGTGGTGATGGAAGCTAGGTGGGTATATTTGATACTAAATACTAAAAGACAAGTTAAAACACTTATTTTCGAAGATAGTATTTTCTGTGAAAAGTGGTTTCCTTCGTACCAAACACACTCTTAATCTTTCTTTTTAAATTAAAAAAAAATCCTTATTTCAACCTGTTAAGTATAAGTAACTCCCTATTTTTGCTTTTGGTATTCTAACTTTATATTCTTGTTACTATTATGTTTTATGTTATTGAATCATAACCGTATAACTCTAGTAATTATAAAAAACTTTGGAGCTAAAAGATTCAAAAAGTTTCACTAGGTGTACCCCTTATTCTTGGTTGTGTCCATTTGTCTCCACTTAAGAATATTTTAGCAAAATGGACTTGGAGATAACACTTCAAGTTATGAATCGACAAATGCTGCATCTTTGGAAATATCAACGGGCAAATGTGACCTGCGAGAATGTGGAAAGAGATTGAAGGGGCAAGTTCTACCTAGACATCACTTCAAGTTATCTAGGAGAATGTGCGAAGAGATTAAAAAGCAAACATTGCACATACAAGAGGGGGTCAAATTCAAGCGTTGTCAAATGATGCCTCTTAGGCAACACTTACGAGAAAGAGAGGGCGGGATGTAGGCGTTATTATAAGATTTCGTAGGGGTATTTTCATCCAAAATTTATTTATTAAAGTTACTAGAGATCATTCTTGCAAAATCACTTTATACAGGGTCAATAAGATAACACACTGCCTATATATGGTGTCATAGTTTTGTAATTTGCCCTTAAAGACGGGAAGCTTTGGTTCAATGGCTTGAGCGCGTGTCTAATTTGCGAGATAGATATATGTCAGGAGTTTAGATCATGCCCTAAATAAAGTATGGTATTTTTTTTTTAAAAAAAAAGACAATACAAAGGACAAAAAAGAAATGCTCGATCGAGTATTTAAGTGAATCTTTTTAATTAATTTTTGAACATGCGCCATTAACCTTCTTGTTGGGAGACTTGCAGAACAATGACAGTGCAGGTAATGGTTTGTTTTTTTAACTTTCGTAACAGGTGTAGCAAAAATGACCTTATTTAAATTTAATGAATGAATTCAAGATGAGATTACCCATATGAATATTATAAATAACCCTGTATACACGCCATCTCTTTAGACAGCACTTGCTTTAACCGCACTTGCTTTAACCACTCTTGTTTAGACAGCACCTGCTCCTTCAATTTGTTTTTATATTTTTTCGGACAATACTTGCCATTTAATCTCTTCTTAAAATGCAATACTACTTGCTTGTCGATTAATAACTTTAAGTATTAACTGCGAACTAAGTTGAAATCATTTTGTTAAAAGCTACATCAAACGAGGACAAACTCTCAGAATGGGGTCACCGGCTGAATTTTTTAGGAGTAACAGGGGGCTTTTGGGTGAGAAGGACTCACAAGTGTTTAAATAGTTATATAGGACTCAAGTTTTAAGAAATGGGTGGGAGGGACAAGGGCTTAATTAGGTGTTTAATCATTTAGATCACTTAACAAACATCACCCCAAGGTTTTGAAAAATACAAAAGGGCCCTCCAATATAAAGTCTTTCGGTTAGCCAAAAATGGCAAAAACCCTTCCCATTCTCTCTCCTCTCTCTCCTCTCCTCTTTCCCTCGCCGACGAAAGCAAAAAATTCCTTTCCCACCCAATTATTTTTGCTTCAATCAGCTCTAAATTTTGCCCCCATAGATTGATATTAGTTTTTCCTCATCAATTGTACTCATTTTTAGTATGTTCCGATTATAAAATCAATTTTTTCATTTCCCCAATTATTTCATTTCTGAATCGGATTTTGATTCTCGCTTCATAGGTTGTCGTTTATCATCTCTGGTGAGTGCAAGGTTTTATTATTGTACAATGCATGTGGTTTTTATTCCTAAAATCTGGGTTTCATTTGGTAAACGACGATGCATGAACAGTGGCGAGGATGTATTGTAGCATCTAATATGTGTGCACATATTATATTATGTGCACACATTTATAAATATGTGTGCACATATTATATTATGTGTGCACATTTATAAATATGTGTACACATATAAGACGAGGATACCAGATTTTCGTCTTACACATATTAAATTATGTGTACACATATTAAATATGTGTACACATAATTTAATATGTGTACACATATAACATATTGTTTGCAGGTTTTTTTTTTACACATATAATATTATGTGTACACATATACTGGTGTTTTCATGGAGTGATGAAAAATCTCTTTTTTTTACAGGTATTTTTCCCAATAATGCTACTGTTGGCAATTGATTTTCTTGGGGAATGGGTGGAGAGTCGTGATTGTTTCACTTGGATTTCGAAGTCTAGGGAGACGGTGCCAATTGTTGTGAATAATGAGGTTACGTATTCTGAGTTAGTTGAAAAGATTATTAACAGATGTTCTGTAAATCATGATCCAAATAATCTTTGCATTACATATATGCTCAGCATCTGTTCAAAGCAAAAGAGTCATCCTTGTAGAATAAAGAATGATGACGATCTCCTTATTTACCTTGCCGATGTCGATGGAGCTGGTAATAGACCGACTTTAAGGGTATATTTGGAGGATAGGTCAGTGGAAGTTTCAAACATCAATGTGATGCCAAATCATGGACGCTCTTATGATTGTTCTATTAACGGATGGGATGACATTGGTGATCAAGAGCCTTTCAATATGGAAATGTCAGAGACTGAAGGAGGTGAAGGAGAACATGAACGAGAAGAAGATGAGGCTGAAGAAGATGAGGCTGAAGATGATGTTGACAAAGAAGACAATGTGGAGTTAACTCCTAATCCTGTTATTGGGAGTAATGATGTATTTGTTGGTAGCAATGATGTAAATAATGTGGAAGCTACACCAAACAGCTTAGACGGTGAGGATGACGGCACCGGGTTTTATAAGGGTTTAACTTTCAAAAACAAACGCGCCTTAGTTGTGGCTTTGAAGATTGCTGCACTGAAGAAGCATTTTTGTTTCAAGTCAGTTAAGCATACCAAAACCGTATATTGTGTCCGTTGTGTAAATGTTAATTGCAAGTGGTGGCTTCGAGCCACCAAGTATTTAAATGATGATACCTTTATGATTAAAGTTTATAGGAACAAGCATACACGCGGGTTAGAGCACCTCTCAAGTCATCATCCACTCGCCTCAGCGGAAGTCGTTGGTGAATTCATGAAGTCCTGGTATGACGAGGGAAAAGGTCCAACTACAAAGGAAATTAGGCAAGCAGTCAATAGGGATTTGGGTTCTAACATTAGTTATTGGAAGGGTCGAATGGGAGGTATTATTGCCAAGTCTTTGACAAGAGGGACTCCAGAGCACGGGTACGAGGTTTTGGATGCGTACCGTTATATGCTCAGGACTTCAAATGAAGGTACCAAGACAACTTTGGAGGTTGATCGCGATGGGAACTTCTTGTATTTTTTTGTATCCCTTGGGTCATGGATTAGGGGATTTGCGTATATGAGGAAAGTCATAGCTGTAGACGGAACTCATTTGTCTGGAAAGTATGGGGGAGTTTTATTGTCTGCTGTGGCACAAGACGCAGAGACACATATTTTTCCATTAGCATTTTGTGTTGTAAACGTTGAGTGTGATGCATCTTATGAATTCTTTTTCGAACAGTTGGTTGGTATACTCCCCACCGACAATGAGTTGTGCGTAATTTCTGATAGGCATCCAAGCATCGTAAAGGCAGTATCAAAGATCTTTCCTGAAGCTAATTATGGAGTTTGCAAGTGGCACTTATCTCAAAGCATCCGGACAAATTTTCATTGTGGCACTTTCATGGGAAATTTTCATGCAGCAGCAGATGCATATACGGAGAAGGAATTTGAGTCACATTTCGGTGAAATCCGGACCAAGTGTGACAAGGCTGCCACATATCTTGAGCGGGTTGGATTTGAGCGCTGGAGCAGAGCATACTTTAAAGGAAATAGATACTAATAACACATCTTGTTTGGCATGTAAGCAGTGAAAATATGTGTGCACATAATATTTATATGTGTACACATCGCACAATATGTGTACACATATTATAATATGTGTACACATATTATAATATGTGTACACATATTATAATATGTGTACACATATAAATATTATGTGCAAGCTATTAAGATCTCCCTACTTGCTGAAGATGTATACACATAAAATAATATGTGTACACATCTTATTATATGTGTACTCATATTAACAAAGTTAAGTTTATATTTCTGAAGTATCTGGTTACACCTATTATAATGTTTACACATAATTGTAGGTTTGGTGTGATGACGACTAACATTGCTGAGTCGATGAACTCAATGTTAAAGGATGAAAGAGAAATGCCCATAACAGCTTTGTTCAATGCTATCATACGAAACTTTTCTGAAAAATTTCATGAGAGGCGTACGATGTTCATGAAACATACAAAGCCATGTGTCCCTTTAATTGAGGATATATTAAAGAAAAATATTGACGCGGGAGCAAGGTTGTTGGTTGTTACCAATGGCACGGATATGTATTCAGTTGGTACTGGAGATGATGCTGTCAATATCAATCTAAGCGAAAGAACATGTTCGTGTCGAAAGTTTCAGATTGATATGTATCCTTGTGTACATGCTTGCGCAGCCATAAGACGTCAGTATGGAGCATATGGGAGCGAATTGTACAATTATACTTCTCCATATTATTACACCAATACGTACATTCTCGCTTATGCAGACATAATACATCCAATCTTACCAGAGGAATTGTGGAATGCTCCACCGGAGCTTTACGAGAGAAAAATACGTCCACCTTATGTGAAGATCCCACGGGGAAGGAGGAGGACCAAGAGAATGCCATCAGTTGGGGAAGCATTTAAAAGCAGGAGGAATAGATGTGGAATATGCAAAAGATTTGGCCACAAAAAAACGACATGTCCCCATCGAGGAGTACAATCAGCAGTTTGAAATAGTAGTGGTGTTGGGTAGTAGAACATTTGAATCGAGTAACAGCTTGTATGTTGAACAATTTTCCTTACTATTGCGTATTTGATCTTTGTAACTTTTAACAATTAACCATTCATCATTTTAATTATGTTTCCAATACCCACAAGGTCTCAGGCATATAGTTTTTTTGCTCATTACGTATCGAATGTTTCCTACCATTAAGGTTCAACTTCACACCAAAAAATACATAATTAAAACACAGATGTTTCAACTTCACATATCAATTATGCGTACACATATTATAATATGTGTACGCATATTCTTATATGTGTAAACATATACTAATATGCGTACACATATTATAATATGTGTACACATATATGTCCAGTGGAACCAAGCATATCATCGTGCTAATATTTACACATAAAATAATATGTGTACACATATAATAATATGTGTACACATATTATTTTATGTGTACGCATATTGTTATATTTTCCAAATTTTAGAAATAAAGAATGATCCCACTATTGCTTGATCTGAATTATAGTGAATAGGGTGTAATTTTGGTGTGTCTATACACTTATTGTATCCATCTTGGTCTATTCGATCGTGTTCTGTTGATACTGCAAGTAAACCTTGGGTTGAATGCAGAACTCACACAAAGTGTAACATTATTAGTCTTAGATATACTTGATTATAGTGCATAAGACACTAACCAAGTGGGTTGGTGCATATTTGGGTCGTTTCGCATTAAAATGCACAATAATTAGATCAATTTAACCAAATTGTTGAGATTTCTCACTCATTATAAACTCTAGCCTTGATGAGCACCAAAGAAAATATAGATATGTACTTGAATGAGCTTTGATTAGACCAAAGCAACAGAACTATATATGAAAATAGTACCCAAACTACATGTAGCCAAACAACAAATGGATTGTTAACGTCATGCAAAGTACATAACTAATATTTACACATAAAATAATATGTGTACACATATTATTATATGTGTACACATATTATTTTATGTGTACGCATATTGTTATATTTTCCAGTGGAACCAAGCATATCATCGTGCTAATATTTACACATAAAATAATATGTGTACACATATTATTTTATGTGTACACATATTATTTTATGTGTACGCATATTGTTATATTTTCCAGTGGAACCAAGCATATCATCGTGCTAATATTTACACATAATATAATATAATATGTGTACACATAAAATAATATATGTACACATATTATTTTATGTGTACGCATATTGTTATGTTTTCCAGTGAAACCAAACAGATTGAATTCTCCACAGGAGTCATTTACTTCTTACACTTATTAATTTTACTTCAAATGGAAGAAATGTAACCATAGAAATATAACATAAAAACATATCTACATATTATCATATATAATATTTTACCAAAAGTATTAACCATGCACAAAAAGAAAATAAAAAACAAAGCCAAACACGGCTTAAGTTATCCTTACAGACCAATAAAAAAGCCACACATGGCTTTGATTGTCCAAAAATTTCAACCAAATTGTAATAATTTAAGGAGACATCTTTTCATGAAATACGTCCACTGCCCACTTGTACCTGCAGTCCTCCATGGTATTATCACTGAGTTCCGTCATAGGGGTGTTGGTGAGGAGGTGCTCGATGAACATCAATGAATACCCACCACATGCTGTCCCCGTCTCATTGTGTGGAAAACCCTTCAACCTCTCATAAGGCCACATGTCCTTCGTCAGGATGTCATCGGGCAAGTGCTTGAATTTGCCACAATCTCGTAAGAGTCTTGGGAACATTACCATAATGGGGAACATATATGTCGCAAATGTATCCTCATCGAACGTTCCAATGTTACAATCATAAACATCAATCCTTCCTTCCTCGACCATGAAAACCAGAGTCACATAATGCTTTTTTATAATGTTCATGACTGTAAATATCCTCTTGACCCCATCCCAACGGCGCCCACCTGGGTAAGGAGTCTTACCAAGCGTATAATCCACGAGTCCTTCCGCAGTAGGCGTCACCTTCAAATATACATCCAAAGCAATCTTATCCTTCTCTGCCTCCTTTTCAAGGTCCCTATACGATCCAGCCAACACTGAGCAGAAGTTCATATCGAGGACAACATCCTTCTCATCATAGTGACTCGTGAATTCCTTGTTTCTTAGCCTCATTAGGCCTAAGACTACATCAACATGCTGCAGAAATAAAGAAAAAGCAGAAGCCTTATATACATAGTTTAAAACTGACACCAATTAGTGCAAGTATAATATGTGTACGCATATAAATATTATGTGTACACATATAGTTTAATGTGTACACATATTCGGCTATGTGTACACATATTGTTTAATGTGTGCACATCTCATATTATGTGTACACATTAAACTATATGTGTACACATATTATACTCGTAAAGAAATAGATAAGAGGTAAGGGAAACGTGCCTGACTCTCCATCCATACTGTCATGGTCATAAGCATACGGAATTCATTATGGTCATATTCATGGCCCAAACACATTTTCTTTTGCTTTTTTCTTGATCGCATATATGTATCAAAAACTTTTTTCTTCAGCGGATCAGGTTTCCTATAAATATCAACAGGAAGTCGCTCCTCTTCTTCTTCCTGCACCTCTGCGCCAACTTGAACTTCTTCTTCACCAACCTCACTCTGCTTTTTTTTCTTTGCCTTGCTTTTCACCAGTCTTGCCCTCGTCTTCATAGCAACATAAGGAGATATCTGTGTCCTTGCAGGGTACACAGTTCTCCTGGGCTGTTGCTTTGTCCAATTCAGAATGGAATCAATAGCATCCTTCATATCTTTCAACATTTTTTTCTCTGCTTCTCTTTCTACCTTGCAGTCATTGCACAATCTACACTTGAAACAATATGAACTCTCTCCTCCACATTCACCTACAGATGCAGCAGACCTTTCAAAATTTCTATGACCACCTCCACCAAATGCACTGAAACTCACACGTCTTCCACCCTCTCCACCAACCTCATGCTCTCCATCAACTTCATGCTCTCCAGGAACATCAACTTCCACTCCAACATATCTCAAATCACCAACATCTTCATCTTCTCCAATATCAGCAGCAACTCCATGATCTCCACCATCAACTTCCTGCTCATCTCTATTAGATCCCAATGTCAACCTTGTCACACCAACCAACCTTTCGGTCAAACTATCAATCAATTCGTCTTGCTCGTCATCATAAGGAACCAACTTTCTCCAGAAATCATGCTCTATCTCGATTGGGGTAGGCACAAGGCAAGGGGTCACCACCTGCACCACCAACCATCCCGTCCCCCCCCCCCCCCCAAAAAAAAGGAAGGAAAAGAAGATCACAGGTGAGATGAACTGATACAAGTTACGAGAAGTGTAATTTGGGAGCACATATTGATTATGTGTACACATACAAAATATGTGTACACATACAAAATATGTGTACACATATTCAGTATGTGCTCACATAATTTAATATGTGTACACATAATTAATATGTGTACACATATTAAAAATACGTGCACATATTAAACTATGTGCGAACATGTATAAAGGCAAAGAACAGGACACATAAAATTACAGACTTACCGGATTTTCAGAATTTCGAAACAACTGGTCACATTCACGCTCTTGCCTGTCAGTAATCCACCTTAGCATCCTTGGCTCTGTTGTTGTTCAGGAAAATCCCCGTGCCGAAGCGACGGAATGGCTTCATATGCCCCAGGCCATGAATGCCCAGGGGAAGCCATACAAGTTCAAGGACTCCCTATCTTTGTCCAACGGCTTGATAAGATATTTGATTGTCAGGTCAAAGCTCTCTCGACCCCATGGATAATTTGCAAAGTATGTATGAGGCCTGCTTGCTAGGTGGACAAACTTTTTTGGAATGCTTGTTCGCGTATCTTTCGCACAAAGAATTGCGTGCGCAAACCAAATAAGGCAAAGACGGAACTTCTTCCTTGTACTAATTGTTTCACTAGTTTCGATCAAAGTCAGCAGTTGTTTTGCATTGATAGACTTTTGCTTGCCATCATTTGTGATCATGTACCATAATCTTTACCCCTCTCAGCAACCTCACCAATTATAAAATCAGTAGGGGGGTAAGAGTGACATGGAAGACCAGTCATCAACGCAAATTCACGGATGCCAAAACGAGCAGGCAGTCCGTTAAAGTTGACCCACAACTCCTTCTGCTTTTTGGAAATGATTGTTCGTTCACGAAGGCCGTGTATCAGTCTTGGAGCGAAGATGGCGTGAGTATTCAAATTCAGAAGTTTCCCAAATATACTCCTTCTGAAATTATCCTCCAATTCAACTTTTGCCAAGACTTTTCGGAATTCTTTCAGCATACCTCCAAGAGAGGATCTCACAGCAACCTTCGGATTTTTGGTTTCACCATGCTCGTCCATATACATCCTCAAGTTTGTTTGAGGAGTGAAAGTCAAAGTAACCTCACCATGATCCTGCACATTCAGAACCTGATCATCAAACCGACTTATGTGCACATATAATAATATGTGTACACATAAAAGATATGTGTGCACATCTCAGTTATACGTGTGCACATCTCATATTATGTGTACACATCTCATATTATGTGTACACATATAATAATATGCGTACACATAATATGAGATGTGCACACATAATATGAGATGTGCACACGTATAACTGACATTGAAACTTATAGCAAACTTGTTTAAAGCAGTGCTGCTACCTGATCTGGGACGCCCTCACCAACTGCTTCCATTTCAACATCATCTTGTCTTCTCTCTGCTGACTCAGCAGTATAATCTGGTAGGTCCCTTAAAACATCACCAATAGCAGCATCTGCATTGAAATCTGCTGCTACACCAACCTGACCAACATCTTTTTCAACTACTCTTTCTTCCCTACTTCCAGCATCATCACCTGCTACACCACTGTCACGTGCTTCCTTCTCACCACCATCACCTTCTTCATTTACTACAGCTGCACCTGCTTCTCTACTCCTATCTACAGCTGAATCACCTACTTCTCTTTCTTCCACTCTACCTTCATCGGCAGCATCACCTTCTCTTTGTTCCACTCTACCTTCACCAGCAGCATCAACTTCTCTTTCTTCTACTCTACCTTCACCTGAAGCATCACCTTCTCTTTCTACTTCGAATTCACTATCAGAATCATCTGCTTCTCCTTCAGCTCCTCCTTCAGTTTCTCCTTCTTCTTCACCTGCATGAGTTCTTCGTGCTTCTTTACCTGCAACAAGCACTTCAGAAGCAGTAGCTTCGCAATCTACATCATTTAAGTTCTGCCCACGTTCATTTAAGTCTCCTGGACGATTCATATCGATGCTTTGTTGGCTTTCCCCCTGCTCCTCATTATTTCGTAGCTGAGAATCCTTACTAGCAGCTCTATTTCTAGCCCTTTTAGCAGTCTCGCTTTCGTTTGCAACATCCCTCTTCCTCTTAGAACCTTGTGACTGTGTCATACGTGTATTGTTACCCCCACCACTACGAGTACTTACCATTTTATCTGCAACGTTCAACAAAAATATAAGCAACATAAAAAACATAAAAGATTAGATGTGGACAAATAATGATGCAACAGCGATTAAATGTGTACACATATTGATGTTGTTCCCATATTAAATTATGTCTGCACATATAAAGATATGTGTACACATATCTTTATATGTGCAGACACTACAGTCATGTTGTTCCTTGTTAAAGTATGTGTACACATATTATATTATGTGTACACATATTATAATATGTGTACACATAATATAATATGTGTACACATAATATAGTATGTGCCTAAATTATTAACCCCAGCTGACTAAACCAAAAATCAAGATGTTTCCCACATCTACCAATATGTGTACACATCAGGCTATATGTGTACACATAAAAACTAATGTTTACACAACGACGACGGTTATTTCAACTTGTATTTTTCTTGCATGTGAGATTAAACCATAAAAAAAGCACAATGAAGCACAACAAATAGCAGAACAACTAAACCATGCTAAATCGACCAACTGTAAAAATTCTTCAAAAAGTTTAAAATTTTACCTTGATTTTGATGTTATGTAGACGAGAATCAGAGATTTTGAAGAGAGGTTTTTGGTTTGAGTTTGTAGTAGAGACCCCGAGTTTGTATTTGGTTTGAGAGAAAATTGTTTATGTTGTACTCCGTTGGTTTGCGAGAAAATGATCTGTGGAAGTGTAATAATGTGTGGAGTGTGGGATTTGAAAGGTCTGAAGGTGATTTGATTGTTGTTGTTGTTCGAGAAAAATGTGAGAGCATTGGCAGACGTGGGAAAGTGGAAATTGAATAATGTGTGTAAAGTTTACACTTTGACCCCATAAGATCTCCCCCAAAGTTTTCAAAACTGACGAAAGCATCCCCGGCCCCACTACTTAATCCACTAATGACAAATTAACACTTTCCGGGAATAA